>CM075690.1:78029145-79229145 GCA_037954015.1 Psophocarpus tetragonolobus
TCAGCAAAAACTTCAATAACCACTCCATTAATGATTCGTTGCGTGGCAACGTTTGCACCACATGAAATCCTACCGTAAGGATAATTTCCAACAATAATCTTTGCGGCTTCCAATTTTTCTCTTAAAAATTTTCAATCACCATTGCCCAAAAAAACAAAGTCATACGTACAAAGCATAACATTCAGTGTAACATTCCAACACACCAAAATCGAAACTCCTTCAATTTCAGAAACCGTAGCCATAGCCATAAAGTCCGAGAATGTTGGGTTACTAGGAAAAACATGCAAACCAGGCTTTGATTATGCATATCTCATAGTTTTGGGCCTGATTAAGAATACCCAGAAAGGAAAAAAATGATCTTGCTGGCTCAACAAGCTCACCCACTCTTCACCCTTTCCTCTACCTATAAGTCCAACCCTTTATCACATCACCATGTTAAACTTCATGTTGGTTTTGGTGTGGTTATTACACCATTTTCCCTATTGCCCATCATGCCCATTTGCAGAGGGAGGCCTTACAGGAGGAGAAGCTTGAGTAGGTGTGCCTCTTCTTCTGCTGCAAAACAGGCTCCATTGCCACCTGACCCAGATAAGGTATGCTAGTCTTTTTAGTTTTTCTTTGGATGAACAATGCACTCTTTTGATGCATTCTTTGTTATAGGTTGAAATTACAAAATGTTTCATGTGGCACCTTGTTGGTTTTGTATTTTTCAACATTGAATGTTAGCTAACTTTCTCTAACACTCTTTGTTATTGTTTAGAATCTATTGAAAACCATAAATTTATATGGTTTCATTTTCAAATCAGGAGAGTAGTAGTCGTTAAATGAGAGGAGAAACTCGCAAAAAATGCTGATTTTCAATAAAGTTTAACTAATCACGTGAAAAGTGTTAGAAATGGATTACAGAGAATGTGGCTAGCATTTCTCTTTTTCAATATATTTTAATTATTGGTAGGTACAGAATGTTTTAAGAAGAATGTGTTACCACTACACCTCTTGTTTGGATTTTGTAAAGGGTTTGGTTGACGAATAGTGTCGAAAAGTTTGAAACTTGTGTTGGAAGTGCAGGAAAATAGGGAAGTGGGGGAAGAAAGTGATGGCGTAGTTGTTGCACAGGGTGAGAGTCCCGATCTGCAGACTCTTTTCAGAAGGTTCTGGAAGGTGGCAGCTCCGTACTGGACATCAGATGACAAGGTGCAAGCAAGGTTGCAGCTTGCTGGTGTTTTTGCTCTCACATTGGCCACCACTGGAATCAGTGTTGGCTTCAATTTCTTGGGGAGAGACTTCTTCAATGCACTTGCCAGTAAGTTCTTGTGTATATATGGACATAGCTGCTTGTGTTTATCTTTCATTTAGGGTCTGATTGGGTGATTTTCTCCAAAAGCACTTCTAGGAGAAAAAATTACAAAGAAAATAATAAAAAAAACTAATGTGAGACTTTTTACAAACTAATTTTTAAAAGTCCCACCTTGTTATAATGAAGGAAAGAGGAATATAGGAGGAGAAAAAAACAGATAGAACGATTACTCAAACCAGAAAGTCAGCATGATTACTTTATTCTGAATTACAATAGATGAATTTATACAAAGTAAGGAAACAGCGCATACAGTCATGAGAGAGAGCCCAAATGCCAGCTAGGTATGTATCAGAAACTTAACTAACCTAACTAATTTGAAATAAATGGTTACAGAAACAGTTACAACAACTGTAACCGAAATAATGGTTGTGGGAAAGGGCACAGGACTGTGGCTAAGGTGGTTGTTGTGATACAGGTTCGCAGGATGAGTGCTGAGATGTTAAAAAAAAATGATATGAGAAAACTTTTACATATTAGCTAAAATTAGCTTGAAAAATGTCCCACACATTTTAAAATGGCTTATGGAGAAGTTTTTTGGACCTTTTCCTTTGTATTTTCGTTTCCTAAAAGTGCTTTCAAAAAAGCTTTAGGCATTTACCATCTATTTGCTTGTATGTGAGGTTTTCTGCTGTTTTGGTTTAGTTAACTATTTACTATAGTATGAAGTGGCAACAAGAAACTGATCCTTATTATGTTTATTATTGCAAGACAAGGATCAAGAGCAATTCACAAAACAACTACTTTACTACTTGGGTGGCTTTGCTGGAGGAATCCCGGTGAGCACATTGCTGCACTTTCTTAGGTATAGCTCTGCTATACTTTGCTTTAGTTCTTAGAGTGATCTGTACTGTCATTGGATTCAGCGTCATAGTATTTTTTATCACTCAATATTAGTAAATATTAGAGTGTTAGTTTTTGTTAGTAGAGACTATCAAATCCACGACTTTTACCCCCCTCCCTCCTTCTCTAACCATTTAAGCCACCTTATAACTCCTTCAGCATGTTAGTTGAAAAGAAACGAGTGAAAAAGAGAATTAAATGACTTATGGATTCCCTAGATGTGACTTTGAAGTTTCACCTTTCTTGTTTTGGCGCTTTATTTGTCACGAAGTTGATCCTTTTGAAATAATTTTTCTTGATTGAGTTGTAGCATTTCTTCTGAATCTGTAGTTGATATTTGATATCAATTTTGAATTTTTGACAAGTTTTTTTTTTGACAAGGTTTAGTTAATGGTTAGTTGTTTTTGAAGGTTTATGTAGGTCACAAAACAATTACATTAACATTCTATCTTTCGCTTTTTCTTTGTCTATTGTGAATGCACACAAGATTTATGCCTGAGCTTCCGTATTTTATTTGATTTGTCATACCCTTATTCCTATCTTCTGCACATGTTTCTGTTGAAAATCAGTATATAATATTCTGATTTATTAATAATAGTTGTTTATAAACACATTGACGCAAATTACAGTTTCTAACCTTGTCCATCATCACATTGCAGTTTTTTGTATTGAGAGATTATGCAAGAGAAACTCTTTCTTTGAGATGGAGGTCTTGGATGACGAGCTATTACATGGATCGCTATCTGAAGAATCAAACTTTCTATAAAATTCAGTCACAGTCAATCATTGATAATCCAGACCAGCGAATTGTTGATGATCTAAGTTCTTTCACTGGGACATCCATTGCTTTCTCCTTGACACTCTTTAATGCTTTCGTAGACTTAATCTCTTTCAGTAACATCTTGTATGGAATCTATCCTCCACTATTTGTTGTTCTTCTTATATACTCGATTGGTGGGACAGCCATCAGTATTTTCCTTGGAAGGGTAATGGATATTTCTATCTTAGTGATAGTGTAATTTTTCAGGGAAACTACCAGCTGTCTCTTTAATAACTGAAAGGACCTTTAAGACAGTTCCATTTTTTCTAACTGGAAGTTGTGCAAATGTCAGGGACTGGTGAATTTAAATTTCTTGCAAGAGAAAAAGGAAGCTGACTTTCGTTATGGACTTGTACGAGTTCGGGAAAATGCTGAATCAATTGCTTTCTATAGTGGTGAAAAAAATGAAAAGCAACTTCTTCTGCAGCGCTTCAAAAGTGCTTTTGAAAATCTGACTGTGAGATATTTCTTCTTTATGTTTACATTTTTTTACTTTTAAAACATATTTTAAATTATGTTTTCAATATCTTCAGGCCAATTGATTTCTTGAATTTTATTGCATGTGTTTCTTGTTCTTGTATGATATATTTTGTATAATCAACATAAGGTATTAAGGTAGGCGTCATATAATGTGGAAAGTGCTGCTGTTTCTTATTTATTTATTGAAAAACTAGATTTTATTAAATTATCTTGACTTTAATAAATAGGTAGTTGACTGAATATTATATTTTAAAGCTATTTTGCCATGCGGACTAACCAGATATTGTGAACTCTGAACTCTATTAAATACCAGTCTAATCTTGTTGCAACTTCACTTCTTTTTATTTATTACGTTATGCAATACAGTTTTTCCTCTAAGCTCTAACTTGTGAGAACATGATGATGCATGGTGTTACTTATTACTTTTTACAGCAATTGTTGATTGCTTCTAGAAACCTGGACTTCTTCACCAGTGGCTACCGCTATCTAATTCAAGTTCTTCCTGCTGCTGTTGTAGCCCCCATGTATTTCTCAGGAAAAATTGAGTTTGGTGTCATCAATCAGTCGCTTTCTGCTTTTAATCATATACTTGGTGACTTTTCCCTCATTGTGTACCAGTTTCAAGCTATAAGTGCTTTTTCTGCTGTTATTAATCGGTTAGGTACAGCATTCTTTTTCCCTTATCTTTCCTGTTACATTTTAATGTATGAGAATCTCATGAAAGATGTGAGCATATGTGAATGAACTATCAAGCTTTACTCTGGAAAAAAGGGGATCCATTTTTATATAATTTGAGGTTATGCTTGCATAAACAAAAATAAAACATCCGATAAATAGGAAAAAAAAAAGTATTACAATGTGTTAAGGAAGTTATTTGTGAATCCACCAACTATAATAATCCTTCATGTTACCTTCCACTCTCCATTTCTCTTTTCTTTTTCTCTCCATCTTTTTCAATGCTGCAGTTCATATTGCAAATAGTTATATAGTCTCCTGTCTTTGTGATATTTATCTGTTCCGTCTGTGATTTTCTAGATGTTTGTCAAACTCTCTTTTATCCATCTATTTGTATATGTTTGACAGGCTAGCTTTGTTGCTTTGAATGTAATGAACACTACCAACTAATATATATTTTATTGCATGTGCAGCTGAATTTGATGATGTTTTGGACAGAAGTGGCTCAAACTCTCTCACTGACACTTTGGAAGACATTCAAATTACATATAAAGAATTTAGGAGTTCCTCTACATTGGAATCTAATGGATCCACTCCACCAGAAAAATACGGAACATTACTGGAGATAGAAGATTTGATTCTGAAGACACCAAGTGAATCTACACTTGTTAGAGAGTTGTCATTGACAATCAAGGAAAAGGACAATTTACTGGTAAGACATCCACTGGCCTCACTCACCACCAACATATTATTATGTCTTTGATTTGTATGTTAAGCTCACAAGATTGTAGGACTATATAAATGCACTTATAAATATAACCAAATTAACAGGTAATGGGACCAAGTGGAAGTGGCAAGACTTCCTTGTTGAGAGCTATGGCTGGTCTATGGAAAACTGGAACTGGAAAAATCACTTACTATGTAAAAGGTTCTGAATATCCTGAGCAATCCATTTGCTCAGATGTGAATACTCCAGTAAACAATGCTCATAATGAAGCAAATGGAAAATCAGCTAGCAGAAAATCCAGAATTTTTTTCCTTCCGCAAAGACCATATATGGTTTTGGGTACTCTTCGTCAACAATTACTTTATCCAACTTGGGCTGATGATGTAGTTCCTATGTCAGATAGTAGTGACCAAAAAAGTATGTGATTTCTAGTTTCTCCCCCCCCACCCCCCCAAATACATATTGCTTTCAGTTCTTATGCAAACTCCATTTTCTTTTTTAAGTTAAAAGCAAATGTCTCTTATTGTGTCAATGTGTCTACATGTCCTGTTCTCTATCGCAATTATTGCACCTTCAGACAATAATACAACTTTATTTGTGAGTCTAATATTGGTGATACTGAAATCGTGATATATTTCTTCTGCATGATGCTCATTTACTTTTATGTGGCAGGCTATATAAAAGAAAGGATTAATTTAAAAGATAATTATGTATAGGAAAATAAGATTGTATGATTATTATGCATGAGGTATTATTAGTTAAGTTCTTTTGCATGTACGTAGGAAATATGAGATTGTAGGATTATTTCACATGAGGTATTATTAGCTAAGTTCTTTTGAACACAAAATAAAGAGACTTTTAGACAATTGCTGATATTTCTTTTGGAAATTCTGCCTACATAGATCAATCTAACAGTTAAGCACATCTAACCAACAGCTCTTGAATCTTTCATCAAATTAAAGAAACATCTTGTAACTGACCTTTCATTGACCTCAATCAAATGGAGCTATAGCTGTCCAGAATCTTGTGAAGAAGGTCCCTTTTAGTTCCATGTTAGTTGTCAATAAGACAGTTGTGAGGATCAACATATTCCCTTTACCTTGGTTGTTATCTGGAAAATTAATCCCTTTTTTGTGAGGACCTATGCCCATGAATATATGTTCTTAAGTATGTGTTTCCCCTTCAAATAGAATCCTGACTTTATAATAAAATGAATAAATGCAATCAAAATTATCAATTCTGAGAATTTTCTTTTAGGTTGGAACAAGTTCGAATTGAAGAATTATAATTCATCTTTTTATTCATTAGTATTGTTTTACAAAAAATGATATTGAAGATCCAAGTTAATCATCAGACAATGCTAAATACTATTACCTAATATGATTAAATAGAAAAATCCTTCTTGACTTATATCAGTGTTACTTTATTAGTACTTTGGTTGGAATTGTGAAAGCTTTGCTTATTGAGTCTTAAAAAATTGGACTGCAGATGCACTTCCTTTCTTGACAAACTCACCAAACTCAGATAATGTAAATGAAAAGCCCATGAAGCCAACAACAGATGAGCTGATGAAGATCTTAGAGGCTGTCCGGCTTGGATATTTATTGGCTCGTTTCAGTTTGGATTCAACACACGAATGGTCGAGTGTTCTTTCTCTAGGAGAGCAGCAGCGCCTTGCATTTGCTCGTCTTTTGCTTTCAAAACCTCAATTGGCTTTGTTGGATGAATCTACAAGTGCACTTGATGAAGCCAATGAGGTATTGTTAAATTCCATTTTTGCCTATGTGATAATTGAGCATGCTTCCCCATTTTAGGCTTTTATTACTATATTTCATTTAATAACTAGCTTATTGTTTGCTTAGATAGTAAATGTTGACATATGATTTGAAAGATATTTGTCCAAACAAAAAAAATATTCTCCTGTTCGAGGAAAAGATAAAAACTTTTGCATTCATCCATGCACCATAGTCAACATTTTCATTCATGCATGAATATGGATAGCTATGTAATTACTAGCTCCTAATAGACACTATAAGCTATAAAATAAGAAATTACTCTTTGAAAAGGTTCACTTCTGCTAATTTCAAATGGCTTTTCAACCAAGTTCTTGTGAAGTATTGTTGCATGAACTAACCCCTTAAAATGTTATTCAATTTTTGTCAGAAAAACACACAACTCTTCACCCACAATGATGAGATAACACACTATAAAAAACGGTAACACCAGAAGAAAATAAGAGATCATCCAAATTTATTAAATTTATCGTGGTCTGTTTCCTCATGCCTATATTCATAACAAATTTTATTTATCATGGTTTTAGACTTTTAGTATTCATGCCTACATCCACAACTTCATTACAATTTTTTTGAAATTTTTTTATAAACCCTCCCTTTACTACAATATAGATAATATTTGAATATAAGCATCTTGTATATTAGATAATATCTTTTAATTCTAAAAGATATATATATTTGAAATTAAAATTTTGAATTATTTTCTTAACAGTTTTCAATACTAATATAACTGGCTAATGGCTATAAACATGTTTTGTTTGGATTAGCTTATTTTATACGTAGAAGAGCATGTAATCAAAATGCTGCATAGCGAGCTTTTGGCTGGAAAGTTGTTTCTATATAAAAGTTCAACAAAAACTAGTGTTATAAAGGGGATCCAAAAGAGTGTATTGTTTTGATCATTGCCATTATTATGTATCTCTTCATGTTGATGTTGTGCTGAAATTCATTTCCTTGTGCTTTGGCTTACAGGTTCATTTGTACCAAAAGATTGAAGCAGCAGACATAACATATGTCAGCATAGGCCACCGATCGTCCTTATGTGATTACCACAACAGGATCTTACGCATAGTCACATTTGATTCAAACAGTGAACAACTAAACTGGAGCATTGGACCCACTAGGCCTGAGTCCTCTTTAAAATTTACAAATCTATGATTTTTGGGGGCTTCAGAATTGTTTGCAACACAATGCTGCTGCTTATATCTCAAGAGACAATTTTGATGTATATTGTGTCAATCTGTAGATTTTGCCACGCTGCATTCTATAAGAATCAGTTAATATTATGTCATAATCTATTAACAAATATTATTGATTTAATTTTATTACTGTAAATATTTTGAAAATTAGGGAATAAACCTTTATTGAACTGATGTTGTGATAGGAATCTCCTATTTCCTGTGTTTTGTAATATGCCAACGTGTAAGTTTCTTACATGGATGTCTACAACAATAGACATAAGTAGAAATCACTTGATGATGCTAAATATCATATTCTAGTGGTTTTAAAGGGGCAGATTCTGGTCATGAATGGTCTCTAGTGGATATGTCCAGAAACAGAGAGATAAATAATATTTGTTGTGCATGGGGGTTTACAAGTCCTTATGATTTGACTTTTGGTTACCAAACTAGGAGACCTCTTTCTAATGGAGGTGATTTAATGTATGGTGATTTAATGTATATAAATTTATGTTTGTTCTCTTGTTTGAATGATATGGACCTTGCTTACATCGTAAGAGAGAGCACTCAATGCAAACTTCACACGTGTGTGGTATATCCACAGATTGGTGGGTCTTGTGATTCTTTATTGTGTGTTAAACACAGCATTGTGACAGATATCACATCTCTGTGGCATGCATCCTGCTGTGAAAGGCCCCTTTCCTTATATTGTGCGTTATTCACAGTGCTTTGGCATTTTCGACAGTTCTGTGGTGTGTGTCCAGATCTGCAGTCTGCTTGTTTCTCCCCACACTTGATCACAGAAGTGTGGCTTATGTAACAGTCCTGTGGTATCCTTGAAACTATGGATTTGTCAGCAAATAAGAGTGCAAATCATTTACAACCTGGTGGATACACCTCTTGGGACGTGTAATAGGAGTATGTTAGCAGCAGGTCCAAACGGAAGAGTGGCAGGCCTATGGAAGACTGCATCTAGCAATTTATTTCCTTCTAATTATGTTATTGCAGTTTTTTTATTTTGTAGCCGGTTCTCGTTTTGGGTTTTTTTTTTTTTTTTGCAGACTAGTCCATTAGGGTTTAATTGTATCCCTTTAATGGTTTCTTCTCCTTCTTGAGAAGGCATGAATGAAATACCCAGTTTTTCTCTTACCCTAGTCTTCCTAGCTTAGTGCAATTTCTAGTTAGAGTTCCATTAATCTAGAAACAGTCTAACAAAGTATTGTACATATGGATTTGTACAGTGCATTCTCTTTCATGTATTTTAACTTTTATGGTATGTATAAAATAACCTAAGATGCACTTGTTTTGGGATGGATAAGTATAAATTATTGATATATGGACTTTGGCATAATAATCTAATGGCTAACACCTTCAGGCTTCAGCAAAAAAAGTCTAATGGCTCACAAAGTTTTTGAAAAGAATTTTTGTGGATCACGTCTTTGCGCCCTTAGTTTAGCCGTGCAAGAAGGAAGAACTATTTAATAGGGTTTCTAGGGTTAACATGTTCACCAAATTTCGTAGCCACAAGGATCTCGCACTCTAAAGATACTTTCAATGTTTGACCCACTCTAAAATTAATCTATAGGTTAATGTCATAAAAGCAATCAAATAGTAACTCTAAGTTACTATTGAATTTTTATAGCCACTTAGCCCCATTTAAATATTCACCCTTACCCAAATTGATGCCTAATGTCAGATATCACTTGACCTAGGGGAGTCGAGTTGCATGCACACACACATATTACTGATATTTTCCAAGCCAAATTAAATTCTTTCTACACCAATCAAAATTCCAAAATCTACTTTGTTTAACTAGGGCCTAGTATCAATGTTTAACTTTGAGTGCACACAAGACGAATACTCTCTCCTTTCAAGATTTGTTTCATATCCAAGGTAACATAGATAAAGCTCGAGTTGTTGACCATTTGGTTTAAGGAATTCAAATCGTACATACTTGTATCAACTAATATTGGTAGCAATCATCATGCATAGGTTATACACTTCACCAATTTTTACTTTTTTTTTTGTTTTTTTAAGTGAATATCCATTTATGCATGCTTGAAAGTTATAAATGATCCTTAGATATCTTTGGCAGAATATAGTCAGATACTTAAAAAAATTTGGAAAAGTTAATCATTGATGATTTTGTATTCAAATTGGTTTCTGAAATTTTTAAATAACGTTTTAAAATATTATACAAAGTATTTTAAGAATTAATTTTTATAACAGAAGAATAATGACTAATTTGTGTGAAAATTTCTTTTGAAGATGACGTATCTATAATTAATTTTCATGGCCAAAATATTTATTTAATTTTCTTCTTAATTTTTTAAATAATAATTACTAAGAAAAAAGTAAACAGATCAATGGATCAAGGAAAGTGTTTTCTTCCACCTGTCACGCAATAATACAGGGCACACCACAATTTCTTTCTTCCCGCGGCAGGAAAAAATAATTCTTTTATTATAATATCAAATTATCAATACAAGTCACCGTGGTTTACTACACACACAAATGCCAATCATATATAGAAAACCTAAGTTTTAGGGAGGAATGATAAAACAAAAAAAGTACAATAGAACAATTTTTTAAATTATCTGATGAAAATATTAAAAGAAAGATATACCTTTCTTTTGTTGGTTATGGAACGGAAATACCAAAAGGAGAGGTATAACTAGAAAGAAACAAGAACAAATGAATAATTTTGTTAGATGAACTAATGTGATGTTGCACTAGCTTCATCAAAAGTCTTAAATTTAAATTCTCATAAATATTTACAGAAATAATTTTGTTGTTTATAGTAGGCTTGTCGGTCTCGAAAAAGATTGTCTCTAATAAAATAGATGAAAAAAAAAAGAATTAATTTTTGGACTAAGACAGATTAAGAAAAGATAAAGGATTAATATAGTTAGTGATTTGATGAAAAAAATATAAAGAACTAAAAAAGGGTAAGAGAAAAATATTTGTATATTGCTAGTGTAAAAAATTTTACATTAATAATTAATAATAATCTTTATTTACGATAAGTTCATTAACGTTATTAATTAATATTTTAAATATTATAATAAAACTCTTTTATAATATTAATTAAACTCTATTAATACAGTGTTTTTGCACTATTAAAAAAATTCAAAAAAATATTATACCCATGTAATACACAATTAACTCTTATAATAATCATATAAACTATGTTTTTTGGTCCCCGGTAATAATTAAATCTATTATTCTACTTTTCATTTTTTAACTCCCTTGAATAATAATTATATGTGGTTCACCAATTTGATTATATCAATTGTTGTAATATAAAATTATTTGGTTAGGATAATAAATCTATCTTTAATTTTGACTATCTATCTGTTTAGCAACAACATATCTAAGTAAATTAATATTTATAGTAATAAAAAATATATATTGTAGGATTTAGAATATAAAAATAATAATAAAATATATATTTATTAAAGACAATATGGTCTTACCAATTTGCAAAATTAAGCTTGCACACTTTATAGTTTTATACATGGAGAAAAGATTCTAACTTTATATAATAACAATAACTTCATATGAAGAAACTATGTTACTTTGGACCTTTGGCCATGTTTGGAAACTGTTTAACCAACTCTCTTATTTTCCAAAGCACTCAAAAGAGAAACAACTTCCTTTTGTTACTAAATCGAACGGTCGTTCATATTGAATTTGATGACTTTTCAAACATGCACTTAACTCTAACACTATATTCTTGGTAAATTTTAATTGAATGAATATATATCATAAAATATAAATTAATTTTAAGAGTAGTGTATAAACTATAATGAATAGTTTCACACTGTCATTGACAGATCAAGATTTTTATATGCGATGAAGACTTGTTTTCAGAATATTTGTTTAATTTCGTACAGTGGTTAATGAAATTAATTTGATTAAACAAGAAAATAATTTCTCCAAGAAATAAAAATATTTTATACAAACCCGTGACATACAATTGTTTAACTTCGTTGCTTTATTTTCAGAATATATAAAAGAGAAATATTAAAATACATTTTTTAACATAATTTTTTTAGAATTTAATTAATATAGATGGTTAGTATAAAAAAATTTTATGAATTTTCATTTATCTAATTTTTATAATAATAATAAATAAAATTAAAAAATTTATCATAAATTAAAAATATAATTAAATGTTTGGATAAAATTTTTATACCAACTTAAATTCATTTTTTCTCAAACACAAACTTATGCACACGTTTTTATCAAACGATTTGATTTGACTGTCATGTGATACTTGGCAGAAAGCATAATGTCCTATTATAATTTTCTTGTTTTTTATTTAAAACACAATTCTTTGATCATATTTCATCATGTGAATGTGTAAGTGATAGGGACAAAATAAAAATGATTATTTTTAGAAGTAAGTGGCGTTAAAAATGTAATCATTTGTTGAATCACATGATTTTATATATAAAAAATGTTAATAGTGAATTCTCTGTCACTGAAAATTTATTAAAAAATATAAATTTTAGTGGACTTCATGTTTCATTTACACACTTTTCTATTTTGATTTTGTAAATTTTAACTAATCATAAAATATATTAGAAAGATTATGTTAGAAAATATATTGCTAATGTTTTATATATATATATATATATATATATATATATATATATATATATATATATATATATATATATATATATATATATATATAAAATGTTGTAATTCAACAAATGATTATATTTTATTAAGCCACTTGCTTTTCAATATTTATTTTTCTTTTGTCCCACTCACTTACACATCCACATGGTGAAATATGATGAAAGAATTATTTTCTAAAATAATATGATGGGAACAATAATAAAAGGAAAACTAAAATAGATTTTCCAGAATCTAGTTACTCATTGAACAAAATAATATGATGGGAACACTGGAATGTATTCCATTAGTTTATAATAAACAACAATTAATAACTTTAAAAGTATTAGTTAAATTAATTTTTTCAAAAATAAATAACAATTCATCAACAGAAAAAACCATAAAAGCATTATTAGATACAGGATGTTCATAGAAACAGTTATATGTAAAACTATAACTCCACATCAAAACATAATAAAAAGTAAATACATCCAAAAAACCAGAACAATGTCTGGAGAAATTATGATAAACTATGAAGAAGTTAATAATATTATTCTTCAATTTAGTACAAATTGTGACCTTTTTTGCCATAAATTTTTTATAAAAACAGATCAGTTACAATAAATAAAGATTATGTTATGATAAGTGACAAAACACAAATAACACCAATAATTAGTGGTAACTTATTAAAACAAGATACAATCTTTGATAAGTGTAGTTGTAAAAATTCAGCATCTCCTGATACATGTAATTATTAAAAAGAAGAAAAATTATAATAAGACATTCTGTTTTCAGCCAATTATCACATGACACTCAAATCAAATCATTCAGCACAAACCTGCAGAAGTCAATGTTTTGTGTGCAGGTTCAACGTATTCAATCTTATATTATTCATGAAGATCATGGCTATATTTTACCTTTTTGTTGTTGAGTTAGAAAGAAACCTAGTGATGTAGAACAGGAACCCAGATGGGGTCCAATGCATTTCAGAAGAAAACAGCTTTTGGAATTTGTGCAATCTATTGGCAGTAAATCTAATGGACCTTTTGTTTCCTAGAGAGAATCAGCTTGATTTGCCAATTATTCAGACAAACAGATGTTATAATTCAACAGACATGTGTTATTAATATTCTTTTTAGAACAATTCCAAAAGGCACATTTATTTTATCATTTTATACATAAAAATGTGCAACACCTTCCCCCATAACCTTCATTTACACACTTTAGTAAAGAAGTGAATCACATCCATGAGAAGTAGAAGTAAAGACACTCTAACATCAATATATTTTATGTTAGTTAAAGACTTCAATAACTTTTTAATTTTTAAAAATAATGTATTTTTCATTTTAGTTTTTTAAAAAGATTATTTGGATTTGGTCCGGTAAGTATTTTTCATTACATTCCTAAACAATAATTTTAATGATTTTAGTCATTATTTTCAAATAACAATATTAATTAAATCATTTTAGCAATTTAATCACTCATTAGAGATTATAAAGTGTTTCTACATTTTTAGGCCAAATAATATTTTTAATATTTTATTTTATCAAAATAATTTATAACATCAAACAAATTTATAAATAACTTTATTTATTAAAAGCACAATTTATTAAAAAAGTTTCAAGATTATTATACCATCATACTCCTTGATGTTTTGATTTTGACTCATCCAATTAACATTGTATTATTTCTTTAAAATATTGACTAATTTCAAATAAAAATTTATTAAAAAACCGAAATAAATAAATTTTTAAAGGACTAAAATTAAAAAAGAACATTATTTGTTAAAAGAACAAAGTTATTTAAACCTTTATTAAATACTATGAAATTAAAAACAAGATTTATAAAGACTTACAAATTTTGTATTTTTAATAAATTACATTTAATAAGTGTTAAAAAATTAGAAAATGTTAGTTTTTCTTACATAGTAACTATATACTGTAACAGATTATATATTATATATACCTTTTTCTGTAAATACTAAATACCCTTTATAAGAAAAAACAAAGTAAATATATTCAACTAGCAATAGTTAAAATTAAATTCCACATTTTCTTTTATAAGAACTCGTTTGATTCCTTCAAAAGCATGTTTTGATTTTAGCTTCTAGAATAAATTTGATTCATTGTGCTTTTTATTTCTTGTTATTGAAATATAATTATCCAAATACAACCTCCAATGTATTTATTGTTCTTGTATTTTCCTAGTCCACTTTCAAGGAAACTTCGTTATTTGTTATAACACCACGTTGTCTGTGTTCTACAGCTTCATCTGATAATTTAAATTGAAGGGGAAAAAGAAAGGAAGGATGAAAAGCATGTGTACCAAACAAAATTCAACTTTAATCATAACATAAGAGTTTACATTAATGGCCACTCAGAAAAGAAAACACTCAGTTGAAAGTAACCTTACACCTTCAGCCTGTATACACTAACATGAAAAATCCTAAACAGTACTTAAAAGCCACCAAAGCCCAAATATTTGGCATGATCAAGTGAAGTTTTGGCCAACATTTGACCAAAGAGTGAGAAACCAATGGTGGCTGCAACCGCCACACAATATCACAACAGCACTAGGAAACATAAAAAGCTGTTAGACTCAAAAATTTGTTTCATGCTTGAGACGAGTCCCTAACTAAAAGACCTATCCACTCACTAACTGTACAAGCAACCGAGGACAAGAAGAAT
Source organism: Psophocarpus tetragonolobus (assembly GCA_037954015.1). NCBI lineage: Eukaryota > Viridiplantae > Streptophyta > Magnoliopsida > Fabales > Fabaceae > Psophocarpus > Psophocarpus tetragonolobus. The sequence continues at coordinate 78,044,329 of CM075690.1, forward strand.
GCCCTTGGATATAGAGTTACACCATGATTATTAGCATGCACCAAACACTGATATGAGGACTAACAACTACCATCCACATACACACCATTGCCATTGGTATATACACCATTTAAGGAACCATTCGGTGATTTGAAGCCATTTCCCTTTTGGTGTGCTTTCAGTTTTGGTGAGTGTCCATTACACATTCCATTAGGTAACTTGGCATGACCATTGCCATTTGGCACCGTAACTGTTCTCCTTGGTTCACTTGCTGCTGCTATTAATCCTGTTTTGTAAATCAGGCAAGTAACGTTTAGTGTATAGAATGCAACTAGAGGTATGTACTATGTAGTAGGAAACAACAGTATTTACTCATTGACTTTTTTCCTATTCTTTCCATCATTGGCTTTTTCGGATCATACCCACATAGCTTCCAAATAGAGAAGACCTTGACATCAGATTAAAGAGTAAACTATATTGACAGTTTGACACTATGAGATTTTCTCAGATTCTACTAACACTCCAGCTTTTTTAAAATACCACACAAATTTCATTTGTTTTAAAAATATTAAGCTGATATACTTTTTTACATTACACATGCAAAGTTTTTAAAAAAAAGTACAGGAAAGTGTCATTGTAAGGGTGAAAATTGAAAAAGGTAGGAAGTGTCAAGTGTATCCAAAAAAATCTTTAGAGCATATTGGTGTAATTTACTCAAGATTAAATGAACTACAAGTTTTCGACTACGCCTAGAAACTCCATGTAAAATACAAATACACACAATTGATTCATTCTGATGGTTCTGTGATGTAAAAGCTCATTCAATAGAAAAAAGGTTAATCAACAACCTTGAAGATTTCATGATTGTAATGGCTACATTAATTAACGAATTTGAATGAAAAAAGATGGGAAATGAATCTGTACAAAATACCTGAGAAGAGTGGAGAAGGTTTCCCAGGTCGAGACTTAAACTCAGGGTGAAACTGAACACCAATAAAAAAAGGATGGCTAGGCAATTCAACTATCTGCACTCATGACATAAGTACCAGAATTATAATTATTAATATTGCATAAATTTTAAGATCCATGCAATCATACAGTTTCAAGAAAAGACTCACTTCCATACGTCTCCCAGTTTCATCTTTCCCAACGAAAGATAGACCAGCATTCTCTAGCTGTGATATCATGTCAGGATTAACCTGTACACCATAGCAGTCATTGATTGTGACTATGGTTGCATCTTTAGCCATAAAGAAATTTTCTGCCTAACAAACATAATTTACCTCATATCTATGCCGATGTCGCTCATCAATAAAGCTTACATTTCCATACCTATAAAGAATTCCATATTACAGTATCATATATATGCAAATATCAACATCAGATGAAGTGGAGATCTAGAAATTAGCATTTTGAAAAACTATTTTACTATACGTGAGAATAAATTTTCTTTTTTGGTGAGAAGATAAACATTTTCAACTAAACAGATCCAATCCAAGTATAAAAGCACATTAAATTTGGTTCTTAATTCTTACAATTTTGCAGATTTGCAGTCAGCAACTTCAAAATAAGTTCTCCTTGAACCAAGACGCATAGTTCCTCCCATGTGAGTCTTTGAGCCCTATTCATAGAATACAAACCAGCTTAACTGGGTTTTCAAAAAACAAAGGAACAATATTATCAACTCATGCAATAAATGAGTATAGGAAAACATACTTCTGGCATAAATATGACACAAGGAGTCTTGGTTTCAGGATTAAATTCTGTGCTTGTAGCATCATGCAGCCCAAGAACAGATCGTGCAAACTCAATGACAGCAATTTGCATCCCCAGGCAAATGCCCAGAAACGGAACATGACGTTCTCGGGCATACCTAGCAGCAAGAATTTTCCCTTGCACTCCTCTATCACCAAAACCTCCGGGGACTAGAATCCCATTAGCACCCTGCACCACAAGTTCATTTATAGAAAATCAGCAAATAATCTATCACTGAAATATATTTAAACAAATCAGAAAATTGAAGAAAGGCATTCAGTTGAAATAGTAGGAAAACCTTTAAAAGACTCCAAGCAGCTTTATATGCCTCAGGATCCTGCAGTAGTACATTAATCAATAATCAGAGGGTTGCACAAGGTAACAACAAAAAAGTCAACCAACATTTGTACAGCAGAAAGATCAGTAATTACCTCCTTGAAAGTAGCATCTTCAAGATCCCCAGCCGGAACCCAGTCCACAATAAGTTTACGGTTTCGAGCAACAGAGGCATGTAAAAGTGCCTTTAACAAAATGAAATATTAGCTTATGGTACAGCATTCAGTTTAATAATATTTTAATCCAGATGTTCAATATGCCTCTTAAATTACTAATTAAGGGCAAATGGAAAGTACTAAAAATGCAAGTATCAGAGAATGCAATAAGTAAATGGAAAGTACTCTATTAAATTATTAATTAATAGTAAGTTACCTTCAGAACAGAAAGATATGCATCCGAAAGGCCAGTGTATTTTCCCACCATTGCAATTCTAACCTGTGAAACACATAATGGTTGTAAACTTAACAATTGTTACTATTCAGAGAAATCAATATCTATTCATAATTTTTTTTTCTTTAAAAGATATAGTAAAGATGTTTAGACTCACAATTTCATGACATCTATCATAAACTTTTGTCCTTGCAGTCCACTCCTTCAAATTAGGCTCGGCAGCAACACTGCAAATAATAAAGGCATTAGTTGAAAGACAAATGTTTTAACTAACAGTTGCCACATAACCATACATTTTCAGAAAACCACAATGGATTTTTATGGGGAAAGGGAAAGGGATATACACCAAAAAAGAATGAGTTTGTAAACCAACCCTAGCAAGTTTAATGCTTTCAGGATCGCCTCATGAGCCTTCTGGTCCTATTTGTTACAGATAGTAAATTCAAAGGAAAAAAATTAGAATCTTCGCATGAATTAAACCACCTAAATGGAAAAGTATGTAACTCAACTAAAAAAAAATATCAAACCATGACATTAATAAATATGGTTCTTGCAGTCCTAGAAAACAGGCAAAGAAGAGCTTCGAAAAGAATAAAAAATTACTTACTTTCAATAACAAAGGAATGTGCCAAATATTAGGAACATCATGGAGAGTAACAATGTTTGACAGCTGCAGATACAAAAGTTATTTTTTAAGAATGCATATAAGGCTTTTGTGATAAGAAAAAGTCAGTTGTCAATATTAATGTCATATTACCGGCACATGACAAAATTGAGCAAGTTTTGCCTTGACATTATCATCAAGTTCCTGGAGAAAGGACAAGTCAGATATAGACTTTTTTTAATCATTATTACATGGAGCCACAGAATAAAAGAAAAAAAGAGACAAGAAACACACCTTCGAACTGCGACAAGCAAGAAGATTAGGGGTCAAACCTAATCCTCTAAGTTGACGAACACTGTGCTGAGTTGGCTTTGTTTTCTGCAGATAAAAAAAATCAAATAAATGTCAATCCTACCACTAGAAACATGCAACATCAATATTCCATCCAGCTTATTTAGGACCAATAAATTGAAACTTAAAATTTCAATTTTACAATCACATATCTCAATTTATTTCTAATAAATAAAAAAATAAATTTAAAATGTTTCACTGATAAGTCCTTTAACACTATACCGGTTCACCAACAACATGGAGAATAGGAACTAGGCTGACATGAACCAAACAGAAGTTGCCAGGGCCTACAAAAGGAAAAAAAAATTAAAAGATTAGCATTACTGACTTTTCTGAAGCACACGGATAACCAAATTGAGATATATAAATTAATAGAGTATGAGGTTTAAAGAATGACAGACATTACCTACACGGTATGAAAATTGGCCAAGTGCTTCAATAAAAGGCATGGACTCAATATCCCCTGCATGAAAAAGTCATTTTAAATTAATGCTTTTAAAATTTAGCCGATCCCACCAAGTTGAAAAAGGCTTGGTAGTTGTTTTAGAATAGAGGAGTTCTAGAGTTTTCACAGTACTCATAATACCAATACTATATTCTCTCGCCATTACCAAATAAAGTCGCTTTCAATTTCTAGTTTTCTACTTCTACCTAACCCATGATTTTCAAAATTAAGATATCGAAAAATTTGAACAGATAATAGAATTATAATAGTACTGAAAATCAAGTTTTATATTAGCATTTTTATTAAAAGTTTCGTCTGACTATTATTTACCTATAGTTCCACCCAATTCAATGACACAAACATCAGCTGATCCTTCTTTCCCATCAACTGGTATCTTTGCCACACGTTCTATCCACTCTTGGATAGCATCTGTTATGTGTGGAACAACCTACAAATACAGCAAATAAAAAAATGAAAATCAAGACACCAACAACAATTACAAAATAGCTTCAAAGGGGAAAAATAAGAAATAATTAAACATACCTGTACAGTCTTTCCAAGATAATCTCCTCTTCTCTCCTTCTCAATAACAGACTAAAAACAAAAATACGAATAAAACAATAATAAACATCAGCCAGACCTGGTCAAAAACAACGAAGAAAACTTTGAAAAGCAATGAACTCACCTGATATATTTTTCCAGTAGTGATATTATTGTCATGAGTTAATTTTATGTCCAAGAAACGTTCATAGTTTCCAAGATCCAGGTCAACCTTCATGCAAAAAAGAAAGAATAAAAATGGCAATCTAAAACTTCAAACAACAACAACTGAAGTTATCCTCTTTTACTATAACTGAAATAACTGAAATCAGAAAATTACAAAAGACAACTGCACTTTCAAAGTAAAATGAGAAAATGAAAAGAACAGAGGAAAACAACATGACTAGATTCACACAATGGCTTATGGCATATTACCACTAAAGGGTAACAAATACAACTCATCCTTCCATTGCATTCTGGAAAGAAGCTAAAAATGGCCATCCCCTTGGTAGAAAATTAAACTTATTTACCTCACCACCATCATCTAAGACGAAAACCTCCCCATGCTCGAAAGGAGACATAGTTCCCGCATCAGTGTTCAAGTAGGGGTCTGCAAATGATAGAAAAATTAAAACAAAATTAAAAAAAAAAAAGGACAAATAGCACTCCTTATTTTACATAACATGGTCATAAAAGGAGACAGGATTTTAATTATTTATGGGAGGGAAGAGAAACAATGGCACAAAATTGAATCTACTCCTTTTTTTAATCAATACCAAAGAAGAAAATACTGAGGATAAAGGAAAACAATGCAGGAGGACCAAGACTCCTCCAAAACCAAAGAAAAACACCAAACCAGTCACTTTGCAAACCACACAACAAAAAACCCCTTTTTCTTCAACAAAACCATTTCTGTTCAAATGGAACCTCAAGTAGTCAAAGGAAACAGACAAGTTGGCCATTCAACCAACCAAATCAAATTTATTGATAGACAGAGTATTAAATCAAAAACAAAAACAGCATTCTCTTCCACCAGAGTTAGGAAGAAGGGTAGTGAGCCTTCAATCCAAAGGAGAATAAGGACAAGAAAAATACCAATCTTGATAGATGTAACTCTAAGACCACAGGCTTTGAGGAGCAGGCCAATACTACTGGCAGTGACTCCTTTGCCAAGTCCACTCACAACACCACCTGTCACCAACACATACTTCATTTTTTCCACCCTTTAAGTTGGTCAGTGAAACTGGTCCTATGCTGCTTGTTCAATGCACAAAGCAAGACCAAACCCCTGAAAATGAGCAGTATGAGAAAAACAAGCACCACCAAGACACAACCTAGGAATAAAAAGATAGACACATGCAGTTAAGGTGCCAATAATACCACCACCCAAGTACAACCACTACTACTTATACTGAGACCCACTAACCCCTTTTAGCCCTCTGATAAAACTAAGAATGATGACAACAACAGTACAAGAAGGAAACAATGCAAGAGTGGCGGTTTCTAGTAAGTGGGGTGGTTCGGATAAGATTAGCTAGATAGGCATATGACATTACTACTACATACATAGATATCATAAGCAAAGGAAAATGGGAAAAAAATAGAAAAAGGTGGGAACTTTGAAGAACCCCACAAGGGAGAGAATAATGAGGAACCTTGTTCACAATGACGGGGTTTACAAGGTTCTTCCTTTCACTGCTTTTCTGGGAACCAACCCCCTTTTGGCCCCAAAGGCTTTCTCTTTATAGCCCCCCAACAAAGAGAGTGAAATATCCTCTTGCTGCCTCTAAAAATGGCTCAATCAACCCACAAATGGGAGAGATTATGTGGTTAGGATTGTTATGTGTCTAATTATGACACAAAATGGGAGGGAAAACAAAGGGTATAAAGGTTTGGACTTTGATCAAGATGAAGAAGATGCTTTTTTGGGTTTGCCTCTATGGTTAACAAGAATCAAAATGTACCCTCCTCTCTCTCTCTCTCTCTCTCTCTCTCTCTCTCTAGCTCTTGTTCTTCTTGTTCTTCTTACAGGCGGCGGGTGAACATGGAAGATGGCTTCACCTTTCAACTTTAAAAAGAAGCAAAATCCATGCCCCAATAGAAAAAAAAAAAAAAATTAAAATATAAAAATTAAAATTTTACTCCTGCTTTATTGGCTGGTTATTGGATTAGGTAAATAAAATAAAAAAATAGAAAAAGGGTATCTTTCTTTCGTTCATTTTTGTTTTTGACGCAATCAAAAATCAACCAAGAATTAGGAAAGAGTGGTAGTTAGTTGCGTTGATGCAGAGAAAATTTTGTCAGTGAGACCGTACTTATTATTTTTGGACTTTGTCAGTATAATAAGCAAAGGAAATAAGAAATTCAGTCAGTTTGTTTAATTTTATTTGTTAAAAAGTATTTATTTTAATAAAAATATTTTTTATTTTTAGTGTGTGTTTTCAAACTATTTTATTTATAATAAATACATTTCTGTTTAATTTTTAATTTAATAAGGAAATCCTGTATCTATTTACGAAATCACTTTTTTAGAAACACTTATTATTTTAATTTTACAATTGTTTTAAGTCAAACAAACTTTTTTATTATTAGATTAAAATGAATATTTTTCGTCAACTAAAAATTTTTAGTTTTAAGTAAAATCATGACTTATTATAAATACTTTTACAAGTAATTGGTCTTTAGAGACTTAAAAAACAGCAAATGTTACGCTTAACCTAAGTACTGTTGATGTGGTAAATGTTATTTTTATTTTCTAGTGGTTGGGGTGAATTTGATTATTTCTATTATTGCTTCTGTTAAGGGCATCACGAGTTTAGAAGTGATTAGTATTAAAAACTAAAGTTTAACTTCATTTTTGTCAGTTTCGAAAGAAAAAAAAACACTTCACTTTTGTCAGTCACAGAACCTACTTAGTAATGAGAACTTGTGTACATTTTTAAAAACAAACAATTTAATTATATATAATTTTTGAATAATCATAAGTTATTATAAATTATATGAAAATTTAATAATTATAAAATTAAGAAATTTAAGAACTAAATTATTATTTTAATAAATTTCTATTAGCAAGTTTTTTTATTTGTACAAGTCAAACTCAGTATTTGAAATTTTATAATACTATCCTAACACCCTTGATTCTCATCAACAAGCTAGTTTTTTAAAAATAATTAGTTAATAACTGTTTAATAAATATATTTTTTAAATTATATTAATTAAAATAAATAGATATAGATCATTAATTAAATATTTTCGTTATAATATTTAATTTGTCAATGATTTCAATTACTTTTTCAGAATTATTTAAAATTATGAGAATTACATTCTCTTAATTTTATTTTATCTAATTAATTAACGTACCTCCACTTATATATATTGATGTTGTGGTTAACACATAGTCATGTACCCTATTTCGAATAATCATGGGTGTGTGTTTTCTCAAAATCATTTTCACACTTATTTATGATTCTATTTCTATCCTCGTTTGTTCAGCCTTCAGCGTTGCATATTTGACTCATTCCTAATTATTTCTGTTTCTTCCTTTCTAATTAGGTGTGGTTTAAGTTTAAATTAGGATAGTTAACGAACTTATTAAAATTTCTTATTTCAAGATAAGTTAATTAAATGCATGTATTAAAATTAATATCCGAACATTCCTGATAAAGAAAGGTTAAAGTATGTTTCTATTCATATAAATTAATTTCTTCATCTATTTATAATTTTTTTATGACCCATGTAAAATAAAAAATAACATAATAAACATTTATTTTAAAACGGACTAAGTAATACTTTCTCTATTTTTTTTAACAGTTGGATTTTTGTAATATTTTTATTTAACTCTAATTTTTGTAATTCTTTTAAGGATACATTTATTATTTGTTGCTAATAGTAGTTGATTTTTTTATGGAAAAAATCTTGACATTAATTTTCACTATAAAATTTTCTTAAAGTAAGAAATTTTAATAAATTTTTTACTCTAATTTAGTTTTAAATAACACTTAACTAAGAACGTAAAGAAAGAAGAGTATTACATTAAACTTTGAGAACAACATATAAATAAAAAAAAAAAATATTCTACACATTCAATAATTAAAAAAAAAACAAAAAAGTAACTAATAGTTTGCAAAATGAGGAAAAGAGAATAAGAGAAATGCTATAGTAAAATTTTCTTACACTTTCTTACTAAAATTATCCTTTTGATTTGTTATAATTTATAGTTTATTAGAAATTATAAATTTAGTTGTTTCTTTTTTTGTGAATATAAATTTAGTGAGTTTCACTCGTTTAATTAATGATCTTTTTTTCTTAAAACGAGTGATTGTAATAAACTTTAATCGATTATAAAAATTTTAAAAAAGTGCCTAAGAAAGTTTCCTTATTTTCTCTAAGAGGATAACTATGCCACGTATGTACGATGAACAAAGTCCGCTGGCATGTTTCATTCCATGATCTAGAGGAATTAAACTTTGACACATATTTCTTCTTTTCTTTGGTTCGACGATACACCACACATCTTCATTTTAGGTATTGTTACTTAATTTTAGTGTATTTTACTGACCTTGACCCAAATTAACTATATCACATTTAACTTGTTTTTCTCTTACTGTTCAACTCGTGGTTGCATAATTTAACTGCTTGAATTTAAATTACAACAGTTAATGTTACTTCCTTTGTTATAATTTATCCAAACTCTCAATTTCCATCTTTACTTTCAACCTCATCATTGCTCATTAACATTGATAGTGTCGTATTATTACTATGTTGTTGTCGATATTGTTTCATTAGAGTCATCACTTTTGTTACTCCATCATCGCGGTTACCACAACTGTATGATGGTGTCGATGATAATACAATGGTAGCAACAATGACAATTATGATGGTAATAACCACACTGGTGGAATGTTGGTGGTAACAGTGGAAATGGCAACAACAAAAGTAGTAGCGGTAACACAAAAAATAATGAAGGATAAGATTAAGGGTGCGGATAGAGGTATGGTGGAGTAAAAACTTATAATGAAAAAAATAAATGATAATTTTAACTCAATTATTTTAATTGGAATTGTTATTTCCAATTTTACGTCAAATTATCTAATAAAAATTAATTATTAATAATTAGTGATAAATATTCGGTATCAACATGATAATAAAAAATATATACAAATATATTAATTTACTGGATTGTTTTCACATACACAAACTAAATTATCTGACAAAAATTAATTATTAATAATTATTGACAAATATTTCGTATCAACGTGATAATAAAAAAATATATACAAATATATTAATCATATTAATACCAAAGATTTCATATTAACATGATAATAAAAAAATGAGTTTAATTGGTATACAGTGTCAGTGTAAACGACATCGAATCATAATTTTATTATTTATGTAACTTTTAAAATACTAATTAATAAAGTCAACAAACTTACCATGAATGAATCGTTGAGATTGAATGTCAATATAAAAATCTTTACACTGACTATGTATACTAATTACACTCATAAAAAATATATACAAATATATTAATTAAGATTGTTTTCTCACACACAAACTAAATTATCTGACAAAAATTAATTATTAATAATTATTGATAAATATTTCGCATCAACATGATAATAAAAAAATATATCCATATATATTAATCACTAGATTGTTTTCTAGTGATAAAAAGTTGAAATAATATGTACAAAATTTTAAATTTTAATTTCAATTTTGGTATTTATTCTAAATAACTAAAAAATGAAAAATATTTTCTCCTCCTAATAGAAAAGTGAATATATAAGATGTGGGTAATTTAATACTGAAATGCAAGAGTTCATAAGACTTTGTACTGCATGATTAACACAATATTTGTAAGCACACTAGACGTGATTTTAATTGGCCTAAAGTAATTGTTATTAATTTATTTATGAGTTTAATTAATATATACCGTGAATTCAATCATAATTTTTCATTTATACTAAGTTTGTTGAATTTATCTATTAATATATTAAAAATTATATAAAAATAGTTATGATTAAATGTAAATCTAAATTATTATTATCCTGAAAAAATATTGTGAAACTTAGTACTTAAAACTTGGTATTTACTAAAAGAAATATGTGGAAATTTTTATATATTGATTAAGAGTTTAACCGGTATATATTATCAGTGTAAAGATTTTTACATTGACATTTAATTACAACCTTTCATTTATGGTAAATTTGTTGACTTTAGTTATTGCTACTTTAGAAGTCACATTAATGAAAAGTCATGATTGAATGTCATTGTACAATTTTTTTACACAAACAATATATATCAATTAAACTAATTAATTAATAACATTTTTACGCCAATAAATAATTTCAATAAGACACTATATATGTTATGTAACAGGATTAAATTAAGAATTTAATTAGAATGTAACCAAAATAGAAATGTTTGTTATGTTTAATAAAAGGAAGCAAATAAATCAATAAAACTAAAATAACAAGAAAAAACAACCCTACACAAGCAGGAAGAAGTATCAATTAAATCACTCCTAATAAAAGCAACTAACTCAACTAGCATGGCATCAAGAATTACTAATTTTTTCTTTACACCTTGGACAGGTAATATACAGATTTATTAGGAATGACATTAATACATTTTCTATTCTCGATGAAGCAACTCCTGAATTTTAGTAATAATCACATTATAATAATTAATTTAAAAATTATATCTAAAATAATTTTTAATTAATTGATGGAGAATTTTTTGTTACATTAATATACAGTGTGTTTAGAAATATTTTTTTTTCTATTTCAGCTGTTTTTTCTAAACATTTAAGATTTTTTTTAAAAAATGATTATACATATTTGGGTAAATTAGAGAAAACATATCTTTTTTAAAAAAAAAGAGTTGGTTTTTTATAATATAGATATTTGTATCTTATAATTATTTTGAAAAGTTATTTTTTGCTTTTATGTTGTTCCTATACTATTTTACTGTGTAAAAGTTAATTTTTTTGTTACATCCAAAAAAACTTAATTATGTTAACATTATTTTTCAGTAAATTTTTTTAAAAAAATTATGTTATAGTCTATTATAGTATATCAATTATTGAAATAAATATAATTTTTATAACTTTTCCAAACACACTCTAATATAGATGAAAATAAATTTTAGATTTAATGAGCTATATTTTTAAAACATTAAAGTAGAGTCACTTAATTATATATTTGTATGCATAATTTTTAAATTTGATGTAAACAATTAGTATAGTACTAGTGTACCCAAAAAAAAGTTACTAGTTTCTTAGAAGAGTATAATAATGGTTATATTTTGATTATTCAATTGATTAAAAAAAGTATATTGTAGGCAAGGTTGGAGTAGTGAGAGAATGTAAAGAGCACCGTTAAATTATGAATAAACTTTTGAAACCATGTTGGGGTTTGTTTTGTATCAGATTCTCCTTCCACCTCTTTTCACGGGGAAACTTTCCATTGGTTTGTTCCATAAAAGCAATCTCTAACCGTAGAATCAAAGTTAAAAAAGGTGGTGTTGTTCTTCTATTCCACGGTCATTCATTCACACCAGACAAAACAACAGTTTTCAACAAAGGGTCTATAATAAAGCAACACTTGGCAACCTAAATTATCCCCAACAATGAGAAACCAACTTGGGGCACAGCACCATGTTGCCTTTTCTTCTTCTTTTCCATTATATTAGGGATTATTGATGGATTTTATCCATATATAACTAATTTGCTCCACAAATCAGAATGATAAAGATAGGGTTTTAGGTAGGGATGGAAATTCTCCATTTTCTTTCTGTCCCATTTTCTATGTTTACTTATTAAGAAAAGTTATATTATTTAATAAGTTACATTAAAATTATCATAAAAAAAAAAAAAATGACACCACCTCTTTTTATTGACGGGAAGAAAAAAGTTAATAAAAAATAATATGAGAGAGTTTTTATCTTTAGGGTAGATGACATAAGAGTAAGTAAATAGCAAAATCTGCGATGCTGTTGAATAAGTTTGATCTACAAAAATAAATGATTTTTTTAAGAATCTGTATCCGGTCGCAAAGTTGGTAAACTTAACAAACCGGTTAGCAGCAGACTACACACATATATAATTATTTTTGAAAAATAAATTATAATAACTAAAGTATAATATATTAACTAAAAATTATATTGTTATTTATAATAATTTAAATATTAAATATTTTCAATATTAAAAATCTAAAATATCACAATTTACAATAAAAAAATTATAATATTGTAAAAATGACAATGTCGTCTTTGAATGAGGTACAAGCTATGTTTATAAGTGAGTCCACAAACTTAATCCGTAAAAATTCATTGATTTTATAGACCAAATTCAAATACTATTTATAATTTTATTTTTATAAAAAAATCTATCTAAAATCCGCAAAGACTTAAAAGTTTGCGGACTGGTCCACAATCCCGCAACAATAAACCCACCTAGTTGACGGATTATTCGAATTGTTCTTACTAATAAAAACTATAGCTAATAAAAATCCAGCATAAGTATTTAAATCTAAAACTTTGTGCATGTTGTTCCAACTTTAATCCATCACTAAATCAACGCTAGCAGTCTTTTTTTTTTTTTAACAAAATTTGAACTCAACTTTTTTTTTTAAGGATTGAATTAGATTTGGGACAAACTATTTGCTGACAGGAAAATTGGGTTTTGCTGCTAATGTTAATGCCAACCATGAAAACGAAAGGCCATCATCCCCTGTGGTTGGTTGCATAGTAGACCCTACCTCCTTAGATTACGTTCACTCTTAGCTTATTTTACATTATCCCTTACTTAGGTTACATCTATGAGACCCCCTTTGTTTATCTTTCATAGATTAAGTTAAACAAATCTACATCTCTTTCCGTTGAGATTATAAACAAATCCATATCTTAGTTACTGTGTCTGAGATAGATCTTTTCTTTAGAATAGATATTTTTTTCTTTAAAGCAAAGCTACAATAATTATTTACTAAGCTTTATTATATTAACTGAGATCATATCTTTTCTCTAATTATAAATGGTTAAAGACACGTCATTTTTTCTTTTTAAATTTTTAAAACATTATTTTCACTTCTTAAAGAGTAAGCATTGGGACATGATGAATAATTTGTAGAGTTAATTAGGATTCACAAGAATGTCTGTTTATGAAAATAAAATTGTATGTATTTAATGTCTCGTGACCTAGATTCTTTTTTTTTTTCTCTTTACCGAGTAGGTAAAAAACTAATCTCTTGAGATATAACTAAATTTTTTCTTAAAATATTTTTTTATAAGTCAAGTAATTTTATTAAATCAAAAGATTTACACACAAAACACAAGTAGTATCTTCTTAAGAAAAGAGAAGAGCCATAAAAAAACTTAAAAAGACAATTAGAACAAGATTTATAACTTATTCAGAAAAAAAATAAGCAAGGTTCTTAAAACGTGTTTCTGAAAGAACATTCTTTAAAAAATCTAATACTTTAATTATTATCTAAAGATTAGGCTCATGATTTTTAATTAGAGAGATAACATGCTTTTCAACAAAAATAAGAGATGAGAGAAAAGAAAACAATTAAATAAAAATACATATAACAATGCATTTTCTTTCATTTGGTTGAAGAAAAAAAGAGAATAATTAATTTTCAATTTTTTAATTTAAATCTTAGTTGTTTTTTCCCTCTCAAATATGGTATGTTTTTATGTCTTGAACCACAGAATCAAATGAATATATTTGAATGAATTGAAAACTATAATGCAATACATGAATCTAAAAAAAAATGTCCATAAACAATAATTCAACCGTTTGTTTGTTAAAATTGATTTGATGGCACATGCTGGTTGGTTAGGATACCTTTGATGTCACATGCAACATAGTTTCGGTTAGAAATTTTGGAGCCATGGAAGTTATGAAATGAAATGGTCCAAGAAAGGAAGGTAATGGTAAAAGCCATAAAAGTAATAAATAAAAAAAAAAAAAGAAGAAAGTTGGTCAATCCCAAGGATCATTTTGTCTTTATTGGACCTGCGCGCCTCTAAATAGTTCTGTTTTTTTATCTTTTAATTAATAATAATAATTAGTTAATAACACATAGGAACAAAAACAATCCACATGCAGCTGCAGCATTTTCTTGTGTTCTGGTTCCTGACTCACATGTGAGTGTGCATTACACTGGTATTTTACCATTTGGCTTATTATTCTTTTTTATTTTATGTAAACTAATCGGTGCACCGAAAAGTGAGCTCATTGAATTCAATTACTTTGTACTTGTTTATTATATTTTTATCTTAATATTGATGTGAAATATTCACCTATTTTAAATCATTTATTTTTTTGTAAAGAGATCTTGATGAAAATTTATGGTGAAATTTATTTTTTTACTAAAACCTATAACTAGACTTATTTGATATTTAAAATTAATTTTTCTCACAAAAATATGTATTTTATTTGGAGTTTATGATTAAATTAATATAGTTAATTTTACTCTATTTTAGTACAAAAATGTATCTTTATATTTTTTATTCTTCTCTAATACTCATGTAATCCTGTAGATCGGGTTAGTAGATGTTGATTAGGTTATTTATTATCCAAATGTTAAGGTGGATCGGGTTAGTAGATGTTGATTAGGTTATTTATTAACCAAATGTTAAGGTGGTGCACTATTATGTCAATTACTTATAAAAACTTTAATACTCAAACTAATTAAAAACCAAAAATATAAATATAATAACTGAACTTGTGAATTAATTTATATATGCTTGTTTTTAGTATAATAAAAAATATTAAGTTTAAATATTAGATATACATCGAATATTTAAGTTTTCTGTTTAGTGTAATTTTTTTACCTCACACAAACAAGTTGTCTTTAGTGAAATAACACATGTTGTCTACAAAAATAATGAAATTGTAGCTTACCTAAGGGTGAGCAAAGCTAGGAATGAGAGATTGGTGGTAAAAATAAGAAGCATTTAGGAAGTGATGTGTTTGATGATTGTCTTACATTATGAGATTCATATAGCAACTTGGTGGTAGATGAGATGTTTGAACTATGTCAAGTGGCAATGAAATGCTAGATCCTCATGCCTGTGTCAAGAATCTACTCAAGTAGTTTGAGCTTGTGAATTTGTGATGAGTGGCTGAATATTAATCACATTTTGCACTGTCCAAATTCATAAGTAGAGTGTATGGTTGGGTCAATCACACCAAAAGCTGGATTAACCAAACATATATAAGTGAATACTTTTTATTTATGTAGTGGGTTAAAAAATAAAAATAAATGTGATTCGATGAGTTTTAACAATCTAAAACAATACATTTTTATTGAGAAAAGTACTCATGTAGTAGCATATTAAAAAAATTTATTCTATTATTGAATTACAATCCACTTTTAATATGATTTTTAAAGTAATTATTAATAAAGTGAACAAAGTTACCATACTTAAAAGGTTGAAATTAAATATTTAATTAGTATAAATTCTTTTATATTGTCAAATATTAAATTATCTTTTATTAAAATAGACTTTTATATTTTATAAAATATACCTATAAAATGAGCTTTATGACATAAAGAATATATAGCATTGAAAACTTAAAATTATACTCTAACACACCTTACAATTGTTTATATATATTATTAGCTAGAATTATTAAAACTATAAAAATATAAAATGGATTCATTAAAAGACACGAGTCTCGCAGAATTTTTATTATTTTTAATAAATTTTAACTAATAAAAAATTCAAAAGTGTGTTAAGTAATATACTATTAGTATTTTTGTAAATTTTAAAACAAAATTATAAGAATACGTACACCTTATATTTTTTATTATCGATAAAACTTAATCTTCTCTTGTGAACTTACACAACTACACTGTTTAAAAACTTTACATTCGTTTTTTTTTTTTCTCATTTTTTTCAATATACATGTTCATAGTTTAATTGGATTCTATCTATATGTCTATGAAGAGGCAAAATTTTTATATGACTGTTAGACACTCATAAAGTTTGATAGAACCTCGCCCATATATATAATATTTATAAATAATAAATTTAAAATCACATGGTCTTATCAGGTATAATTAATTGTTTGCAAAATAATATCTATAACGAACTTGTCAGTTGCAAAAATATCGTAGAAAAATATATTACTAAATTAGATTCATTAATATATATCTTCGAATACCAATATTCTTTTCAAAGGAATTTATATGAGATTTAGTAATTGAAGAAAATGTCAAATAAATATGTTAACAAGATTTAAAATTATAACAAAGATAAAAAACACAGAATATAAGTTATGTAAGCTAATTATCCATTTTACCAAATAGATATTAGAGTTTAAGTGGTATACATCAATAATATAAAAAATTTTATACTTACGTTTAATTATATATTTTGATTTTATTAATCAATATTTTAAAAATTATATAAATTAAATAATATAATTGATTGAACGTTAGTGTAATACAAACAAATATATATCAATTAAACTCTAGAAATTATGTTACATTACATTATTTTTTCTTACTTTATTTATATATGTCCTAAAGAGTTAGATTACTCACCTGATTTTTTTTTTAGAAAAAAATTCCTCACTAAATCAGAATATTAAAAAGAGAATAAAGAGTAGTGGCCTCTCATAACATGTGCACTTGTTCATACATATTCTCTTAACATGTGCATTAATATGTTCTTTAACTAGACCAAATAGTGCCGAACTATTTCGAGGGATGCTTTTAAAAGTTTTAAGAGATTTTATATATATATATATATATATTAAATAAATAATATATTCGCACATAGAACATATTAGTAAATGCAATATTTGTTTAATAAAAATACTAACATGCATTATTGACTTAATGTGCTCAAGTTATACTAAATTTTCATAAGAAATTATCTCTCTTTCAAGTGAGATCAAAATTATTTTAGTTTAATAGACATGGTTATATATATATATATATATATATATATATATATATATATATATATATATATATATATATATATATATATATTCTTTCTATGATCCATATAAAATAAAAAGGAGACATCATCTAATAATATCAATACATAAACTACAATTTTATCATAATAAAATTTTAAAATTTACATAAGAGATATGTCTAATGAG
This sequence comes from Psophocarpus tetragonolobus, assembly GCA_037954015.1. Lineage (NCBI taxonomy): Eukaryota > Viridiplantae > Streptophyta > Magnoliopsida > Fabales > Fabaceae > Psophocarpus > Psophocarpus tetragonolobus. Next base: position 78,061,858 of record CM075690.1, read on the forward strand.
AAAGTCAAATTTATGAGAATGAGAGGAACAAATCTCACTTACAAAAAACAAAGGAAAAAAATAATAAATAATAAATGTTGAAAGAGAAAGAATGAGGGGTTAATTTCAACAATTAATTTTTATTTCACTCTCATATATATATATATATATATATATATATATATGTGTGTTTTTATGTAAAGTAATTTTATATTATTTAATAATAAATTGTTAGTTATTTGAGTTTAATCATAATATTGAAAATTTAAAATAATTTTATATTGTGTATCAGTTAAAACTTTTTATTTATATAAATTTGACAGTATTTATTATAAAAATTAATAAATTTATCATAGATTATAATTTTACAACCGCTTATAATGCTTAGTACGATCCATGTATCATCATGTTTTCTATTTCTTTTAAAAGAAATACTGATGACACAATTAATTTCTTAACTAATGTGTTGATTAACAAGATCTTTGCCTATTATTTTATCAACTTTTAATAATGATGAGTAATTGATTAATAATTTATATATCATTATATTTTGATTAAATTAAAATTTAATTAGTATACACAGTTAATTTAAAAAAAATTACATTAACGTATAATTATAATTTTTTATTTATATGATTTTTGAAATACTAATTGATAAAATTAATAAACTTACTCTAAATAAAATATTGTAATAAGATATAAATCTAAAAAAAATTATACTAATACTATATACTAATTAAACTTATTAAATTATACATAAATTGTTTATTAATTAAATTAAGTAGATGTGGATCTTCAACTTTGCACAGGGGACACAGGAATAAATTTCTGCGCGTGACAGGATTAGGAGCAGAATCAGGAACCCTTTTCTATGTTTTGTTTTCGAGAAAGTAGAGATAGTCCATTAAACATTAAAGAATCAATGAAAGTTGAACCTTTGTGATTACCAAAGTTGAAAGGTTAATTTGAGAGGTTAGCAAAAAGGGACGAATCTACGGTATAAAAGAATATTCATTGAGGAATCTGAAACAGATATCTGCGTACTCCTATGCTACGCACCATTATGGTGCTTCTAAAATGTGAATAATTTACTCAGATTGTGTTAAACAATATAAATTATCATAAAACCGTTAAATTATATAAAAAATCAATAATACAAATTAAAAAATATAGTGTAAACATTAGATTTGTAACTTATTTTATACTAATTTTCATCGTAGAAAAACAAGATCGCAGAGATTAAAGTAAAACATAATTATCTTTAGATTAGGAATTTTTTCTAATTAAAAATGACATCGTCTTACCCATTAAGAATTTTTTTTTAAAGAAAACTTTACCTCCCGAGTCATGAGTTGCCGAGTCATCGATTCTCAGTCGAGTTTGGCCAAGTCGCTCGTGATCAATCCAGTTCTAATGCATTTCCAATTCGAAGGACGACTCAGATAGGTTATATGACTATTTTTGGTCAAATCGGTCGGTTTGAATTAAATTTTAAAACATTGCCCAAAATCGAACCAACCCAAACCATAAACACAACTACTTTACATTATCACTTCCTTAACTTAATGGCTTGAAAACATGAGGTCATATTGGACAATTTAGTTTTAAAATTGATTTAAATATGTTTTCAGTTCTTATAATTAATGAATTTTGTTTTATTCTTAATAAATATTTTTTTTATGTGTTTGATTTCTAATAAATTTTTTATTTTATTTTGTGTTCAAAAGTGCTATTTAAATTTTTTTTTGGAATTTTTTAAAGCACTATATAAAGAAACTTAGGGGTAAAAATAAGATAAAAAAATTATTAAGGACTAAAAATAAAAAAAATAATAAGGAGCCAAACCTACAATCCCAAATTTAATAGGAACTAATAACATGTTTAAGCCTTTAAAATTTAAAAAAATTAAAATCAATTTTAGTTTTCAATTCTTAGTTTTAACTTTCTTTTTTTTTAGTTTTTAAAATGTAATTATAAATTGAAGTCGAATAAAATAGTCAACTATTTTATTTTATTTTGCTCTACTATAAAATAATGTAATATAAAAATAAAAAGTGTCTAAACCCATCCATTGATAGTAGTGGCAACAAAAATAATTATTGATGAAGTAAGTGTGGTGGGTCATTAGCAATGGTGATAGTGACGAGTTTTTATTAATGGTAACGGAGCAACAATAATGATAATGGTGGTGACATTGACAATGGTAGCAATAATCGTGGAATGATAATTGTAGTAAGGCCAAAGATGACTATAATTATAATGGTCATGTGACGACCACAACACTAGTAGTAATGAAGTCAAAGACGATTGTTAAGAGTAACTTTAATGGAAGCAACTCCCATATAAGTTGTTTGATGCATAAAAAAATGTTTGGTGGTCGCACTGTGTCGTATCATCGTTAAACAAATTTTTGGTAATCTTACTCCAATGGAAAAAGTTTTAAGCAACGCTAACAAATTCACAATTTTATAGTTTTTTTAATTTTTACTTCATTATGATACCTTAAAATTATAAATACATTTTTTAGTTTTATTAATTATTAAAATATTAATTATCATAAATCAACTATTTTTTTTAATTTTATAAAAAAATGAATAAATTTAATATTCATAATATTTAATAATATTTTAATTTTAAAACAATGACAATTATGTAATATATGAATAAATACATACAATCAAAATACATACTAATATAAAAATTAAAAATAATAACATTGGAAAAAATATATGACAATAAAAAATACAATATTCTACATTAAATCAATTTTCGTTATTTTATGCTCCAAATCGTTTCCAAATATGCTCGACCAAATCCTTCTGAAGTTGGTGATGTGTGTTTCTGCTTTAAACCACTACCTCCAATCGGTAACATGAGTTACTATTTTTTTATTTTATTTTTCTTTTTCCTCTATCTTTCTCTTTCTTCCTTCTCCCATTCCTTTTTCCTTAATTTTTCTCTTTCTTCCTTTTCCTCTTCTCTTCTTCCTCTAAGACTTTTTCTTCTTCTCCCTTCCATTTTTCTCTTTTTTCCTTTTCCCCTTCTCTTCTTCCTCCATCGGTCTTTCTTCTTCTTCCCTTTCCTTTTCCTCCATATTTCTCTTTCTTCCTTCTCCCCTTTTCTTCTTCCTTCAACAACTCCTTCTTCCTTCTCTAATTCTCTTCTCCTTTCCTTCTCTTCTCCCCCCTCCGTTGTCCCGTTTGCCAAGCTATCGCACCAGCTTTTTCTCTTCTCCTTCTTTCTTTCTCCCCTTCTGACATCTCGTCTGCCACACCACAATCGCACCCCACCACCACCCTCCTTCCTTCCCTTGTCACCCTTCCCTCTTGAAATAATGTTATTTTATTTAAGCATCAGTTGCTTGAACAAACAACTTAAATTTTTTTAAACAACTTTCAATGTCACATAGGATTGCTCTAAAAGTGAGTTCCTCAAAGAACTGAGAACTATATATATGTCTGTCTGTGAATATAAAGTGTATGATTTGTACCCATAAATCGTTTGTCCAAGTGGTACTACTTACCAGGACATGGTCCCTTAAGCAAGATCTCAAATTTGAGTCTTCCGTATGGAGAAAAGTAGTTAGGAAGGGAGATCCCATTAAATATGACTAATCAAGTACGCTAATGGAGAAAATGAGAAGTTATAAAATGAGAAAAAATATTAATTGGTGAATCAAGATTAAAAATAATAGATTATTAAAGATTAAAATACTTAAAATTAAATTATAATTTAATCATCAAATCTTTAAAAGTTTTAATTATCAAATAAATATTAAATCTAATATATATATATATATATATATATATATATATATTTAAATAAACGAATGTTTATGTATATGTAATTTAAATGAGTATGGCTCAAGTTGTTTACAAAAATAAAAAAAAGATAAAATAGAGTAGTAATTAAAAAAATAACTTTAGTATTAATATTACAGAAAAAAATTAATAAATAATTATTTAAAGAAATAAATTATATTATTAGATATATTAATGAAAAATAATTAAAATATTATATATATATATATATATATTAATGAAAAACGAATTCTTCAATTAACAAAACTAATATATTAAAAACTAACAACTGAGATATAAAAAAATTAACATTATATTAAAAAATCAATTGTGACACAAGACAAATATTTTTTCTTTCAAATACATCATTCATTTTAAAACGAAGGAAGTATAATAAATTAAAATGCTCAACCACTTTACAAGAAGCATATCCTAGTTTAATCCAATATGTCTTAATAAATGTCTTAATCTTTGTCTAAGTAAAATACACACTTCCTCAAAACATCGTTGAATGTGACTTAAGTAGTTGCAGTATATAGTCTTTCTCTACGACTCTGAGAACAGTGCATGATTCTTCTCAATAATGATATGGTCACGGCAAGTCATTAACATTGATTGTTCATGCCTCTCATCCTACTAAGTAAACTTTAATTAAATTTGTTTCAAGCGGATAAATTATAATTATGATAATTATTGTCATCGTTCTTGTGGTAAAGGTTTTCTTCTAGCTCTTATTCTTTTACTTTCTCCAAATGTGAAACAAGTTTCAACTCTCTAAGTTGTTTTATAAAAAATTAAGAAAATTTAATAAATACAGAAAAAAATAACGTTGTTATCAAACTAACTTTCATATTAATATTATATTAAAAAATTAAAGTGATATTATTAGGGTGTAAGTGGAAAAAAATAGTTAATATTACATTAAAAAGTTAAAAAATACTTATTTTGGGACAAATTATTTTAACAAACACAACACTCATCAACGAAAGAAATATATGAACTTATGATATTTCACTTTTTTAATATTATTTTAATATATTACTCTCCATTTTAATGAGTTATTGACGTACTTAAGTATTTGTAAAAGTTAATGAATTAGCAAATTTAAATAGGAGTTATATAATTGAAAAAATTAAGAATATTGTGTTGGATTAGTAAAACATCTATAAATTTGAAACAACACTAAAATGTTAAAATAACTATATATAGTTTTGAAAAGGGAGAGTATTTTATTTTCTTTTATTTTTCTCATTTGTACTTTTTTTGAACATTTGTGTGTTTAAATCTAAAGTTCATATTAGTGTGTTTAAATTTAAACTTATATTTTTAAATTACACCAATTTAATTGTTAAAAAGAATTAATGTCTTTACCAACAAATTGTTGGTGTAAGTGATACTAGCTAGACTTGAAGAAATTTCTCAAACTTCTATAAATACTTAATGATATAGTAAAAAATAAAAATACTTATATTGTTTTAGAAATTGTAATTGCTCTGTGCATATTTTCATCTTTTATAAACGTTGTATGTTTTTTTTTTATATTCAATATTACAAAATATTAGAAAAAAGAAGTCTAGTTTAATTTATTTAGTAAGATATATGAGGTGTTGTAAGTTTTGTAATATTGTCTTTGATTCCTACAAATAAAAAAGGTGGTAAAATTAATACCAAATACTAATTTAATTACTTTCTCTTTATATATTTTATAACTTTTGATAGTCATTTTAAAACCCGTCTTACGAAGACAATCCTATTTTTTGTATGCAGCAAAATTAGAAGTTATTTAATATATTAGCTGCTAGAGAAAAATCAAAAGTTCAAAATTTTTCCGCTAATAAAATATTAATCATTAATATTTATTGATTAAAAATTATATATATATATATATATATATATATATATATATATATATTCATGTGAAAAAATCTTGTAGAAAATTGTTCTAGTAGCTACCAAGATGGATCCTTCGTTAGAGAAACCCCATGTCACTATGTTTTCTAATAAATATTAGTTGTCATAAACAGATGTATATTTCACCTAATGTCAATGTCATGCACCTAAAAAAATGGAAATCCCTTTACCATTCAAGTGTACATGAATTAAAAAACAAACAAACTAGTTAATAACATAGAGTTTTGGTTTAATAACATGCTTGAATTCCAAATATATATATATATATATATATATATATATATATATATATATATATATATATATGAATTGTAAAGGTAAAATTTCATATAAGAAACTTTAATTATTAAAAAGTAAAATAAAATTCAAATTCTTCACATAAGTCGCTATAACAGGTAAATAGAATTAAAAATGTTATTATATTTTGAATGCTGGACATGTCTTTACATAATTCTAATATATAATTACATTAATTACTTTATTATTATTATTATTATTATTATTATTATTATTATTATTATTATAATATTTGAGTTATTTAAGATTGTCTAGGTATATATGTGGTTCCTAAATATCTCTCTTTATTTGCTTGGAAAGTATATTATTAGAGGACCAGCATTATGCTTACAAGGAGAACCATGTTCTTTGGATGCTCCTTTTCTCGATTTGTACCCAACACTATGGTGTTAAACAAAATATAGAATTTCATGGTTTTTGCTGCTCCTTTTCTCAAATTGTACCAACACTATGGTGTTAAACAAAATATAGAATTTGATGGTTTTGTGTGGCAGCAAAAAAATTTGTAAATTCTAGAAAGAAGACTTCACTGTTATGTATGGAATTATCCTCCATTTATACTTGTACATACATGTACGTTTGATTTACAGTCTAAAATTACACTTTTAATAAGTAAATTAATTTTAATTGTTAGTGGATGAGTACTAACCTACAATATTTTTCTCTTTTTTTTTTTCTTATGAATTTTGTTATAAAAAATTTTACAACTTTAATTTAATTAAAACCATGTTCAACTGAAAAATACATATTTCAAAATAAAAAACCTAAAAATTTTTGAGAGTAACTTGTTTTTAGAAGTAAGTTTCATTTGTTTCCAAAACATGCATCATGTTCATTTGATATGCTTGAAACCCTATTAATATATCACCTAACTCATAATTTTTTAAATCATCCCAAAACTAAAGTTATATGAATGGCATGTTAAGGGTCACAGAATTTATTCATACGCAACCTATAAGAAATTCGTTTCATTTATTCTTATTTGTGAACAAATAGAAGGAATGTCCCTTCCTTTTTTTAAGTGTCACTGTTTGTTGACATTAGTCTTTCTCCCACAAATTAGTAAAGGTTAGTTTTTTAAGTTTAAAAATTCATTTTACGTGTAAAAATAAAGATAATGACAATTTAGTCATATCATAATATTATCCTAAACAAATAGTATAAAACTCAATTGAATACCTATTAAAAACTATAGGATTATAAATTAATTTGTTTATATTGGTTTAATTGACACCTAATTCTAAAAGTTTAAACATAAACATATTAGTCGAAGGATTTGAACTCACAATTTCTCCCTCTTATATCTCTTCACTTTACTAAAATCAACCTTATAACTTCATGTTTCTTACAATATCTTAAAAAAAATGTTCATTAAACACTAATAAACATAAACATGACAAAGTGAGTTTCTTAAAAATAATGAGTTTAATTAGTATAGACTGTTAGTGTAAAAGATTTTTACACTAACATTCAATCTTGACTTTTCATTCATGTGACTTTTAAAGTATTAATAAGTAAAATCAACAAATTTACCATTAATGAAGGGTTGTGATTGAATATCAACGTAAAAATCTTTACACTGACAGTATATACCAATTAAACTCAAATAATATTGATATTTTTTGAAAGATATGTTTAATAATTAGAGTAAAATTATGCATGAAAAGTTAACATAATACAGAAAAAAAAATAATTTAATAATTTTAAAGATGAGCGGATATATTAAATTTATCATTAAAGATGCTTTGGATAATAGTTTTAAATGAACTTCGATAGATGGAAAGATTATGTAATCAGTGTGAAGCTGCATCCATATTCTGTAGGTGAAGAAGCTAAAGTTGATAAATTTGATGGAGCAACTAATTAAAATGGATAATAGGTCATGACATGACTCTTATTTTGGTCAAGGATTGGTCATGAGTTGTAGGTTTTAACAATTGTCGGGTTTATTGCGTGGAGAGCAATCTTGTATATAGTTGTAGTGGTGGTGGGTCTCATTGGTGTTTCATGAGGTCTTTCACTTCCAACACTTACAAGTGTGCTACAACTCATGCTCTGTGTTCATCGACAACCTAGATAGTTACCTATCATATGATGTTTGAAATTGAAACTCACCACATACACAACACAAATTTTGCTTTGTTTTTATTTGCATCTGTGTGCGACATGTTCCGTCGGCCATGTTAGGTGATCTTCTAAATTCATCCAAGACTTTTAGCTTTCATGGTTTTGCTTAACGTTGCTTTTCCAACAAATATATTTTATTTCCTTAATTACATTCAATATCTCTATTTTATTCATTTTTTATCTTTTACAAATGGGTCACCCCCACAAGCTTGCTTCAACGAGTTTAACCATGAAAATTAGTTAATTCAGTCAAACATATACTCAATATGAGTTATATTTTTTTTTCTTAGCTAGGTTCCATTAGGTTGGATCAAATTGATCCATTTTTATTCTGTATGTTTAAATTTATATAAATTTCAATGAAAAATAAATAAAAACTTAAATATTGCTGGGCTCCAATAAACTTCTTTTTAGAAAATTTTCAAGTCAACTTGACTATAGATTTATTGAACTTATCCGTTTAAGCTCAGTTTTATATATAGTCTAATAAAATTTTTAACTATGTTTGACTTATTTTCATTAGACCTAACTAATTTTGACAATTCTAATTTTACTTTCCTGTTTTAAAATCATGATATTATATTTTTATTTTTAAAATTGTTGAATTTGTGCTTAGTCATAGATAAATTGTCCATCACTGTTAAATAACAAACATAATTCCATTATTTAAAGATGATTTATATAGTTATTGAATAAATATCTCATATACGTTTAAATCATATCATTTAGGTTTGTTTTGTCATTAAATTAGTGTCACATGTTAATGGATTTGTATCATTTAATCATTAATATCTTTAAAAACTAAAGAATATATAATATCCTAGGTTTTGAAACTGGAGCAACTAGTTCAATCCAGAACGAATTAGTATCCAATTCATTGTTTCCTAGTTATTTGAAGGCTTTCAAAATAAAAAAACCCGATTAAAACCAGCTGGTTCAGGGGTTGACTCCAATTTTTTTTGAAAAAAATTATAGGTAAAAAAATATAAAAATATAAAAAATAATGGTTCTTGAAATTTTAGCCATACAAATAAGAAGTACTCTCACAAGGTATTGCGAAATAAAACAAAATATTTATAAGAAATTTTTGCAAAAAATACCTAAAATTATAAAAAATATTTAAAAATTAATAATAAATATTATATTTGTATATTATAAATTATATATATCTTATTTTTTTACTTAGTATATTATTATATTAGTAATAAAATATAAAAACAAAATTATTAAATCTAATTAAACCCCGATTGAACTTTTGAACCTCAACTTATGCTTTCACAAGTTTAATCATCAATATTATTTTGAAAATATATAATTTAGAAATAAAGAGATAAAATAAAAAAAAAATCTATAAATTAGGAGGAAAAAGGACATGATTTGGTTCATTTGAATTGGCGAGTTCATGTATGTAAAAAATGCTTTACGCGTTCCTGGCTTTGTGCATGATTCCTGTTACGCGTGATTAAGTGCCGTTACCAAGAAAATATGCAACACGCGTTAACGTGGGTTTGCCAATATGGGAACTCTCTAGTTTTAAAAGGAATTTTGATTTGATGACGTAAGAGTCATCATAAAAGGGTGATTATATTTTCTTGGCGGCACTTTATTATATTCTATCTATTAAAATATTTTTCATGTTGGTTTAACTATTTGTCATACTAATATCTTAATTGTGATAATATTAATTATAAGTTGGTAGGTCATGAAAAAAGTTCTCGTTGAGCAAGATGTTATGAAGAAGAGTTAAGTAATAAGAAAACTTGCATATATAACGTCAATACTCATGTTATTATAGAATATTCTATAGAAGTTTTAAATTTCCTAAGGAACAATTACTACAAAGTTATATAGTGGCTATACTAATGTTATCCATGAGGTATTGATTTTATATCTTAATAAAAGAAGTTAAAACATGCAGATAATTAATAGAGATAGGGATTGGTACCTAAATTTATTCAAATAACATAAATATTAAAAAATAATGAATATAATAAAAATATTTTAAATGAAATAATAATATATGAAAGAATTTAACCCTATTGATTGCAATGGATATAGAAATAAGCATTTAAGTTTAAGTATGTGGCTTCACAACCTTCTCTTCATTATTATTCTGTAATTTGTTGTAGTAGTGACTTTAGATATATTAAAGTTCTGGTAAAAGTTTAAAATGTGAAATTTTATTTTAGTGAAGACAAACCGCTATTTTGCTGATAAATGTATACTTGTTTATAATAGATCCATTTAGAATTCAACTTTTGCAAATTGAGTTATGCATATTAATATTATAGATTTTATAGGTTTCGGCGTTTCGCTGGCCGAATTATGCAGGTTGAAAATTTTACGGATTTTGCATGCCAAGTTAATGTCTATTTCTAATTAATTAAGTGTATAAATTATTATAAAACAAAGACACGTGTTATATTCGTACATATAAAAATAATAATAAGTTATGGATCTTATCCAAATGACTTGGGCTTACTTATTATTATTATTATTATTATTATTATTATTATTATTATTATTATAATAATAATAATAATAATAAAGAAAAAAAAGTCTCTAACTTAAAATGAGAATGAAATCTTAATCTAAAACACCTGAGAAATAGCAAGGAAATGGGGGAATAGTTTCCCCTGTTGATAAAATGAAAGATTTCAATTTGATTGAAATTTTCAAATTTCAACTTTTGTTAGTGTTTAGGTTGCAGATTACCTGCTAATTTAGCAACTAACTTTCATCTAATAATTAAGATTAATTACTTACTACAAATATTAGATTTTAAAACGATAGTTACAATGAGAAATGATGAAATATAATAATAACTATAGAATTTTAATAAATAATTCAGATGGAGTAGTTAATTAAATAAACAATCTCACATTCTTCTCTCACGCAAAGCCTTTTCCCACAAACCAAACCCTAGCTTAGCGCGTCACTCTCTCTTGTTACCCACACGGAATCCTCTACAAGGTTGTCACCACCTCACTATTACCACCACTACTGGTACAACCACCACCACACCAATGGCGACGATGGTGGTAGTGACAATATCAACAGTGGTAGTGGCGACATAGACTATGAGGGATGACAGTACTGACGATGATGATGACAATCTGATGATGGTGAGGGTGATGACAATGGTACGGGGTGTTGTCATGACCGCAACTACCACCATCGCTATCATCGTCAGTACCACCATCATCATCGTTGGTATTGTCATCAGTAGTGGCGTATCAAACTAGGGTTTGGTTTTTGGAAGAGATCTCTATGTAAAATAACCATGTGAACTTGGTTAATTAACAATTCAATCTTAACATTTTATTGAAATGTTACAGTTATTATTATGTTTTCTCATTTTCACCGTAACTTTTTTTTCTCATCTAAGCTCTCCTAATTTCTAATTTCTGATTTCTCACGTATTTCTCATTTGCTAAATTCTTTGTCACATTGTCCTCTTTGCTAAGTTTTTCTCTTTCTTGCATAATGATAAAATTCATGCTTCTGGAAAAAATATATTGTGAGGAACTTTATGCAAGGTTGTGTTTATTTTATTGCCTTGGATATTTTATTTGAAGTTTGAATTAAAAGTTTTTTTTCTGGGAAGTAATTAATTTATAATAATTTTCCTGTTCAAAATTCAGCTTAAAATGTCTTGAATTTCACACAATATTAGAAATAAATTTGAATTAATACAACTAATTTAACCTTATAAAATAGAAGGTGATTAATTGTTTAATTCAGCCTTATTAAAATTTGAGTTAAAAAATATAATGGTAAAGTATAATAACATATTAAAATTATTTTATCATCGTTTCATATTATTACATTAAAAAATTACAATTTTCTTAATGATAATAAAAGATAGAATTTGAGTTACAAAATATACTTTAAATATGACTTTTAAGAACTGTTAAAATTAACTTTTAAGAACAATTATATGATTTTTTTTTCTGAAAGATATTGAAAGTCACAGCTTTTAAGAACTTCATTGTTAAAAGCGACACTTTTAAGAATTATTATGTTTATACTCAGTCTTAAAAGTGACATTTTTAAAAATCATTATATCTACTCCTAAGGTTAAAAGTGACAGTTTAAAGAATCATTACATCTATAACTATTCTTAAATGGGTTAACCATTTTAAGACTAGTTATGTTGAAAATTGATCTAAAAGGGTTTCTATCTGGAGATTATCCTTTTTTATGATTGCCGAAGGAAGTTTATACTGGATTTCTAGTTTAGAACCACTAGCAGTCCTAAGTCTTTCGAAAGTTTTATGGAAATATTTGGTGGGAATAAGTCCTTCCAAAATACAGTTTGAATCAGCTCCAGTATCAAACAGAGCGATGGTTTTGAGAACAAAATCATCTATAAGAATGGTAACATCAATATAGAATTTTTGGATGCTACACTGATTGAGTAAGTTGTTGAAGAGAGTATCATCATTTGATGAATTATGATCAGACTCATAGTCCTGATTACAGTTTTTATGGTCGTTTTGTACCATGTTATTACCTAGAGCTGCAGTTATTTGAGATATGAAAGTCTCATGCAACTGTGATTGAGTTTTTAGATCTCAGATCTCAGATTTAAGAGAGCGAATTTCAGCCTGGAGATCCTGAATAGTGACTGACTTGGCTGAAGATTTTTCCAATCGTTTGAGAGTTTGAGTAAGGTCAAACTTATTATTGACAAACCTTTTATCAGAATGCGTAGTTTTAGGTTTGGAAAGGATTTTCTTCAATTTTTCAAGATACTCTTTCCTATCCTGAGGGTCTTGAATGGATTCTAAAGCATCAAGCAATAGATTTTGCTCATCATTGTAAATGACATTGATAAGTGTAGATTCAGAATTTTCCATACTAGAGGAGGAAAGATCATCATCAGCTTGAATGTCGTCCGAAGATATCTTGACATTTTCATCTTCTTCTTCTGAGGAACTATGATAAGAAGAATTTATCAAGAGATTGTTAAGTTGATCCTGGACAATAGGATCAAGATTGAGTTCACGAACCTTAGAGGAGATTCGACAAAATCTTGCTAAGTGACCTTTGCGACCACACTTATAACAAGTTCTGGTTTCCCTAGAAAAATTGGGAAGATTAGTGTCCTGCCGAGGAAGATTAGGATCAGGAGGCCTCCTAAGTTTGGTATTGAGTTGGCGAGTCTTGAACCTAGAGACTCTTCGTTGGGGTTTACTCAGCTGGTGCTGAGAAGGTTTTCGATGTTTAGTCTTTCCCGGGTTCTTAGAGCAAGGAAGACCGAATTGTTGGCATAAATTTCCCAAATCTCTGTGATTCTGAGCCTTTTCTTTGGCTAATTGTTTTTGGATATTTCCATCCTGACAGATTTTAAGGGCAACTTTTTGTACATAACCTATGATATTGCCATAACTTAACTGATTATAAGGGATTTCACCATTAAACTGGGAACAGATTTTTTCTCTAACTTTGTCTCCTAAGGATTTTGGGAGCCCAGCTAGGAAGGTTTCTTTCCAAAAAGGTTGGTGACAGTCATCTCTAGTATAGACTCGAGTAAGAAAGGTGTCTCTATACCATCTAAAATTTCCTAAGGTCTTACACTTAAGAGTAGATAGAAGATCTCCAGAACGATCTTTATAGATAGAAGGATCTCCGATGAAATGTTTGACAATGGCCATGATCAGGGTGTTAACGGCATTGGGAATAGGCTTCCCTTTGTCAGAAAGGATGTTTCCTTCAACATCCATTTTAACAGCCGTAAAGATGTCATGTTTCTCAGTGACAGAAACATAATTATCCCACCAGCCTTTGAGTTGGCCAGAAAAGCCGGCGGTCAGGATTTCTACTATAGTCTCATCAGTGCTATCTAAAGCAGTCTGATATGCAGTAGAGACCATAGTCATGTGTTGAAGAGTATTAAGAATGTTATACTCAGTTTGACCATCTATGTTCCATTCATAGATTTGATTAGCGTTGAATGATTTCAAACTTTGATAATTCTTTTCCTCAAGGAGGAGATCAGGAGTAGTAGCTCGATTGTAATAGAGTTTAGAAGGCTGTCTCCAGTTGAGAGCCTTACTAATGACAGGATTGATTTGAGGAATGGACTTACTACTAGAAGCAACAACCTCAGACTCAGAACCTATAGAAGATGTTCCTAACTTGTTAATCCTAAGAGATTGGTCCTTTTGGGAGACACTCCTAGTGATTGGTCCTAGCTTAACAGATCCTACCTGAAAAGAACTAGGAGTATCAGGGATAACGACAAAACTATCCTTAACCAGATTGAATTCGTCTAAGGCTTTGGTCCAATTTTGATGAATAAGCCTAAATTTATTTCTAGTCTCATTAGTTAGACTAAAAGGTTTAAACAAAGGTTTGGAAATGGATGGGGTCTCATCGTCTTTAGTTCCTGAGGATGAGGCTATTCTTACAAGGTTTTCTCCTAAAACTTGGAGGTATTTGTTGGTATAATTGTTTTGTTCCATAAGGGCTTTAATATCTTGAGCTCCTATGGTTTCGTCGGATTTATACTTAAAGGGCGAAGCCAAGTATTTATCTTCTAAGTTTGGAATAAAATAACTGCTAGACGGAGGTAGGTCGGACTTAATGAGTTGACCATCCTTACGGTGCCAGACAGTTAGAGTATTAACAGAAAGGTCCTCTATGATTGTAATAGTCCAAGGAGGATAGATTTTGTTCCTATGAAGGTAGACATTTAACCAATCAAAGAAACAGACATGGATTTGGACTGTATTAAGAAATTCATAAAAGGAATCGATAATTTTTTACCTACGGTCACCCCTAAAATTGCTAAGAAACCATTTTCTTTGAGAGGTCCTAGTCTCAGAGTAAAATTCCTTACAAAAGGTTGGTTTATCGATGGTGTAACTATTCATAGTTGACCATACTGTATTTCAGATTGAGTAGGAGAATGAATTTCTGAAGAAATTTCTTCCGCAGTCCTACTGTAGATATTTCTAGGGATAGAAGATGAGTTATATAACCCTTGAAGATTAATTTCTGGAGTAATAATTCTGGGAATAGAACTCCGATTCAATTGGGAAGCTACAAAAAAGGATCTTCTGGCACTAGTATAGGCCGATCTAGAAGCTTCGGATCGTGAAGAGAAAGAATTTCTTTGATAAAAAATAATTTCTACCTTGCCAGCCTCGAATTGTCTAATTTCCTGAAATTCAGGGGTTTGGCGAGGAAGGGTAGGGTAGCTTTTTCGAGTTGCCAAGAGGTTGGTAACTCTACCTCATCCCATTTGATGAGTTTAGGAACAACAACATTTGCTCTTGTCATATCTGTGACAAACAAAGTTGTTTCTCGATCATTAGTTTTAAGGAGAACTCTTGAGTTACAAGTGTTCATGACCTTATATTGGATTCTATAGAGAAGAGCTGCAGGGATAGAACCTTCTTTCATGTTTAACCCATGCAGACGAATGTTTAGAAACAATGAATCTAAGACATGTCTCTCTAAAAGACTCACCGTCTTGTTTGGGAAACAATTAAAATAAACAGGACCATGTCCTAGACTGGTTTCTACGGTTCCTATGAGGGAATCATGAAAGTCATTGTGCCTAATATCGCGAAGGCACATGAGGATTGAGGCGTTAAGACCTTCCCTAACAAGGGGTTTGACAGCTACTTGAACACATCCTATATGGAGGTATTTATACTTTCTAGAATGTTCAGCTATGGATTGTTTAGTGAGAAGATGGAATTCCTCACCGGCTTGGGGATCCAAAGGGATATTGTTTTCTGCAGTCCTAATAATGTAGTCAGAACTACGGACATGTTTGGATTCGTCAGGAATGTAAAGTTCATCCTGAGGGATTTTAGGGATTTTCCAGTTATCGATGGCTTGATTGATATCCTCGAAGCAAACTTCTTCTTCGAAGATATTATTTTTTTAGGAGGTATTTCCTCCACAGATTGGTTTTGCTCTGTGAGCAGATTGTTAGAAGAAGGAGAAGAGGATGAAGAAGATTTGATAGAGAAGCGACGAGAGAGGGAGCGAAGAAAATGACTCATATTTATAAATCTTGTAGCATCATTACCTTCATGCGTTTCCATAAGAAATTATTAATCTTGATCTAAATCTAAGTTTAACACAAAATTAGTATCCAAAGGTATTCACATATCCAGGTTACAGACTCTATTTTTTTTTTATAAAGCGCGTATAGAATCACAAAATTTAAAAAATGTGATCTCGTAAGAATTACTACATCATTGAAATAACCATCCATGGTAGAGACAACCGGTAAAAGCACATAGGCAAAATGGACTTACCGCCTCTCCTTGGGCCTTACTGCCATACACAGCCCCAGGCCTTATACAGAGACACCATGAAACATTACTCAAAGAAGTCATAATGACGAAAGAGGTAGACAAAAGCAAAAATCTATAAACAAAACATAAATATTAACAAAACGGAAAAAAGAAAATAAAGCATTAGTCTATAGACCCGGAATAGAATAACATTAAACCATAATTTGAATAATAAAACTAAACTTAGATCCAGAAGAATAAACTCCTATTTCCCCATCAGGCTCTGATACCAGAGGACAGGATCTACTAACTAATAGGAGAGAATAGGAGATATGAAATGCATGCAACAGATAAACCGGCTGTTACACGGTGGTAGTCCATGCAAGACCGGGTATCAAGAGCACACCTGGCGAACCAGGCTTACAAATCTCAGGTTTTCACAAATATGATTTGAAAATGTAGATAATAATACAAAACAGTTGTATTGATTGAGGAAGGAATTACAAAGGCTAAGAGGAAAGGGAGAATCTCAATCCGCCTCCCTTTGTCTGATCAGATTCTTACAATTTATAGAAACTACAAATTACTATTACAACAGTAAAATGTACTATTACAACAGTAACTTATTTATCCGCTACAGTGAACAGTGTACAGTACTGAACAGTGAACGGTGGCTCCGCTACAGTGCTCGGAGATGAATAGTAACTTTCCGCAAAAATGTGTGCGGGTCTTGGGTCAGTCTTCGTCAGTCTCGTCGATCTGGTAAAATGAACCGGAGGAAGAGGATGGAGACGAGGCTTCTTTCTTGATCTTGCCTTTAGAAGAACTTGCTTGGGAGTCTGTCTGAAGGAGATTCAAGATTTGATGAAGATTTGTAGCCAAGGCTTCATCATCAGTGGATGCTGCAAGCGCAGCTGCAATCTTGACTTTGCGATTAAGAAACTAGCAGGTCTCAAGGTCTGCCGTTTTAAGACTTTTTGGGTTCTTTTGGAACCATAAAGCCACTCCATGAGTATTAGCGTTTGAGGCATTGAATTGATCCCACAATTTGACTGATGCTTGTTTTCCTAACATTGGAAGGAGCTTTGGATTCTTTGAGTTCTTCCGGTACTGATGGTGCCAGGCGAAAATCCAAGCTAAGGAGAATATTAAGAAGAACCGAAGGGATGGATGGAACGGATTGTTCCCTTCTTCAATTCTTGCTTTAAACTGATCAAATCCTACCTTGATATCTTCAGGAAGGATAGATTGGATGGGTCCGAAGAAATCCCACCACTCAGCAAACCACTGAGGGAAGAAGTACCGAACATGTTTCTTAAAATAAATCAGCCAAGAGTGCCGATGATGTTTGTTTTGAAACCAAAAAACATTGGTTCAAGCATGAATATAATCCCAGTATGTATAACCAATCGGGTCAAAAGGTTGGGAAAATTTTCTTACTTGATTCGGTTTGTTTTCAAAATCTTTATAAGTTAGAACTTTTAAAATTTGAAGTGTTGAATGGGTGATAACTTGGTTATCATTTTTATCAAAATTATGTTTAATTGAAACAGATTTTGAATCCACCAAAATAAATTCATAAAATTTCCTAGTCTTGTTGAGACTAAGAGGTTTAAACAAAAAAGTTGGTGGAAAGACTTTTTCGCAAATCTTGTTTGGATTAGAATCCCAGAATTCGGGTTTCATTTGGATAGTTGGATAAAATCTTCCATCTTTTGGAAGATAGGAAAAAGGTTGTTTTTGGGTAATTGGTTGAGGCTGCTCAACCAGTTCTTTTGTATGCAAGCTTAATTTGGATTGAGCTATTTCTGAAATAAGGGATTTCAGATTTTGATTCCAGAAAAGGTCATCAGATTCTTCTGAAAAGATTTGTTTCCAAGATTTGGAGGGAATATTGGTAAGCCCACAATCTTGAAGGGTAGGGAGAGCCATCGCATAATCAGATGGTTTGGTTATTAGGGTAGTAGACCCTTTGGTAGTTTGTGGGGTAGGTGATCCGGATTTGATGATGGCTTGCTGAGTCGATGACCCAGTCTGGGTAGATGACCCTTAATTTCCAGTCTGTAAGGAGACTTGGATGGATTGAACATCCTCTACTGAGGAAGTTGATTTTCTTGTCTGGGATGATCCCCAGACTGTTTTTCCACGACCTCTGGAAGAGGCGACTTTCATTCTTAATTTAGGAGGTGTCATCTCATAATCTTTGACCCTGAAGAAATTCATGAGTCAAATAATCAGGGAGAGTATTGGAAGTACCTTTGATATATTCTATTTCGAAATAAAAAATACTTAAAATTGCTTGCCAACGGGAAAAAATTTGTTTTTATGCTAAATTTTTTACATCCTTTTGTAAAATTTCTTTAGCTGATCTACAATAAACCTGAACTAAAAATTTTTTATTTAATAAATCAGATTGAAATTTTGATATGCACAGAACAATAGCCAAAACTTCCTTTTTAATAGTTGAATAGTTTTGTGGTGCTTTGTTCCAATGTTTTGAAGTAAATGCAATGCAATTTTCTTTATGATGCATGCGTTGTTTGAAGACACTACCATAACCTATGTTAGAGGCGTCGGTTTCAACAATCTTAAGGAGATTAGGGTTAGGCAGATACAGACAGGGTAATACTTTAACCTGCTGTTTGATTTGTTTAACTAGATTGGTGTGGATATCAATCCACGGAGGAGAAGACTTTTTGAGTCTCTCATAGAGAGGTTTTGCCATGTTACTGAGCTGAGGAAAGAAATCAGCAACATAATTTAAACAACCCAAGAATCTTTGAAGTTGTGTTTTTTCTAGAATCTGATTAGGGAATTTGTCAGCGAATTCAATGGCTCGACAAATGGGTTTGATAGTTCCCTGAAAGATATAATGACCTAGGAACTTGATTTTAGTCTGAAAAAGACAGATTTTAGTTTTAGAAACAGCTAGACCTTTTCGTTTGATGACATTGAAAAAGGTTTCAAGATGTGTGAAATGTTGATCAATAGATTGAGAAAATATAAGAATATCATCTATATGGACAATACAGAAATTGGAGTAGGGATTGAAAATATCATTCATGATATTTTGAAATTCTGAAGGAGCATTTTTGAGACCAAAGGGCATTACATTCCATTCGTATTGCCCAAAGGGAACAGTGAAGGTTGTCTTGTAGCGATCACTGGGATTAATTTGGATTTGTCAGAATCCCGATTTCATATCAAATTTTGAAAAGATTTTTGCCGAATGTAATCGGGAAAGTAAATCTTTTTTATTCGGAATTGGATATCTAATCCATTGAAGAGCTTGATTAAGTGGTTTGTAATTGATAACCAGCCTTGGAGCCCCTCGCTCAATTTCAGAGGCTTTGTTGACATAGAAAGCAGCGCAAGATCACAAACTTTTGCTTTTTCTAATTAAACCTTTGGATAAAAGATCCTTGATTTTATTTTGACAATGAGTTACGAGATCATGACTCATCTGGATAGGTCGAGCTTTGGTCGGAATTTGTCTATCAGTGAAATCTTTTGATAAGGAAGATTGACCATGTGTTTCTTCCTATCCCAGAAAGCGTTAGGAAGGCCAGAACAAACGGTAGATTGAAAACGATCAGAAAGATTTCTGATTCGTTGTCTAATATGAGGAAGAGAAAATTGGTTTTCAATTTGTTTGAAAGAAATCTCTTGTTTCAGAAAATTGATCTAATTAAGTTTACGATTAACTTGATTGATATTCCTATGGACGGGTCTGTTAAGGAATTTAAACAGGATTGTTTTTCCTAAGTGCTGGGTAGATATACCTACACTGGAAATATTAATAGGGAAGATGGACTTGATGAATAGTGTTCCTAGGATTACATCATTCTTAAGATTTTTAACCAGAAGAAATGGAGTTTCTTCTGGGTAGATATACCTACCCTGGAAATATATATATATATATATATATATATATATATATATTTCTTGCAATATTCAATTACAAAATCATAATAGAAATATTGACAATAATACTAACTAGTGACTCACATTGATAAATTTTTAACAATCTTACATATTCAACAAGTAAAGTTTAGAGAAAATATTTACAAATTAACTATTTCAATAATTTAAAATCTAGAGAAACTAACCTCCTAAAGCAAAAAAATTTACAAATTGACTATTTCAAAAAAATAATTTGTCCAACATTGTTGCACATTTTGAGACAACCTTGTATGATGTATCACAGGACACAAAACAAACAAAAAGATCAAATTGAATAAAATGAACAAAATATCATTAAAAAAATAATATATTTCAAGTAAAATTAACATATCATTGACATAAACCCCTTTAATAAAAAAATAACATTAATATATCTATTAATAAAATAACAAAAACATTATTGATTTCAAAAACTCATCTTATTAAAATGATATTTTACTACATTTTCATTTCACAAAAAAACTCATGTCACTAAAACTCATCATTTGTTTTTCCTAGAAAATCATATCACCTTAAAATCCCCAACAATTTTAGACATACAATTCTTTCATTTTTTCCTCACATGTTTTAACACATTCTCAATAAAATAACATCAAATACTGCTAAATACAATCCATGGCAACAAAAAACCTTCAACCACTATCTTGTAGCCTTTAATGAATTCTCCAACTTGTTTAATTTCCTCTATTGTGCAGAAATAGTCACATCCTATCATCAACAATTTTCGATGAATACCATTGAAAGAAGTTGCAACCTTGTTTTTCACTTACTCTCTATTTCCAAAAAAAAAAAAAGAGTCAACAAACATAACAACCATCTATTGCACAATACTAAAGTTGTCAAAATGGTAGCTTGGTCTAGCCCAATCCTTCGGCTCACACAATAAAACAGACTGGGATGGCCGAACCTATATTTTAGTCTGGCTATTATTTTCTAACTCCAGTCTGACTTTGTAACGTGCCGCTGTGCCAAAATGGGCTTTTTAAAAAAATTTAAATTTTAAACCTTGTAAATTTTAATATTACAAAAAAATTAATTTAAACCATTTTCTACACAAAGCTCTCCAAGTTATCTCTATTGCTGAACATGTAAACAAGATTAAACCATGTTGCCCATAAATAAATAGTATTGACCTATATTTGAGGTTGTTCATTATATAAATATTATAGTGTCCATGCACAATTTAAGGATGCTAAATTTACAATGTAGCAAAAGACACAATAAAATAGTTATAGTGAAAAGTAAAAACTATCAAACTCAAGTAATGGACAGATCACATATTCACGAATACTTCAAATCTAATTTCAATTTGAATTTGGAAGTGAGTGAAGTGAATTCACATAAATATTTGAGTTTATATTACTTTATGACCTAATTTTTGTTTATTTTATTTTTTAACCAAGTATAATATATTAATACATATTTTTAAATTTTATATATTTAAATTTTTATTTAGGTTGGCTTATGGGCTGTCGAGTTAGCCTAACCCAAGTCCATTTATTTAGTCGGGCCAAATGGGTCGGACAAAAAAACTCACTTTATATTTGAGTCTCATTTTTTAGAGTCTAACATGACCTATTTTGTAAGCCCAATGGGTTAGATCCATTTTGATAACTCTACACAATACAAACCAAAATAGAGTTTTAGCCTATAGTTAGGACAACTACCAAAATCTCTTCCTGAGATTAGAGTCTATGGGTAGCCTTTCTGAGATATTTGGTCACTTTTGGGATTAATGACAAATCCCACAAGCCAACACAATATTTTTCAGTGTGCTTTATCCTCACTCACATACTTTTTTAATAACTTTCCATAAGGTTACTCATTCCATAATTATTCCAAGTCAAACAAATTTAGTTGTGTAGCTCTTAATGAATGTGCTATTGAAAAGTAGATGCATTTTAATATTCATGTTAATTCTTTTTAAGCCATTGTGAATTGTATATTCTTACAGTTATACAATCTTCATATCCCTCTTATTCTAATGGTATGTGTGAGGTGTTATATGAGGAAATAAATTTGTTGATGAATTGCCATAAACACCATTGAAAAAAGTTAACTGAGACATCAATGACATCATCAAAGATAAATTTGTTTTACTAATGATTTAGAGAAAACAGATTGAATTGATACACTTTATACTATTAAAGTGTCCGATTGAACTTTTTAAAAATTCAAATGCCAAATTAATCTTTTTCAAATATAATTAAAATATCAATGAAGTAATTAAGCCATAAATTAAATAAGATATATTTTTTTAGCTGAAGCATTCTCGTGCTGTTGAACTAGTTGTTAATTGGACCAAGGCCATTAACAATATCGTATATGCATACTTTTTATCCTTTTTAATTGATTATTATTAAACTTCATTATCTCATAGTGGAACATAACATAGCATACTCTATGTTATCCAAATGGGATATATAAAATACAATATATTGTCTGTCTCGTAAAGATGCTGATGTTAATTAATTTCGATTGAAATGTGAACATCTCCGAACTATGGAGGCAAAGAACCTTTGGAATGCTTGAAGGAAAATTTGACTTATGAAAACATTAACTTCTGCTTATCCTTCATGTAACGTAGTCTAATTATAATATGTTGATAGCCTTTAAATCAGATCCAATTAAACTGTTCAAAATCTTTCATTCTGATACATTACACATTTACACCATCGGAAATGGACAAATAATTATCCAATAACTAGTAGCTTTATATAATGATATTTTTCCTCTGAAATAAGAAAATATATAATATAACAATAAATACATATTTATTATTACTTTTAAGAAAGTTAAAATTTCGTTTTTTTTAAAATGTTAAATTACAATTTTGATCCCTACTTTTAAAACCTACAATTTTAGTCCTCTATTTTTTATGTGATTTTACTACATATATATCTTAAAAATTAATATTTTAAAACCTTTTTTTCCTCAGTTTTTTTATAGGTAAAATATTATTTGTTAATATGTTAGATATTGTTAGTGAATGAATTCAAACCCACAATCTCTTTCTCCTTCATTTGTGTACTTTACCACCATCACATTAATCTTATAACTTCATTTTCTTTTCCTCAGTTGTCCTATTTTTGAATGCATGATTTTATTTCATATATATATATAGATATATATATATATTTTACAATTTTAGTAACATAAATAATTTAAAAGATAGGACTAAATTGTAATTTTTAAAAATAAAGAGACATTATTTTTAAAAAATTTAAAATCATAAAGAAAACAAAAGGACTAAAATCACCTTTTTAAAAAATAAAAATGTTTTAAAAACGGAACTAATTGTCAAACTAGTCATGATACTAGTTCAAAAGGTTCCATTGAGGTTAAATTATGATTGAAATAGAATTAATAAAATAACAATATTGAAATAATAGATAAAATGATATTAAGTAAAAACACTATTATAATTTTATAATACTAAAAATTAAGGTAAAACATCATTTTATAGTTGAAGTACAAATATCTAAATAAAATATATCATAGTTAAATTTAAATTAATTTTGATAATGAATAAATTTTAACAATATTCATTAGCAATAAAAAAATTACTTTTAAAATAAAAATAAGAAAATATTATAATATAAAGTTGATATGGAAATTTGTAAATTAATATATGGAAATTATGTATGAATATCATAGAAAGTGATGACGAAGGAGATGATGATATGACCGATGAAGAATGAAACTATCATCAAGCAAACATAGTCATGTTCAGACAAGGAACTCTAGAAATTATGTCTAAACAAGAGTCCCTCCTTAGTAATCCTAACTGGGAACCATGAGATAATTTCCCCCTAGAACACAACAAAGTTGTAGAACTTCAAGAAAACAGAGAAAATGATGAAATAGTCAATCTCTTTTTACAAAATTTAAAAATTGAACAAGAAACTGAAGAGAAAGAATTTTCTTATCAATTTACAAATAAAATACAAAAAGATGATGAAGATACTTTATCAGTAACATCTGAAAATACAAAAGTAGGATTAATAAATGAACATGAAGAATCATCTGCCACAAATTATAGATTAGATCCAGCCGGTACACAAAATTACTCTCAAGGATTTCTTCCCAGAGAAACTTTACAAAATGTTATCTTTAGTGATAATAAATACATCTCACATGGTAAAAGATTACCTGTTGAACCAAATTTCCAAATTCCAAACTTACTTTTAAACATAGGAGGAATAGATCCCCAACTCCTTCCTACATACATAGAACAATAGACTGCTGCTGTAATCCGTGATTATGGCATACACCATGAGAAAGATGTGCAGTCTTCTCAAGAAATGATCGCTAAAGGAGAAACCTATTTAGGTGATATCGCTAGATCTGGGTGGGAATCTTTTAAGAAAAATTTCCTTAATGATCTGAATACTTTAGTCATAGAACCTGATCCAAATATTTATAATTTTTGTTCTCTTGTTCAAAGATTGTTCACTTCACAATCTGGCAACGATGGCAATACAATTAGACAACAAATTTATCTAGGACATCTAGAAAGATTGTCTATAGAATACTTTGGTAAAATAAAAGAATATTGTCAAGACTATCTATTATATGCGTCTATAGCCGGTTGCTTTCATGACGTGAATATAGGAGATAAAATGTTCCTAAAATTACCAAAATTAGGACAAAAAATTAGAGAAAATTGGAAAAATGATGAGGTTACTCCCATGCTGAATAACCTCTCTATACGTATACAACATATTATGAAAATAATGGAAGACACATGTACTCACATAGCTATACAAAAACAGCTTAAGCATTCAGATGCTGGGATCTGTAAACAAATATACACCCCTCAACAATATTCTCAAAATAGGTTTAAAACCAGAAGAAATATATCTAGAAATAAACCTAGAAATATTAATACACAAAAATACTTAGGACCAAAGAATCCTAGGAAAACTTATACAATACGAGCATCTAATGCTAGAAAGCCTACATTAAATCCTAATAGACATGTTAGAAAATTCAGGGATAATAAAACTTACAAACAAATTTTAAAATGTTTTGCTTGTAATCAACCAGGACATTTTTCTAAAGATTGTCCAAATATCTCAAATCTTTACACAAAAGAAGCAAACTTAATAAAATCTTGTCATATGAACGTTCTTCCAATAGATGAAGATGTATTAACTGATTCAAAAATTTTATCTGTCATTAGTATAACAGAATACACAGAAGAACTAAACCCAGAAAAAATTCATAAAAATTATGATTTAATAAATGAATTTACAAATAATGAATATAGCCATTTATATTCTAACAATGAAAATGATTTCCCAATGGGAGAAGAATATAATGAAATGGGTATGAATTAGGATACTGTCTAATGAATACCTTAGAAATAAAAACCTGTTCACACAAAATACAATTTTATTCAGGAACAGAATCAATTCTGTGTACATACTGTGATAAATATTTTCATATATCAAAAAGGGCTCATTGCCCTCTCTGTTATAAAATTTTTTGTATTAGTTGTGCAAAAAAACATTTGAATACAAAAACACAAGATATACCCCCTTTTGAAAAGAAAGAAAATATAAATAAATCATGTAAAGATTTAACTGACACTAGAGTTTCAGTATTAGAAACCCGCATAAATTATCTAAGAAGAAAAAATAATTCTTTTAGAAAAATTAACAAAAGGGAAAACTAAACTAGATATTCCTGAATCTAGTAACACACACGAACAAAATAACATGATGGGAACAATGGAATGTGTCCCATTAGTTTATAATAAACAACAACTAATAACTTTAAAGGTATTAGTTAAATTAACCTTCCCAAAGATAAATAATAAATCATCTATAGAAAAAATAATACAAGCTTTAATAGACACAGGATGTTCAGAAACAGTTATATGTAAAACTGTAACCCCAGATCAAAACATAGTCAAGAGTAAACACATTCAAAAAACTAGAACAATGTCTGGAGAAAATATGATAAATGATGAAGAAGTGAATAATGTTGTTCTTCAATTCAGTACAAATTGTGAAATTTTCGGCTATAAAACTTTTATAAAAACAATGAGGGTAGAAAACTTAGTTCCCTCTAAACAAAATATGATAATTGGCCTAGATTTTATCTTAGGACAAAACAGATCAATTACAATAAATAAAGATTATGTCATGATAAGTGATAAAACACAAATGACACCCATCGTTAGTGGTGATTTAGTAAAACACGAAATTAATACTAAAGACTGTAGTTGTAAAAATCCAACAAATACTAACACATGCAAATGCACAACAGAATTTTTATATACAGAAGAAGAAATAGATGAAAATCAATCTTTAGATAATATTTTAGACAATACCATTACAACATTCTCTTCAATAAAAATTTCAAAATCAATAAAATTTGAAAATATTCAACAAATCCTAGACAAGTTAAACCAAGCAAACATAATAGGAGAAGATCCTACAAAATTTTGGGATAGAGATCCTATAACATGTAAATTAGACATAATTAATCCAGATTTAATTATAAAAACAAAAGACATTCAATTTAATAACTGGGAACAGGAAGAATGTCAAAACCATATACAAAATTTATTAAAATTAAAAGTAATAACACCTAGTGTTAGCCCTCACAGAAGTCCTACTTTTATAGTTAACAAATCTTCAGAACAAAAAAGAGGTAAATCTAGGATGGTTTACAATTAGAAAAGATTAAATGACAACACAGTAGAAGATGGATATACAATTCCATCTAAAGATGTACTTATTAATCGAATACAAGACTCTAAATGGTTTTCAAAATTTGATTTAAAAAGTGGATTTCATCAAGTAAAAATGGATCTAAATTCTATAAAATGGACAGCTTTTTCCTGTTCAGAAAGATTATTCGAATGGAATGTTATGCCATTCGGTTTAAAAAATGCTCCAGTTGTATTTCAGCGTAAAATGGATAACATTTTCAAAGATGTAAAATCATTTACTTGTGTTTATATTGATGATATACTTATCTTTTCAAAAAGAAAAGATGAACATTTTCTTCATTTAAAACAAATTTTATACAAATTGGAACACTATGGATTAATAATTTCTAAATCAAAAATGGAAATTTGTGAAAGTTTTATCGAATTTCTAGGAACAGAAATTGGTAACGGAACCATAAAACTCCAACCACAAATTTCTAACAAAATACAAGAATTTCCAGATAAAATGGAAGATGTTAAAACACTTAGAGCCTTTTTAGGTTTATTAAATTACGCTAGAAGTTTTATTCCTAATTTGGGAAAATATACATCTCCCTTATATAATAAAAATTCATTAAAAGGAGAAAGAAAATTTAACTCTGAAGATATAAAATTAGTACAAAAATTAAAACAAATGGTAACAAATTTACCAACACTACAACTACCATTAGATTCAGATTATTTAGTAATTGAATGTGATGGTTGTGAACTTGGATGAGGAGCAATCCGCAAACGAAAGAAAAACAAACATTCATTAAAAACAGAAGAACAAATATGTAGGTATGCTTCTGGAAAATACATAACTAAACCAAAGATTTATAAAACAAGTACTGACTATGAAGTCAATGCTATAATACATTCTATGGATGCATTTAAATTATTTCTAATAAATAAAAAAGAAATAACTATTAGGACAGGCTGTGAAGCCATAGTTTCCTAAGGAAGAAGCTCAAATGGCAGTAAGACTTCAAACTATTGACGAAGAAAAAATCAAAACTGCCCTACAAATGGAACCTAGAATCCAAACTCAAACATATGCTGGTGCCACTAGTATCTCGCCCAACCTTAACCTAATATTCTTTTATCCTAATTTAACCTCCTTCAAGAATTCCTTTTTTAAGTACACTCAGAAGCCATAAAATTTAATGGCTTATTTGTTAAAATACAAACTTATTTTAATCTCAAAACTGTTTGTGTCATCTCTTCTGACTACTGTAAATCAGTAACCAAAGACTGTATATGTCAGATAAAATATTTAGTCAGAAAGGTCCACATAGACTTAGAAAATTTTGAACAACACTTACACAGAGATTTTCTCATTACTCCTATGTCATTCCTTGAAGTAGGATGTTTACACTCTATAATAATTCCTCCCACAGATAGGTTTCATTCGTTATCCTCCCCAATTAATTCAGTCATCAACGAAGTACAGGCTAAACACATGCAAAAAGTAGCTTTACAAATCACCACCCCCCTAAAAGTATTACTCTTCAAGACAGCGTCCCTACCCATGTTGTTAAATTATATACAGAAATAAATCCCGAATTTCATTCCTTTCAAACAACAGAGCATGATGACTTAAAAGGTCTCTCTCTTAATAAAAATAAGACCTACCAATATGATCTTTGGAAGGCACACACAAAATCAAACTAGAATTTTTCCAAACATGATTCAGACACTTTAATCCTTCTAAAAGAAACACTTGACACTAAGCTCTATTGGAAAAAGAGCATGGGATCAAGATTTCATCCTTTTCCTGCTGAAGCCAATCTTACTCTGGTCCGACATTTTGAAAAAGAAAGAATCTTCCAAGAAATATACGAAGAAGCTGGCTGCTATGGCCAACAAACACTAGGAGCATTCTCTATCCCTTCTGAAGGAGGAGACGATCAATCTCTTCCTGAACAAATGGATGAATAGTTCCAAGATTTTGCCGCATCCATCACTCGGTTGAAATAAAGTTTTACCTGTGACACAGTAAATTTACCTTATGGTAATTGACTGAAGGGTAAAAACTGACACAACAGGTTTCCGGTCATCAGGTGACCTATAAATAGACCATAAGTCTCTTATGCTGAGCAGGTTTCCAAATACATCCCTCTCTCTCTAAAAACCCTCTCCCTTCTCTCTAAACTTTCTCCTCTTGTACGCATCTCTTCCTGCAATAAAATCAGAAGTTTTTCTTCACCCCTCCCCTCTTCTCCCCTCTGTAAGTATATTATGTTTTTTTTATGTAACTTAGATATGGAGTAGTCGTTTCTCTAAGGTATCTTCGGATGCCTAAAACAATAAATATTTAAAGATGCGATAATCATTTAAAGGCTTATCATATGTCTGTATATTCACCATCTTTCTCATCTTCTTCTGAAAATCTGGGTTTACCCTTGATTTTTCGAAAACCTGGGATTTGTAAGCCTTGTCGGGTTGAGAAACTCATAAGGTGTGCCCTTGATAACTGGTATTGCGCGGACTACCGCCGTATAAACCCAGTTCATTTTTTCTCTTTCTCTCTCACCATCTTTCTCATCTTCTTCTGAAAACTTGGGTTTACCCTTGATTTTTTGAAAACCTGGGATTTGTAAGCCTTGTCGGGTTGAGAAACTCATAAGGTGTGCCCTTGATAACTGGTATTGCACGGACTACCGTCGTATAAACCCAGTTCATTTTTTCTCTTTCTCTCTTGGTATCAGAGTCTGGTTCTTTCTAAAGACAGTTCTTATATCAATTTGTAAATGTTAAATTTTTTGATTGAAAATAAACATCTGTCAAGAGGGGATAGTGTTTGCTAGGATACTCATGGTAGTTGAAGGGCAGTGATGGCCAGTGGAGAGCCGGTGTAAGTCCCTAGTTTCCTACCTCGATGAATTGAGAAACACGTGCAGATTGCACCAACAAGTTCAGATGTATTTATTTGTAATTCTTAGAAATATGTATTTATATTTATATTTAATTTTTATATTAACATTAAAAGCTTAAAAATAAAAAAATAGAAAATATTTTTTAATTGGGTTCCGTTTAACCGGTTTTTAGGACCGGTATTCACCAATTCTTGATTTTCCACTAATTTTGAGATATCTTGGTTTTGCATGTTAACCAAACCGATTTGTTTCTTGTCTAACTGGTCATATCACCTAGTCCAATTTTGAGAACTATAGAAGATAGAGTGACTAAAATTAATTGCAAGAAAAAATATGTAGACCAAAATTTTGGATTTTTAAAAATAGAGAAAAAATTATAATTAAATATTTTAAAGTGAACAATAAATATTATTTTATTTTGTTACTTTATGTATTTCCTTACTTTAAAAAAGTAAAATTACAAGTAATACAGCCCCTAATTATGGATTAAAGCCATTAGATTATCCTGTAATCTGTTTTCTTTTCCTTATTTGACGGAAAGTGAAAACATTATTTTGTTTTGGTTCTAAATCAAGTTGTTAATTTGGCTTTTTAAGAATCTTAATGGACCTTGAAATTCAATAAAGAGATATGGATAGACAAATTAGGCTTCACCCTTTGACATTGCCAACATTTCATTTTCTTAGCCAATATGATTACATCATGTTTTCAAAGCATGCACTTAATTTTCTGGGCATGCATTTTGCGACGAGCAAAGAATGCTTGCAGTCTACTTTGACTATATAATATATTGTTTAGGGTTCTGGATAAAGGTTTAAAAAGTCATAAAATGTAAATATAAAATAATTTTATATTATTATTTAATTATAATCACTTTTTATAATATTTTAACAATATATAATAAAAGTTAATAAATTTATCATAAACAATAAATTTTTTATTAATATATTTTTTAACTTATAAAAAAAAACAATGGAGTGTAATTAAACCAAATTTATACGGGCATGTATCACCCCCGTTTTCTGTTTGGATAATTATATATTAATTTGACTATTAGAATTTGTGAAAGTGCATATATGAGACAACATAGAAGATTAAGATATTTGAAAATTTACCAAATCAGATCATAGGTTATTTAAAATTGAATTTCCTTAATGCCGCCCTCTATTCTTTTGTTTTTTTCTTCTACCATGTGATGTGCTTGATGAAAATTTCTTAGGCACATGATTATATAGCACACAGATAAAAGAATTATACAAATAAGTACATATTTCAATCACGTACGTGTGAGTGTTTTTCTTTACCACATAATTCATTTCTTTCCATTGCAATAATATTATTATAAATACAGAAAAACATATAATAAAAAGAAGTCTCGGGATTATTGTTAGAGATTAATAGGTATATATGCTAGTATAAAAATTTTTATATTAACATTCAATCAGAACTTTTTATTTATAATAAATTGTTTGATTTTATTCGTTTCTACTTTAAAAGTCACATAAATGAAAAATTATGATTGAATATGAGTATATATCAATTAAACTTTTATTGGTAATAAATTTTTATCCAAGACATCTATAGCTCCCTTGGCTTTCCTATAACATATTGGACTCTGTTAGATGTCTCAAAATCTTCTGTAAGAGTGCGGGTCATCTCCCTTATGCGTGAGGAGACTATACACCTGTTGTACCAAGTTTAAATAATTTGTTTAAAGATTATTTGTTCATTATGATGGTCCTTCAACCAGGGCATCACACAAGCTTTCCCTTCCAAGGGTAATGGAATTGTAGGCATTCAGGCTATACACCTAAATACCTGTTGAAAACATGTTTACATATAAACTTTGTTATTAGACTAACCTTATAATCGTTAATTCTTTGTAATTTATTTGGGTCCAACTAATCTGTTTTTATTTTTGGTACAAGATACTTTGGAGTCTATTTGAGGAATATATATAATCAATTATAAAATTTTACAAAAAAATATGGATTTTATAGTTTGAAGTTTAATGGATTTATAATATAAATGTATAAAATTTTAAAAGAGTATGAATTATAAGATTTCAATGAATTTTATATATTTTTAAAAAATATTCAAAGTTACAAGAGTTAATAAAAGAAGATATAACATGAGTGAGTTAGTTAAAGAAGAAAGAAAGTAGGAAAAATCGTGAGTTGGATATGCTAACAAAAGCTAACATTACTAATAACACTAATATTTGATTTATAAAAAACATTAATGAAAATGATAACAAATAAATGATAATATTTGAATAAAAAAGAGTAAACTTCATTAAGTCAATTTTGAGGTGTTATTAAAATTTTTAAAAACTACAGCCAGTACTTATTTCTAATTTTTGTTACAAAGTTAATCTAAAGACATATTTTATAGTAGCAAAAATGACATGTTAGCGATGGTATAATTTGACTTAAATGGTAGTTCAATAAAAATGTTGGTGGTAATAGTCATCTATTACAATGTTAATGATGAACATTGTACCATGAAAGTGCTTAATTATTTATGGTGATGATAATCTATCAAAATTTGTAAAATAACAAAAATTGAAAGTTTTGAGTGATATTGTTAATTTGATGGAGATTTTATATTAGAATTTGTGTATTATAGAATACTAGAAGATATTTTATTAGTCGTAAAAAATCTCAATTGAATATATCTGAATTTTGTTGTCCTCCTATAAAAAACTTAATTAGAGCATCAGCAAATTCACTTATGGATTCTTATGTTATTTTTTGTGGGCCTAGTGCCACATAAATTTAAGAATTTATATAAATGTTTATTTCAATAATAAAACTCATGTGAGTTCTTAGTAGCTTATTTTGTTAACTCGACATAGATTTATATTTTTAATGAAAAATCAATTTAAAAAAAAAACTCTTTCACTATGGTTAAAACGGCTTTAAGAGTTAAAAACCATCCTATGATCCGACTAAATTTCTCTTAAAAACCTTAATTGAATATATGATGTGTATTAAATTTCTCTTAAGCGGTTGTTACATGGCCATGAATGATTAAATTAATGTATCAAACTAAAATGCATGTGTGCATGCATTACGCACGCAAGTTGGATAGGAATGATGTGTATCAAGCTCACAAAGTCTTAGATTAATTCAAATTTGTCTTTTCCTTCAATGATTTACGCTGAATTTAACATATAATTATGTATATCATGGTTTTAAAATCACCATGTTTACTGTTTATATATTTATATATATATATATATATATATATATATATATATATATATATAATATAAACATAACATTAGTGGGAAGAATTTTAAAAGTATTCAAGTTCTTAAATGTTTCTACTTTTACATATAAGTTTCTAAGTATGACGCTATTAAGGATTGTTCTACACAACTATTAAATATCATGCTGACAATACTCATATTTTTTACGTGGCAATTATGTGACACCCACTTATTTTTTTATTTAATTTTTTTAGATTAAAAAACATTTGCTACAGTTTTTAACCACTAGAAAATCCTTTTTCTCCTTTCTGAAAATCCTTCTTGTTCTTCCTCCTTTAAACCCTAGAAAATTCTCAATCAAGTCCCCTTCTTTATTTTACATTCTCCCTCCACAACCCACCATGAGAGCAGGAGTGGTGAGAGAGGTAAAAAGAGGTATTTAATGTAATGCGACAAGGAACAAAGAAGAAAGTTGCAATCAGAATCACAATCTCAACCGCAAAGGAGAAAGTAATGTTTGGTGCGGTGATTTAATTGAGTTTGGTTGAGAGTTTGTATTGCACCTAGGCCTAGCGACTAGAGATGGCAAAAACACTCCCGCCTGCGGATACTTGTGGATAAAATCCGCAAAAATATCCACACGAATAGTATAAATGGGTATCCGTTACCTGCGGGTATGAGTTTTTTTCTACCCGCTCCTTAACGGGCGCAGATACGGTATCATAGTACCCATACCCGCTAAACTAGAATAAATCAATTTAAAATATTAATTATCAAAATTCAATTATATCAATCTTATTTTTTACGAAAACTTCATAGTTAATAAAATTATTTATTATAAAAATACCGATAATATAAAATAAAGATTTTATTTGTATTAAATATTTTCTTATAATATATTATACTAATCTACTTTTAGATCTAATTAATCTTGTAGAAATTAGTATAATTTTATTTATAGATTTTCCAAAAAATAAATGATTTATTTGATAAAACTTCTTATAAAAAATATTTAATTTAAAAAAATTTATTTTTTTAAAATATCCATGGTACCCGTGGATACCCGCGGATATTAAAAAAATCCGCGGATATTTCTATAGCGGGTACCCGATGGGTTTTTAACAGGTAACGGGTAAATGGTTTTTGTAGTGGGTCGGGTGGCGGGTAACCACTACCCGTGCCCGCCCCGACCCATTGTCATTCCTACTAGCAACTATAGTCATCTAATTCCATTTGTCATTTGCCATTTGCATTGCACCGAAGGAAATCAAATTAGTGGTAAGAAACCTAAGATCCGATAGACGTTGTAACACCCCTATTTTCATAATCAGACTATTATATAATTTATTTATATTTTAATTTAGATGTTAAAGTTAGAAAAATTATGCATGTGAAAAACTTATAAAAATAAACTAATTATAGCATATAAAGCATTTTTATAAAAAATTGCAATTTTTTTTCTTCTAAAAATTCGCTGACAGCAACAAATATTTCTTTGAAAGAAGAAATTTGTTAAGCGAACAACTAGTCGCTCAACGAAACCTAGGTTGCTTAGTGAAAATAACCCAGACTAGAATTTCACTCAGTGAATGTGCTTAAACTTTTCCTATAAACAGGGGCCACCATTTGAGAATTGAATTGGGGGAGAAAGAGAGTTTAAGAGGGAGAGAGAGAAAGAACTCTTAGGAGGAAGAAAGAGAAAGCTCTTGAGCTAGGGAATTAAGGTTTCAAAGATTTCTTGTCACTCTTCATCAAAACTCTTACTAAGGTAAGGAGGAAGAGAATGAGATTTATAAACCTTTGCAGTGTTAATTTTAATAGACTTACATGTTTTTGCTACTCTTATGATTATTATTACTTCTAAAACTAAGTTTTGGATTAATATATAATGTTTAGTTGATTGCTTAGTAACTATAACTATGCTAACTTTTATTTTCTCGAGATAATATTTTTGGTCCTTTGTTTATTTTCTCCAAATATTTTTTCCGGTTCTTTGTTTATTTTCTCCAGATATTACTTCTAGTCTTTTATTATTTATTTACAGATATTATTTCTGGTCCTTTATTATTTATTTACAGATATTACTTTTGGTCCTTTAATTATTATTTTCAAATACTATTTCTGGTCCCTTACTTATTACTTTTGGTTGTTTATTTATTATTTTCATATATTATTTTTTGTCCTCTTTTTTCCAGATATTGCAGTTTAATTATTGCTATTATTATTTATGTTATTCCCCAAATATTATAGTATGATTCTCTGTAATATTAGTGAATTGTTCTATCATTCATCTTATTCAGAAGTTATATTTTGATCTTTCTCTATAAAATTACTTCATTATACTATTTTTGTTAACTAATATCAAGGTTATTAAAATCGAGAGTTTACGTAAACTCGTGAGAGTGTAGTAAACTCGACTCGTAAAATCGTAAGAGTTTACTTTATTAAAAATATGACTATAAATCACATAATAATTGAAAGTTTTCAATACATAATAAGTTCAAATCCACATAATAAATTTAAATTACTCCAAATAAGTAGAAATTAAAGTAGAAATACTTAAAATTTCAAAACTTTTTTTAGACATAAGAACAAATTATATTCAAAACACTTAAAATTAGAGTCAACATAGAAAAATATCACCTAAGAAGTTTGTTCACGAGTTTACTCCGATTTTACCGAGTTTACTCCGATTTTACGAGTTTACTCCGATTTTACCGAGTTTACTCTGAGTTTACTACTTTTCCGATTTTACTGTGATTTAACTCGTCTGAGACTTGTAAACTTGTACGATTTTACGAGTTAACTCGCAATTTTGATAACCATGATTGATATTACTTATTTCAAGTTTTGCTCTAAATCTGATTCTACCATTCTCTATCATAAGGTGAATTATGATAAATTTTGGTTTTTGTAATTCTGATTTATAAGAATAACTACTCTTAGAATGGTTAATAACTATTTTATAAATTTATATGTGTATATTATATTTTATTCAAAGGATTTATGTAAAAGTTTAGTTAAGAAAATCTTATTATAATATAATATGTGTTAAAATCACAAAAGACAATCCAAGTAAGCTTTGTAGTTGCAGTTTAATCTGATCTTCTATATTAGAAAGATGTCTTTTAGTATGAAAATGTATTAATATGACTATTGATATTATTTTACTCATGAGTAGAATTGGTAATGACAAATTAATTTATTCCATGATCTTTTAATTTTTGAGGATAATTTGTAAATGATTATGTGAATAATGATTCAAGTATAAGTACAATATGATTTGTGATTAACAAGTCTAGTGACCTTTGAGACTATGTAAAGATGTTGCGAGATGAACTTAGCAAAATCTTAGGTTTCCTGGTGAAGGAACCATGCAAGTGCATGAGTGTCATGTTTGGAAAGTGACAACTTGGTACACTGCGAGATGAAAGGCATGACCAGAATGGTCTAAGACAATTTTAAATAAATGAATATTCAGGATGATCTATGTTGATACTTGGATTGAGGATGTTCATCAAGTGGGTGAATATTTAGAGTAGTCCATGTTGAAACTTGAATGGAATATTCATAGATTTAGAAATTTTCATAAATACTCAGCATCTCAAAATTTAGTAGGGTATATCTTTATTGGGATGAAAAAGTGTCTATTTATGTTCATGATGGGCAAAAGGCCCGATTGTGTTTTGTGATGGGCAGAAGGCCCGATTGACAGTTGGTCAAATTATTGTGATGGACAAGTAGCCCGATTGACAAATAGGTAGAATTTTGTTATAGGCAGATGACCAAGTTTCTCGTGAAAATTATTGTATCAACTAAGGAAAGATATACAACCACTAATCACTTCCAAAATAAATTCTTAATGATTGAGGTGAATCATCATGGATGGTTTATGAATCCATACATACAGTCGAATGAGATTGAGTTTAGTTATTGAAATATATGGTCGAGCCTATAATATTGAGTCATCTGAGACTGATTCATAGGTCAAACCTTAGGTCCCCATTGTTTATTAAATTTATCAAGATTAATGTTCATGGTTTATAAAAATCTCACTCCTTTTGTGTGTTTTATTTAATGTATTTCCTTTCATTTATGATTGTGGTACGAATAGAGGAAGAACCTAACCAGCTAAAGATGTAGCAGAAATAAGAGGATTTTCTTTGAATATGCTAAACTTATGAGCAAGTTGCTCTTTAATGTTGAGTAGATTTAGTTTCGTAAGAAATTTACTACTCTGAATTAGGACTTTTAAGATGGTAACTATGTCAACTAATGTACTTTTGTTTAAATGAAGTTTGTAATGAACTACATTTCAATTTACAATATTTATTAGAAGATTATGGTTCTTTATATAAGAACTAATATTGAAAATCTCTTATATTCTTATGAACATTTTTTTATGAGAATTAGAGGCGTTACAGACATAATTGAAGAATTGGTTCAACTCTATGATTCCATGCTCTAAGTTGCTGCCGTCCTCGCCAACAAAGACATCGCAACTACAATACCCACACATGGCTTAGAGCTCCATTCAAAACCCAAAAACCAATCAAACCCATTTCAACAAACATAACAAGGGAAATGAATGAAAATAGAGAACTAGAGTGAATGGAGAAAATGGGGCTTTATAACTGCTTGGAGAAAGTAAACATCAGTAAAATTAACCTTAATGGCTTTGTTCCATATGCGAACCTCACTATCTTTCGCCTCTCCAATTTCCATATCTTCCCACTTGAGAACCTGCAAGACACCTGATGCGATGTTACTCAATTGAGTAATGAAAATAAGAGTGTGTGTGAGAGAGATGAAAAAGAAAAGACCTAAGGGCCATTGAGTTGGTGAACTCTGATTGCTTTGACCATATCTGAGTCTATGATAAAGAAGCCTTTACTGTGAGTGTTGTTCTAACCCTGGCAAATTCAAAGGTAGAGAAGCAAAACAAGATGAATAAGTGAAGAGATGACACATACGCAAATGAGGATTCTAGAGGAAGAATGAAAATGTGTGAATTTCGGGATTAGTGGGTTGTGAAGGGAGAATGAAAAATGAAGAGGGGGAATTGATAGAGAAATTTTCTAGGGTTCGAACGAGGGAAAAGAAAGATTTTCAGAAAAGGGAAAGAGGATTTTCTAGCGGTTAAAAACCGCTGCAAATGTTATTTGATTTTTAAAAATTAAATAAAAGAATAAATGATTGCCACATAATTTCTACGTATGAGAGATAGTCTTACTAGCATGACATTTAACAGCTAACTGAGACAATCTTTAATGACATCAGTTATATATGATCTGGATGCAAATGATAGAAACATTTGGGAACTTGAATACCTTTGAAATTCTTTCGGAGACTTAGATGTCAGCGCCTCAATTTGTCAAAGACCTGTTTGATATTTCACTCATAAGTTTTTACTATTTGTCAACATGATTTTAAAATGTTTACTATCTAGTCATTTTTCTTATCTCTTTTTCTAATCACATTTTTTTACTCACAATTTTAATTTAAAATCTTACTTAAAAAAATCCAACTCAAATGTACCAACAATTGATATTTTATTGCTTATTACCGTGAAAGGTGAAAATGTTAATTATGTGAGATTAAAGTTAGATGGATTATTTTATCTTATTTTTCATAATCATATACTATATTTTAGTATATCTATTATTAGAATTAATGTATGATGTTTTTTTATACTAATAATATTTGAGTGACTTTAATCCCTGTATAGTTTTTTTAATCAAACCCCCACTTATATTATCTCCTCGAATGTAATAAATGCCGTAAGTTTTTCCTCTATTGAGATCGGGTGTTTGTAAGGAAACAATAAATCTGTTGAAAATTTTGGAATAAAATATACTAAATTTAAATAGAAAAATATAATTAAATATAATATTTTATAATATAATTTGTAAGGACATTACTCTTAATATTTACTCATATATAAATTTGTTAGGACAAAAATACATAATTATTAGAGGTGTCAAAATAGGTGAGTTTATGGTATCTTGGTTTGATAAAATATATTTTTTATTTTATGTTTTTTTTAAAGTATATAAAATTTAATTTTAATAATAACTTATTTTTATTTTCTCAATAAAATTATAATTTAAAAAATAGATTTAAAAACCACAAAAGTAAACATTTTATTATTGATTTTATTTTCTAGACAATGTTATGATTTAAAAAAAATAAATAACAAAGTTATGATGAATTTCATTTTATTTTTTTAATAAAGTTATTTTTAAGATATCTACTTAATAATGTATTTTATGCTGTATCTACTATAATTATTTATTGATTTATATAAATAATATAATATTTAAGAAAAAAACCTTGGCAGGCTAGACTTAAAAAACACCAACTCATCTGCTAGAATGATGTAGACTTGTTCACCTAATTTGTTCCGTTTTTCTATTTCTAATAATCATTTATATTCTTTTTATTCACATTCATAAAAAAAAACCATAAAATAAAAAAAGTAACACTTATCTACATCCACTTTTTTAAACAATTGAAAACGGTAAACTCTCCATACATTTTTTTTAATATGGTTACTGCATCATACTTAAATTTATGAAAATTGGATAACTTATAAATTCTCTATCCACATCGTTATAAATCTCTACTGCTTTTTGAAACGTTATTTATTAAGTATAGATTTTTAAAACACTTACTTCTAACTTTTATTATTATTATTTGTTTTTTGTCCTTGGATAGTTGTTATATTTTGTTTATGAATTTTAATTAAGGTAAGAATTTATTATATTTTTATATTTTTGTTGTTTTGTAGATTTTCAACTATTTCAAAAAATAGTTTTTACTAAACACTTATAATTTAATAAATTAGTTTAACAACTTTCAAATATCATTATCTACTAACTAATTTTTCAATTTCCCACTAACTTTTAGCTGGTTTTCAAACATAAACTAAATAAAATTAGATGAAATTAATCTAAATATTTAATAAATTGAGTTGAATTTAAATATTTTACAAATAATTTAATTAACTGAATAATTTATAATATAACAACAATATTATTTGTTAAACATGTTAATTGAATAGTGACAACGGGTGTGATGGAACAGAAGCATTCTGGGGGGAATCTTGAAGGGACCTCCTATTGCATGGGAGGAGACAGAATCTGTGGCAAATGAATAACTCAGCCAAACAAGTCCCTAATAGAAATGTGGCATCAGTTATTATGGTTGAAAATGGACACAACAGAATGAAAGGGACATGTGATTCAGCAGAGATGGGTGAATAGATTCAAGCTGAACGAATCATGTGAACCAAAATTAGGATCCACTCTTGTGGATATCTCTGCACCCCAATTAATAAAATGGAAATAAATGGCTTTTTCATTTTATAATAACAACAAATTGGATAAGGCCAAGGGTCTTACTAGATTAAAAGAGACCATCATCATGTGTGATATGGTTGGTAGATCCTTTTGCACTTTAAATTAATATGGAGTTTAATTAATGTTTGATCTATATTTCGTGCATATGAAAAAATATTTATATTTCAGAGTTTTGTTATTTCAAAGAATTAGGACTTGATTAGGTTTTGTTCTTTTATTTTTTTTAAAAAGTTTTTAAAAATCGTTTTCAAAACTCTTTTCTGAAAGAAAAGAAAAAAAATTTGTTTAGTAAATGTTATTTAAAAATTATTTTAAAAATATAAAAATGAAAAAACTTGTTATATTTACAAAAATTTCATTAATAAAAAGAAAAAGCGTTTTCGAAAACTATTTTAAGAAAATAATAATTAAACATGTTTTTAGTTTTTAAATATTAAAATTGGTTTCTAATTTTCAATCAAAGAGAGACTTGAAAAAAAAAAATGGTTCCATCCTGTATGCACCTGGGAATGAAAATAGAAGTAAATAATAGTACTGGTATGGGATTCTTCCTTTTTTTTTTTATCATGTTCCATCTTTATAATTTATAAATCAATTAGAAAATTTTTTTAACCACTTTATTCCTTCCCACGCCACCCTTTACCTTCAATCTAAGCATACCTTTAGTTATTGAGGATCCCATAAAATTTAGTTTGAATGGGAAATTAGTAAAAATTAAAGAGAATTAATTACTTATAATATTCTTTTTACTTATTTTTTCTAATATTTTATGTGATTCGTTTAACTAAAAGTTAATTAAACTTTTATTTTTAGTAAGTTCTATGTATCATTTAATAATTTTCTCCTTATTTAGATGGAAGATCTAAAAAAGTTAATAGTTATAATAAATTTCAATTATGGAGAAAATTAATATTTAAAAATGTATTATTAGCATTAATTTCTCAAAATTATATAATGACAATTATGTAACAGTTTATGAGTTTATGTGTATAAGTAGAGTTTAAGCGAGAAAGGAACAATAATTATTTGAAATTGAGGAAGAAATTGGATTACATGGAAAAATTGTCTCATTACATCGAACCTGCCACAGAAGGGATTCTCATGGATGCTACGATTGTTCAAAAAACTGTTTTAAACTGAATTGCTTTAAAACTAAATTAAACTGGAAAAGAATTGGAATGTTTTATAAAAATCTGTACTTGAATTGTTTTTTAGGTCAGTTCTATAAAATTAAATTGCTAATAAACTAGTTTAGTGCACTAGAACTATAATGTTAATGCAACTTCTTTTTTACACGGATTACAAATTATTATTCACAGAATATTATTATTGTTTATTGTGATGTAATATAATCTTACATACGTAGAATAAATTTAATCATACATTTAAAACAGAAAGTAATAATATAAGAAAATTTTCTTTTAGAAAAAAACGTACAAGTTTTAAAAAGTTTATTACTTAGACTTTAATATTAACTGTTTAACCCAATTAGTATTTAAATGATAATGAATGGTTCAATTTGAGACATAAATTCAAACCTAATTTGTTTAGATTAATGATAGAAAACACAGTGAAAATGATTCAAATATAATAGGATAGAATTGAATGTATTAAAAATACCATGCTTTTATTTGGTCAATTTATAATAGAAATAAAAGTATATTACATTTCATCATTTGGAAGAACAATGAGTAAATGTGTTATACTTTTTTTTACCGCAATTAAACTTAATATTAAAACAAGTTTTTACTATATTTAGTTAGATAATCATGCAACTTATTTGTAATTAAAGGCTTAATTGAAAATAAAATTAAAAATTTCTAATTGCCAATGCATCTCATTTCGGTGTGGCTATTCTCACAAAAGTGTGGGAGGTGAAATAATGAAAGAGGAACAACATAAGAAGTCCTTCCTCAAATATTTTACACATACCACATAACTGTGGGATGTATTAATGCAATTTCTTTTTATGAGCGTCTCCTATACCTGTATGGTACGTATCACACTTCTATGAGCAAACCTTGTGTAACGACATACTATATTTATTTATGCTTTTATTTACTTTTTGTTAAATAGTTGTAGTATAATTTTTTTTCTTTCGTTCGTACAAGTAAAAAATATTGAGATTTCTGAGGTATCATCCAAGTTTCTGGGAGATTAATTCGGTATTTACCGGATACTACATATGAATGATACACTTGCCAAAAGTATAGTAGAAATTTTGCTCAACACATACCATCTTAGGGTAATACGTATTTGATTAATCAAACTCATATACAAATTAGTATGAGTAAATAATTATTAGCAGTGATTGAGTCGCGATTAGTCAGGTCCATGAACCCCAAACCCAACCTGAGACTTATAAATAGGGGGTATATGGTATATGTACAGACTATTGGTGTATTTATTAGTCTTTTGATTAGACCAAACTCACTTCTAACTTGAGCGTCAGAGTGACTTTTGCATGTCACACCACATTCGCATTAGAAGAAGACACTTCAGATTACATAGAAGAGGTGACCCATCATCCAAGAAACATCAATTAACCTCAATTAAGTCATTGGATCCCAACCTTCACTCATCCTACATATATAGTTCTCAGAATAGGAACATCGATTAACACATTCTTTTTAACGTACATCCTTGTATATATTCAAAGATATGAAAGGAGACTTTTATTAGTTAAGCCAAAACAACCCTACCAACTAATCCATTAGCTACGTAGTTCTTATTGGTTACTATCTATACACAACACAAATAAAAGCTTATCACCTTTATGACTAAAGGATTAAATTAGATGAAAATAGTAACTTATTTATATCTTTAAGAAGATAAGTAAAAAATATATAAGATTTGGTACTTATTGGAATAATTAAAATAGATGGTTTTAAGCATTAATTTACTTTAAATTAATAGACTACTCATTTTATTTTTTTTTTTTAAAATAGATGATCCACCATATTTTGCACTACTATTTAATTATCGTGTTTTATTTGTTAGCATTGTTACTAATGTTAGTTTTTGTTGTTAGTAGTTAGGACTGAACCCAACCTTTCATAATCTCTCTCCTTTCTTCATTGAACCACCATTATATATCCTGTTTGAGGAGGTTTTTAGTCTAAGTTTTTCAAATTTATAAAGGCAAAAAATAATTTTAGTTTTAAGTTTTTAATTTACAAACCAATATTTTTTTTTGTTTTAATTGTAAAATACCGTTTTTAAATCTTTATTCCAGAAGAATCTCTCCTCCGCAACAACCGACAAAAATATCAAAGACCAACATTCAATGACTATTGAAGACAACAATCAATGACAACGAGATATCAGCAACTAATGGTGGTGGTTAATAATCGACATTTGACGACTGAATTGCTATTAGAGACCAAAGATGATGGTTGAGCATTGTGAATAGAGCCGGTGACAACAGCCAAAGATAGGGATTGTGGTTAGAAACAAAAATCTCAAAATAATTTTTTGTGATAAAAACTGTTTAAAAATAAGAAAAAGGATTGCACATTATCAATTTAAAAAAAATTTATACTGGAATTCAATCATAATCAGTTTAAAAGTCATATAAATGAAGAATTGTGATGAATGTCAGTGTAAAACTCTTTTACACTCTTAGTGTATATTAAACTCATTAAAATAACTAAAAAAATATAAATCACAACCATTTTAATCAAATATATTTCTGATTTTAAAATTCATTTCAAAACCAAACAGAAAATTGAGAACCATCCTAAACATAATCGAAATTGTTCTTACCGGAGTTTGGTAAAATGACTATCCTCTCGATTCTTCGGGCCTTGGAGCTCCAGGGGATAGGTGTATACCGAAGTTTGGCAGAACGATTATCCTCTCGATCCTTTGGGCCTTGAAGCTCTAGGGGACATGTGTGTACTTGCAAAAAGGACTCTGACACTCAAGTCAGTAAGGGAGTAAGATGATAGAGATTATAGTGTAAGAGATTAGATACATGAGGGAGGTCTGGTGCCCCCCTTTTAAGGAGGTCTCCAGGTGGGGTTCCAAGTTACCCTTTTTACAGTTTCGCTTGAGATTTGTCTCTAGTTGCCTTTTTAGGGATTTTGGGCCTAGTTATTGTCGGGTGAAACTACAATGAGACCTTCCTATAAAGGTGAGGTAGAGAAAAG
Organism: Psophocarpus tetragonolobus; assembly: GCA_037954015.1. Lineage (NCBI taxonomy): Eukaryota > Viridiplantae > Streptophyta > Magnoliopsida > Fabales > Fabaceae > Psophocarpus > Psophocarpus tetragonolobus. The sequence continues at coordinate 78,106,504 of CM075690.1, forward strand.
TAGCGATAAATCACTCTCTTTTGTATCTCTTGTTGTGATGGCAGAGGTATCACAATCTCCCGCATGTGAAGATGTTTTTGGACTCACTTGATAGCGCAGTAGCCCACTCTAGTAAGGTATATATGTCCCCTTAGCCTTGAGGTCGATCTGAAGTAGGATGAGACCGAAAAAGGACATGAACCTGTCAGCGTGTGATGTTGGAGCCTTTGTTGAAGATTGACATGTTTTTTGTGTTGAAGTACTGTTACATGTTTTTTGTGTTGTATTTTGAGGGTACCAAGTGAAGCAATCTTGCATGATGAGTAGTTTGTAGGCCGCAGGAGCCGAGAGTGCCGAATAGGCGATAGGCCGTAGGGGCCGACAGTGCTGAGCAGGTGATAGGCTGCAGGGGCCGAGAGTGCCGAATAGGCGATAGGTCGTGAGGGCCGAGAATGCTGAGTAGACGATAGGCCGCGGGGTTGAGTAGACGATAGGGCGCGAGGGCCAAGTGATAGGCCGCGGTGGTTGAGAGTGCTGAGTAGGTGATAGGCTGCAGGGGTCGAGAGTGCTGAATAGGCGATAGGCCGTGGGGACCGAGTGCGATGAGTAGGCGATAGATCGTAGAGTCGGAGCGCCAAATAGGTGGTAAGTTGCATGATGGGTTGTGAAATTTTATGCCAAGGTATCAAATGAGTCGACAGAGTGGCGAATGATCCTCAACCACCAATTGAGAGTGGTACCTGCAAGAGAAGTAGGAAACATTTTACACAACACACAATCATAAATTGATTAGAGATTTACCTCTGTGAGGAATGCCTCAATATGGTCATCGGGGTTGGTCAATCCTTCGTAGAGCTTGATCGACAACGGTTTATAGCCTCGCGGGAAAGTATTGTCGAGTATCTAGTCGGCAAAGGGATTTCGTCGAGGTATGAGGTGATGGGTCACGAGAGGAGTGTCTCTGTTGGTCCTCTACTTCTCTGCTCCTTTGCCGACATCAGCAGTCCTGCTCTAGGTTTTCTTGTTGCACGTTAAGGTGTGGTAGTTCATAAAGTGATTGTTTCTGGATGTTTCTTTGTCAGGGAAATGTCTGTGATGGTGGGATTTGGATCCCCTGTCATGGGTGTCTCCAATGGTCCTGCTGTGGCAATGACTTCGGGTCTTGTTGTTGCTAGTGTGGTTGTGTGGGTTGTTTTTTTTTTTCCGTTGTGTTGGTTATCTTGGAGGTCTTGGATCACTGTTTTCATGGCAACGTTATCCTCTTCTTAGTTATCTCTTGCATTTTTTTGGAGCTCCTCCATGAGGTTCATTTCATTCGTGTTGGAAAGAGGGTGATCGCTCCTTGTTTGCATCATGAGGGAGAGAGTAGAGAGGGGGCTTAGCAATTTTTACGTCCCTACAGACGGCACCTAATGTTCTTACCGGAGTTTGGCAAAATGACTATTTTCTCGATCCTTCAGGCCTTGGAGCCTTAGGGGACAGGTGTGTACCTACAAAAGGGACTCCGACACTCAAGTCAGTGAGAGAGTAAGAGGATAGAGATTAGAGTGTGAAATATTAGATACCTGAGGAGGGCTTGGTGCCCGCCTTTTAAGGAGGTCTCCAGGTGTGGTTCCAAGTTACCCTTTTTACTTTTCTGTTTGAGATTTGTCTCTAATTACCCTTTTATTGTTCTGCTTGAGATTTGTCTCTAGCTACCCTTTTTACTGTTCTGCTTGAGATTTGTCTCTAGTTACCCTTTTTAGGGATTTTGGGTCTGGTTATTGTCGGGTGAAATTACACTGAAAGCTTCCCGTAAAGGTAAGGTAGAGAGAAGTAACGATAAATCACTCTCATTTGTATCTCTTGTTGTGATGGCAGAGGTATCACAACCTCTCGCCTGAAATATGTTTTTGGACTCACTTAACAACATAGTAGCCTACTCCAGTGAGGTACAAAAATTAATTTAACAAACTTCAGCTTTAAACTAACTTTTCATTTTGATTTGCAAACACAACCAAATTTAACAAAATTATAGTACTAAAATGAATATTTTTCTTCATCCAAATAAATAGTTCGTACCCCCAAAGAAAAATCTTTTGGAAATCGATCCTCCAAGAATGGAAGCAACGTATGTCACGGTGAGTCTTCCCATTGTATGATATGTTGGTGCTTTTTTTGAAAAAATATTACTACACCGTCTTATAAATTACATATTATTCTTGTCAATAAAAAATGTCTTTTTAGTTCATTATTCGTCATATATATACTTAGTCATCGTTTAGGTGGTTGTGTTTAGGGTAGGTTTTAACTGTTGTTAGGAGATCCTTCATGATCTATTCACGTGCAAGTTGATTTGACGATTGTTTGATCCAATAACCATCTGGGGTTATAGGTCGAGTTGAGACCTTACAGACACATGTCGGGTTAGGTAGCCTTCGGTCCACAAGCCCCTCAGCCTTGAGGTTAGAGTAATGAAGAGACTTGATAAGTAAAAGTAAGGTTTGTCGACCTGGTGTTTCCAACCTCGTGTGATGTGATAGGTTCCGAGATCATGTTGTTCTATAGTAGTAAATTATCGTCTTAATGGCTTAAAATCATTTCAACTATAACAAGGGTGTTAATTCCGTACTGCACATAAGAGGTTAGTTATCCTTTAATGGATTGAAATAATGAAGATCGATGACAATGCCAAATCAAGTTTAAACAGTATATTATGTGCTTGATGACCTTTTGTTCATAACTTTTTTTTTTTTTTTTGTGTTCCTTATTTTGATTTTTTGTCGATGCAACATGATGATCAAACTTAACATGTAGTGAATTTATTTTGTGACAAAGATTTAGTGTCAATATGTTCATAGAATTTTACCCAACTATCCCTTCTTGATTAATGTGGTTGATTGATGTTATTTTTACACTTGATCAAACTTGTGCATGCAAATCTTATGGACTTGTGATGTAATTAATGATTGGAATTTTAATTGACACCTATTAAATTTTTTATTCCCACCTACTGGTTGGTAAAATACCAATATACTCTCAATGCCTGTTGGAGAGTAAAGAAAATTTGCAAATTATTTTAATCTCCGTCACTGCATCACCAAAGAGAAGTGCATCGCTGGAGACTACTTTTTTGTATGTCTTTTATTGTTTATTTAAAAGGAAAATTAAAAAGTGCTCAATTAGTGTGAAATTATCTTTGTTTGATTATTAATTTTGAAATTCAGTTTTGAATACATGATTATTCAATTTTAAGTACATTTTATTTATTTGTGTTTTTCTTTCCCAGCTTAAATAAACGTGTTTGAAATATTTTTTATAATATTTTTATTTTCTTTTGTTTTCTTTAATATTGACTTTATTTTGTCTTTGAATATTGTATTTGAAATTTTTCAGTGTAAATATCATTATAGGTAATTAATTATTCAATAATCATATTGACTTTTGGTTTTAATTTATAAGTTTGTATTTTTTTTTATTCTTCGGCAATGATTTGCTAGAAAGTAATAATAACTATATTAGAAACGTAATTATTAAGAAATTAAATTATTATACTAAAAAAATAAGAAATTAAATTGCTCTACTAAAAAAAAAGAAATTAAATAATTATACTACACTATACTAGCTAAATATTTAATTAAATAACCATACTAAACATGTAATTCATTAAGTAAATTAATATAATAAACATATAATTATTATAATAAAAAATAATAAATTAAATAAATATATTAAAATAATAAATTAAGTATACTAAAAATTAATTAAATTACTATACTAAAAAAATAAGAAATTAACTAACTATACTACATATAATTAACTACACTAATCAAATATTTACTTAAATAACTATATTAAACACGTAATTTATTATGTAAATCAATATAATAAACAAATATTTATTATAATAAAAAATTAATAAATTAAACAACTGTACAGAAAAATAATAAATTTAGTACACTAAAAATTAATTAAATTGCTATACTAAAAAAATAAGAAATTAAATTACTATACTAAAAAAAAAATTAGAATACGTGTATATACAAACCAAGAGGTGAGGAGAGAGGAGAAAGAGAAGGAGGCAAAAAAATAAGGTGAGGAGAGAGGAGAGAAAGTAAGGGTGAAGAATATTATATAAGGGAGAGCAGACACAGAGAATTAGGTATGAAACAGAAATTTAGAAAAAACTTTTAAAATAGTAGGTATTACTTCAAATTAAGGTAAATGTTAATTTAAATTCCCTTAATGACTGAATCAGGATCTATTTCAAGGTCTGATTATACTTGATAGGTCTGTAACCGTAAATCATGTTTATCTTAGGATCTAAGTATCGAGTTGTGAGAACCATGCCTATGGAGTACTGAGGTCACATTAGTTGTTTTTAGCATGTCTATTTTGCCATTAAACATTCATGTCATAAAGGTTGTTTAATGGCAAAATAAACATGTAATATGATCCAGAGAATGACAATTCAACAACACAATATAATCAACAAACATTCCAGATAATAAAGACTCTTAAAGGTTATCTAACCTATCACACATTAGAACCATTGAGACAATTAGTCTTATTTATAATTCGCAATGCAACTCTTGGTTAAATTGAGACCATCGTTTGTTCTTGGTCGACTTGTAGTGCAACTCATGTTTACATTGAGATCGATTTATGATCTGCAATACAACTCATGGTTTACGTTGTGATCAAGTCGGAATATTACCGATCTAAAATGTGATACTTGTTTAACACAAAGTTAGGTTAGAAACTGTCAAGTATGAATAATCGTCATCTAAAATTTGTCTAAAAGTTTTGTTGAGCGGCTTGGAGTTGAAGTTGCACTTCCTACTAGAGTTGTATGATATGTTGTTTGACTTGTGTGGCTCTTTGGTTGGCTTGCTATGACACATGATTCACATTTCTTCCAAGAGATCTACCATGGTGGTCTCCTCTGAGAACGACAAGGATGATATTTCTGAGAGGGATTATTGTGTGTCTTAACCATCAGAATCGCAAAGGAGGTAGGAGACATTTCACAGGCCTCACGCTGTGGTCTCCAAAATGTTTTGGTTAATAAAAGATACCCTTTTTAACTGTTATCAGGAGATATTGTACAATCTATCTATATGCAAGTTGGTTTGATAATCGTCTAGACTACAACTTGTAGTTCAATAATCATATGAAGTTATAGTTCGGATTGGAACCTACCATACATATGTTAGGTTGTGTACGTAGTCCTCCTATCCACATATAATCAAATGAAAAATAATAAACTATGTAATGGGGTCTTTGCATAATTGGTGAGCTGCGTCACGTCGGATTCAGAAGCGTCGAGAGGCTTTCACCACAAACAACACAACAAAACGTAGTTAACCCGTAAAGTTGAATACAACGATAAATGGACACATAGATTAAGAGAGTAGCAACTGTTTATGCGTTATCATAAACGTGTCACCAACCTTATTAACGATGTGTTTGGTTCGAACAGTGTGTTTGGGTGTGTCGGAAACGTGGAATAGACCTTCGATATTGCATCGGAGGAGACACAATGCATGAGGTTTCTACAACACACACAAGTGTCGCCATAGACATGTCTCCTTGGATTTGAAGCATCGGTTATTAATGTCGATTGGACAAGGCACACCAAGGAGAGACATACACTCACATCAAACGGATCAAGTAGAACAAAAATTTAATAATGCTATTTGCATAGTAATTTTATATTTGATTAATTATGCCATAAGATATAGACTAAATTACATAGTTCGCTTGAGACAATTATATTTATCTTTATTATATCCATTTTTTTTTTTGTATTACTTTAACCAGTTAAGGATTAGTATATGAGAAAAAATATTACACACTATAAGTATAAAAAGTTTTATACCGATATTCAATTGTAATACTTCATTTCTTGTAAGTTTATTGATTTTAATAATTAATACTTTAAAATTCATGCAAATAAAGAGTTGTGATCAAACATAAATGTAAAACTTTTTTACACTATCGATGCATACTAATTAAACTCTATATTATTATTATTTTTCCTAAGAGTGAGGGTCAATATAATGAAAATAATTAGAGTTGATGTAATGAAAAAATATCAAAGAAAATTTTGTAGGCTAAAAAATGGATAAGTACTCATGAGGCGATCTAATAAAAATTTTCCAATAGCTAAGTCGTACCCAATATCTCGAGAGACCTAACTAGAAGCACTCAAGGAGTTTATTGGAAAGAAACTCAAGTTTCACACTGATTAATGATATTATCAAATAAAAGTATATAAGTGAGATGCAAATCTCACCCTATAAACTGATTCTATAAGGTTAAGTTAAACCCAATTTCATTATTTTAATGGGATTGAAAGGTTGTTACATGATTATATATGGGTATGTTTGTTTAGCCTACTTTGTTTTTTTTTTAATAAAGTAAAGTAGCAAAAAATTTCTTATTTTATTTATATATGGGTATGTTTGTTTAGCCTATTTTGTATTTGTTACATGATTATATATGGGTATGTTTGTTTAGCCTTTGTCTATTTTTTTTTTTAAATATCATTTAAGAAACGAATCTTTTCTACATCGTTAAAAAAACTATTTTCTAAGAACTGATATTTTTTAACAAATAAGTTTTAAAAAATCTTTTTTTCTAAAAAATAAATTTTAAAAAATTATTTTTTAAAATATAAATTTTAGAATTTTGTTTTGTTAGCTTTTTTTACGATATTTTATTTTTTTAAAAAATAGACTATAACATTGTTATAACATAAAAAAATTATTATTACAAATTATATATAAAACTAAAACAAATCAAAATTAACATACAACTATATTTTCAAGCAATAATAACTAAAAAACATTTGTCCAAAATAAAAGTAAACACAATTTGTCCAAAATGGTCAAATCATACAAATAAATACAAACTACACAATTTGTCTAAACTAACAAAAATATAATATAAAAAAAAGCACATAATTTCAAATAATAATAATATACAATAATTTAATATTATGGTCAAGTTGGGTTGGGTTGTATAAGGACCTATTTATTTAATAGGTCATAAATTCGTAGAATAAATAGTGAATAAAATTAAATTTAAGTTTATACTTAAATTACTAATTGAATTAAAATGTGATAGTTTTATTAATGATGGTAGAAGAATAGGGCAAGATGAAAATAATTATTATTCTTTTGTTTCGAAAGATTTAGTTGAGTTTTTGGAAGTTTTTGAAAAATTCGTTATCGAAAGGGAGGTTATATTTAGCAATACTAAATACAACCCATGTTATATATTTATAAACGTTTTTTCTTACCTTTTTCTTTAAATTTTCTAGTTCTTCATCTTTGGTCGTGGCATTTCCTTTTGCGTCTCCATTCTTTTGGTCTTTTGCATGATTGACTTCAGGTTGTTTGATTCGGATGCAATCTCTTCTGTAGCTCTTGATTTTGAGAGGTGATTAATATATGTATATCTGATCATAGTTTTCTAAACCTTTTTCTAATCGTTTTCGATCCTTTCGTTTTTGTTAAAAAAGAGATTCCTTTGTAAATTCTACTTTTCTTTGGTTCATGTTAAAATTGGGATTCTTGTTAGGTTCTAGTGTAATTTCTTTTGGTTGATTCTTCCACTTCTATTTTAATTGGCTTTTAGATGGAGAAATAGGCAAGGGAAGCTAAATATTTGATTTTAAATTGAGAAACTATGATTTAATAGATGAGAAGTTAATTGATTTTGAGAAATTTAGCTTTTGATTATGAGTTGAGTGTTATGCAAATTGGGTGTTTAGGTGATTGAGGATTTGAGTTTTGTTCTTGAAATAATTTGTGATTAAATTGATTGATTTGTAATTTGGAGTGTTTAACTTTGAAATATTATGATTTAAGGGTGTTAATATTAACAGGTTGTATTTAATTTAACATTTTGAGATGAATTTGGAAGCTATGTGAAATTGATAATTTAAGGTGATTAATGTATGAATTTGATTATTGTGACAAGTTTTTTATATAGTGAAAATGATGATTTTGACGGTATTTTTATTTGTTGAAGATTTTGGGGATATTTGATATTTACTTATAATTTTGGTGATGATGAATGTTTATTAATTATTTCGGTAATAAATGGATAATTTACGATGATTGGGTAATTGAAACTGTGATGAAATACATGTTGATATTCTGAGTGATAATAATGATGTTGAGTTAATGTATGTTTTAAGAATTTAGCAAATGATATTTGATGGATTACATAATGATCCATGTTGTGGTGATATATATATGTATATATATAGATATATATATATATATATATATATGTATGTATATATATACACATATGTGTGTGTATGTATATATGCTTATGAGATGTTATGTTAAAATTGTGATTTGAATGTTGGAGTTTTTAATTCATTAATAAGAAGTGTTGATAAATTGTGTTGTGGAGATGATGTGATGCTAGGCTTGATTACGACGATAATGCACTTGGTGTTAGGTCTGGTTGCGACTATAATACACCAACTAGGCAAGTAATCCTGGTGCTAGGCTCAGTTATGGGAACAAAATGATGCGGTGTTAGGCCTGTGACGACGATAATGCACCTGGTGTTAAGCCTGATTATGACGATAATACACCAATAGGACATACTCAAATAACAATTTGATGTTAGATTTGGGAGACATTAGTTGAGTATTAAATGAGTATGCTGAGACTTTAACTGGATATCAGATGGGTCAGTTAGATACCAAATACTAGTGTGGGAAAAGTTAGATGGGCATTACCTTGGTATTTGAATTATATGTTGTTAGTCTTTCCAGAAAGCATTAGTTGATTAAATGTTAATGCTTATATTTTGGTGGAGCATAAGTGTGATTGATTGGTTGTTAGTGCTTATGTTTAGGTGGAGTATAAGTGTGATTGATCAGATGTTAGTGCTTATGTTCAGGTGGAGTATAAGTGTGATTGATCGGATGTTAGTGCTTATGTTCAGGTGGAATATAAGTGTGATTAATTGGATGTTAGTTCTTATATTCAAGTGGAGCATACGTGTGGTTGATTAGTTGTTAGTCCTTATGTTTAGGTGAAACATAAGTGTGATTGATTAGATGTTAGTGTTTATGTTTAGGTGGAGCATAAGTATGATTGATTGGTTATGAGTAATTATGTTTAGATGGAACCTAAGGGTGATTGATTGGTTGATTATACTTTGTGAGTGCATAATTATAATATAATAATAATGTATTTTATCCTATACTTACCCTTGCACTGTTTGTGTTTTTTGTACGATTGTGACGATCGTGTTCTTGCACAAGAGCATATAATAGTGATGATGCATAGTGACATGATGCTCTGAAGTGAAGTATGTTAGATTGTGGTGGGAAGTCTCAGAGGATGTTATTTTGTTGTTGAATATGTATATAAGAGAGTTGTATAGAAATACTATTATTCAAATTTAGAGGCAATGATGTTAACTTTATGTGATTGTTATATTTTGTTTGAAATTTTGAATACATGAAAATGTATATAATGTTAGATTGATTGTGTTATGATGAAAATTTTTATTCTCTAGTGTTTGGATTGTATATTACATTAAAAGTGGATTAAATTACTTGATTACTTAGTGTAAAAAATATTGAGAATTTGGGGTGTTAGAGGTGGGTCTCGAATTTAACTTATTGAACCCGCAAGTCAACTCATAGTAGATTAAATTTGATTGGTTGGGTCAAATTTCACTTAATCACAAGAAAAAACTCAACCAATCTATTTAGGTTGGATTGAGTTGCCTGACCTAATGAACATCTATAACACTTTTTAAATTATATTTTATATTAATATAATTTATATATTGATATATTTACATTTTATAAAATTTGAACATAAATTTATATTTAGTTCAAAATTATTTTTAATTGAAATAAAAATTTTAATTTGATGTAAGTTATTATATGAAATTTATTTTTAAAATTATTATTATACATAATTATTATCTATAATTATATTAGTATTTTACATTGATGAGAGAGAAGAGAATAAGGTTTAAAAAATTAATGCTAATGAGATAAGAGAGAAAAAAGTGTTGATAATAAATAATAGAAGAGAAAGAATGATGAATGTGTAAGAGAAATGATTATTTACTAGAATGAATGAAAATCTTTTTCAAAATTAGTGTCTCACTTCGTGTCCCAACTGATCAACAAATTTCATATCAAGTTATATAAAATATAAAAAAATTTATAAAAGAAAATTCATAAATGACATGATGTTTATTGATTGGTGAGGATAAGGAATGAGGCAAAAGATTTTCATCCTTACTAAAATATCCCTAAATTAATTTATTTTAACAAATGAGGTCGTTGGTTATTTTGTTCAAAATAATTGGTACAGGATGCTAACATATTCCACCTAAAAAATTGGTCAAAGTATATTAGCACACACGCACCCATGCACGACCTTGTGGATCAGATAATTAAATCTGCAGGTTTCACGAACTAGATACAAACTCTTAAAAAAATATTTATTCTAGGAAATCAAACTTATTCAACCTGTTAAAATGCAGGTTTTGAGAGTTGAGCAAATTCCTCTATCCATCCCTATTAAAAATATTTTAAATTTCAAATTTTTTATTAATATATTAATTTAGATAAAAGCATAAACGATGCCACATTCAAATTTAAGAGCAAAAAATCTATCCATACCCGCACCAAGTTCTCAATAATTAACTATTTTTATCAATACTCCATTACAAATTAGTGACCTAATTTGTTTTAACTTATTTTTGAAAATAATTATTTTAATAAAATAATTTTTTCTTACTATATTTTTCTAAACTACTTTTACTTAATGCATTATTTTTGTTTGTATTAACTATAGTGCTTGACCATGGATAGTTTAAGAATAATATTAAATAAACTATTCTAAGGACTTTATCAAGTTCCGATACATACATAATAAATGGAATGCCTCATGAATATGTCTAATTCCCATAGTTTTAGTGTGATCCTTTTGCTTTTGTTGTGTAAGAGGTAATTGTCTAAGTATATGTGTTTATATCACTAGTGAGATATGAGTTTATTAGCCTATGTAATTACTTCATTGTTAACACAATAGAATTGACAATTATTTCTTGTTTGCCATTGCAATAGAATCAACAATTATAGAATCAACAATTATCTTTTGTTTGGAACTCTTCCAATTTACTGCATCTCCATTCAGAAAAAATACAAATCTTAACTACGTTGGGAATCATATTTATTGATTTGGAATCTAGCATCAATGTAACATTTTACAACTAATTCTTCCTCACTTTTAATATCAAGAACTAATCCTTAATCCTTTGTAACTACTTCAGAATGTTCTTGGTAGTGGTCTAATGACTTTCACGAGGATCAGATCAGTATCTACTTACCATGCTAAAATATATGAACATCTAGTTGAGTATACATCATGATGTACATGGTAAATTCCATATGAGTATGTATTTTGACTAAGGTCAAGCAATCTTAGCAACCTATCTTTATATATTACAATTCCTAGTATATAGAATGTTTTGCCTAAATATTTTCATTATGAAACAACTTCCCAACCATATATGTTTTATTTAACATGTAGTGTTAGGATGTCATTTTTATTAGTAGTATGTCATCCACATATAATACTTTCACTAACCTTTGCTTAAGCACAATGATGAATTCAAAGTGTATTACAATTAGATCAACACGAAAGTTACAACTAGCAGAAAATTTTTCTGATCCATAAATGGATATTTACATGTTACATACCCGCCTTACTTCTTTTGGATCAACAAAACCCTAACTTATGTCATATAGACATCCTCGACATGATTCGTGTTAAGGAATGCAGTTTTGACATCAATGTGTTAAACCTTGTATTCGTGGCAAACAACATTAACTGGTAATACCTAGATGGACATAAACATCACAACTTATAAAAAGCTCTTGTCATAATTTATTGTTGGGAACAAGGCACTAAAGAAGAGAAGAGAGAAATAAACAACACTAAGAAGTATTTGTTTTGGTGCATTTGTAAACCTTACATAAGCTTGCTTATATAGCAAAGTGAAGAACACCATCTCACAATACTAAACAATGTGGGACTAAAAATCAAACTACAAAACTTAATCAAACTACAAAACTAACAATTCTCCCACTTGGAGTTTTATTATCACTTATTTTAGTTGCCTTCATCATCAATCATGGCAAACTCTCACTTGCTCGCATCTATGGTTTGACATGCTTCTGAATAGTCTTCAGGCTCTCCTCCACCTGTTAACAACATGTAGTTCATGTATCTCCTGTTAGGCACAGAAACTCGAGAAGACCTTCTCAATTCAGGAGTTGAAGTAAATTGTTGCTCTCTTCCTGATTCAATTACTTCCTCTGATTGAGAACTCTCAACTGGTGGACTTTCTACAGCATTATCCACCTCTACATAAGTTGGACCACTCGGTTTTGAGTTGTTGGCACTTGTATTATGCTTTATCCTTGTACATGACTCCTTCATTGAAGATCACGTCTCTACTGCGGATCATCTTTTTGTTTTCATCATCCCACATACGGTAGCCAAACTCATCTTCATCATAACCGATGAAAGTGCACCTTTTTTATTTGGGATCAAGTTTGTTCCTTCCTTGATCACTAATGTGCACATAAGCTGTATACCCAAAAACTCTAAGATGTGAGAGTTTTACTTCTTTTTTGCTCCATACCTCTTCTGGTATTTTATGCTCCAATGGTACTAATGGACCTTGGTTGATCAAGTAAGTTGCTGTATTGACTGCTTCTGCCTATAATTGCTTTGGTAAGCCTGACTGCACACGCATGCTTCTGGCTCTTTCAGTCAACGTTCGATTCATACACTCTGCTACACCATTGTGTTGAGGCGTACCTGACATGGTTCTCTCCATTATGATTCCGTGCTCATAGCAAAACTTCTTGAATCTGGTGTCTACATATTCACCATCATTTTCGAATCTGAGCTTTTTAATCTTCAATCCTGTCTCATTTTCTACCATAGCTTTCCAAATCTTGAAAGGTTCAAACATTTCAGACTTGTGTTTCAGAAAGTAAACCCATACCTTTCTAGAGTGATCATTAATAAAAGTTACGAAGTATTGCTTCCCACCAATGGAAGGGATAGTCGTTGGTCCCAAACATCAGAGTGGATGAACTCAAGCCTCTCTTTCTTTGGGGTTTTTCTACTTTTCTAAAAGCTGACTCTCTTCTACTTTCCAAGTATACAGTCTTCACACATGTCAATTTCTACTGACTGAAGACCTGGTAATTTTCCTTTTGAGTGCATGACCTTTATCCCTTTCTCACTCATAAGCCCAAGTCTTTGGTGCCATAGATTGGGACTTTCATTTGTTGCAACTGCAATCAAATGACATGCTCCTGCTGTCTTGTAAAGAGTTCCACTCTTTTTGCCTCGAGCAATTGTCATCGTACCCTTTGAAATCTTCCAATCATCACCGTGGAAGATTGTCGTGTAGCCTTTACTGGCTAACGGGCCCACTTAGATTAAGTTCTTAGTCAGGTTGGGAATATGTCTGAAATTTTTCAATTCTCATATAGACCCGTTTAACTTAATCTTTATTGTACTTTTACCTACAATCTCACATGACTGCTCATTACTAAGGTAAACCTTACCAAGGTTTTCAGGAACATAATTCTCGAATAGTTCCATTTGTGAGGTAGCGTGAAAAGATGCTCCAAAGTCTAATACCCAAGACTACTCTTTATCTTCAAGAGAGCATATCAACACCTCATCTTTTCCTGAGGTGGAGGCAACGTTTGCTTCGCCCTTTGCTTCTTGACTCTTCTGTGCACTCCTGCACTAAGTATCACACCTATAGAAATGTGTTTAGTACTGCAAAATAAATTGAAGCACTAGCTAAAACAACAAAACCAAAACCTTGAATTGATGAGAGACTTGAAAAGAAGCTTGAACCACATCCATGAAAGCTTAAGCCCAACAATAACTACTCATGTATATTGGACACATAAAATAATAGAAACATTCAGAAATCCACCTTCTTAGGTATTCGCTATCTCTTCGTAAGTTTCAAATTACTCAAGTAACTCACAACATCTTAAAATGTAAAAGATAAAAGTAAGACTTAAGTAAGTTTTTTGTTCCTAAAGTTTTACCAAAAATCACTTTTGATCCTTGAAATTCAAAAATATTTTTCCAGTCCTAAAATTAATTTGTTTTTTTGTATTAACGTTATCCATTTATAAGTTCTAGTATATTTAGTTGTACTGGATGTGAAATTGAAGATTGAGGAGGATTAAAGTTGATGAGTAAAGTGATTCACGAGTACAAAAACATACTCTTTGTCAGCAATGTTTTTTACAACATTAGAAGAATGACTAAAAGCAAATTAGGGGCTCAAAAAAATATTTTTGAATTTTAAGAACTAAAAGTGATTTTTGGTGAAACGTTAGAGGCAAAAAACTTATATAAACCTAAAAGTAAATTTGACATAAAGTCCTTTGAAAAAAGAAAAAATTAGTTTGTATTTAAAGACTTTGGGTTAGAGCTAATTAAAACTCGAGTCAACTTGTTTATTTTTTCACTATTTTTATTCTTCCAAAGATTTCTTATATAAAAAAGGTCAATAATTAGTCTAAAGTGAGAACAAAACACTAGGGGAAAGATTTATAAGCGAACACAACATCTTGTGGTATTAGTTCTTATTCCATTGGTGGTGGATCATCATACTCGATATTACAATATTACACCATAATTATTTTATTATCACATTTCTTTTTCTTTAACCAATGAATCACTTATATTTTCTTGTTGTTCAGGTCACTATTTAAAATGTTACATCATAATCACTTTATTGTCAAATAATAATCAAGAAGCTAAAATCAAATAATAATCAAGAGATTAAAATTGTGTTTTCAAAATCTAATGGATAAAAATTGTGAATTAAAAAACAATAGATATAAATCACACTGATTAAAAAATATGTAAGAACAAAATTACACTTTAATTTTAAGAAAACAAAATATATATATATATATATATATATATATATAATTTTAATCAAATTGGCAATGCACTAATTTATATTTTCATTAAAATTGAATGTTAAACATTATATTTTCGTTCACTTTGAATCTTAAATTGTTTTAGGCTGATAGTGAACCTTTAACCTATAATTGATTATAAGTGATGCAGTGACGATTGAAAATATAAAATAAAACATAATGACAAGATCATCATAGGAAAATCACTTCATAATTTATTTATAATACTACAAGAATTGAACTGTTATGTTTCACGCCGTTTGAATTTGAAGAGAGATCTTGATATTATCTTCTATATTTTGTCTTGTTTCATTAAGGATGAATCTTTTCAATTAAAATCTAAATTATCAGGCTTCATTTGGTGAAGGTTACATGTCAAGTGGTTGGTTTCACTAATTGAGGGAGTGGAAAGTGAGTTTGGGAAATAAAACTAGATTGTAGAATCATGATTGGACGAGAGAAGATCCTTCAAAGTAGATTCCTGAGACTATACAGTAATTCTAAGCAGCAAACAGACTGGATTAGTGACATAGGTCATTGGGATGAGGGTCAATGGGTGTGGAACCTCACATAGAGGAGACAATGGTTTCAATGGGAGCTTGATTTTGTTAAAAAATTTCAGGTTATACTAACTAATTTCATTTGTAACTCAAATTAGAAAGATGGTTTGTGGGAGAGGGCCAATGGGTATGGAACCTCACATGGAGAAGACAATGGTTTCAATTGGAGCTTGAGTAAGTGAGAATGTATAATACCCAAAACAATGTATTTAGCACTATGACCGAGAACTCTTGGGTGGGAGACGTTAAGGGAGGAAATGAATCTATTATGAATATTCAAAGTTCCACGGAAAGTCTTCATATTTTCTTGGAGAATTAATGCCGAACAAGTTACCAACTAAAGATAATCTCAGGAAAAGGAATATTTCACTGAATAAAGCTAACCTACTATGTCCTTTGTGCCATCGCAATGAATAGAACGTACTCACCTATTTTTTAAACTGCAGTTTGGCTTCTCAAGTTTGGCTCAAATGTCATGGATGGTTAGATGTTGTCACAGTGAGACATCAAGATCCATGATTAAACTTTATCTAGCATAAAGGTTGGGTCTGCGGAGTTGATGTAATCAAAGGTGGAAGGTAGTATTGTTAGCAATTGTATGATATATATGGAACCAAAGGAACTCTTGTGTATTTAGAGGTGAGATTTCTCAACTTTTTAAATTGCTTCATAGATCCACTACCATAGATAGTCCTCACTACATACTTTTGACTCCTCTTTTTCATATTGTTTTTTTGCATAATTATGAATCATATTAGTTTCATAACAGGAGGTCTATCACTGTGGTCAGGAATAGGATAGGAATAAAGGTTTGGGAAAATATGTTTGTAAGATACTGTTTGTAAATTTGCTTTATCTATGGGAAAACAAATTATGTGGGATTTGTATTGTAATGTTATGTTGAGGTTGTGAATGATTTTGAATGGGAAAGAATGTAGGTTGGGAAACTGATTTTTTGGTGCTTATTTGCTTCTACAGATGATATGTTTGTGGGGAACCTAATTCTATGGGTATTGATTTGTAATTCTGTTTTGTGGTTAAGAATAGGTTGTGTGATGGTTAATTAATTCTTGATAATTTAAATATTATCTAACCATCCCTTATTTTTTTTCGGTGTAATTAGTTGAATATCTCTTATACTCTATAATAAAATTCTTATTTTACTTATTGTACTTAAGACAAAATTAAAATAGATGAAATTTTTATACCTAGTATTCATATCTTGTGACAAATGTATACTTGTTTTCACATGCTTCATTAATTAATTATTTTTTTTAATGTGATTCTTTCTTTCAGTTTTTCTAAAAACCGTACAGTACACAAGGCTCTAGTATTTTTTTTTTTTTGAAAAGCAAAGATTTATTTGAAAGAGAAACCAAGAGTTTCTTGAAAATACAAGGATGCAGACACCATACTACTTGATGTCCAATTAGAACGTGATAATTAACCCTTCACCGCCTAAGACATATCTAATAAGCACTCTCTTATATACAAGGTTCTAGTATATATTTATTGCTAATAGCATAATCTTATATTTTAAAGTAAATTACATATAATATCCCTTTAATTTTTATCAAATTAAATACAACTCTTTTTCTTTTTAACTTTTATATACAAATTTTTTAATTTAAAAACATCACATTAACCTTTAAAAACTTAACGCTAGCTAATAACCATCAACAAAGGTAAAAGTAAACAAAATATATATATATATATATATATATATATATATATATATAAATATAATTTAGTGAAATATTGTTCTAATTTGTTTATATTTTATTTATTTTAAATAGTAAATGTTGGGATATTGTCTCTTAACTAACATAACTCACGAATAAATTAACACCTATTAACAAAGAAGTCAGGTATGAAACATGCATGAAAGTAATTCTTCCTTTACCTACGTAACCTTTCGTATGTTCTATATGTGCAACATACATACGTGTGCAGGTAGGGTAGTATTGTTAATATTATATGGTCACCCAACTACCCAGGTGTCCCTAACGTACGCTAATGTTAAAGTAAAGGCTATAAATTGCAAATTGAAGACAACGTTTTATGATGATAAAAAATCTTTATCATGTAGGCCAATGTTATATAAGGTAAAGGCAGAAAATGGCAAAAAATATATACATTAACAATTTTATGGTGTCCACAAATCTTTATCTTGGATAGATGCCTAACTCTTCTTGATGTAGTAAAAGCAACCAACTTTGATTATAACCATGAAAAATATATGTAGATTCCATGCCCATTTTATTGGAACCATATATTGCCCCTTTCAGATCGATGGTAAGAATTGTATATATCACACTATCCATATTTCTTTTCATACAAATTTTATGGTTAAATTACATTGATATTTTTTGAGATTTCATAATTATATATTTGGTTCCTGATATTTAATGGATTTTGTATTGAGTCTCTAATAATATTTTTGTTTGTATTGGAACTTTAATGTTTTTTTTATTTTGCTTTTTAAAATACTGTTTAAAATATTTCAAAATAATTGTAAGTGTTATCTAAATTATTTTAGGATCCAAAATAAAATAAAAATTTATTAGAGATCCAATATGAATAGTAAAAAAATTATTGAGAATCCAACATAAAATTTACTAATATATCAAGATATAAAAAATATTTTAACTGATTACACATAATATTAATTATTTTTTGTTATTTTAACTATTATTTTGACCTTCTTTACTATTATAATTTTTACCTTAAGTGGATGAGGAACTGTAATGTAAAAAAATATTAGTGTATTTTTTTAAAAAAATAGGAGATATTTGCATATGGATAAAAAAATAAAAATATTATATTATTTTGACAAAATATTAAGAGGAAGTGCAATTTTTTTTTTATAAATTTTTAATAACTAAGAAAATACATAAAAAGAAGAGAAAAATATAAAATTAAATTTAATGTGATGAAAAATTTATAAAAATTAAATCTATATTTGTTGGTTAAAATTAAAAATTATGGAATTTGAAATCCATGGTTGGCAGTCCTATCCCCTCAGCTTTGAGCTATTTAAGGATTAGATTCCCATAAGTTAGGCTTGTGTACCTTGACTATGTGTGTGTGAACGAGCTATATGGAAAGTGACAAACAAGTTAATGTGCAAGAAAGGATAGAACTTATAACTTTGTTTGCTATATGGAAAGTTGGGTGTTATTGTCACCCATGTGACTCTCGTTAATTCATCTAAAATGCTTTTTTCTTCTTAAAGCTCAAGTACAAACAAATTATACAAAACCATATATGTGTAATTAATAAAAAATTATGTGCTATAGGTCTATAAACATATATCTGGTTAAAAGGATAAATATTACAATTTAAATATTTCTTTTGTTGGATCTCACGTTAGTGATAATTATTATAGTATAAAAGTGGGATATAATTTCTATCTTAATTTTGTAAGATTTAATTAGGTTGAAATGGTAAAATAGAGTATAATTTATGATAATATTAGAGTCTATATTCTACTAACTGTTACAGATCTAACTAATGTTGTTATTGGATTACTGGCATATGGCAATTCTTGTAAATATTACAGTCAAGAGATGTTGATTTTTATTGTAAAAAGATATGTGTTAGTGATTATATATTGATTAGTGTAAGACCAAGTTAAAATATATAAGTAGTGAATAGGGATGACAATAATTGCTGCACTAGTATGTATGCTTAAACTAGTCTCAATTTTGTATGGAAATATAATACCATTCTCGGTTTAATATGAATATTACTGTATTTTAGCTTTAAACTGGTAATAGAAATATAACTGCTCATCCCATACTTTTATTAGTACTTGCTCCATTACAATTATATATTAAAATTAAATTATATATTTAACTAAAAATTTAATTCTTAATTTTTTGTTTTTTATTCCTTGTTATTTATTATTTTATATATATTGTTTAAATTAAAATATAATTAATAATTTAATATATAATTTATTTAAGATATATAAGTAAATTAAAATTGTAAAAACATAATATAATAGGTTACTCAAGAGTATCCCCAAATCTACAAATATCAAACTAGGATAAGGATGTGTATGGTCAAACATGTCCCATTGCTATGTCTAGTGGTGGGTAACCTTTACCTTACTAGTTAGTTTTGTATAAGTATGTTAGAATTAAAGAATGATAAAGTCTATCCTAACAATTATTTTTGAACTTATTGTCCAGTACATTATTTGACTATTGTTATGTTATACTACCTATAATAGTCAAATAATGCACTGGACAATTTTGACCTTTACATATTATCAGACCTAAAGAAAATACTAAAGTGAGATTTTTTTTAAAACATAAAGTGAATTCTTTTAAACTAATAATAATATTTTATTTAATTAATTTTGATAATATTAATGTAATTAACAAATAGGCTTTTCATATAGAAAATTGAGATATATTTTTATTAATTAAAAATAATAATTAATTATTTATTAAGTAAGAAAAATAAAAAGTTTAGAGGCCCACAAAAATAATAAAAATATTAATTTTGAAAATATTTTTTGGCAGCGTAAAGAAAACTTTATTTTCCTTGTAATAGGGCCGATCTTGAAAATGTTCGATCTTCAACATAAGGGAGGTTTGTTGAAAATTTTATATTGACCAGTATTATGAGTAAATTAAAGTATATAAAGGGAGAGTAATCTTTAGAGTAAATTTGTAAGATTGAATTCGTCTTAAATCAAAATTCTAAGCCTATGTTTTATATACTAATGTTTTTAGTGTTTTTGTCCTTATTTTTTTTCTCACATAACAATTTTAGTTTCTATTGTCAAGTAACAATGCAAACCAATAATATTATAATGATGCTTGATAGGCAGTAATCAATCATGTTATTAAGGAGTCCAATAAAACAATCACATGTATTATTTTTTAAACAATACTTTTAATTACTTATCAATTAGATGGTTCTTATAGATTTATTGTGACTCAATCAATTTAGGGTGCATTTAACAATTTTGATCTTGTACTTTGGTATATACATACTCTATGAAGAATTCTTAAGATTAGCTCTCCAAATATGCAGGTTTTATATAGACATATTTTTAGCACGGGGAATCATTGTGTGAATAAGGCAGGGAAAGACATTTTAGAAATAGGCTTGGGCTACCCTTTAATTGGTGAAATCTTGCCCTAGCCTTTATTAGGGAAAGACTTTTAAAGAAATAGGTTTTAAGCTACCAACCTATTGCTTTTGCTGATTATTTGCTCATCAGTTTTTGCCCTAGCTAGCTCCCACATGATTTTATATTCCTTTTCTAAAAATAAATTTAGTGTGTTGTCATAATGCATAGGAGTTGAGGTGTTAACTTAGTTGTGATGTCAATTTCCAACAATAATGTCTTTACAAGCCATAAGTTTTTAATAAAAATAAAATAAAATAATTCTCTAAAACTAATTTAATATCATTGTATATATAGTCTTAACGAATAATAAATTAAAAAGACAATTTACTAAAAACAACTATATACAACTATTTGTCAAACTCTTTAATTATGCAATAAAGTTGGACTTTCAATGTTGAAATTACACCATCATTTAAAATTGTTACTTGACAACAAGCATGGAGATTAATTTTTAGAAAAAAAGTATAAAAATAAAAAATTCTAGTAATTTTGTTTAAAGATTAAAAATGAAATTTATAAAAAAAAATTACAAGCAATAACTAAACCTAATTTTATTTTTATATATTACCAACCTTCTTAACTTATTTAACCTACAAGTTAAGACGGGCAAAAGGTTGAATGAGTCAACCAATCTTGTTAACTCATCATATTTTTTTATGTCTTTGGTTTAACTCTCTTTCACACTGCCATTTCTATTTTATTTAACATTTTCAAAAGTATCATACTTTTTACTTTTTTCTTTTCCTTTTTTAGTTTATGATAATTTAAACAAACTAACCCAATAGCTAGCTAGCATTGAACGAGATGAATTTATCATTTTCACATGTCCAATTTTCTAACCCAAATTAACCCGGACAATGTATTGTTTTCTTTTCAATAGTTGGTAGGGCACGTTTAACACTTTTATCTATCACATTTTTCATTTCACTTTTGAGTTTTGTCTTTCTTATCTCGATCAATAAAATTATATACATTCCAAGGGTAAAAAAATATCTTTCTCCAATTTTCAATTGGAATTGTGGCTGTGGCTCACTGTTTAATCCAACGTTGCTGAGTGCTCACTAGCCCTTAGTAACACCACGTCATTTAATTATCTAGTTTGATTAATTTATCCACACTTGTTTCATGGAATGTTATCTATACCTATCTGGCCAGCTCAGCATACCTCGTCCAAACCAGTTCAAAAACTAAAAAATTACATGTTCTAACCAATTTATTTAAATATGACAAAGATTCCTATGAATTTCACATATCTCCCCAAAATATATAATTAGCTTCCAAAATTATAACATTTATCTATATTCTCCTCATTTATCTCTAATGACTTCTATGTATGCAGAAATCACACTAAGGACTTAAAGTAATTTTTCATCATATATTTTTTACCTCACACACTCACTCACTTAGATGTTGGAGTCTCTGTAGATATTACCTGCTCCTAATTACATAAAAGAAACTCATTAGGTGTTGGAGTCTCTATAGATACCATATGTTCCTAACTACAGAAAATAATCTCCTCAAAGACCACATTGCTCAAAACTTATTGTTTTATTTTATTTTCAGTAAGAATATTATTTTATTTTCAGCAATAAAATTTTTAAAGGAATATTATAATCATAAATGTTATTTTTTGGATATATTTGAAAATGTATTTGATGAAATTTCATATTTTTGAAATAGTTTTTAAAATTAAAATATATTAAAATAAAAAAATTTATAGATGTAATTAATAATAACCTTCCTTAACCACAATATGATAATATCACACTCATATTCTTTATTCATCGGAATATAATTTTAGTGAAATATACAAAATATAAGAATTAAAACATTCTCAAAAATTAAGAATAGTAATAATTGTTTTTCTAAAACTTGAATTTCTTCTGTTACTTTATATGTGATGTTTAAGGTTTATTTACACAAATGAAAAAAACATTTTTTATGATATTGATAAAAAATAAAAAAAATCAAATAAATTATCTGTATCTAAAGTAAAGTAGAACCGTTATGAATAAATTTACGAAATTTTTAAGGCACCACGCACACGAGAGATCATATTACATATATTGCGTTAATTATTTTATCATCAATAACTTCACATAAAATATAAATTTTATTAATTAAATCGTTAAATTATTCTTGTATTATATTTTAGAAGAAGATTATCTATTATCTTGATTATCCGTATTAACTAATTTATAATAATTGAACAAGTATAAATATATAATCAAAGTATTCTCATAATTTGTTTTAAAATATATATTCAAGAATGGATTCAAGGTGGCAAAGCAGGAACTCTGTCCTTTAAGATCCTTTGTATACATTAAAAAAACCATATATATATATATATATATATATATCTCATAATTTGTTTTAAAATATATATTCAAGAATGGATTCAAGGTGGCAAAGCAGGAACTCTGTCCTTTAAGATCCTTTGTATACATTAAAAAAACCATATATATATATATATATATATATATATATATATATATATATATATATATATATATATATATATATATATATATATATATATATATATATATATATATATATATATATAGAGAGAGAGAGAGAGTATTAAATTTATATTTTATAATTTTACACATATAATTAATAAAAAATATATTTTTGAAACATATTATTTATTAAATAATTATTTAAAAAATATTTTTTTAAAATAAATGTCGAAAACTATTTTGAGCTCCCTTTATACACTCATGAATTATCTGTCACTGTATATATATTATTTGAATTTTAATCTAAATTAGGAATGTATTAAAAAGTTTTCGATTAACACAAAATTTATAGATACAATTTAAATCAACCTTGCTTGGAAGAGTTTTTTTTTTTTTTTTTTGTTATAAAAACTATGGCATGTATAGGTATGACTAGGAAATTGACATTTAAAAGTAAGTGATCACCTAATTCATATCAATCATTTGCAGCATATTCGTATCAACAAAATCTATAGGTAGAACCCCAAGCTATTTCAATAAAAGTCATTTATAATTAATTGAAGAAGACATTTACACCACATATAATATTACCCCTACTAACAACTCAAAAATTTGCTGTCCTAATTATGAGTTTAATTGTTATACATTATTAATATAAAAATTTTTATATTAAAATTCAATCAGAATTTTTCATTCATACTAAATTTATTAATTTTATTTATTATCACTCAAATAAATGAAAAGTCATGCTTTAATTTCAGTATAAACATATTTTAAACTTATAATATATACCAATTAAATACTGATTATATATTCCTTTCCTTTCCTAAATATTTTTTTACAGGCATTCCTTTCCAAAATATATGTGATCGTAAGACATGCATGTTACAATTTCCAAATTAGTTTAAGAAAATGTGAATTATTTGGGGTTTTTTAATGTCAGTTTCACGTGTCTCGTTTGTTATAGTGAGAGGGAAATTGAAACATATATATATTCTCTGTTTAAAAGAAAAAAAATTAATTCCTTCCGATATAGTTATTAAACTCTTTATTCAACTTGTTATGTTTTATGAGTTTATAAAGTCACTTCTATTAAACTCTTTTGATACGTGGTTCGTGAATTAAAACCATCAATTTATGAATATCAAATTATCGTTTTTAGACTACACCAAATTCTTTATGAAAATGCATGTTTTAGCATCAGTCATCACTATAACTTTTGAAAGATTATATTACAATAATGGATTGGTAAACTCAATTATTTAAGTATTGTGATATTATAATTTAATAACTCAATTATTTAAGTATTGTGATATTATAATTTAATATTTTAATATATTATGTTGTTAAAATATTTAAGTGATATATTATTTATAAATATTTTATTATTATTTTTTGTATGAAATTCTTATAAGTTTAAAAGTTGAATTTATGAAATTTTTATGAAACTATGGAAACTTTTGAGTTTAACAACTTTACCTCCACATGTTTCTAATGTACAACATAACAATAGGATTTGAAAAATGTTATATATATTTTTTTTCATATATCTTTTACTATAATAAATTCTGAGAGAGTGAGAATTCTTATAACAGTCACTTTGCAATACTCTATAGTATGCTTTGAACTTATTTTCATCATAAGTTTATATGTGAACATTTTATATATAAAAGCCTAAATTCCAACTTTGTCACACACAACATTAAGAATGCTTCTAATATATATCAATAATCTGAATATAATTTATATTCTTATAATTATATATCATAAAATAATAAATATTTTTATATATTATTATATTTAAATAGTATTATAATATATATGTATAATACATAATATTAGTTTTTACGGAACCTAGATATATTATTTAATATTATAAAAAGTACATATTATTACAAAGCTTGTTTAATTTGCGTGTTTCTTTTTTTTTTTTCTTCAAAAAACAAAAGCTTGACCGTTTATATTTTTTTTGAATTATTGAGCTTAAAAGCCTTAGGTGATTTTATTCTTGCCAATTTCTATTTTTTAATTATTTTTTTAAGCCAAAAGAATTTTATTAAGAAATTTACTTATACAGAAAGCACAAGACGTGTCTGCTTAAGAAAACAAATTACAACAGACATAGGTGAGACAAATAAAAGAAAGTACAACCTATAGACATAAATTAGGATTAGGACCCATTCAGCAAAAGAGTGGTATGACATTTTCACCATATTACACCATTTCCACAAACTCAACTGAACTACATGAATGATGCCATTAATCTCTAGTCTTTTACCTCTGAAAATTGTTGCATTCATCGCCTTCCAAATGTGTCATAACCTTGCAAATCACACAAACAACCAAGCCTTTCTTATAGATTTGCTTCCTGAAACTAACTCCAGGAATTGAAGATCGAAGGTGTAAACATCATTGTGAAGTGCTACTATTATTCCCTACCAATAACATAATTGGACCCACGTCCGAGTGACCATATTGCATTCCATAAATAAATGATGGGTAGTTTCCTTTATTTTCCCACACAGTACACACCCAACTTCTTCCTCGGTTAAGACTCCTCTCTTATTCAAATTATATTGAATTGCCAACCTATTAGCATTCAACCGTCATATGAAACACTGAACCTTTGGTGGAATACCTTTGACCCAAAATTTACGAAACCTTCCTGTATCTGACTAGGTGTTAGTGTTAGAATTTTGTAGGCCAAAGCTACTAAGTAAACCCCTGATCCATCTACCATGCACCCATACCCACTCATCTTCCTTCTCCTTTGATAAAGAAATCCCTCCCATTATATGCATTAACTTTTTCACTTGATCCTTCTCCCACACAAACAAAGGTCTTCTGCATCTCCACCTCCAATTGCTTCTGTCAAACATCTCCATGACAAAGATTCTTTTCTGAACAGTAATGCCATATAATCTGTTGAACTTGTCCTTTAAATAGCATATTCCCTACCCACTTGTCCTGCTAGAACAAAGTATGCTTGTCGTTCCCTAGACTTTGCTTAATATTCTTAGATCAACAACTAGGTTACCCCTGCCCCTCTTTTTCTATGGACTGCAAATCTGTCCACCATCTAGAACAAGCATCCCTCTTCCTTGCCCCATCCTCATTTAATTGTTGATATCTAGATCGCAACACCTTAATCCACAATATGTCATTTTCCACCTGGATTTTCCACTTCCATTTATTTAAGGAGGCCAAATTGAACTTATGAATATCACACAAACCCAAGCCACCATAATTCCTTATTCCTACACACTTTTGCCTACGATATCTAATGCACCTTCCTGTTCACTTTAGATCCTCCCCACAAGAAAACTTTGAACAAAGACTCTAATTTGGAGATAATACCTGACAGAACCTTGTAGAATGAGAGAAAGTAAATGGGTATTACTAAAAGAATTGCTTTGATTAGGATAGTTCTTCCTATTATAGACACTATTTTTTAATTATTAATATCCTGTTCCATAAAGAAAAAATAAATAAGTGAATAAAATTAATAAAACAATTGAGTGAAACTATGTTAAAAAAAAGGTTATAAATGAAATATATTTAAAAAATTAAATAATTTTAAATTAAAAATAAATTGTTTCCACTCCAATTTTTCTTATAAAAAATTAAATAATTTAAATCTCTCCTTCCCTTCCAAATTTTTACCAATCAAAGGCCAAGAGAGAGAAAGGGGAGCGATGTGTGGGTGGGACTCTAGGAGAAGAGGATTGTCTTATGATTTTTTTTACTACCAAAAAGTGATACTTTTATTTGACACTAAAAGAAAAATACAATAATTTGTGTTATATGATGATCACTTACCAACTTAAATATGAAATAAAAAAATTATCTTATACGTCTAATATTATATTTCTACCGTTCCAAGTGTCATATTTAAGAGAAAAGTTGTTTGAAATAAATGTTATATTTAATTTTTTAATTTAATATTAATATTAATTATTTTTTACACTAATATTTTTAATAAATATTATTTATACTATTAATACGAATATTAGTTTTACAAAATTATCATTTTTTCATTTAATTATTATGTTTTTTTATATAAGTAAACAAAACTTATTTTAAAGAAAAAATAATTATTGTTAATAAATCCAAAAATCATAAGCATAAATTTTCATTTATTTTTTTCTTCCAATCTTTTCTATGTATTTTACTTTTGTTTTCCCCAAAAAATTTATATGTATGTATGTGTATATTAGAAATAAGAAATGGGAATTTTCTAATTGTAAGAAATAAAAAGTTAACTGTAAATTAATTATTATACCATATTTGAATTATTAGAATTAAAAAATTCACATAATTAAAATTTTAAGTGATCATATCCTTTCTAACCTTTTATATTGTTAATGCCTATTTGATTATACAACACAATTATAGTTCTCTTTATTTTTTTACTTCATACATCATATCACATACATATATATATATATATATATATATAAAATTTAATTTCATTATTTATCTTGATTTTATATAGAATGAAATTAATCATTTTCACACAAAGAAACTCATTAGTATACATGTACTTCTTATATAATTCATGTATATGTCACAACTATTGCCTTGTAACTAGTGTTATCACAATTATATCATCACATCTTTATCATTTGTGATGGATTCAAGACCCTAAATTAAAAAAAAAAAATCGATAAAAGTAAAAAAAGGAAAAAAATTTGGAAAGCAAAACAAATTGAGTAAAAAAGATAAAATTAAGCTTTTAAATAAAATATAAATAAAAACTTATAAATACATAAACTAATTGAAAAATTAAAAATAATTAATTTAATACTTTAATTATATAAAATTAAAGAAAAAAATTAATATAAACTAATTGAGAATAAAAATTTCAAATATATAAATTTAAGGAGTACAAAATTTGAAAATAGAAAAAACTAAAAATAAGGGTTCGGTATATATAAAATTAGGGGGACAAATATAAACATATTAAATATTGTAATTTTTGAAAATTAAAGGCTAATGCTAATGCTACATGTAAAGTAACTCTAATGCTAATGCTTATAAGAAACTTAAACTCATTTTAAATGAATTATATCACATCACATAATTCATAAACAACTTGCATAGTTTTTTTTTAGTTTGACTTCAACGATAAGTTTTTATAAATAATCCAAACCTGTATCATTTTTATCTAAGACAACTTATAAATTAACTTCTTATTATTAATAAATATTAATTTAATACTAACACCACATCATATTATATTTAACAAATTAAACACCGATGCTTAATATAAATTTTTTAAAAAAAACTATAAATGTGATTACAACTTTCTCCGATATAATTCTTACAAGAAATGTTTTTTATTATCAACAACAAGGTGCATTTACATCCCTAAAATTTATGTATCATTGATTTATTGTTATTATGAGCATTACTACAATTAACAATACTAATGGTGGCCAATAAAGCCGATAAAAAATAGTGACTACTACGTCATCATATATTGTTATATCAGCAATGGGATATACACGTTTACTAAACCAAAACAAACGCTGAAATCAAATTGGTTGAATTTAAAATCAAAGCCTTTGACAAAAATCAACCACCCAGTGAGCATTAAAAACTTTTTCGTACATGTACGAATTCCTACCAATAATTTATTTTCCTTGTTTTGTTACATTAGAGATGCAAATTTGAACATTACAACTATACACGAATGGTCATAATTAAAATTTATTTTTTTATATATATGAACGGTCATATAGATAAGGGTTGGTATTCTTAAATGCTTCTCCTTTGTTAGAGTATTACTCAAATAAGGAGATGTTGATTTATCACTTTGTTAAAACTTTCGTATGATTAAGATATGGCTGTCACTACCACTTAAGAGGTTGTTAATTATAGAGACAAGGGAGGTTGGAACAAAAAAAAAAACAGCTAAAACCAGATAGACAAGGAAGAAGAGTAAAATGGCATCCATAACTTTAATTTATTTTTTTTTTGGAAATATAAGACTGGACGAATAATGGAAATAAGAGTTGAAAACTTTTCAAATGAATTCATACTTAATAACTTATTTAGATGAATGAATTATTACATTGTCAAAGTTTTTCAAAATTAGAATATCAATCTACCTCTTTTAAAAAATTAAATATTATACTGAATCCTTGTTAATAATTAGAGTATCAACCAAAGAATAAATTATTTGTTATGACATATTCTACCATAAAAAGGATTTAATGAAGCTAATGAAAATGACTTACATATTACAATTTTAAAAATTAGTTTAATTAGTATACACGGTTAGAGTAAAATATTTTTACACTGACATTCAATAATGACTTTTCATTTATGTGACTTTTAGAATAGTAATGAGTAAAGTCAACAGATTTATCATAAATGAAGGATTGTGATTTAATGTTAGTGTAAAAATCTTTACAATGTATATTAATTACTCTTTAAAAATTAAAATACTGTATTGAAATTTTTATAAAATTGGATAACAAATTAAATAATTAAGTTACCAAGGATGCCAATATGAAAGCTAGGGAAGCACCTTTCCCAAAAAACATTAATGCTTTAGTAACTACTGATTGTTGCTGACCCTCTTCTTTAGAGCATTTTCTAGTGGAGATGCTTATAAAATTGTTTAAAAATTAATGAGTTGTTTAACTTTTTCAAGTAATCTTACATAACAATTTAAATTACTTAAAAAGTGGATGAGTTGATTCACCAAGCAACTGTTGCTCATGATTAAAAAAACATTTTTTTACCGAATCCTACAAACTAACAATAATATAGAACTGGAAAAAAAATTATAAAATTGTGATTTTCTTAAAGTTGCTTATAATTTATTCTATTTGACTAAAATTTAGTATGAGTTACTTAATAATTATATGATACTTAAGGACTACTAAAACACTTATTTTAATAAAAAAAAACTCATGAGAATTGTTTTTATTAGAGATACTTTCTGGTAGGACTAGGTTACTTTTCAAGCAACTCCAAAAACAACAAAAATATAATAAAATAATTATTTATATGTTACAAGAGGAGACTAAGATTTTTATTAGGACCTATCAGAAGCAATTTTGAAGAGATAACATCGTAGAAGTTTTATACTTAAAATTGTTTGCTATGAATTTAACGTACACGCATATTGTTATTTATTTGTTTGCCATTTAATAATAATAATTAATAGTGGAGTTACAAAATTGATGTGATGAAAAATGGAAAGATGGAAAGGAAAAAATTATAAGTTTGAATCTGGATAAAAACTAATATACTAACAATTAAGATTTGGTCTATAAAAAATAATTAATAATATTATAAAAAACATTCTGTAGTCGCATGTTAGTTGAAAATTATTTTTAATTTTTCACTTACTTTTCTTTTTTTAATTTTCCTCATTAGTACTACATGCTCTAAATCTTAGTTAAGATCTAGGCTTCGGATAAACAACTTCCCTCAGAGATATTTACCATTTACAGCAAAAAGTTAGGGTGCATGGACTTTCGAAGGAAATCTTCTATCTTTATTTTGTATTTATTTTTCTATCTCTATTAATTAAAAATTTTATGTTATTTAATAAATTTTTTTATAAATTTCTATCTTTTATATAATTTATTAAGTGACACTTATATAATTCACCAAATGACTCTACGTTTTATTATTGGTGAAAAAAAAAAACAAAATGACACACGAAATAGAGATAACTTTCATCCTTAAACCTTGATCTTCTATTTTATAAACTAGGTGGTGTGGTAATGATGTTACTCAACGAAAAAGAGAAAAATAAAAATTATGGTATGTGATGATATTTATAAAAAATAAAAGTATTATCCAACTTTTTACATGTAATAATAACTATATAATTTTTATAATACTATCAATAAAATTTCTTTATGTTTTAACATTTTCTTCATTTCAACTTATCAGTACTAATAATAATAATCTATCCAGACCAGTAGTTGAAATACAAACTAAAAATGGACCATGCATGAATGATTGATTATAAGGGTCCTAGTAAGCTTTCTAACAATTCTTATATATAAAAAATAAATATCTAATTTATCAATACTAATTAAAATAGTTAAAGTTGACAATTTTAATTATTAATATAAAAATTTAAATTTTATTCTAAAAATATCTATACAAACAAATAGTTTAAGTTATTGTTATATAAGTATTTGAGATACACGAATGAAAAAATATTTATTGAGATATTTTTAACTAATGAATAGGATCACTTATAGTGTAAATAATAAAATAAATATATCAATTTTCATTGAAATATAGGATATTTATTAATAGACTTCACAGTAAATTAAGAATATAGAAAAAAACTAATAATAAATGCATTTATAATGGTAATATGTTTCTTATATTTAGAAAAAAAGTATCATTTATCTCTTATATATAAAAATGGAAGTAACACCTTTTTTGGAATTAAATATAAGTAAATTTAACTAATTTATATGGAAAATTAGTTCATATTATTTATTTCATTAAATTCAATAAAAAATAAGTTTATTATTTCAAACAAACTTAATATCATGAATAAAAGAGTTATTGAAAATAGAAAGTAAATTAATTAAGGAAAAAAATTAAATAATATCATTAAATTAGGTGAAAGTAGTTTAATATTGTTTATATTTGAACCCAAATTTTTGTTTTTGTTTATATTTAGATCCAAAGGGAGTTTTATTTTTGCTTAATCTAGATCTATATACAAATAGAAAGTAAATAGATCTATATGACTTTGCTTATTGATTAGTTCTTGGTATAGTTTGGATTAATTAATATTTATTATAAGATTAATGACGCTTGTGTTTTCTAAAAAAAAATTAACTAAATATATATAAATTTTCTGACACACTATTTGATCATTCTTCTTATAGGTTAAAATTTATTATGAATCACAAAAATTATGACTCGACCATATTATTTAACGATTTTTTATGATTTTTTTTTAGTTTTTAATAAACTTTAATCACTAATACCTCTACTAAAAATAATATGTTAAAGATTATATTGTTAACACTTATTCAACTAAGAGAATACATGACAAAATGATATGATATTGAGATTCCCAAGTATTACACGTTTTCTTATATATAAAAGATATAGATGTAGACCTTTGGATGAATATAAACTAAATGCACCAAAATACAAAGCAACCATATATTTATAAGAAACTTAGCATATCCACTAACTCCTCTCTTGAAAATCAAAACATTTAATTAGGAGCCACTACTAGGCCCAATTAAGATTGGATACAATAAAGTAGTGGCACACATTGTTTGAACTTGATGATATGTTTGAAAAAGAACACTTTTGCTGAGTCATTCCAAAATTGTCTACGTCGCGTCTTCATTGTACGATTCATAGAGATGGTGTTTTCATCGCGTGCTCAAACCAGTGCATACTTCTCCAATTAGATAAGCACAAAGTCCAGCACACAAATGTTACTTGGATACATGTTTTCTGTGTCTAACTTGTTGCTCACAAATCACAATTCTATCTTTTTTTCTTTTGTCTTTTTTTTTCATTGTCAACTTTCGAAATCGACAATATATTCTTTTCTCGCATATTAAATCATAAAAGTTGTAATTGCAAGCTATGGTTTCATGCAGACTAGTATGTATAAATTTCTTTTCTGTTTGATGAGGGTATGGTGTCTATTAAGTATTAACCATCTTGTTAAAGATGTCATGTACGTCGACTATTGATATAATTAAAATATAATATGTGAGTATAAATCTCGTTTAATAAACCGATTTATTTTTTAGAATTGAATTAAATCTAAACTCAGTAACACTATCCGTCATCAGCCAAATAATGCAGATCACACAAGAGTGTATGGATCTAAGTAGTATCACTATATTCAACTAAACTTATAGCTTTTCCAAGCAGATTCTAATGACAAGGATTCAGCAATGTTGAGGAGATTAGATCAGATGTGTCATCCCAAGAGTATAAGAGTATTTATAAGGAAACAATTTTGAAAATACAAAGAGCTTGGTATGAAAACCTTAAATTTAATTTCTTTAAGACCTTGGTATGATAATCTAACCTTAAATGAGTTAAATTAGAAATTCAAGAAAACAGTTGTAGAAAGTGTTTTTTTTTTTATGAGCAAAACAAATATTATAAATAATAGGTTTTAGAAAATATAAAATATGCCTTCTAGGTGTATACAATAATTTTAATAAAGAGGATAATAGTTATCGTGGATGAAATACTCGATACCTTACAAGAACAATTTCGTACTTCAAATGCAATGTTAGTATTACTCACTTGTTTCATTTTCAAGGGCTCAATTGGATAATAAATATGAATTATATTCTAAAAAAAATGCTATGATACATGCATTCCAAAGTTGTCATAAACTTATAAATCACACATATATCTAGATCTTTATAGTTGTAGAAAATGTTATTAGAAGAAAAATTCTTCAAATTAGAGATCGAAAACCATTAATTTGTATAATAATTTACAAAGGAATAGTTTTTATGTAGTTATTGGTCAATTTAAATTAATTTTCTTAAATTTAATAGTTATAATAAATAATAATTTCAACTTTTAGATTAAAAAAAACTAATAAATTAACACCATCAATAAAGAGATATAAGTGATTATAAAATACTTAATCTTAATATATCTTACTATTCATTTTTTAAAATTTAATAATTTATTAAAAAGTAATTAATCTTAATTATTATATTTTAAAAAATGAATGATCAGAAGAAATGAAAAATATAAATTAAAATATGTTCGGAACTTTATCAAAGCACGGGTTAATTAAACGATCCTCCATGACAAGTAACAAAAAGCAGTTCCTACATCATTTGAGCATTGATGTGATTTCTATAGTGGAGAAGGTACGAAGACATGTTCCAAACACACTCATCGAATCAAATTTGAATTCTCAAGATTTTTTTATTAGTTGTGTATCTACTATGAGAATTCTCATTTTTCATGATATATAGCAAAAAATTTTACTTGATATTCCTCATATATACATGAATAGATATATAGTGTATAACTACCACAAGATTTGGTTATCAGAACATACGAAAATTATAGATACAATTAAATAGTGCAACATACATATAGATTATAGGTTTTTTTGGATAGGCTGGTTAGTGCAATAAAAACTATAAGTTAGTAATTAGTATTCACATGAGTACTTACAAAAGTCATATACAAATACAATTTAATGGTTCATATTCATTTAGAGTTCTTATTTCTTAGATTAACCAAATATACTCAACGCAAAAATCACTTCTATATATTATCATTTTGCGAATTTTTCAACGAGTATTTTTACACTTATTTAATTATTATATTTTACGAATTTTTCATATTTTATTAATTCTTTAAATATATTGTGAAATTAAATTTTTTAACAATTATTATTTTCTAAAATTATGCTTAAACGTTTTTTATTCATCATCCTACTTTTTTGTATTTAATTACTTACAACCTAATATAGATTAATTTTAACTATTACATTTTAAGAAAATAAATTATAAGAATAAAAAATAAACCTCTTTTATTTATCCTTTGTGTAAGTATCCCTTTCCATATATATATATATATATATATATATATATATATATATATATATATATATATATATATATATATATATATATATATATATATATATATATATATATATATATATATATAAAATACCTTTTTTTTCTTTTTAATTGATAATAATAAATATGTCTTAAACTTTTTGTTTTTCAAAACTATCATTTTTAATATTTTTTTCATTTTTCTAATTGTTTGTTACTATAATTTTTCATTTAATTAATTATATTTAAATCTAAAATAATTAATACAAGAACCGTTATATTAATTGGTGGAGTCTTATAAAAATTAAACACAATTTTTATCTTAGGTTTTATAAACAAGATCGGAAAGAGTAACTAAGTTAATTCTGATTGTAATCTGCGCGCCCTAAATTTTGGACTAAGTAGGCTTATATTATAAATTTGGAGTCAGTATTGCTTTTGGTATTCCTCATAACTTATTTGAGGATTATCTATATCTTTGGGCCTCAATTTGTGGCCTTGTTCGAGGAGGAACGAGGGAAGAAAAGCTTTGGATAATGGAATTAATGCTGTAATTTGGTCGCTTTGAAATGGGATTTTTTTTTTCAGAAATAGTAGGTGCGATTTCATTAATGTGATGGATTTGACTTAGGTTAGACCATGTCATATAGCTGTTGTTGCAGAAATTAATCTCAAAATGGTGTTCATGCATTTTAATTTATTGGGTAGAGGGTGTGTTTTTTATTTTGTAGATAGATAAGAGTATCCTTTTGTAGTCTGTACTTTGTTTATAATATATGTAGCAAGGAGAATTAGGCTAGGGTACTCCATGCACTAAGATATATATATATATATATATATATATATATATATATATATATATATATATATATAATTAAAATAAGAGTATTACACTAATGTATCTCAATTTTTATTAAAAGATAAAATACTTATATAATTATATGATATTTGAGAAAATGTTATAATTTGCTTAATTAAATACTTGAAAGATAATTAAATGCAAAAATCACAGACATATATACAATTGATATTGAAGAAATAACTATAAATTAATGAGTGGAATCTGAATAAGTATTTAACAAGAAGCTACATATTACATATGCTTAGGAACCAAATATTTCTCACCTTGCTTAAGTATAACACATTTAAATGCACTGCCCCTACTTGGAAAATTTCATAATATCATGAGTGTCACAGCCAAGATAATGGAATGGAAATTTCTGAGCTGAAGTGCCCACAGAATTTGCAGCTTGAGGAGTAGCATGAGGGTTACACTTGCTTTGTGGATGCTGATGATCCATGCCATGGTGTGATGCTAGTAACTTGTCCAAGAATGACCAATCACCACTGAACCTCTCTCCTTGATGCTGCATGAGATTAAGTCCACAGCCATTTGTTGTGAGCCTCAACAAGTTTTGAGAGCACTCAAGGATGTCCATGGCATTCATGGATGAAGCCAAGGTGGTGGCTGGTGCAACAGCTGATTCTGGACTGAATAATTGTGGAAGGTGCATTGTTCCATCAAAGTTATTGTAATCATATAGGCCTCCTTGCATGTGATGTTTTGGCTCTAGAATCTGGCATGGACCACTTGTTCTCATGTGGGTTATGTGTTCTTCTTCTTCAATTTCTTGTTGGAAACCTCTATTTTGGTTTTTCTTTTTGAAGACCCTGCAAACCACCCATCCATCTTCCTGCAAGAAACACGTGATATCAACTTTGTCATTATATATGGAAATTAAGTTAGATCAATTACACTTGTTATTAATTTGAAGCAATCTCTGCTAGCTCCTTAAAGAATATTGTCAAATTTCACTAAAGAACACAATGAACTTGTTTCAAATCAATAACTTAAAGAATGTTTGAAAGGGTTTTTTATTACAAAGTTTAATTGGGGTTTGTAAAATTTCTCATGAGCTTCTTATGATCATATTCATCATGCTTGTAAGTAAACTTCCATAAAATAGATTCATCTTAAAGAAATACCTAAGAGTTTTGTCAAAATATGCCCTTAATCTAAGATCAAGAGTATGAATTTATATTGTTGAACTGTAAGTGTATGTATGTATAGTTTTCTCACTTGAATATCAGCATCATCTTCATCAAGGCGATACTCATGCATGATCCAATCAGTCTTCTGGCCATGAGGAGCACGACCAGTGTAGAAAACTAGGGTTTTCCTCATACCAATCCTCTTGGAATTAGTGTGGTATATGGCCTTGTCCCTTCCAGTTGCTTTCCAAAAACCTGCTGTAGTTGCTCTATTTGTTCTTGTTCCTGTTGGGTATTTCTTGTCCTTGTGGCTGAAGAAATACCACTCATTCTGAGGCCCTGAGCCAATCCTACATTTATCTGCAAACAAACATCAACACATGTTAACTAGTTCACGTTACAAAAACTCAAGAAATATCATAAGTTCATAACCTTCATAGTTAATTAACAAGTCTTTCTCTTTCTTTTCCATGCTAATAAAACCCTAGATAGAATAGATTGGAAAATTATACTCGGACTACTTTGGTTGAATACAACTAGAAAGAAATTAAAGAAAAAAGAGATAAATGATTGGTACTATTGGTGCTATGATGTAACACACAGAGAGATAGAAAAAAATTATAACTGTTTGTGGATTTTTTATAAACTGTAGTTATTCAAATATCATTATTTTATGCATATATAGTACTATAAACCAATTATCCCTTTAATTATTTGTATCGTACATGATGTGGTAATGAAGTATAGACCAACTATATATCCCTTATTTTATGACTAATGAAAATGTTGTGTACCTTTGAGGTCCCAAGGCTCAAGCTTGTTGAGATCTACTTCTCTTATGACATCAAGATCGATGGCTTCATAAGAAACTTTCTTCCTCAGATAATAGTAGAGAAGCTCCTCATCAGTAGGGTGAAACCTGAAGCCTGGAGGAACAGTTAACTGTCCATTGCTGGGCATCATTTTGTAGCACTCTGCAGGGTTTTGACTCTGCTACCTGAAAAAGAAATATTTGTATTAACATGATAAACAATTTAATTTGAATAAAAAAAATGAATACATTAATTAAACCAGGGGTACATGGCTTATAGCAGGGTAGTATATAGATGAAACAGTTATATTCTCATGAAGGTGTGAACAACCACAAGTCCATAATGTAGAAATTCAAAAATGATGGCCATAGATTGATTATCTCGAGAAAATGTAAGTTCTCAAAAAGGTACTTTATGACCATAAA
The DNA here is from genome assembly GCA_037954015.1 of Psophocarpus tetragonolobus. Classification (NCBI taxonomy): domain Eukaryota; kingdom Viridiplantae; phylum Streptophyta; class Magnoliopsida; order Fabales; family Fabaceae; genus Psophocarpus; species Psophocarpus tetragonolobus. The sequence goes on from CM075690.1 coordinate 78,144,469, forward strand.
ATAAATAAAGTAAAGAGGAACTTAGAAAACTATATAATAATAATATTGTCCAAGTACCTTTGTTTACACTCCTATATGTAAAACCAGAGTTCTTCTGTGGATCAAAATTGGAGACAAAAAGTAGAAAAAAAGTACAAATCATAAATTTATATATATAAATGAAATTAATGAGTAGTATATTAGATATAAAACCATCTCCATGCATAGTAGGAGAGTAGTATATTAGATATAAAACCATCTCCATGCATAGTAGGAGACATTTCCTGACACGAGGAATCTAAATCTGAGTGGTAACCCTAAGAAGAATCTAAGAGAAAAGCTGTTTAACTTTTTAGTTTCAGTTTCAGAATATAAGAACAGAAACAAGAAATAACGTTTATGTGTCCATGCTTTGTTTCCTTTAGCTATATCACTATGTATTGTATGCATTAGAACACAGTTCCTTAGAAACAGTAGAAAGAAAGGAATATTATGTATGCTCATATTCATGGATGGCTTAAACAAATAACAAAAAACAATTCATTTCCACCCATTTTACGTGCATGAGAGCATGTAAGTATAGTTCCAAGAAGAAAAGGGAAAGTAAAAAGAAGGAAAACTGATCATTCTTCATCATAATAACGTTTGTATTCAACTATGTATATGTCAAAAGTGTTCAGTATTGCCTTCTAGCTATTTAATAGAACCCCTTTAACTGATAACCAAGTTGAATGAAATTAAAGGGAAGAAGTGAAGAACCAAAAGGCGACAAATCAAACCCTCCTTGCTTTTCTCTTAGTTTGCAACACACAGATAATCACGCACACACAAATACACATGCACATGTGTCTTCTTCAAAATAACCTAACTAAAACAAGAGCTATATATGAAAGAAAAAATTATGAATTAAGCAAGAGTTGAGTGTTATAATTAAGCACTACTTAAAGATCCAAAAGGGTTTCTGAAAATTAAGTAACAAAGGCACAACAAAAGAAGCCAGAAGAGAACACACAGACACATCCTTTTTCAAAATAACGTAACTAAAACAAGAGCTATGTATGAAAGAAAAATTTATGAATTAAGCAAGAGTTGAGAGTCATAATTAACACTATACTAAAAGATCCAAAAGGGTTTCTAAAATTATTTGATAAAGGCACAAGCAAAATTAAGAAGCCAGAAAAAATAACCTAGTAAGTTATAACAAAGCAAAATTAAGGTGAATTTCATGGCACACAAAGAAGTGATTCCAAAAAGAAGAGAACAAAAGCACACAAACCTTTTGTGCTACGCAAAATGGAACCCTCTCAAGGACAAAGGAAAGAAGACAAAGAACTACACAGGAAAAGAGACAGGTAGGAGGAAGCTTTGGTTGCACTGTTTCTTTTTCTTAGCTTCAAGGGCACGGACGTGGGTTTTAAGAGAAAATGAGAGAGAGAGAGAGAGATGAGTGGATCAATGCAAATAGCTTCACAAACAAGGACTGACAACCAAGAATGGGCACAGAAATATATAAAAACTGTATATTTTATTTGCTTATACGTATTTACCTGAAGCAAAATGAAGAATAATTAAATAAATTAAGTAAACTGTGCGCTAGCTGTGCTGTGATGATGTGATAATATTATCAGAAATGCACATTTATAAGAAGTAGCAACAAGGCTGCTTTTGTTCATGAATCATTACACCCCTTGTTATATTATAAACTTTCAAGTGGATAATAATTTTAGAGTATAATTCAATTATAATTATTGTTTATATAATTTTAAAGATATTTATAAAAATAAACAAATTATAAATAATAGAGTATTGTAATTAAATAATAGTGTTGTTTCACCTATTTTGTCATGAATATATATATACACACACATATAAGCAATGTATATGGGTAAGAATAATATACAAAATAGGCTTTGGTAAATGTCGTTGAATGGGAGACCTATCTCCCAAGTTTCGCCTCATTACAATGAAGAAAATCATCAATTACTAATCTAATATAGTAACAGTAACTCCTTTTGGTTTTTTCCTCATTTTCCTTTTTTATATATTTTTTGGTAATATTATATGTATATAACATTATAACGTGTAACAAAAGTGGAATTTGTTTTATTGTTTAATATGTTTTTGTGCAGTAATTTAATTACGAGATGAAAATGTATCGGTTTTCAATCACTCCCACGCGGACTAGTCAAAGTCAAACAAAGAATGATACAGCAGATAGAGAGCATTTTCTGCTCATTCCAATATTCCTAATACATGCATCTTAATGCTATTAAATAATATAATAACTATTCTTACAAGACTATAGTTATATGTTTTTGTTTCTACTATAAAAAAATATAGTTAATTTATTTTGCAAGTACCATCATGCATGATTCACAAGTCGGGTTTGAACTTGTACAAGTGAGCGTGGGCTTTCAATTCAGCCAGTTAAGAGCTAGCTAAGCATATCTATATATTTTAATCTATGCTTAAGATAATTAATTACTTTTTTAATTATCATATAGTTACCAATTATTCATAGTTGGAAACAATTATTAAACTCTTTGATGAACTTTTTTAGAGCATATAAAATAAATATTTTTTTCCTTAACATAATTTACTTCATATTCAAAATTATATTATTAGAATTAATCCTAAACTACTTGATTAAGTGACTAAAGAAGTAAATATAATTAATTTTATGAATCTAATTAGCGTTCTAAAGCCGCAGTCAACTAATCTAAGGATGAGGATCCAGCGGCTATCCATGAATCATGTTCATAAAAGTGAAGAATTTGCATCAAATTCAGTGTAAGTTTCAAACTTAGGACTTTCAAGTCTATCAATGTGAATATATATAGTGGTTGCTCTCTGGCCAAAAGCATACGCAATAGTATTAACTAATTGATTAATGGATTAATTAACAATGCAAAGCTTTTGGTTATTGGGATGCAGCAATGGCTATCTATGGATGGTGTATCATGATTCTGGATCCTAGGTGGTAATAATAAAAATATATGAATGACTTAAGCTAAAGCAAGCTAAACAAAAATGACCATTTAAACCCCTCAAGTTTTACCAATTAATTTTTTAGCTTTGTAATTTTGTCCTAATGATTGCTCTTTTAACCTCTATTTTTGCTTATTTTCTGGATGGTTTATACTTTATATTTTAATTGTATTGTTCCATTGAAAAATGGCAAACTTTGGTAGTTACTTGAGACCAGATTTGTTTGTTAGTACATAATACAAGGATATAACATAACATGTTCTTGACTACACCTTTGTCTTGAAATTTTCTGATCCAAAAATGTATGTATTAACTTTTGTCATACATGCTGACCGCATCTAACGATTACATATAATTTTAACCATATGACAACCCTTGCTTAGCATATACATATATATATACTCACACACACACGCGAAATAATGAAGCAGAAAAATATTTGGTGAAAAGCAAAGAAATTGTCTCTATATATGTCAAACAATGTATCAAGTTTAATTTTGTAACATATATATAGAGACAACCACCTTGGTTCTGTTAATACTTTTTGTCAAGAGTATCACAATATCTTCAAGTGGGCCATGTGGAATTTTTTTCATAATTCTTCTAATTTCATTGAGAACAGAATATTGATCACTTTGGCCTATAATCTCTCTCTCTCTCTCATCACACTATAAAATGTAAAAACACTTAGATATTTAACATGATCTTTAATGGTAATTTATCTAATCTTTGAAATAATAATATATTGATGATGAAAGATATATTAAATGAATTAAAACTAATAATAATATTTGAAAAAATAATAAAATCATGTCTCAGTAGTATTAGGAATAATTTTGAAAAAATTATATAATTTAGGTTAAATTTAATGTTACTAATTAAACTAGATAATTTTCTTAACATTCTAATAGATTAATTAATTAAAATATGTATCTGACAATCATTGATCACAAAAACATTAAAAATAAAATGGTTCTAATTATTGTTATTTTTATGCTATTTCTTTTATAATGACAAGATGATATTGACATATTAATTAATAAGTAATAAAAGAGTATTCATCACATCCCATTAAAATTATTAATTCATTATAATTGTTTGAATACATTTTTATTTCTGAAATTCTAATGTGGGGTCAGGATGGGATAATAGGCCAAAATGCCACAAGTATGGGGGGTGGGATTATTATTATTACAATATTTGCACAAACTTCATAATTAAAGAGAACACAAAAAATAGGGTAAAAGAGAAGAGAAAGCAAAATTCCTTAAAGTCCGTGGCTTATACACGTGCTGATCCAACACAGAATACACAATTCAAGGTCTCGATCGCATAAACCCTAATAACAAAATAGGTTCAAAACCGGGATCTTGAAGGCTTTGTTTCAGTGATTTATTATCACTCTCACTCTCACAAAATTCACCAAAGGGATTCCCACGCAACCTATTGCACATGAAAATTAAGTCCACACTATGCTACATAGCTGGTCAACCACGCTGATGAACAATCAATGAATCAAAATCAAAACCACCCTCATTATTAACACTTTGGCTTCTCATTATAACTAACGTCATTTCACTCTTTAATTTGTTAAAACCCATCTCTTTTAATTCCTAGCTACTATTCTAGTGAACCATTTATAACCATTGTGCAAGCGTTTGGATAACTTTTTTTTATAAGCATTTTTAGGAGAAAAAAAAATAATACATGAGTCTTTTTGGGTGATTTTTGTTAGAAGCAGTTCTAAAAGAAAAAAAAAATCAAAACAACTTTTTTATAAATTTTTTAAATAATGTGAGACATTTTAGAATCTAAATTTGAAAAAGTTTTGCATCTTTTAAAAAAATTTGAAAAAGTTTTGCATCTTTTAAAAAAATATACGAGAAAGTTTTTCTACATTATGAAAAAAGTTCTAAATATTTTGAAAAGGCTTATTGAGAAACTTTGTTGATTTTTTTTTTTTTTTCTTCGTTTCTAAAGAAATGAAAAAAGAAGTTAACAAAGCTTCTCCATAAGCTTTTTCAAAATATTTAAGATTTTTTCAAGCTAGTTTTATAACATATCTAAAAAATTTTTAAGATTAATTTATATAAAGTCATATCATTTAAAAAAATTATAAAAAAGTTGTGTTGATTTTTGTTTTCTTTTAGAATTGTTTCTCAAGATGATTAACCAAACAAAACCTATACACTACGTGTGTGTACACATGCATCTTGCTTCATAGTATATTGGTGCCGTTACCTTTACGAACACTACATAACATTAATGGGTTTGGCTTAATTAACAGATATGGGAATCCCATGATGCCCTATTCATGTGTGTAGGTCTGAGTGGAGTTGAGGGGTACATGTTAATTCAAAGAACAACTATATAACTAGTTCTTAATTTGTTATGAAATGAGGAGTACAATGGCTACGTAGTTTGAATTTGAATATTTGATGCATGGTGAATGCATGTGTCAAATGAATGGATTGAATATATAAATTCTGAGTTGAGTTATGAATAAGTTAAAAATAAACCATTAAGTTATTCATGTATGAACTGTTATTAATGTATATAGTAATCTAATCTAATTCATTAATTATAATTCATTTGATATTCAACACATCATTAATAATCATTCGTTTATATGAATAGATATAGTAGTAGTGTAATCTGTCTATTTAAATTATATTATATTTTAGTTTTTAAATATAAAATAAATTTCAATATTTACACACACTTTTATATCCAAATTGTAAAACTCAGATGAGCTTCTCTCTTAAAAATTTATTCTCAGGCAATGAAGTTTGGAATTATCAATCCATAAATTAATATATATATATATATATATATATATATATATATATAAATAATGTATGTGTGTATATATAAATACATAAATGATAGAAAAGAAAGTACTTATGTTATACGTGATGAAGATTTCAGACAATATTAGGAATTATTATCAATGATGACTAGTACATACTATACTAATAATTTAGTTAACTACTTTATTTTATGATTCATATAACTTTTTAAAAATGTGATAGGATGTTTAAAAGATATAATTCTGCATGTCAAAAGTTTGATAATACTCCAAAAGTTTAGTTATGTACTAGAAATTACCCTAAAAAAATTATTCTTTTATAAGTAATCAATGAAGCTTCAGTAGTGATTGATTGAATAAGAAATTGATAGTTTGATAGATTTTGAAAAGATATCTAACTTTTTTTTTTAAGTGTGAGAGGTAAACTTACTATAATTATGTAAGTGATCTTTGTAATAACAGTAAATTTTTCTTGTGTTTAGGCCTTGTTATGCAATTGTTGAATAAATATAACCATAATAAAAAAATAAGATGATTTCATTATATTCATAAAAAAATAAATGATGATTCAATTCAGCCAATCCAATAATTTTTATTTTAATCTAAAACTGGATGCATTAAATATGGTCGAATTTATTAATAATAAAGGGATTTCATAGCTCCGAGGTTAATATTATGAGAGACATTTAGCACCTTTTAGCAAAGATGATTATAACTTATAATATATAAGTAGTGAAATTTAGTATACGCAGTGTGTTATACTGCATCATGGTAACAGATAATTTTATGTGGTATAAAAAATTATATATACTACTTTTCATAATCAGATTGCAACATACATTTAGAAATATTTTAATTTATTAATTAGTACATTAAATGTTAAAACAATACATATCATATTACTAGTGTAGATCTATAGTGGTTATACACTTTAAACTTCAGCCAAACAAAAATACTAAATTAATTTTAATTTGTATCAAGTTACAAAAATTAATTTATATTGTATAAAGTTCATATAAATAGAGAAAAGTTTAAGATGCGACATATTTTATCAATTATTAAAGAGGAGTATTAATTAGCAATACATTTTTTAACACTTTCTTTCTAACACACTTTCTTATTAATAAAATTTATCAAAAAACTTCAAAATTAGCATAGAAAATCATTTAATGATAACTAAAATTCACACAAATTTATAATTTTTAATAAATTTTAAACAATATTAATGATTTATGGTGTGCTCAAAAGAATGTATTAGAAATATATTGTTAGCATTTTTTATTATTAAAAATAACCTTTTTTTATAGTTACACAAGTACTATAAAAAACACAAGATTGTTTAAAATAATATTATAAATTTCAAAAAAAATTTAGCTATATGCTATCTAATATACACTTTTTCTAATACACATTTTATTATTTGTCAAAATCTATTAACAACTACAAAATTAAGAAAAAAATCATTTAATAAAAAATAAGGTTCAAACAAATTTGTTATTTTTATTAAATTTTAATTAATCATATATTCAAAAAGTGTATAAAATATATATGTTACTAATATTTCTATTCCATATTAAAATTGGTCTTATTAGTTGTGATGTAAGTTAACACCACTAGTGTAAAAAAAAAAAAAAATTATCAACCAAAGTCGATCCCTATCAGCATAAAGTTGATTTTCTAATTAAAAAAATCATTTGGAAACATACAAGTTGATGTTTTCTTACAAGTTGAGAAGAATATAGCAGCTATAATTGCAATGCAAGCATGGCATAAGTTACAATAATATTATTATAATAAGTATGCACGTCCAAACTACCAAATTGATATGCTTGGTGGATAACCTCATGAAACCAGCTTTTGCGCTATCTATAGTGAACAAAATTCCAAAAAGGGTATATGGCGCCGCTTCGTGACTTAGCTTTTTGAGACATTAAAATTGGAAACCCAAATCTCAATCTCATTTTACACTTTGTTTCTTCCAGGATTTTCGCACTACTTCATATCACAAATAAGCATGTTTGACTCAGATCAAACACGTATAATAAAGACTTAATTAATTGCTTAATTCTGACCAAAACTTACTAATATATTTTTGTGATATTTTATTTATAATGTATAGTTCATGTCACTAAATAAAACCTAATATTAACAGACTTTAGTAACATGAATTATATACAATATTAATAAAATATTACAAAAACATATTAATAATACATATTTAGTTTGTGCTATCATGTAGTTTGATGTTTTTAGGGTGTGTTGGAAAAACTAGCAAAAAGTTGAAATTTAAAAAATTAGTTGTAAGTATTTGATAAAATTAGCTAAAAGTTGTAAAATGATAAATAAGAACATCATTGATCTTTAGATCAACAATAAGACATTTAAAATAATTATAATATTTTTATAATATAAATTAATTATATATTTAAATTATAATTTTATATAATTAAAAATATAAATTTTAAGTTATATATTTAAATTATATTTTTTATAATTATATTTTTAAATTTATAATTTATTATAATTACATTAATTAATGAAGGAGAGAGAGGTTGTACCATGAGAGGAGAAAGAATCACCAGAGAACAATACTTTTCTGAAAAAGTATAAATAAAAGATGTTTTAGAAAAACTACTTGGAATAACTTTTCTGAAAAAGCTAGTAGCTCGTAAAAAAAACTTTTAGCTTGATGCTATCCAAAAGGAGCTAAAATCATTTTAGCTACCTTTTCAACTTTTAGTTAACTGAAATAATACACCAAACACACTTTTAAGGTGTGTTTGGCAAAACTAACTGAAAGCTAAAAAACTAGTTGTAAGTATTTGGTAAAATTAGCTGATCAACTAGCTGAAAGTTGTAAAATGACAAATAAAAATATAATTAATCGTTAGATAAACAATGAGGTATTTAAAATAATTATAATATATTTTAATAATATAAATAATTATATATTTAAATTATAAATTTATGTAATAATATATTTAAATAATAAATTACCATGATTAATATTTAAATAATAATTTCTATAATTAAATACATAAATTTTAAATTACATATTTAAATTATAATTTTATATAATTATATATTTATATTATAAATTACTATACTTACATTAATGAAGGAGAGAAGTTGTATAATATGATGAGAGACAAATAGTGGGGGACAATGCATTAATTTATGAAGAGTAAACATATAAAAATAAAATCAGCTAATAGTTGAAAATATGAGATCTTTTGAAAAAGTTACTAGGATTAGTTTTTTTAAAAAAAAACTAATAGCTCCTGAAAAAGATCCTAGATTTTTGCTATTCAAACGAAATTAAAATTGTTTCAGCTACCATTTCGACTAGCTTTTCAACTAGCTAAAATAGCAAACCAAACACGCTCTTAAGGCATGTTTGACAAAATTAGCTAAAAAGCTAGTTGTAAATCTTTGCTAAAACTAGCTGATCAACTAGCTGAAAAATGTAAAATGACAAATATGAACATCATTAATTATTATATCAACAATGAGGTATTTAAAATAATTATAATATATTTTAATAATATAAATTACTTACATATTTAAATTATAATTATTATAATTATATATTTAAATTATAAATTTCTATAATTACATATTTAAATTATAATTACTATAATTACATATTTAAATTATAATTACTATAATTATATATTTAAATTATATTTTTCTATAATTAAATATATAAATTTTAAATTACATATTTAAATTATAATTTTCTTAATTATATATTTGACTTATAAATTATTATAATTATATTAATAAAGGAAAAAGAAATGAAGGAGACAAAAGTTGTATTATGTGAGGAGAGAGAATTAGTGGAGGACAATACATTAATTAATGAAGAGTAAAGTTGTAAAACAAAATCCCTTAGTAGTTGAAAATAGGAGATCTTTTGAAAAAAAACTACTAGAGTAGTGTTTTTTAAAAAGCTAGTAGTTCCTAAAAAAGCTCTTGGATTTTTGCTATCTAAACGGAGTTGAAATCATTTCAGCTAGTTTTTCAGCTTTCAGCTATCTAAGATGAAAAACCAAACACGCTCTTAGTCTTTATTTTAATTAAGAACCTTTTAGAACTTAATTATTGAACTTAAAAAGCATTCTTTGTAATATCCCAAGAAATTCTAACATAATAATATAATTATTATCATATATAGACTTAATACATCCATTTGCATATAAATTTGTACTCAAAATAAAAAAACATCCCACTGATAACAAAAATTATATACTAAACAGCTTACCTAGCAGGACATGTCACCCAACGGGACATGAGGTACCTCACCCAGCAGGAGGCTTGGCTCAGTGAAAAGTCTCAACAATGGTTTTTCAGAAAAGAAGTTTTGCTCAACGAGAGTTGTCTCTAGACGAAAAAACACTGAAAAATGTTGGCAAAGAAAACTTTGTACAGAGCGAGACATGTCGTTACATGCAAAGCCAAAGAATTGCCTAATAGTGGCAAATTTGCGCTAAGCGAGAATTGTCGCCCAGCGAAACTCTACAAAATGCAGAAACCAACAAAACATGCTAAAATAAACCAGCAAACTCATTATAAACATATTATCCATATTCACTTCCGAAACTCCACCACTATTAGCATTCATGTACATAAAACTTAATATATTCTTAATAGATTATATCTTTACAATAATTCTTCCATCACACAATTTTCATATTCTATTTCTATGGTTATACATACCCAAAACACTATCACTTCCACTAAACATAGTTACTTCACATCTTACATATCCTGATATCCAAGTGTACTAAAGTGTCATCATTAAACATATACCTACACAAGCTCAAAACATGATATTACATACACATAGGTTATGTACATATCCTATACATATTTTCTACTCTTATCAAAGAAAGTTATCTCGTTTATGCTAATCAGTCACTCACTTCTATCTAGTCCTTCACGCCTATTTGTAACACTGCTTTCATTTACTCCTATGCAAGGCACGATTATCACAGTCAAACACAAAACATACAATACAAGGGTAAGCTTAAATACAAGAAACCAAACTCAAAGGGACACATAGCATATATCATAAGTACATTATAATTGAAAATCAACAAAACAATAAAATAAGTTTATATCTCCTTAGACATTAGTACACATCTTAACAAAATCATAAGACTCGATGCTTTTCGAAAAACACACATTGAATTTGGATACTAGGTGATCTAATAATCATTCACAATTAGATTCTAGTGTCTATGTACCCAATTCTGACAATTAATCCAGTCTAGGCATACTCATATGATACATTCAACTGATATCTAGCGTCTAGAGGACCCATTTATAATGCTTGACTGACTCTTAATTGATATCTGACATCTACCTGACCCAATATTGGCAACCAATTGTCATTTAAGTATATCTCAAGGGTACTATCTCATCCTCATCGACCTTAGCAAGAGGACCACTACGACCTTATATGTATCTCTAATTCAATATACTTCAAATACAGCTAAGTTACCTCTTGTAACAACTCACATCCAACATTCCACTAGAATAATTAATTTAAACATACAACATAGTCCATTTAACTATAAATCATGAATAAATACAATTATTCAATTTCATTCAACAATCAAATTAGAATCAAACTTAAATCAATCTCAATTATTTAATTTCACAACGTCAAACCCAATAACTAAATCAAAATTAGAGTTTCTCTTACCTATTTCTACCGTATGAGCTGAATTTGAAGAATAAAGAAAATTCAATCGCAAGACTTACTCAAAACCTAGTAAAACCTCGAAACAAAAAAGGAACATAAAAATTTGGGATTTTATAGAGGATTTCCCTTCAATGGAAACAAGATTTAAAGAAATAGGATTGGACATACAGTACCTATAATAACCAACAACTGAAAATAGGAAATTAGACAGGAATTTCTATGAGATTGGAGGACCAAAAGGCCACCATGCAAGGAGGAAAAAATTTGGGCAAGAGAGAGAAAAAGAGAGTTTAAACAGTGATGGAAGAAAATGAAAAGGGAAAAAAGAATAAAAGAGAAAGGGAAGAGGAGAAAGAAGAATCAGAGATGAACTTAGTAAATTCTATTTGCTACTCGCAATCCCCACTTTTAAAATAATTAGATTTACAAAAAGTTAAATCAGTAGTTTCAACTTCAAAGGATAATCACTAAACTCACTTCTCTATTTAACCTTTTCTTCATTTCTCACATTTAATTTCATTCGCATTCTCGTAAGTAACAATACAATTATTTAAAATTAATTATTCCAAACTTAATTAGTTAGTTAAATTCAAATCAAATTTTGATTTCCCTTTCCATTATTCACACTTAAATATTAAATAACACAGGACATTACATCCTTCACTTAAAAAAAAAAATTTAGTAACATTTTTAACATTTGAAAAATATTGTCAAATTATGAATAAGTGTTACTGATATGTTTTTTTGTAACATTTTGTTAAATATTATGTATAGTCCATGTTCTTAAAGCCTAACATGTTGCTAAAGGCTAAAATGGTATATATGGGTAATATCCAATTACTTTAAACGGATGAGAAAATATATAGGTATAAAAATATATTCATATTCATACTCATACTTGTTATCTTTATATTATTTTAAATATTTTATTGTTATAATTTTAAAATATAAATCAACTAGCTATTAATAATTAAATAATTATAATTATACTTTAAAACAATATTAACCTTCTAGATTTTAAAAAAATATAATATAATTCTTAATATTTAATTTATTTGCTTTTATAATTATTACACTATCTAAATTAAAATATAATCAATAACTTAATATGTAATTAGTTTAAAGTATAAGTAAATTGAAATTATAAAAAAAAATATATAGTGAGTTAACCATGAATATATCCAAATCCAAATAAACTAGATGAGGATGGAGATGAGTATTAAAACCTAATTTGGTATCGATGCATAAGATAGAAATAGAAAGAGTCAAACTCGTGTCTATCTTATTCATTGTCATCCCTACATAACAGCAATTCAACAACTTAACAAATCCTAATTATGTGATTTAAAGACAAATTATATAATAAAAAATACTTGTAATTAATGAAATAACCTTTAAATAAATAAAAAAATTAACGCATCTCATATCATTAAATTATTATCATCTGTTAGTTAACTTTTATCACTAAATAGTTAATTTTAATTTAACAATAATTTATACAAATTCGACAATTTTAAAAATTGAGAGACCAATATAAAAAATTAAATAAACTGGGAGACGTAAATTTGGGAGACATATAAGGATACTTAAGCCAATAATAAATGTTTGTGATACGTATATATAAGGAAAATAATTATTATAAAGTGATTAGTAAAAATAAAACTCAAAAATCTAAAAAAATTAATGAGTAGCCAATATCTACGGTGTACAGGACAATCTTTTATAATGAATCCCACTTAAGTACTTTTCTTTTTTTCTCAAAAAAAAAAAAAAAAAATTGTACACCACATTCTAAAATAATATTAAAACCAATGAACAATGAAAGAACTATCCTGACTTGTCGAAGTTAAATATGCCATCAATAAGTTATGATTGAAACTTCCAAAAAGTATTAAAATTTTTAAAGGCTAAAATAAAACTAAAAAAAATGAAACAATGAACTGAATTTAGTCATATTTATAGAAATTAAAAATTTTCTTTACCTTGATATATTTTATTCACGACTGTGCATGAAAATATCAATTTTTGGGTTAACAGATAGAGAGAATGTTAGGAGTTCTCAAACTGCAGGTGCACTTTTCTTTTGAAGGAAGCAAGAGATTGTAAACGTAAAGGTCATGGGCCAATAAGAAGAGAAACCCTATCCACGTACTATAGAATCTGAAGGGAATTTGAATAAGACATTGATTGAAAACAACTTGCCATGATAACAATTAATGATTAAGCTCTAGTAGAGTAGTAGGTGTCCCTTAACTTACATCTTCTACACCACAAAGGGGGGTAAAGATTGTTCCATTCCCAACAATAACAAATTTATTAATGGCCCAAGACTACAAAGTTCTAACTAATTTCCATGTGACATTTTTTAAGATTTTTAGTAAATTAAAAATATTGTTACATTTCGCATCTCATGTGAAAATTAATTGGAGCTATACGGTTCCAAACTATGTAATGATTTTTTTCATTTTTGGATACTTAAAGTGGATTTTTATAGTTTGAAGTGTCCCACATTTTTATGTATTACAACTAATTTTTATACCTTTGGGGAACAAATGGAGTAGTTATGTATGCCTTAGATTTTATGCCCCTTAAATCAATGGAATCGACTAGTTTTGTAAATTCTAAGGAATAATCAAAGAATGATTTGTTCTTTAGTACATCTGCCATCAAAGTATAGTTTTAAAAAATATTCAGTGATCAACCTCATAAAAAATATCTAGCCACTAGTCGAATTATTGGATCACTAATTGACCCGCATGATCCAGTTTATATTAAAAAATATATTAAAAAATTATACTTATATTGAAATAAACAAAAAATCACTACTTATAAATAAAATATCAAGTATTTAAAATAATTAAGTATATATACTTTTCAAACACAACAAATTAAACATATAATATTGAAATCAAATCAACTATCACATAGTAACAATAAACCAAGTTTGCAACCTAAAGAAAGAACATAAGAAATATAGTTGAAAAATATATTAATCGAAAAACATCATAACTAATAAAAATAAATTTTTTTATTAATTAAAAAAATAGAACAACTCGAACCGAATCACTAGGTTATTGGTCCAATTGCACTAGGTCACCGATTTCAAACTGGATCACATTAGGTTGATGATATGATCGATCCAATTATTAACTAGTTGAATCAACCACTTGAATCGAGTCCAATTTTTAAATTATGCACCAAAATATTAGTGAGTAATTGTTAATTTTATCGGTGAAATGAACTTAAACCTACAACCTCTTCCTTTTCCTTTCTCTCTTCATCATAACTTTTATCACTAGATCACCTTATAATTCCTATATTTTCTCTTTTAAGCAAGAAGTTGAAGCAACCCTAGCGAAAGTTAGTAGGCTCATCATCTAAATAAGAAATAATTTATAATGTACTTTACACTATAACTTGTTTCTTATAAAAAGAAACAAAATAATATTTCATTTTGGTACTCCAAATATTATTCGAAAGAAAGTCAATGATATGTTAGGATATTCATCAAAGACTCACTTAGAAGATTAATACATAAACTACAAGTAGTTTTACCTGGTTATAGTTACTCAACTAGTTCTTAGATGTTAGGAAATCTCTCTAAGTATGGTTGTCCACCAAACAAAATTTTAGTAACATACAAGAGAATCTAACCCACATCCATAAGGAAAAGATGGCCTTATATTTTTGTACTTCTTAATATTCTTTTTGCACCCTCCATTTATTGGAAAATTTCCAACACACTCTCCTTCCTTTTTGCAAAACTCACCCACTCATCCCTGCATCAACAATACATAAAATACTAAAAGGTAATTACAAATGTATCTCTCAAGTTTAGTGTACTTATATATGTATCTCATTTTTTTAAAACTACACAAAACTCCTTATTTTTAGGTACTTATTACAATTGTTCTTCCTCTTTTCCAAACTATACAGACCTCCATTTATTTTTAGATTATTACGTTTTATTTCGTGCAAATGTGATATAAATTGTTTTTTTTTTCAAACTTCATAACAGTGTGACAATGGAGGTAAGAGGAGTGTCAGTTGCAAAGTTTGAAAAATATAAGGGATGCATGTGATATTACACTATTTTAGAAAGAGGGGATCTAGTTGTAATGAGTACGTAAAAATAAGAAGTGTAGTTTAAAAAAAAAGGAAAAAAGCATTTGTAATTACACTAAACCTAAGATGTGCATATGTAATTACCTCAAATACTAATTACAAAATACTAAATGTTTACTTGTGAGCCAATTGACCCAAATCAATCTACCTCATTCAAGGGCGGGTAGGGTTGGATTGAATTTAACAAAATATGAAAACTCAACCTAATCCAATCCAATGTTTTTTAATTAGATTGTGTGTTGGATTTGCCTAAACCTAATCCAACCCGTCTCATGCACACCCGTAAATTTTGTTCTTCCTTATCACATAGCTCCTTCCAAATTAAGGGAATCAAAGAACCAATTAAAGGATTTACTTATAATTATAAAGGTTACACACACTCAAATTCATCCCCTTGGGGAGCTCCATTCTTGTTTGTTGAGAAGGAGAATGGATATTAGTGTGTAGATAGACTATCAACAATCTAGTTTGCAATTGTGTAAAAAAAAAAATCACTTTCTCTAAAACATATTTCCACATTAGCTATGAAGAGGTAAGATCAAATTCTAGAAACCAGCTCACAAAGTTCTCCATTTTTTCACACTTGTGCTCAGTGGAGAAGGGACCCTAGAGGACCAAGACTCCAGATCAGGCAAAGGTCCTGTAAGTGCCATAAAATTGGCACCATTTTCCTTTGACAATCTCTTCCAACTTAGCTGAGAAATTCAAAAACAAAAATGTAAGCATCCTTAAAGATAACATTAAAAACTCGCTGAGAATATAGGGTATCCAACTGGCAGCAGTACAACAGGTATTCATGAAAGAAAGAAATTTAAGCAAGATCCTTGAGTTTTTATCAAATTACAAATAATCTCACCATTTTTTATTTTCCTATACTAACTCTCTTCAAAGTTTAAAAATATTACATTAACATTCCTTATATGTTTGAAAACATTACATTAATACTCTTTATAAATCTTATACTAACACCTTTTTAAGGAAGCTAAAGTAACAGTTAAAAAAAGGGGTGTTTACATAATTACATTAAATTTCAGGAAGTGTTGTAGTAGAAATGATAAGTTTCAATGTAAAATCTAATTAGTTTAAATTGAAAATTCAAGATGAACCAATAATAAACAATGAACACCCACCATTGCGCACTGCAGCTTTGCTTTTTATCTTGAAATGCCATGGCTTTTAATCTTGAAACAGAACCTCTCTTTTATATTTATACACATTTTTAATTCCAAAAAATTAATTTTGGCACTGTAAAAGATTGATAATTACACCGAACTTGAATTGAGGAGTCACATTTCAAATCATGCATGACCAGATTATGCCAGCAGTGCAAGTTTTAGAGAGCAAATATCTTTCTTCTTGTTTGCATTAGTAAAACTTAATCTCCACAGAGGATAAAGCTTTGGAGCACAAAGAATCCATGATAAATGTTATCCTAGAACCATCTAAAATCAGCACTATTATTATGTGGACTACGCATCATAATCAACTTGAGAATTAAAACCCTGAATGTTTATGCTACAAGGGTCACACACAATACTTAATATGTGGTTCATACATTTTACAATAGAAATTTCATTTCATGAATGTTCTGTACAGAAAGTATTTGATTTCTGTTTACTTTTTCTACAATTCTAGAGCATATAAAGAATAAATATTTTGGTGAGCTTTTCAGCTCAGAAAGTACTATCTTAGTGTAATGCATGAAAGTATGAACAAAGAAACAATGACAAACAAAATGCAATCAGCAATAGAAGCATTACTTGTCCAGGAAAAGCTTTGGATAGTGTCTCCAATGCTGGATTTAATAACCATGATTTATATGGATTAGTACTTCCATCCATGGCACATGGCCCCCCACCAACACCACCACAGTTCACCATGAAGCGGCCATCAGCCATCAATCTCTCGTTTAACTCCAACCAAGTACTAACCTGCGAAATGCATTAAGAACTCTGAAACATAATGCTACAATTCCTCAAGACAGTAAAAGTTATTCTTTTTTATCACTCTCCTCCTTTCTCAAGAAAAAAGGCAAGTTAATCAATTAGGCAGATCAGTGCATGAAATCACTTAGTGTCTGCTTGGATAAAATGGAAGTAATAATTAAATTAGTTTTTACTTTTGAATAAGCTGGAAGAACCAGAGTAACTATTGGTGAATTACTGAAATGTGATATAGATTGCAAACTATCAAAACCTCATAGGGGGAGTCTTTTGTACAATAGAAATAATAATTACATTGGAAATTAAGTAAAAATAAATGCACAGAACCAAGGCAACAATAGATCCTTTTTTTTTCCTTAAAGATTATTAGAAATTTTAATTCCTAAATCTGGTCTTCTCACCAGAGGCTGATCAACTTTTGGGATTTCTACAAGCTTCCACTTTAACAATAGGAGCATATCCCATTTTAATGACGTCCATCTTCACTTCACTGTTTCCACCTTTTCATAATATCAATTACTTTTTCGGATAACTATTATCTACAGACTTGCCCCATACACTATTCTCATATATTGTACAAAGATTAAAGATCCAACATGGATTAGACCTTCACATGATTATGTCATGTCAAGAGATGCAAACAAAGATTCTGCACATGCAAAAATGTTGTGAGACCATGTGTACAATAATGTGAAAAACTCACGAGTATCCGGATTCCAATGACTTTTCTATTTCTATGCCATATAAATGCAAAACCTGAACTGTACTCTAAAGTATTTCAGAAATTTGACAGGACTGAGTAAAAACATAAAAAAATGCCAATTCCTTTGTATACTTTTTATTGGATGAAGCTTAAATTTGACATTACTATTATTATGATAATAACAACATACACAAGATGTCATTTGACCAATCACTTCATTATCATGTAGAACATACATATATTTTTGTAGAAAAACTACATACCTCTTGCAACTCAGGCAAAATTTTTCCATCAGTGAACAAGTCAACTATAATGCCTGACAATTGTACAAATATAAGTTGGCCAATAGTAACAGAACAATATACAATTCATAAAAGTGACAAAAAAAAGTTATTTTCATGGAGCATTGCTACTGCATGAATTAAGATGCATCCACATGATTAACTCAACCATGCACTGCTGCATCAATGTTTTCAATTAAATTGTGCTTCACTGCTTGATTAATTTCTTCACAAGTGGATGAAAACCAACAAGGTACAGAGTTTCTTTTACTCATAAGTATAAGTAATAAAAAATATTTTGACCATCTAGGTATATAATAGAAGTGGTATGAGGAGCTAGACAAATTCGGCAATAAGAAATGTGAATGACTAACCAGCATATCTTCTCTGAAGATCCTTTGAGGGAACGAAAACATCACCAATATGAACATTTAAAACACCACCATCCTCTGTTGTCTTCTCTAGATCAGATAGTCCAAAATAATCTCTTGCTTTATCAATCAACTAAAATATTTGATTTTTTAAGGAAAAGAAGGGTTAGAATGCATGCATCAGCAATCAAATCAATAGTAAATATGATGGTACGATAGCAAGGCATGAAATTTTCAATTGAAAAAATAGATCATATCATTTTAAACATATTGCTTTAAAGAGAAAAGAAATGTTCCATCTAGAATGTACTGAGATCTAGTAAGACTTATTAATATATATATAGAAAAGAAATATAGATAAGGAAGGGCATACACAAGGGAGGACATGGTATCCTTAAAAAGAAACCATAAAGCTGACGAAAACAAAATAAAACCCTTATAGAAAACTACAAAACTAACATACTTCATTGGGAAAGAACAGAGATCAGTCAACTGCCCCAAAACCATACCCACAAGAAAAGGGAAAAAGCAATTTAAAAAAATCAAAACAACACACATTTCTCTTCAATGAACAAGAGTTTCCAAGCTTTAAAAGAAAACTAGTTAACCCTTCTAAATCCTTTAGGTCTTCCATAATTTACAGTTATTTCTAACGAATCTAATCTTAGAAAATCCTTCTATAATCTCCTCTATTCTTTGTTCTATAAGTTTGTATTTGAGACAACCATTCTAAGACTTATTCTATAAAGCAGATCTCTTATGAACTCGTGATGGAAAACTTGCCACTAAGCAAGGTATTTCGATATTAGATGAAAGAGAGAGAGAGAGAGAAAAGAAAACTGAAAAGAGTATATTGAAAGAGTCAAAAAGTACAAGCTGAGGACTGAGTAACAGAAGTGAGAATATATAAAGTGGCTCCTATAACAATCTGAGATAAATGTAACTACCAATTGCTGACAGCTGTCACAAGATACAAGCCATCTAATCCAACTAATATTGCTAATCTAATATTACAGACACAGTCATGAACTGCTCAATGGGCTCTGTAGAAAAAGTAGTTTCATTACTCAGTCAAGTAAACGTAAAAATTTAATAATTAATACAGAAACAGACACCACAAATAGCCAATAGGGTAAACCATAAAAACTCAATCAAAATGTATTAAAATCATAGCAGAAAAGAAGCATATATTACAATTTGATCAATCTCCCAGCCATCAAGTTGCAATGAAGGCCATAAGGCAAGCATCAGATGAGCAGCAGTTCCACCACCCTGAAGTATTTAAAGCAGTAAGAGATTACTTTCATCAATATTTTTTAAATTCTATCCTGTAAGTTCCCCAAGACAATATGTGCAATCCTAAAATTAAATGAATTACCAAACCTAAGATGGCAATGGGACCTCTTGGAACAATAGCTGGCAAGCTGGCAAATTCATCCTGTGTAATGCAAAAAGTTCAGAAACCCACAACATGAACAATTAATCTAATAACGAACACATAAATACAAAATACCATTGAGTTATACAGTGTGCAACAAAGTTAGGAATTATAAAATTTATGCAGTTGTATTCACCTTAATGCCCAAACAGGAGCCCCATATTTAGTAGAATAAACTATTTGATGTAATGCTCTAATACTTAAGCCATGAGTTGGCATCTTCTCTTGAACTTAAGTCCTATTAATATCAAAACTGAAGACAAAAAGAATGTGGCAACACATATGAAGATAAACTTGTACCTTCAAATTCTAACAAAAAATCAAAAGGTCAAAGAGATAGCGAAAGTAAGCTTCACATTTCAAGCTTAAGAAGTGGCTTTACAGTAATCAATAACCTGACTTGACATTTTCAGAGGAAGAGATGAATTTTAAAAACTTAAAAATAAAATGAAAATTATTCAAAAAAAGCAACTACACTATGCTAGTGGCACCTCAAATAGAAGTTCTGTAGTAGCTCTCATCTATTGCATCTCTACTTTCTTTGTTTTACTAAATATATATAGCATGGTTTTCTTCACAAGCATGGAACAACTGAAGAAATAGCTTATCCATAATATATCAGCTTAAGAAACTTTAATTTCACTCTAGATAGGTTTTATTAGACAATGAATACTAGATCAGAAGCCATGCTAGTACTTCAATACTCATATAGGGCAGCATTAAAATTGTACCACCATTTTCTCACATCAAATAATATAATTTATAAAAGACAACTTTAATTGTTAATAAACATCAGATTTGGCCCAGAAACCATTTTAACACTATCTTACAATAATTTGATGGTTTTTTTCCTATGTTGCCATTCTCACTATTGATATAGGGCTTGTACATTTTTGTTCTCAAATATTAGGAAATTTTAACTTCTCTCACTTCATCTAATGATACTCTTCTCAAAATGTCCTTTTTTTAATGCATAAGCCTTTCTATACATCTATTTTTTCGTTATCAGATTGTTACATGCAAGGACAATTTAGGAAGAATATTATATCCTATCTTTATCTTATTTGTTATCTCGTGTACACCAAACATTGGATAGGATTATAACTTATTTTACTTTTGTCCAATCATATTCTTATTCTATCATATTTTGTCATCTTATCCTATCATATCTTGTCTACCAAACGAGTCCTAATTTTCTTAATACACGTGAAACTCCATTTCTTTCTCTTATAATACAGAATGGAGGGAGTATGTCAACAAATTTTCTCAAATAAAAACTCCTATGGAGTAATTTGTATTTAAAATATAAGATGCCAATAAATGGGTAAGCTGAATATGGGAACAAATAATATGAAAAGCAATAGCAGTAATTCTGAACCTAGTGAATATATCTACAAACAGGAAGTGAAATATGAAACAACTACATACACTTCCTACAATCAGAGAGAATGAATTAGATATATGAACCACAATAAGAGGATAGTATATTCTTGACAATATCTTAAATTTGATACTAAGCAACTCAAATACCATTACTTTATCAGAAAAGATTTTTACTTTTGCATAACATACACCGCCACCCATCACCGTTTGGAGGTGCAAGAACTCATCAATTACACACTCATACAGCAAAACAGACAATGTCAAAGTAGCATATATACCCAATAAGAACCAGTCCATTTTTGCTCCTTGTAAAGAATGCTGTGGACACTATCTGCAAAAAAGAAACACAAATTCTGACACATCAGTCATCCTTGGCACACAGCTGAAGGAAACTGTGATCCAAACAAAAAACCACAAATATTGACAAAGAAATGCAAGACCCATTGAAAACTTCGGACCCAGATGACCCGTGAAGTAAAGTTTGAACTTTTAAACACAATTCAGCCTTAGAAAAAAGAGGACGGTACAAGTTGAATCAAGGAGCAGCATTCTAGACTCTGGGGTGTCAACTATGAGTATGTCATTGTAATTAGTTTTGAGAGATGTAAGCACTTGAAAGTCCTCTTGTTGCTGTTGTTGTTGAGCAGTAACAGAAAATGAGAAGTGTGAATTGGACTTGGACTTGGGGTGATGAGTAGAGAGGAAAAGGGAACGTTTTGGTGTTGGGAAGAGAGTGAGAGAGTGAGATGCAGCAATGGAGAAAGGGAAAGACTTCAACTTTATGCAAATTCCCAAACGGGGTCGAGGCGCCAATTTGGTTAACGGCAATGCGCACCCTCTCATTGTTGCTTCAGTCACAAAACTCTATCCACTTTATCCAGACTCTGCACTTCTGAAAGTTCTCTTTTTGCATTCTTCCAATTTTGTTCTTTAATAATATGAAACTTTTCTCCTCTTTATTTTCTCATTTCTCAAGTTTGTTTTTTCTTTTTTTTAGCCAATTCAATCAATGCGTTATTTAATTGTGTAGTTTTCTTTTGGTTAAATTATAATTTATTTTTTTATTTATGTAATGTTACTTTATCCCTTCTAAAACTAATATATAATAACTATTAATTAAGTAATTACTTCATTTCGTATACATATTTTTTATTCATGATTTACCATTTAACTACTTTTAAAGATCACGCCACAATCATTGTAAAAAAATCCATGTAATTAAGAATTGGAGCGACTATTTTTCAACTATTGTAACTAATTAAAATATAAAATAAATATAATATATGAAAAAATGAATATAAAATTAAATTTGAGAATTTTTTTAAATTGCAAAGATTAAAGTGAATAAACTAAAGTTAAAACTGGTTTGAACCGACTAGAGTCAAATTCGAGTTAAAATTGATGAGTTAATCAATGTGAATAATTTATCTTGTGTGAGTAAGAAAAAGGTTAAAACTGAAATTTATATAATTTTACTTTGTACTTGACATCGACTCTTGGTATTACTTCTTTTATCCTTTAACGACATCTTTTTCACTGCTTCCCACTTGGTGAAAGTGAAATTTATACAATTTTACTGAAATTATCTTGTGTGAGTAAGCAGTTAAAAATAAAAAGTTAAAACTGAAATTTATATAATTTTACTTTGTACTTGACATCGACTCTTGGTATTCTTTCTATCCTTTATCAGCATCTTTTTCACCGCTTTCCACTTGGTGAAAGTGAAATTTATATAATTTTACTGAAATTATCTTGTGTGAGTAAGCAGTTAAAAATAAAAAGTTAAAACTGAAATTTATATAATTTTACTTTTTACTTGACATCGACTCTTGGTATTCCTTCTTTTATCCTTTAAGGGCATCTTTTTCACCGCTTTCCACTTGGTGAAAGTGAAATTTATATAATTTTACTGAAATTATCTTGTGTGAAATAAAAAGTTAAAACTGAAATTTATATAATTTTACTTTGTACTTGACATCGACTCTTGGTATTCCTTCTTTTATCCTTTAACGGCATCTTTTTCACCGTTTTCCACTTGGTGAAAGTGAAATTTATATAATTTTACTGAAATTATCTTGTGTGAAATAAAAAGTTAAAACTGAAATTTATATAATTTTACTTTGTACTTGACATCGACTCTTAATATTCCTTCTTTTATCCTTTAACGGCATCTTTTTCACCGCTTTCCACTTGGTGAAAGTGAAATTTATATAATTTTACTGAAATTATCTTGTGTGAAATAAAAAGTTAAAACTGAAATTTATATGATTTTACTTTGTACTTGACATCTACTCTTGGTATTCCTTCTTTTATCCTTTAACGACATCTTTTTCACCGCTTTCCACTTCATTCTACAACGCTAAGCAGTTAAAAATAAAAAGTTAAAACTGAAATTTATATAATTTTACTTTGTACTTGACATCGATTCTTGCTATTCCTTCTTTTATCTTTAACGGCATCTTTTTCACCACTTTCACTTGGTGAAAGTGAAACTTGCATTTTAAAACAAAACGTGTGGTTCACTGGTTTTCTTTTTTTTACGTTTAGTGAGTTCGCTAACCACGAGTACAAGTCCCACATTGATTCTGTAGAATCAACTGAAGCAGTTTATAATTGCGTGACCCCATGCAGAGCTTGTCCCTTCGGGGACGTCCGATAAAATTGGAACGATACAGAGAAGATTAGCATGGCCCCTGCGCAAGGATGACACGCACAAATCGAGAAATGGTCTAAATTTTTTTTCCAAAATCGTCTCTTCCTCATTTTTTTCCCCGCTTATTGACTGCGGAGGTTGCAAACAAGTATATCGTTTTACACAGAACCGTATCGTTTTACACAAAACCCTTCGGCTTTCTTCTTTATATTTGTAGTTTGTTTAAACTTTAGAGTTTAGACTGTTGATGATACAAGGTGGGTTTATGGGATTTTGGGGATATGGTGGAGAAGTGAAAGGATTGGAAAGTGAAAATCGAAGTTCAGACTTCAGTTTTCTTAACATACAAAGCAAATGAGCGATGAAAAGTGATAAAAGGACATCTCATGAAAACATTTTAGTTTAGGATATCATATTTAAGCCTATTCCTCCATACAAATTTCTGACCATCCAGGGGAGATCAGTGTAATATCCAACTTTTAAAGGGGTGTTTCATATGCCCTAGGGAAATTAGTGCATAGTTGGTGTAACTTTTTCTAGAGAAAATAGTCCATTTTTCTCAGCTTTCCAAAAGAGCTTCTGAAAAAAAAATGAAAAAATGATACTCCTAAATGAGCACTTAGATTTAGAAAATATTCTTTACCTTCCTTTTACATGTAGTACTAAGTAAAGGGATACAATAGTTCTGATGGTGATAAAATGTCTGTTGCATTGTTTACTTTCTGAGCCATTTTCATTTGGAACTCTTAATTAAGAGGATTCTAGAATTGATCCATTATAGTAGGTTTCCCATTCTTTTTCTTCCATTGAACAACTTCAAACTGACAAAAATGATAATTTGAGTCAATTATTAAGAAATATAAACCCAAACTTCCTTTCATTTCATTAATTTCTGAAGTAACATTATACAACAATGGCAAAATTCAGTGTGGCCTTCCTTTACAAGAAGCCTTACAAGAATAATAAACAAAATTGGGATCTTCCCAAAAACAAATGAAAATAATTAGAAAAAATAAATAAACTAATTACAATTCCTCACCTCACCACTCAATTAGTTCCTCCACGCCAAACCCAAATAAATCAATACAAATCAAAATCTGTAACTAATATCAGCATCAAACTTTCAGCAGCTCACTGAGAGTCACTATCCATTTGTTGCAGCAAGAATTGAAAGTCAGACCTTTGCCTGAGGATTGGTGGTGGATCCACATCCATGTCTGATAGGCGGATGTCGCTCATGGACCGGAACATCTCCTCCATTAAGAATGGTATGCTGAGTTTTGTAAAAGGAACCAGTGCAATAGTTTGTCAGAAAATTTGTGTTTCTATTGGCTGGTAAATGATTTTTGGATTTGGAATGTGAAAAGGGGATTCAAAATGGGGCTGCAATGGAAGCATGTTAATAGTTAATTACCTGGAGTCCACCTCTAGAAGGAATGAGTTATGGTTTATGCTAATTGAGTCTTCTGTCATAATCTTTCTCATTCTGCTAATGACCTGTAAAAACAGTAGTCAAAAGGGGAAAAAAGGAATTCAAAGATCTTTAGTTATCATGTGTAATAATGTCATCTAATGAAGAAAGAAGTTATTGATAATAATTAATTTAACGCTTGGCTGTTGTATTTATTCTGTCTATGTATTCTTTTTTTTTTTTTATAGGCCTTTGTCTATGTATTCTACTCAGTTGTTTTGATGTTAGGAAGTAACTAGGCTAGTTCTATTTCCTATATCAAAATATGATTTATTCTGTTTTAAATTTTAATTTTGGTTACTCGGTTTAATGCAACTTGGTTTTTGTGGACCTCCTCAATAAAGATTAGTATCTCTGTAGGGTTTTTAATCTTATTATTGGAGGTTGATTATCAATATTTTTTTAAAGTGTTCCTTTTTGTCCTTTATTCTCTACACTAGTGTCACAATCAGTTATAATGCAAATCTGAATAATTTGACTTCGAATTTCAGAAATATCTTAGTTTATTTTAATGCTATAGTGCCCTTTTGAAGCAAACTGAATGTTTGCAGATTTTCATCTTCTTTCAAATGACTTTGAAGGCTTTGAAAAGCTGCACACAAAAATGCTGTAGAGCTATACGTGGTTGAGGAGACAAGTACTTACTTCTGCAGATAATCCCTGTGCTCCATACTTGTCATCCCAGAACATAGTTCCAATGCGATATATTTGTGGGATACTTAACACCTGATATAAGAACAATAAACATGAAAAGCATTACAATGATTAAAATCTAAAAATCATATTCTTTTCCAGGTACTTTAATTATGTTATTTAGATCAAATATAAAGTAAAAACTCTTTCTTAATAAAGATCTAAAAGTTAGACAAATCCACTTTAATTCAATACGTTCTAGGTAGAGACTATGTAAGGTACTCATTATGCATTTCTGGTTTCTTTGATAGATGACTTAGTTAAATTACCGGGCAGAGCTCACTTGTGATCTCCTCCAAAGACTTTTGAGTCTTTTGATGCAAAACCTGCATAAACAAACCATTTTAAAAGCTGAATATTGAGGAAAGGGTAATGAAAGAGTTAAGAGTTCATTCCCCTTAGTCTTGATCCTAGAAAGTATACCAGAAAGCCAACAGCTTGGCGTATGTGTTTGAGTTCATCCCAAGAAAACCCAGCAAACTGCAATATAAACCAAATACCAAAGATAAAAAGATTTAGAAAAAATGTGTCTCCTTGCACTTTTGCCTTTTCAGTCTGGGCATTGGTACTTGAGGCAAATATATAAAGTTACCTGATCTGTCGCTTTTAGACACCATAGTTCCAACTCATGCAAACCTGCCTTCAAATATTCTCCATTGCTAAAGGAACAACATTCACGACGAAGCAACAAACTGCCAGACAAAAGTTTTCAAAACTTCATGAGAATTTATATTTAGTTAAATAAACATTTACTACTCCAAGATTTTTTTAGAGCAATTGAATCAAAATGCTGCTGACCTATTAAAGAGCTGGACATTCATGAATGAGAAAACCTGACTAAATATCTTCCTTGTTATGATGGGAGGGACCTGAAGTCACAAGATTAAGAATATTGGAAAATCTCTTCTCTGATAAGTACAAACCAGACAAACAACATTGATTAATTCATGCTTACATAGTTATCAGACAATATACGCAAAACAGTATCTAACTTGTCCACAATGCCTTTCCAGTGCATATGCAATGCCTGCTGTTTTGCAACAATATTTGATTGGATATTTCTGGATGACCCTCTTATTGATCTAGTCCTTATGGCTCTCGGGGCCTGCCAATGATGAGAAAAGATTTATCTAATC
Organism: Psophocarpus tetragonolobus; assembly: GCA_037954015.1. Classification (NCBI taxonomy): domain Eukaryota; kingdom Viridiplantae; phylum Streptophyta; class Magnoliopsida; order Fabales; family Fabaceae; genus Psophocarpus; species Psophocarpus tetragonolobus. The sequence continues at coordinate 78,172,152 of CM075690.1, forward strand.
AACCAATACCTAGTGTAATCTTGTACTTTGGAATTTGATCTTAAACATTATGCTTACCTGTATGCACAAATTTAAGAATGGACTAATCTCTTTCTTTAAACTATCACGAATCATTCCATATATCTTCTCAACATATGCAGTTAAATGCTGCTTAAACAGAATAGCTGGATACTTGGCTTCTATTTTAGATTGATCATTTGGCTTGTCCACCATTCCACTGTAGCCACTTGAAATCCCCAATCCCATTGAAGATGAACGTAAACCCTGAATTTGTATATCAAGCACCATTATATTTTTAATATTGATTTAATGCAATGAAAACTTGCACATTTTAAAAGCTCACTTGTGCCATTTTGCCAAACAAAGTGGCAGGGGAATTTCGGTTACGTGACACTGCCTTAGTTGTATTGCTGGCCTTCATTGTGCACTGTAGATAAAATAGAAGTGTCGAAGTTGTTGAAAGCCAGTAGGCTAGATCATGGATTCCTTCTTGACTCTGCCAGAACATAATCTAGATTAGTTTTACACAACAATGAGTTACTATATTTAGGATGAAATGCAGTGTACTAAAGTTCTTGAAGGATATTACCTCTATGGATGATCGGATAGCATGTGTAATTTTATCAAATATATGTGTTTTCTCTGCTTCAAGGGATCTCCAATGAAGAAGTGCTTTATATACAATACAAGCAACCGCTGGTCTGTTTTTCTCAAATCGCTTGTCTTCGGTGAGACACTTGAGCAGTGCATCATGACTCTCCTGTTTATAAGAGATATGGAAGCTGTAAGTACCATTTATTTTAGTGTGCAACTGCATGAACTTGGTTTTGTCTTTAAAAGTTAAAACATACCTGCTGCCTGTCTGTGAGTGATCTTTGTTTTGTAAGAAAGAGGACTGGTGTTTTTGGTTCCTGTAAACATAATTTTATTATTTGAAGTTAGCATGCTGTTATTGATCAGATAACTAGAAATTCTTTAAAGGACAAATGAGGTATATTGTAAAATACTTTTCTTGCTTGCCATTCTTCCTCTGTTTGATTTCCATTATCCAAACTCTGCATCATCATAAAAGATAATTGTTAATGGTGAAATAATTCTAAGGATAAGCTTAAGGTAGTGTACCTTTATTTGTGTAGTCATAGTATCTGAAATAACTCTTGGTTGTATCTGCTCTGCAACAGCAACTTCATTTCTTGGTTGCATATTCTCTACAACAGCAACTTCATGTCTTGGTTGCGTCTTCTCTACAACAGCACCTTCATGGTCTGTCTCTATTATTTCTGGATGAACTTTCTGCTCTAAAGCAGCTGCTGCCTGGCTCCGTAGGGATTCATTCTCTGATTCTAGATTTTCTATCTGACTCTTGAGGCTAGAGACAACAAGAAAATTTTAGTATTTTAATGGCATGTATATGATAGTTTGGTTTATTCTACTATGTTCCTTCCTATTGGAGAAAAAGTATAAGATTGGTAAGTTAGAAAAAGTTAATGGGTTTATAAGCAAGAAGTCCATGAGTCTAAAGTGCCAAGATAGTTTTGGACAAATAGGTTGTGTAAGATAAAGCTCATTCTAGAGTTTGATTGATTTGATTTTGTTTTTTAATTTTTGAAAAGAGATTTTAATAATAATTTTTAAAAACTCTTTTCAAGAAGAAAATAAAAACAAAACTTATTTAGTAAGTGTTATTTGAAAACGGTTTTGAATATGTAAAAGTGTAAAAATTTGTTCATATTTATTAAAATTTCATTAATGAAAAGCAAAAAACTGTATTTTGAGTTTTCAAAACAAAAATAGAAAACTGAAAAGTAAAACTACTTTTACTCATTCCTGTTTTTTAAATACTAAAACACTGAAAACAGTTTTATAAAACTGTTGTCAAACAAGTATTTAAATCCAAAAACAATGAAAAAGACATTAGCCTAGAAAAATATAAAATGCATAAAGTAAAACAAAAAAAGGTCATGACAAAAAAATGCTTAAAATAGGTGAGAGCAGAGGGTCATGAGTTTAAAATACCTAGATATTTTTGGACATGTTTGTGTAAGCTTCTCTAGAAGCACTTCTAAAACCTATTTTAAGCATGTTTGTGTAAGCTTCTCTAGAAGCACTTCTAAGAGAAGAAAATACAAAGAAAAAAGTAAAAAAAAAAAACTTTCCATAAACTTTTTTAAAAGATATGAGACTTTTTTCAAGTTAATTTTAATTAATATGTAAAAATTTTCTCATATATTTTTTTTTAAAAAAATGTAGAACTTTTTAAAAATTAGCTTGTAAAAAATTTCACATCATTTTAAAAAAATCTTATAGAAAAGCTGTTTTGACATTTTTCTTTGTATTTTTTTCTCCTAAAAGTAATTTTTGGAAAAGATCCCCCAAATAGACCCTTAGTAGTGAGTAAGGCACATAGTATAGTAAACCAGAAGAGCATATTATGGCTTGTGTTGTGGAGTTAAAATTATTTGATATTTAAATGAAAAAAAAATTCTAATCTTCACTGAAACCATTAACTTATTTGAAGTATATGCAGAAGGTATCGAACGCAAAGTATTCATATAAATGCAGTAAAATTTTCGAAAATGAAAGGAAGGACATTTTATCATAATATCCTTAGTTATTTTGTTATCATTTGATTTTTTTTAAATTTATTCCATGAACAATTACTGAACCAACACCAAGCTCATTTTGGTGTATCCCCTTTTGCTAAGGGATTTGTGTCCATGAAAACATCAAACCATAAAAGAAGGGACCCCATGCATGCACATTCAAATGCATCTAATTGTCTTTGGCAGCTAAATATCACTAAAGCATAGAAATAATAAAAAAAATTATGAGAATAATATATTAGATCTTACATTTTGATCTCATCTAAAAGTTCTTCATTTTTTGCTTCTTCCAAAGCCTGTTGGCATAGAACCTGGTTCTCAGACTCAAGGTTTGACAGACTCAATTCTAATCTGGAGTAATAAAGTATAGATAGTCAATGCCAGTTTATGTTGGAAGAGATAGTGCGGCTAATTATTACTTAACAACCTTTCAATAGTCTCTTGAAGTTGTGTTGCTTTAAGTTGTGCTTCTTCTGCCTCTTTCAGCCTTTCTTGATTCTCGTTTTCAATTTCTGAGCACCTTTCTTCAAACTCTTTAATCTTCTTTTTCAATTCTTCTACTTCAGTCTGTATTTTCAGATTCAATTTAGTTATTTGTCATCATATTAAGTGTCAAGTGCAAAGTTTTTATGCTATTGTGACTTTGCATCATATTTTTATCTGGACCTTTTATGCTAACTTTCTCTCCTCAATTCAACATTATTTGATGTGTCATTGTTGCTGTCAGAATCAAATCCAGTAATATGGTATGCTTCATATGATCCACATAGCTGTATTGGTAGTGTTTACTAACTTGCCAAAAATGAGTTAAAACATATGTTTTCTTACCTAAGTTAGTTTCTACTTACTTTCTCTATGAATGATCCTTAAATCGACATAGTTAACCACTTTTTTTATCATTCTTCCTACGTTTCCCTCGAAAATTTTTTTTTTTTTATTTTAACTTTTTATGACAATACCATTTTCACATACTACTAAATAGTCATCTTTCTTTCATTGTAAATTGTTAATAACATACTAGAACTGTTACCTAATGTAATTTTATTGTTCCACCATTTTATTCTCAAAGTAAAATTTCTAAATATATAGAAGACAAGGTTTCAAATTTACCTCCAACTCCTCATTTTTATTTGTTAGTAACTCTAGCTTGGTATTGTCGACAACAGGTACTTCTTTAATTACTGGTGGTGCTTGTTCAATTGCTATTTTTGCTGCTTCTCTCTCATGTATAATTGCAGCATGGGCTTCATCTAGCTGAGTTTGCATTTCTTGTAAAGCATTTTGCAATTTTGCAATCTCTTGCCCTTTAGCTTCTTCAAGATCCATCTGCAAGTTTTTTTCTAAATCAGATGGGGTGGATAAAATGCTTTATGAATCAAGGAATTTCTTCTTACTACTATCTCAAAGAGTGTGTACTGTATTAATAACCGATTAAAAACTGTCCTAAAATAAACATATTTTGAATGATAATCATGCTGTTCAATTCTATTAGCATTAAAGATTTCGGTTGAATCAATTTAGAGTCTATCAAGGAGAATTAGTTAAGATTCTGTACTCTCATGTGCTTTTCAATATCTAGTCTCCATGTAAGCTCCTCGACACGCTTCTCCAACTTGTCCTTTGCTTCTTTAAGTGCTCCAGTTTCCCTTGCAGCCTGCACAGCAACTTAAAATTGTTACCATGCCTCTACTATTGATTTTTTTTCTTATAAATATGTTAAAAGAATTGGCATAACATTCTAAAAAATGCTACAGAAAAGTAGAATGTACCATCCGAAGCTTTCTGAGCTCTTTCCTTGCAACTCTAGCTCTCCATAGACATTGAAGTGCAACAGTTGCTTTCTTCTGCTGTTTGTAATCAGAAAGAGCTTGGGCTCTTCTCCATTGTGTCTGTGAGAAGAAATAAAACAGAAAAATTAAAATTATCAATATATAGGAGAAGCAATGTAATTTCCTATTATGTGTACTTATATCTAAAGTATGTTCCAAGTTTTTATTGATGAAAACTTTGATGAATTTTTCAATAACAAAACATTTTGGATTCCGAATTTTTTCATTGTGCATGTCAGGATCTATGTTGTCAGGATCTATGTTGATGGTAGGTACTCTTTCTAAAGATGTATTTACCTGGATTTTAGTCGAAGCCTTTGTTCTTCTTCTGTACCTAAATTCATTTCGTGCTGATAATGCTCTCAACCCTGATTGAATAACTATAGCTGATGCTTGTAACGTTGTGTAATACATTCTTGCTCTGTGTGCACGCACATGTTTCTGTATCCTGATAGAAGCTGCTTCCCTCCTCATATGTTCATAGAGTTTACGTGCAAGTTTAGCTGAAAAAAATAAAGCCAACAAATAACGCCTGTTATTTCCCGAACAGAATGGTAATAATTATGCACTTAAGAAAGAGAAGGACATGACTAAAATGCAAGTCTTTTTTGTGAAGAAATGTGACCTCTCCAAATCTTCTGGATATGAATTGTGGCCTTTCTCAGGGTGATGAACTCCTTTCTTGTTAAATGCGTTCGGATTTGTCTCTGTATGAGTTTAGCCGCTTTAGCTAAGACTTCGGCTCTTCGTGCATCTAATTCAGCCATCTGACCTGCTCTGAGAAATACCTTTGTTTTCCCCATCTTATTGAAACATCAGGAAGAAAATGAATAAGAAATCATAACAAATTCCTAAAATTTTATACACAATCATGCCTTTTGCTTCCATATGACATGTTTTTCCATGTATAGACTTACTTGATAGCCTTTTAAGCCCATCTTATCACAGATGGCCATAGATGCCTTTTTCTCATCAGAGCTGCAAACAAGAAAGCATTATTTATGATATGGGTATATGAAAGCTTAACTTATATTTTATAGTACTTGATAATGAGAGATTTGAATTTATGATATTTATTTTCAAGTGATCCTGAATTGGTTCTCTATGATATGAGCTGCTACATTGATTATCTTATTTGTTATTATCAAGTGTTGCTTTAAGCAGTTTAACTGAACAATGATTGCGTTACATCTTTGCTTCATCATTCTTGCTCTGTTTTCTGGAAGGTGTGTGAAGGCAATACAGTAAAAATAAATAAATAACATTTCCATTCCCATTTTATTGTAGACTAGATAATCCATACCCGTCAAGGACATCAGGGGCTAGCATTCCAAAGCGGTCAAGAAACTCTTCAAAAGTTCTTTTAGTTGGATATCCAGCACAACTAATCCTTATTGCCTCAAGCACTCCCTGAAGGGTTGTTATGTGAATGTTATTGGCGAGAGAACTTCTCAAATTTGCTTAATAGTCATACATTTCAAAGACAATATGAAAAATTTAAACTTACCCCACATCTTAACTGGTTTAAGACATTGAAGTTCTCAAAGATTCCTGGCTGCAAAACTGTGTTTGGTTTCACACATCTGATGTAATGTGGTTCTGTTGTGTTCAGTGTCTCCATGAGAGATTGCAGTTGTTGCTGCGTATTAAGATGAGATTCAGAAGCAATTCATGGGTTGAGTATTTCTAGAAACAGGTAAAGAAGTGGTGAATGTTGAAATTGAAATGCTTACCTTAAACTGTGAACCAATGGAAGAGAATTTTGATTGCTTTGATGTCTCCTCTGGTAAAGGAGGGAAAAGATTAGCAACAAATGGACACTTGGAAGCACATAAGAGAGCTTGATGCTCTGCTACAACATAATCTTTGTTTTTATCAAGAAAATAATCTGCTTGATATGTGACCTGCACATCAAAAGGTTTTGTAATGATAATATAGAAGTTTTACTTTTCTCAGAGGATGGTGCATGGCCAAGAAAGAATTTTGACAATTTTCTCAGCTTACATCTCCAGCATAGTGGTTAATCGTGAAATCAGTTCGAGCAAGTTTTGGCTTGCTGAAGCGCTTGTGTGCTTTGTACGTCTGGTACATCTTTTGTGCAAAAGTCTCATGAGTCGATTTTGGGAACATGCTGCAGAAAACATGAATAAAATTAAAAATTGCACCATTTTCTAGTTTGTGCTTACTATTAGCAAGGAAACAAAATCTGTCAGAGCAAGTTCTTCCACCATGTTCTCTTGTTCTGAGGAAATCTTGTCTATATTATAAGCAAATATGTTTATCTGTTTTGTCATTTCAATATGTTCATATTTTTTTTAGTAAAAGGACATACCAGGCTTCATCAAGAAGAGCGATTATGCCTCCTGGTTTCTGCATGCAAGACATAAGTAGTTTCACAATTTTATCTGGTATAAAAAATCTTGCACAAGCAATGATGATTCATAAGTCTCCAACTACCTTCTCAATAAGATCAAGAACATCCTGATTATCCACAAATTCTACATAGCTCCAATTGATTTCTTCTTTCGTGTACTCTTCTTGCTCCATCTTGAAAACATGCTGTTGAAGCAGATGCATTTCTATATTATATATTTGCAGTAATAATAATGCTCAAGCTGTATTTAGAAGTTATAACCCTACCTGATTAAAATGTTGTTGCAACTTCTCATTCGTTAGGTTGATGCATAGTTGCTCAAAACTGTAAATGGAGGACTAATGAGATTATAGCACAGAGATGTAGAAACATTCGTTCTGACAAACAATAATAATCCTATTTACCTGTTGATTTTGAAGCTTTCAAACCCATAAATGTCAAGGACTCCTATAATGCTTACTGCATTGGAATCCTGACCAATTGAACTGTTAATCTTGTCAACAATCCTGCCAGATTGGAACAATGCTATTAGAATAAGTCATTCCTTGTCTCAAAAAAAGCTGAAAATATGTACATAGAATAGCCAATAGAAGCATAACTGTGGTTCAGAGAAAATTTAATTATGTATGCCTATGATTATATAGGACTAATATGTTTGCTTGACATCACAGTTGATGGATTTTCAATGTCCTAGATTTACTCTGGTGTCAAACTATTGAACGAGGTTATGTACATGTTGGTTAGTTTATTTTTACCAATCAAACAATCTCGAGTACACTGTCTTTGACAAGGCATCTCGGCTCAAAGCAGCTGCATCTGGGTCTAGAGGTTTGGTAATGTTACCATCAGGCGTTACAATGACACGCTGGCAAAGTGAGTGTTCTAGTGCTTTCTCATCACACCTGAACATAAACATGTTAAGAGACCCAACAAAGGCTAAGCAAAGGAGTTATGAAGTTTTGACAGGTGGAATCAAAGCTTTTACATGAATAACTCTGCAGCTGTCCGAAGGTGGAAAAGTGATTTGTCATCTTTCAATTTGGAAGAATCAACTTCTTTCCCTTTGACAAAGTCAATGTTTCCAAGATGGAGGATTGCAGCTACCACACGAAAGATAGCATCCTGTGAAGGCAAATTTTCTTTGATCAAATGTTTCGATAGAATATAATCACTGCTTCATTAGAATTTGATTCACTTATGCACTGGTTCAATACCTGCTCATCTTGGCTAATGCCAACAATATCCATTGCATTTCTGGTTTCCAAGTATTCTTTTGCATCATCTACATTTGACACTTGATAACAGTTTGATTGATTAAGATAGTGGAATTGCTTCGGATCCCCTAACTTGTATCTTTTGACATCCTATTAAGAAACTTTTTAACTATTAGATTTTGTGATTTAACTGTATGTTGCTGAATTCCTTTCAGGACAATCATAGAAAAGCTACCTCTGGTGGTGCTGAACAAAGCATGTAAAAGCAGTGATAGTTTCTCTCCGGATCAGAGACCTGGCAAACTCGTGATCTTTCGAGGAGATATGTTCGGATTGCAGCTCCAGAAATCTTCCCATTCTTGTCAAATTGAATTTCAACAAATTTACCAAAACGACTGCCACAAACTCCAATTATTTTGTAAGATAAACTAAAATAGGAACTGTTATAGAAACTGTGACCTGAGAAAATATCTATGCAACTTGCCTTGAGTTGTTGTTTTTGACAGTTTTGGCATTTCCAAATGCTTCCAACACTGGATTGGACTGCAGAAGTGAAAATGTCATTGCATATACCTTATTTGAGTTATAACCAAGCAACAATTTATGAGTAGTTCAAACTCACCTCCAAAACCTGTTGTTCTACAGTTCTTCCTTCTGTAGCAGATCTACCCCCCATGAATGCTAGATATCTCATGAGCATTTTCGTTGTCTCAGTTTTACCAGCTCCACTCTCTCCACTTACCAAAATGGATTGACTTCCATTTTCATTTATCATTGCCCTGATGCAATTAACTGAGTCAACACTGTAATCTATTGCTTTCTGAGTATACTTGTGCCAAATATATTTCTACATTAATATAAATATACCTGTAACATGTGTCAGCTACAGCAAAAAGATGAGGACTTAGCTCTCCAAATGCTGCTCCTTTGTACTGCTCCATCATATGGATGTCATACAAATGTGGCAGTCTTCGAAAAGGATTCACTGCAATTAAAATATTCCCTGTATATGTCTGTTTATTTAATTTATTTTTGTCAGACTTTACTTTTTTCTTCATATAACTTTTCTATCAAATATACTCAGAATGGAAATTGACATGTTGATTAACTGGTTGTGACTCACATATATCTCATTGAGGGAAAAACGAGTAGCAAGGTTATGCAGGACTCCTGGTTCATGAAGGTATGCTAGCTTTGTCATGTCATCAACTCCTGCAGGTGGTGCCTCTGTATCTTTGGGGTATATGCTTGAAATTTCTGCCACAACCTGAAATTAAGGACAATGCTAATGCTTAGTTTAATATGCTTCTTTGTGCTTGTACTTCAAGCATCAAAATTATGACTTTGGTGATATGTTTTGAGAAGGGGATTGTTAACTTTTGGGCCATCATTCTGGCTAGACAAGGCTGAGATGGGTCAGAATACAATCAAAGTAAGGTTCTTGAGCTTGTTAAAACCAAAAAAAAGTTGTTACTTGACTATCAAGTATGGTTTTTGGTCCAGTGATAAACATTTGATTCAATATAAACGAAGTTTTCCAATTGAGTGACTAGTTAATTCTTTATTATAATGTATTTGGAAATCGTATTTAAAATATGTTCGATTGTTAGGAAAAGAATCATCTTTCTTTTTCTGATTAAGAATGTTTTGTGTTGTGATTAGATTCCTATTAATTCTAAATTGGTGATGAGGCTGAAAATTGTGGCGCAGCTTTTGAGCTGAAATTTCACCTTGGCGTAGTATTGTTATTTTTTCTACCTATCTTGTCTCTGCTCCAAGGCTAAAGAACAAATACTGATCACGTTTTAGCTTTATCATCGCATAGCAGAATATTATAATTATAACTTCACACAATACTTCTGTTGAGGAATATCCAGTGAAAGAACAAAAGAGAATAAAAATTACGGTAGATGGATCATCCTATATAACTCTTTCTACAAGTTGTTCATTTCCATCAATTGGATCCAAACTAGTTATGTCATTCTAATCAAAAAGCAATCTGTGATATGCAACAATTCTAGTAAAGTTTCCAAAGTGTCTCATAAATAAATTACAACACTTCATTAGTCCAATTTCATGATCAAATTTGGCTTACAGTTTTCCCATTTGTGGCAATGATGGTGGCATTTTTGCCTTTGATTTCTGTCACCTCTCCATCAATCCATGCAACCTCAGGATCCTCAACCCAAACCTGTGATCCAACGATTATGTTCACAGGTGTTCCCTGAACCAATCAAACAACACAAGAAAAGTGTTAACACATATGATCTGACACCAAAAAAGTGGAAAGGATCAACAACACAAAGAAAAAACTCCTATTCTTTTGTTCAGATTCTCACCATGATGCTAGACTCTTCTGATCATGAAACTCAGAATGGTTGCCTGTGGAACTAGCTAGACCAAGATGAATGAATGTTTATTAATGAGAGAGTTGTTGGTAGGTGCAATAAAAGGGTGGTAACTAATGTGTTGTATCTTAAAGAATGCTGGTGTTTGTAGCAGAGTTTTTTCAGAAAGCAGAAAGGAATGTTTAAAAGAAAAACAAAGGCATAGGAAATGCCAGGGTGGTTAACAACTCTTTAAAGCTAAAGAGGAAGCAAGCACCCCCTCACCTCACCTTACCACCTTTTCTTCCCTCTCAGTCCCATGTACTTTTTTTTTGCTCCTTCCACGACAGATGCTGACTTGGCACCAACAGAAGCCCCAGAAAAAAATGTGTGAGCCAAAATATAATTATTCAAATATTCAATTCATGTGTCTGCAGGTTGCAACATGATCACACAGGTGGGGCCATGTTGCTTAAGCCATACGGAGAATGAACCACCGTCCAGCTGATAATTTTGAATAATTTGTTTTTTGGTGCTTGATAATTTGGTTTTTAATAGTTTTGTTATGTCAGGTGTGTATTATTTGGTTTTGGTATTATGGTGAGTGGTACTAGTAGCATACACAGCTGTGTTACTTGTCAATTTTCATGTTACATTATTAGTGTAGTAATAGAGTTTAAAAGTCATGAACTATGTCAATTTTACAAGGTAAACCAATTACATGTATAGATTTTTTACTCAAAACATTTAATCACCCATCTTTAATTTATGATAAGTTTTTTAACTTTACTAATTAATATTTTAAAAATCATATAAATAAAAAAATATAATTAAATATGAATGTAATATTTTACACTGTCAACGCACGTACTAATTAAACTCAAATTATTATCCTATAGTTAACTTTTACTCATAGTAAATATTCATGCATAATTGATTATATATAATTATGTAACATGAATCCATTCAACTGATCAACTTAAAAAGAAGGAACTACTACCCCTCAAACTAACAAATCATGATGTTATTTTTTGTGAAGAGACACCCACATTTAACATCTTACCGTTCTTTGAACGAATCACATTAGAAGAAATAAACTTTACAAAAAAGAGAAAGAAAATATTTTATGCAATGATAATATAAAGAGATTTTACCTTCTCAAGTCTATGAATATATGGTAAATTTATTACTTTTACAGTAACTATTTTAAAAGTTACATTCATTTGTCATAATTTATAATTGGTTAAAAGAACTGACTGTACAAATTAAACTGAAAAATACATCAAAAAGAAAAAAAAAAGGTTGGGTTAAAATTCCAAATTCAACAAGCTAGGCAGAGATGACAAGTTGGAACAATGGGGTGTTGGTAGATTGTTCGGGCAAAAAGAGAGCATGAGTATCAATTTCTATTTCATACGTTATTCCACTATGTCCAAAGTCAAATGTCAATTGAGTTGAAGGAAGGCTCTCATATTAAAGGAGCCTAAAAGAAAGGAAAAGAAGATTGTGAAAGTTGATCCACACAAGGGGTTCCACTTGGCATAGTAAAGACCAATGGGGACCCAAGTTTTTCAACTTTATGTATGTCTCCACTGCAAAACTAACTTTTTGTCACCTGTTGTGCTTTCAGAACTTCAAGTGTAACTACTAACAAAAATACTACCATCTATAATTCTGTGTATCTAGAATCATGAATTTGAAGGGCGGTTATAGATGGCAGGAAGTGCAAGGCTGCAAGATTTTTTTATTTATATATTTTCTCTTTTATTTCCCCATATGGGACAGCTGAGGAAATGGTTGGCGCAGTTATGTAAAATCACATGTAGAAATAGTGTCAATCTAGAAATATTAGATTATGAGGGTAATACTTATATATTTGAGATAATATTTATTTTATACATTAATTTTTATATTATATTTTATACTATGAAGGTGATTTATAATTATATACAGATATTATTTAAAAATTAGTGAGGTAATTACTCCCCATCTATATAACAAGTACATATGTCCTTGTGTAAAAGGATCTATTTAATTGAAAATCACATATTCAATTTCTTTTTTCTAGTAACAACAGTTATGCAGATCAAGATTAATATATGATGCAATGGATTGGAAGAGATGCATGATCTGTTGAAAAATAAAAATGGGACGGCTAAGGGTGGTGCCAGATTTTTTGGCCTATGGCTATGGTCATTCACATGAGAAAAGGGTCATGTCATGTGGTGAGGTGGTGGGGCCATGAAGCATAGCAAAAAGCCTAACACAAGCGTGGCTTTCCAACCAGGCTGTGTTCATCATTCCTTTTCTTTTGCCATTTGTTTAAAGAAATTTTGCTGATGTGGGCATCATTAATCATCATTACTCTCGCTAATTAAGTGATATAATTTGGATATTTTTGTCAAATGTTTATATGATGGGGTGGCCTATATGGCCCTCAAAGAAATTTAGATCTTGCTGTACCAAATAGTGAGGTTATAGGGAAAGATGCTTCTCTTGTCGGTCATTGGTCCAAAGTAGTTTTGTTGAAACACAACTTTTGGAAGTGCTTTTGACTCAATTTTCTCAATGTGGGAATAAAAGCTTTCTTAGTTGAACAAAAGGGGAAGGTAAAAAGGGGTGTGCCATGTAGAGGATTTGAAGATGGAAAATAATGGTAGATGCAAATGTTTTATGAAAATTGAATAAAGCCCAATTAAGCTAAGCCTACCACACAGGTCCATGGAGGTTCTTCTGGCCTAACTTCTTCAAGCCTATGGTCAATTGACAAACCCTCCTTTCCCATACACCCAAAAAGGAATTTGCTTTTATAAGTATTTATTATATATGTTGTAATAAATCAGTTGGTTTTAAATGTTTATAAAAGAACATATATATAATGAATTTGAAAGGAATATTGTTTCAATTTTATATAATAAATTTGTTGATTTTTATAATAATTATATTAATAATCATACCAATAATATCTTTTATTGATTGGTGATATAAATTTTTCTAGTTTAATGGTGATTGTAATGATAGCGTAAACCAATTATTATAAATTTAACAAATTTATCAATTGTAATTTAATAATAATATAAAATTAAATATTTTACATTATCAATACATTACCGTTTTTTATCTTCTTATATTCATCATGCATAAAAATTGAACTAAAATTTTGTGGATGAAAATTGGATAGTAATATGTGCTGATGAATTAAAATCACTCTAGATGTGGATTTTAATATTTGAGCTAAATTCACAATATTTTACACAATTCAATATTTGATGATTATAAAGAAATAGAAAGTGTTTTTTCGGAAAATAAAATATATTTGACAAGAGGAAGGATAAGTACAAGTTATCCAATTTTCTCATTATTTACACTCTCAATATAAATTGTGTATAACCATGAGCAGTCTAACAAAAAAGGAATAGAACTCAACTTCATATAGAAAACCATAAATATAAAGCTACCCATAGGTGTTTGTATGAACCCTACCACAGTACACCAAATCCTTGTTTTGTGAATGAATGTACACAGCCTTGTAGCACCCACAGCGCCGTGAAAGATGTTGTACACCCAAATCTTATTCTGCATGTTTATCACAGATTTTGTGCCAAACCCACAGATCTGTGACGGAAGCCTTGGTAAAAGAAATAGAAAGAAAGGTATCCTTAGCGAGTATATATGTTAAAAGAACTAATTTAAGAAATAAGAAGTATAGCTATATCATATTAAATATTTAAAAAAAAAAACTAAATTTCTTTATAAGTTATTATTAGTAATATTAGTTTTTGTTAGTAGTAAGATAGATCTTAAAATTTTTTTTACCTTCTTTTTTTAATCAATTGAATCACTTTATTATAAGTTGTCATAACTTGTATCTCCTAATCAATTGGAACAAATTATGGATATAGAACAAATTATATTAAAAGAGGATTAATAATGACTAATTTGAAATTAATACAATGAGTATAGTAGTAAAAAAATATTAAACATTTTAATTATTTAAACATTAAATGTTTCCTTAATTGTTGTAAGTGTTAGACAATGATTAAAATTTGTCATAAACAAATAATAATAGAAAAAGCTTTTATGTGTGGTAATTTGTTGTTAGCCTTTTCCTATCATAGAACGCCTTTATTTTCTTAGTCCATCTATTCTATCGTGATTTTGTTAGTCAAAATCACATGTAGGTATATAACTTTTCTTAATGGCTGAAAATATTGATAACTTACCATATATCTTCCTCATGTTTAAAGAGTCATGAGATTCGTAAAACTGGGACTTTTTATAAATACTAATGATGTTATGATGGTGCCTATGGTAGAAATAAGGAAACCCAAAATTTATTGTTTAAATTATGTGCCTTCGTTTTACTTTTTTTTTTATATCATGTACCTCAATTTTAATCATTCTCATAGTACTTGTTTCATATTTGAAATTCAACATAAACTTTAAGTCTGAACATGGAAATTTAATTTTATATTTAGATTTAGGAAATTCTTTTAAAATTGAAATAATGAATTCCATAATAATTAACCTTTTAAAAATTACAAAAAATACATATCAATCAATTTTTTTTATTCATGTAGATAAGAAAAATACATTAACAATATAAAGTAACACCTAAATAAAAAGAAAGATAATAGTTATTTTATTTATGTGGTTTGCATATCTTGTCTATATTCATGACAAATTTTTTGAACTATTGAAAAAACATGTAAAGTCTTCCTCCAAATCATAACACCCTTGGTCACTTTGGGGGTAACCCCTTCCTTAGATCCAATAATTCTTCTTATCTTAGAAACTGCTGTTTATAAACATTACATTATAAACTTAAATAAAGAAACAAATCTCTATTTTACGAATAATATCTTTAAAATATAAACAAATCTTAAAGAGAAAACAATTTTTTTCCAAAAAATATATACAAATTTAAAATTAAAATAATTTGAATGATTTTCTCAACTAGATTTTCAATCTTTTACATGTAGATATATAGTTAAATAAAAAGTTTGAAAGCGAGCTAAACTTATTCTTTGATTTGCAACTCTTTGGTTAAATATATATAATACCTTCACAAGAAAACACACTTCCAGTGGAGGATAAAAAGCCTGGTGAGTTCGCAAATTAAGACTTCTAAGTTTTGTGCTTTGGTCTAAGGTAAAAATGTCAAATTTGAGCAGAAAATTAAGCTGAAGCAAAGAAGTAAAGAAGGTTTGGTATATAAGTAGGAATGGACGTAGGAAATATTTATTAGTAGAAATTTTAAATTTAAATATAAATATATAAACTCATTAATATTATGATGATAATTGTTATTTAGATTTAAAAAAAAATGAAAGATATTAAGTTATGTAATGATGTGAATGATAATGTTGATGTCAAATTGAAATACATAAAAGACTATTGTTGTCAAATTGACATGTGATGACGGCTAGATAATTTTTATAATTTTATTTATTTTTTGTTTAATTACATGTATCTTTTACCAGAGGTAATTTTGATTAATGAGAACTTAAACTAGAGACCTCAATTAGACTAGAACAACCTTTGTTAGTTGATTCTCACATTTGATGATTACATAGTTTTTTATAATTGTATTGATTTATTTTTTCTTCCTCCTTATAGGAGTTGAGAACAGTATCAAGAATATACAACAACTCACGCACCTAGCATATATATCACCCCACACACTCTGTTCAACTAACTGAGTTAAACCCTTGGACAATAGTATTGATTATATAATTTATTTAAAAAAATCTATGCATATTATAACAATTATATAACTATTTTAACACAATAAATTATAATTTAATCTAATTAAATCCTAATTCTATGTCTAATTCTTCAAAAAAAAGTTAAATATACAATTCTAAGTCAATTTTAATTCCATTAAAATTCTCAATTTCAATTATCTTACCTATAAAATTAAACTAGTTTTTTTTAAAAAAATAAAATTAGGCATGTAAAGGCATCATAGTCCGTCTAGCTCCCCATACAACACCCATTATTTTCGGCACATCCAAATATATTAAAACAAGAAAAGAAATCACAGGGCAAAGGCAAAGTATGAAACATCAATTAAATCTATACTCTTGAAGATCCAACCTATTGATTTTGTGGAAAGGTTGTATGATAAAAATAGGTATATAATAGGCTTAATTACAATTCGTACCCCTGGATTTTATCAATTGATGACATTTTACCCCCCAATTAAAAAAGCATGACATTTTGTCCCATTAATTTCAAAATCTAGCCATTGATGACTCCTCCGTTACTTGGTTAAGTTGACTGCTTGGTGGAAGGATTTGACTGGCAAGTGTTGGATTAAGGATGATGACATGGCATTTAATTGAAGATAAATGAGGTAAATGTTTTTTTTACCTTTAGGGTTTAGCTTTGTGGAACGAAGACAACGAAAGTGAAAGTTCTTATCCTTGGTTTCGCGAAGCTGCGTCTGTTTCTTCTCCTTCATTCACAAAGCTACGTCTGCTTCTTCTCCTTTGTTCACGAAGTTGTGTTTGATTGTTCTCCTTTATTAACGAAGTTGCATCTTCTTCTTCTCCTTCGTTGGTGAAGTTGCATCTTCTTCTTCTCCTTCATTGGTGAAGCTTCATCTTCTTCTTCCTCTAGAGTGTTAAGTTGCGGGTTCTTCTTCTTTTTGGAATGCGAAGTTGAGAGTGCAAGTTAGGTTCTTCGTCTTCGATTTTTGGAGTGCAAAGAGGTGATGAAGGTTGACAACCACAATGAAGGGGACATCTAATATTGGACAAGATGGGACTGACGCACATGCAAAAGATCACCTCGCATATGTATCCAAGTAAGCTTCTTTTGTTGACATCTATGTTGTAACATTTTTAGAAGTTAAGGTTTTCTAGAAATGGTCCCCCCTGGTTGTTTTCTGACATCTATGTTACTTATTATTGTTTGTTTATACTTGTAGGAAGAATACATTTTTTATCACATATTCTTACATTATCAAACCATGTAATGGACCTAACTTTTGGCCATGTGATACCAATGAACCTATTCTTCCCCCTACACTAAGAAGAGCACCTGAGAGGCCCCAAAAAGAGTAGGAATAAAGCTAATGAGTAGCCCAAGAGCAGCACAAGTTTGGGAAGGTAGTCAACCTTTGTATTTGCAATAGATGTGGAATGGTTGGACATAATATCAGAACTTGCAAAGCTAAAGCAGTTGCGGACAGATCATTCCAAAAGGAGGCAATAAGGTACACATTAATAACTAAGATTGTGCATTGCAAAAAATTTAGTAATGGACAATTATTAATATTAGCTTTAATTTCAATTTGCAGGAATTAAAAGGAAGAAATCAAATGTCAAATATGTTGCATTTAACTCTTCATCTAAACACCTCCACAAACCCGATAGTCAAAGTCACGTACTAAAAGATCTATTAATCAAACATGAAGATTTACTTATTTAGTTTTTTTTGTTGTACGTAATTTGAACTGGTGTTTATTTTTTGTTATAATAGTCCCTACATAATTTCCTTATAGTTATGTAATTTTGTATTTTGGATCATGTGACTCTGGTTATGATTATGTAATTTTGGATCATGTGACTATGCTTATGGTTATGTAATTTTGTAACATTCGTATAGTTATGGTTATAAAGTGGTTTTCAGTTGAAATTGGTTCTGCTTTGAAATCAGGTTGTTGGTTTTGCATTCTTGATTATGCTTTCAAGTTCATATTTTATATTTTGAAACCAGTATTTGTGTAGTAAAAATTATGAGGTTTAGAATTTGTATTTTGAATTTGTGTAGCAGAAATTGTGAGGTTCAGATGTTCTATCTTGAATTTGTGTGGCAAAATTTGTGTAACAGAAATTTTGAGGTTCAGAATTTCTATTTTGAGTTTCTATAGCAGAATTTGTGTTGCATAAAACGTGTATTTTGAGTTTTTATTGCAGAATGTTGTGTTTTCGGTTTAGGGGCAGCTGAAATTCGATGTCAGTGTTTAAGTATTTAGCAGAATTTGTGTAGCATATAATTTGTATTTTGAGTTTCTGTTGCATATAATTTGATGTTGCTATTTTAAGTATTTAGCAGGTTTAAATACTGGTTTCATTGTTTATATTGCTAGTTTAAGTATTTAGCAGGTTCAAATACTGGTTTCATTATTTATGCTGCTGGTTTGGCCAATGTATTCATATTTAAGTGATATTTTAGCCAATATATTGGGAGCTTGTTAATAGGTGTTGGTTTGGCTGGTGTCAAGTTGATTGAATTTTTTTGTTACAAATGAGAGCTTGTTAATAGGTGTTAAACACTGGAAATGATCACAAGTTGATACCTGCCACAAATAATAATAAATACTCATCCATTAGCCTACAAACTGGATTTATCTTCTGACCATTATTAGCCTACAACCTGTTTGATCAAATAGAAGCATCTCTAGAGTACTTGTTTTATCTTCTGGCAAGAATGCATAAGCACATGATTGTTAATTAGCAAGATAACTAATTATAGGATTTTAAATATAATGAACCAACCTAGTTGAACAGTTCAATTTCCCAATAAATTACAGGATTTTAGTTTTCATTTTTGAATCAAAATTAGTCATGATCTGGTTTGGACAAAATTTTATGAAAGCCAACAAAAATCATATTTTTGTCTGCCTTCAACCTCATTATAAGTCTACATTGAATTAAAAGCTTGTATCTCAATTTTCTATAGCTTACAGATTGTACAGATTGGGGAATAAAACATATTCATATACTGATAACATGTCTACTGATAGTTAATTATACACATTCATATAAATCATTGGTTTAAATTATATAAGGGTAATGACAGATTGGGGAATAAAATAGGTTGGAATGAAATATTGCATTATAAACAATATAATGTTAATGAGGGATTTTTAATTAGTAATGTCTCTATAAAAAACTTTGTACAGGTGACCCTAACAAGCATAGTGTTTTTGTAGCTCATTTGATGAAGAAAATTTATAAATAATTTCTAAATCAACAAAACCAGTCAAAATCAATATTACAAAAAGGCAAAAAATTGTCATCAACTTTAATTTCATTCAGTAAAAAACGGGTACACATTATCAACTTAGAACCATACTACAACCTTCATCTACTAACTTAAATATCACCTACCTATCAATTTCCCTTTCTAACAATTACAATGGTAAAGACAATTATAATTAACCAACAAACTACGAGTCCTATTTTCATAAACTTTTTCCTTTTCTTCATTTCAGTGATTATAGCTTGCAGTCCCTTCTCTTTATTTTGATGTTCTTCAACCTTCTTTAGTAGGTTGAGCATAATCTTCTTCTCCATCATATTCATTACAGGACCAAACCATTGAAAAAAATCACAACCTCTTCTCCCAGTAACCTACAATCAGCAAAAATAATAACAAACATGAATCAATAATTTCTACAAAACTAAACCCTAAAAAAACCAATTCAAAAAAAGCCCTAAACCTTGTAGGATCAACAACCATAAAATCTTCTGGATGGGTTGTTCTCGGTCCAAGATGTTACGAGTGGAGCTTCCAACTTACACAAGCAGACCATCCCACATCTTCGTGATCCTGCCTCCGAAGTACTTGATAATCCACTCACTTCCATTGTTAACCTGTTTTCTTGATCGTATTTTGAGCTTCAAGATGTTAAACTAAACAATGCAGATTGAAGGCTAGGGTTTCAACATTGGAGAACGGAGGTTTCGAAACCAAGGCCAACTCATGTGAATGTTGTTTGGGAGACTGAATAATGGAGAAGGGGCACTAACGAGCACGAAAGAAAGCTAATGAATTACCCTTCATTACTGTTAAAGAAAGCCCTAAACACCACATTAAAAAATTTTACCTCAATTACCTTTAATTAAATGTCACGTCATCTTCCTCAATCCAACACCTGGCAGACAAATCCTTCCCACCAAGTAGTCAACGTTACCAAGTAACGAAAGGGGCATCAATTACCGGATTTTGAAATTACTGGGACAAAATGTCATGTTTTTTTAGTCTGGGAGCAAAATGTCATCAATTGATAAAACCCCGGAGTACAAATTGTAATTAAGCCTATATAATATTGTTGTGGGGCAAACAAAGTCTTTCATGAGTTAAATAAGTAGGTGAACATGAGTTTATATACACTAAAAGATTTTTATTAATAAGAGGTTTTTTTCAATCAACAGACAATATTGTTTAACAAAAAACAAAAATTTTTTAACTTTCTCTATACAATTTTTTCACCTATGGCTATTTCTAATTTGATGAAGACATCTTATATTTTTTATTTTGAGTGTTAAATAAAATTTTTGACTTATATAAGAAAAATTGTGTGCCTTGAGAAAGAAAAAAAAAACACATGGTCATAAAATCAATTAAGTATGGTCATAGTAATAAAATAATAAACAAATATAATTTTATAAATTTTTAATATTCAAAGTAAACAAAAAATTCAAATAAAATATATCATAATACTTTAATCTACATTTCATTAATCATGCTCACTGGACTAGCTCACTTGTTTTTGTCGTCAGAACTTGTTTTTTGGTCGGACCAATCAATGGCATCTGACTTGCAAAAAGACTGTCAATGAATGTTGCAACTAAAAAGGTATAGGAACTATGTGTACTATAAGATGCTTCGGATATAAAGCATTTTTTTTTTACTGCAGATATAAAATACACTGTACTATATGATAATTTATTTATTTATTTTAAAAAAAGTAGACTTTTAGTGTTTAATTTAAGAAAGTCAAAACTTTGCGAGACAGGGCTTTTCTAAAATAAAAAGGAGGTGAAGAAAAGATGTTAAGACATTGCAGTAAAAAAAAGTTAAAATATAATTTTGATTCTTCAATTTAAAATAAAAATATGTAATTCTTCTATTTTTCAAAACCTATAATTTTCATCATTTATTTTAAAAAATACACTTAATAATTCAATTTTATAAAATTTATAATTTTGATCTTTCTTGATCGCTAAGAGATTAACTCAAATGACATTTCATAAGATTATTTGTTAAGTCATGTCATAGTCTATGCTAATTTTATTACAATCAATGTTTATAGTTTTATGAAAGGATTAAAATTATGGATTTTATAAAATCGAAAGACTAAATATCATTATTTAAAAACAAGATATAAAATATAAAAATAAAAATACTAAATATTTTTATTTTAAAATAGGAGAACCTATTGATTTTGTACTGAGATGTTCTCTAATAACCGAAGAATTCCTGAAAGGAGAAAGGCACAAACCCTTGTGGGAGTCCACTTCCATAAGGAACTTGTGTCTTTTTTTTCATAACTGGAACTCTCTTCTTACTAAAGAGAAAATAAACCCCTGGTTGTAACTAATAAATCTAAAGCCAAAATAATAGAATACTATTGAGAGTTGCTATTGACACCCTTTATAATTACTGGTACCATTTCTCTCACCCTTAAGAAATTGCACCTCTTTTCCTACCTCTCTCACCCTTTAAAACCACCCTTCATCCCCTTTTCTTTCCAAATCCTTTCTTTTGCTACCTCTCCTTTCTCTCTTTTTCCCCAATTTCTCCCTCTTTTGTGGATGATTTTTTTTATAACTATTTAAATATATAATTTTTAACAAATAATTATTTAATAATTAAATAATAAATTTTATTAACATATTTATTCTTAATTATATGTGTAATTAAAATTATAGCTAAAATCTTCACTAAAAAATTAAAAATATTAATTCAATACTTTATTTTTATTAATATATTATTTAATTATTTTTAATACATATACAAAGGATTCTAGGATAGAGGGTAATGTCTTTTTCCCCATTTTATGTCTCTTTTCTCTATTGATAAAATTTTATGTAATTTAATGAGTTATATCTAATTTTTTTATAAATATTTTTTATGGTTTGTAACAGAAGATTTCCATTATGAAAGCCACCCTTTGGTCTGTCATGCTCAAAGCTCCTCCAAGTTTCTGTCAGGCTATTATCTTTTGCATATTTCTCTCTTCCACCTTTGCAAAAGGTGAGTTTCCCCCTTTTTATTAATTTTTTGGTGAATTAAATGAAACAAGAACAGTAATTTAAGAAATTGATATTTCAACTTTTTAAAAAAATGATAAGTTTTTTTTTCACAACTAAATAATTGAAATAAATTTTTGTTGTGTAAGTTTACTACTTAGAAAACAGAAATTTGGTTTCGTTGTATAGGTGAAAATAATATACATAACGGAAATTTCTGTGTAATAATAGCAGTGTAAGAAAATATTACACGACAAAAATTTTGTTTGTGTTGTATAATTTTATTCAACTATACAACGTAAATAAGTCTCATTATGTAATTGATGTACATGGACGACGAAATTTTTTTTTTTTTCCATTGTGATAAACATTTTAGTCATTACAACAAATAGCAACATTAGGGGTGCCATTAGAAAATGGGTGCCAATAATAAAGCCCGATCCTTTTAACCGCTTTGGGTCAAAGAAAGTTATGGACTTTATTTGGGAGGTGTTGCTGCCTGCACTCATCTTTTTACTTCATACACTAATCAAATTTTCAAAACATCAAAATTACTCTTATTAATTTATCTTCTATCCTCTCATCCCTTACCTCTCTCCCACTTCCCGCAGCCTCCCTTTTCCTCTCCCATATCCCCTCCAAGCAGAAGAATCATCTAAAGCTTCAAGTGATCACTGTTTGAAGGTAAGTGGTTCTACAATTTTTTTCACACTCATGATTATTTTCGGATTAAGGAATTCTGACACTCTTTTCAATAAAATCCGAATTTGATAATCAATATACTCATATAGTTTTTTAGCACAGGAGATTATGTGTTCCAAATGGTATCCAATCTTCTTGAATGAAAGTAGATTAAGTAATCTAAAAAGTACTTATTCGGATTACGTAATTCGAAAAGTATCTCCACTCTAGATTACAAAAACATGTTTAAAATGTAAAAACATAAGAAATAAAGACTTAGATCTTGATTGATTTGATTTTATTTTTTAATTTTCGAAAAAAAGTTTTCAAGAATAGTTTTCAAAAACTGTTTTCGAAAAAAAAAACTTTTTTTGTGAGTGTTATTTAAAAACTATTTTAAAAATGTAAAAATAGAAAAACTTGTTCATATTTATTAAAATTTCATTAATGAAAAGCAAAAAATAACATATTTTGATTGTATTTTATGTTTTCAAAACAAAAATAGAAAACTAAAAAACAAAACTACTTTCAATTGTTCCTATTTTTTAGTTTTTAAAAGCTAAAAAACCAGAGTTGTTTTCGAAAACTATTTTCAAAAAACACTATCTAAACGAGTTTTTTAGTTTTTAAATAATAAGTGTTTGTTTGGCAACAGTTTTATAAAACTGTTTTTAGTATTTTAGTTTTTAAAAACTAAAAAACTTACTTGGATAATGTTTTCTAAAAACAGTTTTCGAAAACAGTTCTGGTTTTTTAGTTTTTAAAAACTAAAAAACTGGAACAGCTGAAAGTAGTTTTGTTTTTCAGTTTTTTGTTTTTGTTTTGAAAATTCAAAATACAATTAGAATATGTTGTTTTTTGCTTTTCATTAATGAAATTATAATAAACATGAACAAGTTTTTCCATTTTTGCATTTTTAAAACAGTTTTCAAATATCACTTGTCAAACAAGTTTTTTTTTTCTTTTCTTCCCGAAAATAGTTTTTAAAAACTATTTTTGAAAATTTTTTTCAAAAACAAAAAAACAAAACCAAATCAATCATCCTAAAAACAGTTTTATAAAACTATTGTCAAAACACTTACTTCTCTACGGGATTAAATACTAAATGGCATGAGGAAAGGTTGCAAAGGGCGCAAGAGAGAGAAAGACTGACATGGTGTTGATGGGTGTGTAGCGAAAGGAGAGTATTGCAATGAAAGAGGAAGGGGAATATGATTTTTTATGAAGGGTAATTTAGAAATTATAACCATGCAACGAGTGTATGGAGTAAAACTACAGGTGAAGAAAGTAACACCCTTATTTTGTACTAATCTCCTATCTTTTTTAATTTTTTTCTCCATGCATCTCTATAATGTCTCATGCATGTTATTTTTACATTTTTAGAGAAGGACTTTCAGGAAATGTAAAAAAGGCCGAAAATGGGATACAAGGAGACATTATGTTGTTGCAAGAAAAAAATGCCCTTTTGTTTTTTTTGCCCAATGTTTGGTATATGGAAAAAGGGAATTTGAATTCCACTTATTCAAATTTAAAATGACACATAATAAAACAATGGATATGTTCTTATTAAAATTGTTGATACAAACTTTTTTGCTTCTCCAGATACCCTTTTTTAAAGAAGAGTTGCCCTGTCTACGGAGGAGAGGTTTCCGGAGAAGGAAAAAAAATACTTCTTTAGATAAGTGTCTCTAATGAAGTATTTTTCAATAAAATATCACTAAATAAGCGAGATAAATATTGGAGATTGAATTTAAGGATAGAGAAGGAAAAGGAGGGTGACAACTGATAGTTACAATGTTAGGGAAAATTAGGGTTAGAGGTATATTGAGAATAATAAAAATTATTTTAAAAAAAGTAAGTAGCATTTGAAATAATAGTAGATAAGATTTCAAAATTCATGCCCTTTTTCAAACAAATCAAATAAAAAGCCCAATAGTCCATTTGGTTATTCAGAGGAGGAATTTCAATTACACTTACTATAAATTTGAATTTACACGTACTTTTATATATTTTTTTTCAAATTCCCAATTTATCCTTAAACTTAATTTTTCTGAAATTTTTTTTACTTCCTGGTAAGCTCTCATTGAAGAATTAAAAAAATTTCAAATTTTTTTACTTCTTCAATGAACTCTTGCTAGAGATTATGCTTATTACCACTTTCGTGTTTCTTTGATGTTATTGCTATTAAAAATGGACAGAGCAGTAAAACATGGTTGAAGTAGCCTGATATTTATAGCCCCCGTGCATTTTGCATTAGCTCAATTATTCATAATTCATTTTGTACAACGATAAAGTGTAGTATTGAGATTCACCCTTTGATTTGATTTTATATATACATCACATATTAACCTTATTTTTTGCGAGAGTTTGTTGAAGAGTTAAGAAATTTTGAAATTTTTTTAACTTTTCAACGAGAGCTTACTAAAAAGTTAAAAAAAATTAAAAAAAATTAAAATTAAGAATAAAATAAAAATTTTAAAAATATATATAAAAATATATATAAATTCAAATTATAGTAAGCCTTAATTGAAATTTTCCTATACATGCGCTTGTTAAGTTTAAGAACCTTTTCCAATTATTTGAGCAACTTTTTTTATTCTGGATTGTCAAATAAACAAGCGTTGTTTGGTATTGTTTCATTTCTACATTTTGGCCTGTGTTTTACACGATTAAAAAAACGGTTCAGTACCAGAAAATAAAAAATTAAAGAAAGATGATGAAATAAAAAGAGAGATAAGTAAAAAAAAAATAATAAAAAGTACAAAAAACATTATTCAACTGATACATGATTACGGTTGAACAGTTTTTATAATAGCAATTGTGTCTTAGTCTATTTTATCCATGCATGTGCTAATGTGCCGAAAGTTCAACACAAATCCTCCAATTCTTCTAAGCGTATGGTTAGTTTGAGGCATTAATGTGGCCTGTGAAAGTGTAATTTGGCCCTGGACCATTTGGATTGGTCCATTAGCTTAATACTATTTAGCATGCTCTTTTACCTTTTTCTCAGGTACCAAATTTTCTTGATCCAGAGTTGAACATTAATTCTTCAATATACTATTGAAGGAAAATATTAGCAATATACTTTCAAACACAAGTTTTTAAACATACTCTCTGTTATAAAGCTTATTAAAAAAACATACATTTTGTACATTGATCTGATAATTGAAACAAATTTTATTTTATTTTCTTACATTTTTCAACATACAAATCATTTAAGTTCTTTAAAAGAGAAAATCCATGTTCAAACTGGTTGTATATATGAAAAACCATGTATAGAGATATGCAAAACTTTAAATAAATTCCAATATATCAAGAAACTAGTCTTTTAACTCTGGTTGAAAATACTTTTTCTCCAAATAGAAATTCATGTTAAAAACAGTTCAATGCAAACTTCGATTGATAAGATCGTTTTCTTTTTCTCAGACACACCAAGATAAACTATCAATTAGTAAAAAGTTTAGATTAAAACTCCATATTATATTTGTAAGGCGTACATCAAGAATTAGGAAAAATATTGAATAAATATAGTGTGTTTGAATGATTATTTACAAAATTGATTTTGGTTAAAGTTATTTAATACGATATTATTTATGTTTAAATGTTTTTATTATAAAAATAAGTTAATAGGATAACTTTTTATATCAAGCATAAACTATTTTAAGTTTCAATACAAAATATATACCCAATCAAATTTTTATTCTTATCTGATATAAATCAAACACATAAAAAAGTTATCTAAATTTAATTTTAAATTCAGAAACAAATTTATAAGGCAAAACCATGTATGCAGGATTAGCAATCATGGGATGAGTTTGTTTAAGGTGAAAAATAAGCCATTTTAAAATAAATAATTTATACGTGATTTTTATAAAAATAGAAACATTTTATATTTTGGTATAAAAAATGATTTTTTAAAAATATACCAACTTTCTATTTCTGGTAAAACAACCATTACAACAGTTTCTCAAAATAAGTTGGTTTTAGTTTTTTTTTTTAACTTTAACTGCATTTAAAAATTTTAACCAAACATCTAAAATTAATAAACACATATTCTATTTAAAAAAATAGTTTTTTGTCATAAAATATTTAAACAAACTCTCATGTATATCTAAGTTAGTGTTAACATGGCACACAAAAGTAGGGGTATACATGGTTTAGGTTAGCTTAAATTGCTGAATTTTTTTTTTCTTAATCAAAATTGAACTGAATAAATGATAATTGAGTTATTTCAGTTTGAATTTAAAAAATTTAATCTAAAAATAAAAAAGAAATAAATTTTTTTATTAAATCATAAAAAATAATTTTATACCTCAAATTAATTAATTTATTAAATTCATAATTTTATAATAAAAAAAATCAAAATTAAGTTACTAAATTTGATAAAGTAAGATATAAAATATATAATAATATATATTTGGTTGAAATTGACCAAAATTTTAAAATACTAGATCCGTAAATCGAATTGAACACAATGTGTTTTGATTAATTCGATTTGGATCATACTCATCTAACTCAAAATTCAAACCAATTTAATTTATCCAGTTCAAATTATCAAATTCATTGTATCAATTAAAAACCGTGAACACTCCTACACAGAAATGTGACTTAAGGCTAACATTAGTCAAAGAGAAATGGTGTCTGACTTGGCAAGTTGCAACTCACGAAATCCTAAGGTCAAGCAAGCTACACCTATTTGGTTTGATTTTCATCTTAGAATAACAATGAAAATACGATCAAAGACAGCTAAGGATAGATTTTGTATTTGCACGAATCCCAAGATAGCATTGTCAAAAGTTAGGCAAAAAGGCACTTTTCTTTTTTTTCCCTCTCACTTTATATTACCTTTTGCTTATGGCCACCCTCTTGAATTGGATTATCATTCTTTAGATTTTTCTAGGGAACCATTATTTATTCGTTTTCCATAAATTGGTTGCTGTATGTGAGTGATAATTTGGCAGATCCATTATCCGTGTGATTATTTTTTATAGTAGTTTTCTTTATAATTAAATATTAATGTTTATGGTGTTAGATTTTATTAATAAAAAAATTCGAACTCAACTAATTTTTCTTTTTTTTTTTTCTATATGCAGTAGACTTTTTCATACTAATTTTATGACTCCAATTTTTTAAATAAAATAATCATTTTAATTGTAATTAAAAAAATATTTAAAATTGAAGATTAAACTTCAAACCCTATTTAAAAAACCTAGAGATGGTTTGGTTGCATTTTTTTATTTCCTTCTTATTTAGGATAATTTTCCGTAATTTTTTTAGATATATCCATTTTTTGTTAGGGGTTTATTTAAATTTTTTCTATTTTTAGAAAGTATGAAAATTTGAAAAAATGTGTTTAGATATATTTAGTTTTAAAAAATTTTCATTTTCTAACAAGAAAAGACAATTGTGGTAGCAAATATGGGATAATGGAGGTAGTTGCAATGAAAGTGGGAGGTGAAGGTTGGAGTAAGAGATGCAAAAAGAGAGTGAAAGTTGGTGGCGACAATAGTGGAGAAGTGATACAGGTCAAAGTAAGAGATGCAAAAGAAGCATGAGAAATAGCGACGATGGCACCAAAGGTCAAAGTGAGAGGTGCGAAAGAATCATGAGAGATTGTGTCAGATAAGTGGTAGAGTTTAAAGTAAGAGGTAGAGGTTAAAGTAGGAGGTACGAAGAAATACGAGAGATGGGAGCGACAAAGAGTACATAGGTTAGGATGAAAAGCGCGAAAAGAGTGTGAGAGGCGGAGGTAGAGACGGCAAAAGAGGAAAGAAAAGTAAGTTGATGTGGTTGAATATGAAATTATGTTTCCAATTTTTCAATTCTACAAAACTAATTTGGATAATTTTTTCCACTTTCCAACAATTTTCTTTGAAAATCAAGTTTGTAAACATATCTTTTAGTTTTCCTTATTTTTGAAATAATTTTTTTTTATTTTCCTATAAAACACTTCAACTAAACAGTTTCTTGATTATCAGTAACTTTTGTCCATGTAAATAACTTTTAACTTTTAAATTTTTTTAGTTTCACAAAACAGGAGTGACTTTAACGATGAGCACTCATAGAAATTAGAAAAGTGTAAATTAGAAAAAACACTTTGGTTGTATCATTATATCGATAAATTTGAAAAAGAATTATGCAAGATTTATTTCGGAACAATTGTTACTAGAAATGTTCAATATCATAAGAGGAAATAGATTATATATTGACGGTGTAGAAATCGTTTTATATCATTGTTTAATAACAAATTATTATATGAGTTTTAATTAGTATCAATCATAAAAGAATATTACATTCTCATTGAATCACATATTTTTATTTATATGATTTTTAAAATTTTAATGGGTAAAGTTAAGAAACTTACTATAAATCAAGAATTCTAATTGAATGTCATTATAAAGAGTGTTATATTGACTGTCTATGCCAATTAAACTTTTATTATATAATTAAGAAATGAGTTTAATTAATATGTACTATTAGTAAAAAAAATTTTATACTGGCATTCAATCACAATCTTTAATTTCTAGTAAGTTTATTGAGTTTACTGATTAATATTTTAAAAGTCATGTAAATAGAAAGATGTGATTAAATGTACAGTTTAATTGGTATACATTTACACTGACATTTAATCATGACTTTTCATGTATGTTACTTTTAAAGTAGTAATGAGTAAAGTCAACCAATATACCATTAATGAAGGATTGTGATTGAATGTCAGTGTAAAAATCTTTATACTATAATGTATATTAATTAAACTCTTAAATGTAAGTGTTATGTTATTTAAGTTTAATTAATATAATACTCTTTTAAACTGTTAGTGCATATTACTTAAATACTTAATAAATTTATTAAGTTTTAATATATTACACTAAAAGTCATATTCATCAATAATTTATGTTGATTTTTTTTGGAAGACAATGATTTATGATTGATGAACACCTAACCGTATAAAATTGTTTTATATTAGAAGTGTATGACAACTAAAATTCATGATAATTGAATAAATTTAGAAACTTAAAAATTAAAAATAAATAAAAACACCATAACTCATTTTCAATAAAGCTAGTTCATTATTCCCTTACAGCGACCATTTTTTTTAAATATATATATAAAAAAATCCCTTAACGTAACATCAATTTTTCCTTTCTCGAGGACCAAATTGGTAATGACTGATTAGCAAGTGTGGTCTACATACAATTACTAAACATCATGTCAAAGACAAATAGATGTCTACGACATGGGTTGCATCGTTAATCTGTTACTATCTTGTTGATTTAGGTTTTTGTCGCCTTGGAAAGGTTGTTTTCCCTTGGACTCATTACGTATTGCATGCACTATAATAACATTGGATACGGATTACTACCGTTTTATTTCTCATTTTCCTTTTAATTTCTTTCATTTTTATGCATGTAACTATGTAAAACAAAAGTTTTCTTTTTCAATTTAGATAATTAAGCTTGTTACATAGGCATAACCTAACATGAATGTTTAAATATTTTCTGGCTCGTACACCCATTGTTTAAAGGATATAAATATCTCTTTTATCCAAGAAACAATAATTTATATTCATTAAAATCACATCTTAAACGAGTTAGAATTTAATTATAATTGCGTTTTCAAATTTTATAATTATAAAAATTAAAGATTTGTTTCAATTTTAAATATTAAATATAAAACTATAAATTAAGTCTAAAGGAATGAACAACAAAATAGTCTTAAAATTTATTTAATAATTAAAAAAGTACAAGATTCTAAATAATAAATCACATTATCTATTCAATATTACTTATAAAGTTTCACAAAAAAAAAAAAAAAAAACTTATAAAGTGAAGTCACTAGCATATCATTAGTACATCAATTAATTACTTATTAATTTACTCCAAAACGGGATTTGTACCCATTAAAATACAAATGCAGCATAAAAGATTCCATTTTCTCATGGAAAAGAAAGAATCGTAAAATAATTTTATATTGTTATATAATTATAAATAAAAATATATTAAATTTTATAAAAATCATTTTAAAAGTCATAAAGTAATAATTTATAATTAAACAAAAATGTAAAATCATACATTGAGTACATAATCATTAACTCTTATTATAATAGTTTAGATGTGCTTTTACAAATATTATTAAGTTTGGTACTTTCTCTCTTTCCATGAAGATCTTAACAAACTTAATGGAGAAAATGAAAGTAGAGCTATATATAAATCAATTAATCAACTCTTCCGCCGCATACAGTTTGGTAAAGATCTTAATTAGTAGGTTTTACTATTAATTAATTAAAAATATACGTGAACACAATAACAAGGGTCGCCAATTAGAAATATGAAGTCAAAGTCATAAACATAAATGATAATAATAATAGAGACATTTCAACCTCAATATACTATAAAAACATAATAATAAAATCAGATATAACGATTTTCACCAAATGTGGAATCATAAATAACTTGAGTACATAAATTCCATTGTTTGAAGTCAAAGCATCTCAAACCAAAATAACTTCATATGAATGTCAAGGATTCAAAGAAGAAACATGGATTCACATGTATGCTGTGAAAAGTCAGCATTATTATAAGAATAGTAAACGAGCATAATAAAACTTTCAGCCTTTTCACATTATTGCATGAAAAAAAAATATGTAGGAAATTAATTAATTATGTACTGAAATAGTAGTAATGGGTACAAAAAGTTGAAATTTTGCTTAAACCAAACAATGCAGCGCCGTTACTTATGCCAATTTTATATGACAAAAAAAGAATGAAAAAAAAGAGAGAGACCATGTAGTCTGAGCTGGCCATACCCAAATCTAGGGTTTTGGAAGTTAGAATTTGACTACCAAATTTAGGCACATTTCTATATCTATTGCCTCCTATATTTCTTTTATTGAACTTTTTATATTTTACTCATATTTACCAACAATTCATTAGCTAGTATGAGTGATATTAGATTTGATGTTTTTGAAAAAATATTGGATTTAAATATTGTGTATGAAAAAATATTATTTGTATTTAAATTTTGTTACTTTACCTGTAATATGGTTAATAAATTTTTTTACCCATATTTAAATTTTTATTTTGAATAAAATTTTAAAAAGTAGTATTTACAGAAATTTATTTTGTAAAATAATAATATATGCTTGACAAAATAGCTAAAATCTGAAAAAAAAATCTAAAAATTAAGTTTTTTATAATATGAAGATTTGTAGTTTATAATTATCATTAAATATTTTTTAATTGTTTTTATACTACTTTACTGTGTTAAAGTTTATTTTTTATTAAAATTAATTATTTTAACATTTTCCAGCAAACTGTTTTAAAGATGGACTGTCATGCACTTTCTCTCTTTTTTTACTTACATAACAATGCGTATGATTTTTATTTATGTATAACAATGTATTAGTATTACATTGTCTACACATCTTCCAATTTTAGTTTCTTTTTTTAAAGTAGTGCTACACTATAAATTAATTAATTGTTTCCATTTTCCTCATCATACACACACACACAAAGTTATCCCTATTAATTTTCTGCCGGTATATCAACAACTAAATCTAGTGGTTCTAGAAATATTAAATTTTTGTTTATTATTTTCTTTATTTAAAAATTATAGTTATTTTAGAAAATTGAAGAAAATATTTATATATAATTTTTTCAATGATATACTTTTTTTTTATAAGTGATATCCTTATTTATATTTACTAATTCGTTAATTTTACAATTACCTAAGTTAATAACTAATCACTGATAAATGAAAAATATATTAATATCCAATAATACAATTGTCATAAAATATAGTAAAGATATTTTAATTTATAAATGACTAATTAATTTTTTTTAGTGAATGTGCATTAATATTAAACAAATATAATTTTGGAATGAAGAGACTATTATCGAATTAATGAAATTCTTTAATATTATTTATTAAGTTAATTTTTTAAGATATTTGTATTTTTAGTTTCTCATTTTATTTTCAAAATATATTCAATGTTTTATACATCAGATTAACTTTTATAAATTTCTCATTAAATAAAAATCACTTATTATAATTTTGTTAAAGTTATCTTATTGTTAATCAAAGTTTGACTATCTACAAAAAAAAATAATTTTGAATAGTAGGTATATATATTATGGAAATATAAATAATAAAAACAAATAGTTTTTTTATTCTATATGTCATTATAAAGACAGTATATTTAAATGAATTTATGTTTAGGCTAATCAACATGAGTATAAAATAACAAATAAAGTATATTCACGAGCGAGCCAGCCAGAAACTTTATTTAGGGAGATTTAAAATAATTTTTTTAAAAAAATATATTATTTTATACGATAAAAACATTTTTAAATCATTATATTATATATAAACATCTTAATATTATATATACTTCTTTAATATTTATAATGTTTTTATCAATCATGTTTCTTGCCATGTTTTTATTTCAATTTTTTAGATATTAATTAATATTAATTTTTATATATAATTTATTTTAAATATTAAAAAAATTATATATTTCTTTATAAAAATTTAAAATAATATATAAATTTGGGAAAACCATGGCCTGCTAATCCCCTCCTCCCTCCACCGGTGGGTACATTTAAAACTAAAATAAAATAACTGAAAAATAAATAAGAGAATAATGACATAAGGGTAAATTTGAAATTAAAATAAAATAAATAACAGCGGTTGAAAAATATATAGAGAGAGTAACCAACCTCTCCAATACAAGAAAGGATTAAATTTACTTAATTTATTCTTATTTTTAAATAGCCATAAAATTAAAAATGTTAAATGCAAAGTTGAACAATAGTATACATGAACAGACATATTAAAATGTGAAACATCTATAATTTCACTCTAAAATTCGTATATAGGCTTAAGTTCTTCAGATATTTATGTGCAATTATAATTCTTTTTTTCTCTGTTACCGGCTATGACACCGGAATAAATGGTGCAAGACTATGATGTTAACGATGCGTTAGGCACCAATTAATGGTGCAAAACTATCACCACACTACAGTCAAGGAGAAACAGTAGTCAGAAGTTGGTTTATAAAGTCAACCCAATTAATCGCCGAATTCATTATTCTTTTTATATGCGTTTGTTAAGGTGCGAGAAAACTTGTAATTAAGTTGAGATGTGTTATCAAATAATATTATTGGTGTGTATTAACATCATCTTAACTATAATTTGTTAATACATTCTAATTAAAATTAATTATTTCCTTTTTCTTTTATAAAATTGAAAACAAAGGTCAAAGATTTACAACTGTTTAATTGAACCAACTTTGGATGTGTATCATGTGAAATTTTGGAAACAGATATGTTTGGAGACCATAACCCTTCTTTACGAACTCTCAAGATCAACTGTGATATAGCCGGTTTTTCAGTGTCAACAAAGAGCAGTTGTGGGAGACATAATACGGAATTCTTGAAAGATTATGATTTTGAATTACGTTATCACACAGGAAAAACAAATATAGTGACAGATGCATTAAGTAGAAAATCTTTATATTTTCTTCATTAATGATTCATGAGATCAACTTGATTGAAGAGTTCAGAGATATGAATTTTTGTCAGCTGTAATAAGTAATAATAGAATACAATTGAATTCATTTCAGATTACCAATGACTTACAAAGGTAAATCTATTTGGCTCAGAGGATTGATGAGTTTATTCAAAAGAAAAAAGGTTGTTGGGAGAAAATAATGGTGAAAAGTTTAGCTTGGATAAGGAAAGAGTCTTGAGATTCAATAATAGAGTATGTGTGCGTAATGATATAGAAATTAAGAAAATGATCTTAGATGAGGCACATAAGAGCAAGTTGAGCAGACATCCATGTACAAAAAAAATGTATCAAGATCTTTAGAAAATGTTTTGGTGGCCCAAGGTGAAGAAGGAAGTAGCTTAATATATGGTCACGTGTTTGATTTGTCAGAAGGCTAAGATAGAACATAAAAAACCAGTAGGAATGTTACAATCTTTAGACATACCCAAATGGAAATGAGATAGTTAAGCAATGAATTTTATAGTTGGATGACCACGAACAATGCACAAATTTGATTCTAAATGAATTATCGTGGATAGACTAACAAAATCTACTCACTTCTTAGCCATTAATAATAGTTATTCATTGGAAAAACTGATGGACTTGTACATAAAAGAAATTGTAAGATTGCATAGTGTTCCATCTAGCATAATATCTGACAAAGATCCTAGGTTTACTTCTAAATTTTGGGGAAGTTTACATCAAGCCTTAGGAACTAAGCTTTATCTTAGCTAAGTTTATCATCCTCAAACAGATTGACAGTTAGAAAGAACCATACAATCATTAGAAGATTTGTTGAGAGCTTCTGTGTTAGAGGATTCAGGTAGTTGGGATCGATACTTACCTTTGATTGAATTCACTTACAACAACAATTTTCATTCTAGCATAGATATGGCACCCTATGAGGCTCTATATGGAAGAAAATGTAAAACACCTTTGTGTTGGTTTGAGACTGGGGAAAATTTGATCTTAGGCCTGAAATGGTGCAGCAAAAAATGAGAATAACTCGAGGCAGGCAGAAAACTTATGTGGATAAAAAAAGAAGATCACTTGAGTTCCAAGAAGATGATCACGTATTCTTGAAGGTACACCAAAGAAACTAACTTCCGATTTATAGGTCCTTATCAAATTCTCAGAAAAATAGGTTTTGTTGTTTACCAAATTTCTCTTTTTCTTTCTAATCTTCACGATATCTTTCATCTGTGTCAATTAAGAAAATATATATTTAACCATTCCCATGTAATAACGTTTGATACAGTGCAATTAAAAGATGACCTTACATTTGAAAAAATGTTTGTACAAATCGCAAACATGAAGATCAAGCATTCGAGAGACAAACAAATTCCACTAGTAAAAATCACTTGATATGATATCACAGGAGATGCTACATAGGAATTGGAGAAGATTAGGAAAAAATATCCTCATTTATTTAATCAATAAAAATTTCATGGACGAAATTTCTATAAGTATGAGAGAATTGTAATATTCTAAATTTATAATAAAATGTTTAATTAT
Source organism: Psophocarpus tetragonolobus (assembly GCA_037954015.1). NCBI lineage: Eukaryota > Viridiplantae > Streptophyta > Magnoliopsida > Fabales > Fabaceae > Psophocarpus > Psophocarpus tetragonolobus. Next base: position 78,208,235 of record CM075690.1, read on the forward strand.
ATTTTTAAATTTAATATATATTTAGTAATAGAATAAAATTTAAATAATATCTAATATAAAATAATTAAACTATTTTAAATTTTCAGCTACAATATTTTAAAAATAAACAAATATCATAAACTTTTAGTACAATATTAAATTATTATCATGAAATGTAAATATTTAATATTGAATTTGGAATTTGGAATTTTTAGAATATATGGTATAAGTAAAAAAATAGAAATAAATTTATAACTTATCTTAAATATTTAACATATATAAGTAAATATAAAAAAAAAAACACAATACAATAATAACACAGCAACGTGATTGAAGTAATATAAGGAAAGCTAAGGAAACGAGATAATGTGAGCACATAATGAAGTTTGAATAACACTTATCAAAATCCAATTAATGTTGTCTATAACTAATGAGAATAAAATAACTAGTAATTAGGATAGAAAAAGTAATAATTATATTGGGCCTATAAATAGGTGGTGGGTGAAGGTTGTAACGTGAGTGAGGAAAAATTAGTAAGAATCCACTAGTGAATATGTATTTTAAGAAAAAAAATTCTAATTTTTGTATTGCTTCAATTATTAAGCTAAGGAGGGGATGTACACATTTATCACTTTTAAAATACTATACTTATCTACTTATTTATTTTATGTTACTCTTAGTTATAATTATATAGTAAGGTATTCCTAACATCACCTTATTTATTATTTTATGTTAATTTTAGTTTTAATTATTTAGTGAATTGTCCATAACTTCATCTTATTTATTGTTTTATGTTACTTTTAGTTATAATTATTTAGTGAAGTGTTTCTAATGTCGCCTTATTTATTATTTTATGTTACTTTTAACTATTATTATTTGATTTCATGTTTGTAATCTTATTTAGTTTATTAAATTAGTTATCTTGGGGCTAATTATTAACCATTTTATTTTATTTGTAATGATTATTTTTTTAAAAAATATTAATTATTGTATAAATATGAGAAATATTAAAATAACACTTTTTAATGTTTGAATAAAGGTTTGAATTAATTTGTAGTTGAAGACCTTACAAATTTAAATGAATAAATATTTAAGGGGAAATATTCTTGTATTCTTTAAAAACCATGGTAAGAAGTTCATTTATCCTTACTAATCACTATAAAAATAATTTAAGTTTTCCAAATAAAAAATATTTGTAATTGATGATATGTGTATAAAATAAATATAAATTTATCATGCAACTAAAATAGAAAAAAATTATTATAAATATATATATATATATATATATATATATTACCATTTTTATATAAATAAATGTATATAAATATATATATATATATAGATTTTTCCTTTAATTATCTAAATTATTATTATTTAAATTATTTATATGGTATTTATTCTCACTCATTTATGTTTCTTTTCTCTTATATAAAAAAATAGAATGCAAATTTAAAAGGATGGACGCACCAAACTATCCAAATCATTTTTTCGCAGTCATCTTAGCAGTTTTTTCCTTTATTAGTTGGAATACGGATATAGTTACAAATTCAGTTACATTTAGAGACACTAAAATCTTCACTCTTATATTACGTTAACAATCACTTTCTACATTTCACTAGCTAATTATATAAACCCACTAATGAACATGTTTTTGCTAGTTATGTGAAAGTAATAGTAGGATAAAAGGGGAGATTTGAACACAAATAAACTCTTTCTATCTTTCTATATAGTAGAATGGGTATATGTAACATTATGAATGTTGAAATATGTGTGTATATATATATATATATATATATATATATATATATATATATATATATATATATATATATATATATATAAAGTGTATATAAATGTGGCTTTATTTACGAATTTTTTTTAGATAATTTAAGTTAAATAAATAACTGAAGAAAAGTAATTATATATTGAAATGAAATAAAACAAATTAAATAAATGTTTTTTTCTTAGAATAATATAAATAAGATTAAACATGGAAATGAGTTATTCTTAATACCGTTACAGAGCACGTCCCTTTGGTACACATTCGCTATGACTTAGCTTTAGTTTTGGTATTTACTGGTCCTAACTCGGCCTTAATACTAGGATCACTATCGTCATTACGTATCTCTAATTCAATGTACCACAATCAATACTTTGTTACCTACTTATAACAATCTACAACACATCTCATTAATCATTATTTCAATCAATTGTCAATCTCAAAACATTCATAATTTCAACATATCCTTTATATTTCAAATTACAATTAACCACAATTTCTTCACAATCATACTAAGACAAATCACTCCACAAAATTCTCACAACATATTCAAACTCAAAACACTTATCAAACTTCCAATCACACACATGCAAATATATATAATTGATCAAATCAAATTTTTACTTAAATTAAAAACAAGAATCAAGTTTACCTTACATATTTCTCCCTTAGAAGCTGAATTTACATAATTAAGGGAATTCAACTGTAAGAATCACTTAGAAGCTAACAAAAATCTCAAAACCAAAAAGAAACTTATACTGGGATTTTAAAAATAATTCAAAAATGATTAAATCGAACGGAAAAAAACCCCTAGATTTAGGATCAAACATACTTATAGTGATCAACAATCAAAATCAGAAGCAAGGAAGAAGATTTTGTCCAATTCCACGAACAAATTATTGACCATGCAAGGAGAAGAAGAGTTGACAGTGAAAGGGAGAGAAAACAATAAAGAAAAGGAAAATAAATTGGAGGAAAAAAAGAATGGAGAATAAAGGAAAGGAGGAAGGGAAAGAAACAAGAAATGAGGGTGTGTTTAGTAATCTCAATTTACTATTCTCACCCTCCAGATTACCGAAAACTTCTCAAAAATTAATTTAAACATCTCAAATCAAAGGAGTAACAATTATATTAACCCATCACATTGCTAAATATTATCTAAACTCTGTTACACAATCTCAATACAATTAATACAATCAATTACTCTTTAATTAATTTATTATTCAAAATAAAACTTTCTTTTTTTATTTATTTCACACACTTATAAGATATTATTAAAACACGTGATAAGAGACTTTATTCATACCCTTCATAGAAAAACAATTACTTGTAAAGCAGAGCTTTTAACATTCTGTGTAGGACTCCATGCAATTTGGGGGACTTGTAATAAATTTATCTTTGGCCATGTCCCTCCAAATAATTATCAGAGCACCAGAGATTGTGAGCAACGTTTCACTAACGTGATTTCTAGCTGCGACACTCAAACCCTCCCCCTGAGGGAAACTTTGAAGCTAAACTGTCATGGAGCTGTTCTTAGCTTTCAATTGCAGGTTGCGTCATATCATGAACTCAGTCTTACCTGGGAGAGGTATGTCAGATAGAGTGATCTTTGAATCCGACTCAATTCAAGTTTTCCAAATTTTCAAAGAAGGTTGTGACTCATCTAATTCCTGTTTCAACATTGTTACTTCTTTGGGAAGGCTTTCCACTCTTACATGAATTTCATCAAATAATAAATATGGTAAAATAATATTTTTAGAATTTTTAACAATAAAAATAAATCAAAATATAAATATATAAACTATTTCTTTAAACTAAATTACATATATGAAAGAATTATTTTCTAAAATTTTAGAAAAAATAATTACTTCTTTATTAATTAAACTAAAACAAACATTTTAATTCTTCACCGACTATCTGATCCTAAGATCACATATCTTCACAAGTATTTAAACTTTAACAAACCACAGTAAACATGTGACATTGTGATGACCAATTTTATCCTTAATCTGGTACATTCATGTTCATCCCATCTTATCTCACTTCCCTCCTTGTATTAAAAACTCATTTGTATGTACCAGAAAATCATTTTCTTTTGTTTTTTTGTCTCTTTTTAATTAACCTGTTTGAGTCAATTATTAGAGAACTGCCAATTATTTCAAAGGGAATCTTTTCAATTATAATCCATTTTGTTGTTTTATAGTTATCATTCATTAAATAAAGGGGTCTTCCTTCTTCTTTTTTTTTTTTTTTTCTGAAGCCAAGGTCATTCAATTAAATTACATGATACCCTCATTTTATCTTAATGATGAGAAATTTTAAGAGAGTAATTCATTTCATTTTGAAATTTTAAATACTTTGTAATGAAATACCTTGTTTGGATGAAGAATTTTAAAAGAATTTGAAATTCTAGGTATTTTAAAAAGCATTTTTGTTAGTTAAAATTATAGAATTTCAAATTCCTTAAAAAAGTAAGAATTTAAAATTCTTCAAACCTAGTTTTTTTTAACTAAAATCAGCAGAACTTATTTTTTACTTAATATCGGTTAGGGGTGATGAAATGGGATAGACCAAGCGGGTTGATCCGCCAACTGATTCTCATCTTTACGGATAAAACTAGTGTATTCAGTCATTTACCCATTTTTGTTTGTCCCGCCTAACTCCCAAATTTAGCAGGTTAAAGGCGAGGTGAGCTGACATGTACACCCACCAATATTATATTTTATATTTTAAAAATTATAATATTTATATAAATTAATAAAAAATTATAATAATTAAAATATAAATAAATTATTAAGTAGAATTTATGAAATATATTTGCTAAGAAAATAAAATAAATTTTTTTATAAATTTATTTGTCATTTATTTATGTAAAATCATAATATTATAAAAAATAAAACCAATTATGCAAGGTTTATTTTTTATTTTTCTATTTATTTATTGTAAAGTATTATTTTTTTAAAAACTAAAAATTTATTTTATATTATTTTTTAAAAATAATTTTTTTAAAAAAAAATATTGTTTAGTAAAATAAATTTTTATTTTTAATAAGAATTAAAATGTTCTATCCAAACAAAAAAATTAAAATTCAATAATTTAAATTATCTTATTCAAACAAAATATTTGAAAATGAAATTATTTGAATTGGAAAATTTTCCAATTCAATATATTTTAAATTCGTTTCATTTATAAATCTCTATCCAACGTAAAGGTTTCTAGATTAGACATTAATATATATGTTGAAATTGTTAGTATAAGTCATCAAGAAAATTGTTGTCCAGACCAAAATTACAAGACATAATATTTAAGTAATTACTCAATTAGTTTCCAAATTTTAAGAAATCTATTCTTAAAAACTTGATGTAACAAGAAAGATTTTAACAATTTAAAAATAAATCAAGACAGAAAATTTAATCTTTTTACTTTCAAAATTTACAATTTTATAATCTCTTTATTTTAAAAGATCACGATTTTAGTCTTTTGTTTAAATTACTTGTGTTCATTAAAATCATGAAATTTTTAAAAATAGAACCAAAACTATAAGAAAAAAGTAGATGAACTAAAATCATAAATTTTAAAAAATTCAAAAACTAAAATTATGAAAACAATAGAGAAACTGAAATCACGAGTATTAAAAATATACAGAGAGAAATAAAAATTACAATTTAACCTAATAGAAGAAATATTATTTTTTTTCTATAAATCCATATAACATCCGCTGTCTGAACTGTATTTTTCGCCATCCTCAATTTTCACAGTCTATGATACACTGATATGATTTGTCCATGGCATCAGAAATAAAAATCTGGACATATGCAGCACATTAGTTTGAAATGGCAAGGGGTCTATACACTAAATTGTTGTGCCCCTACAACAACACACATAAACCAGAAGCACATTGATGAATGGACCTATATGTAGCCCTCAAATTTACATCTACCCCACCCAGGTTTGAATTTTGTTACATAAAATAATTTGGGTAAGTTGAGTATCAGGAACTGAAAGTTTTCAGGATCAGATAGTAATTATACAAAAGTACTTATATATATATATATATAGTCCACCAATAAGATTTCCACATCATAGACTTAAGTATGGACATTTCATAGACTTAATGTCTTAATTAAGGTTTTAACTTAGCTTGGTGTTAAAGTCCATTATATGAAGAGATTGTTGAGTTCATAGCATGATAAGAAAGTCTCATATTAAAAAAAAAATAGTACAAGACATCCATAAACTTAAACAAGGTTTTGGATCCAAGGAGTGGTGTGAATTCCTTACTTAGTCAGAGTCTTAGAGTCCGAATCTTACCTACTAAAACAACCTTTCTTGGCCATATTTGAATTTTAAACATGAAGCTCGCCTGGCCTTTCATATTGTGAATTATCATGAGGAGGTAAATACAGCCACTACATGCTATGCCTACATATATACAACCAAATATGCACCGAATGTACAACCTATGATTTATGAAGTGCCAGTGAGACAAGTAGAGAGGAATAACACGAATAAAAAAAATGAAGATTCTTTGTCTCTTTCCATTTGCTTGATGACAAGTTACACTAAATGCCTCTGTCGGTTATGCTTTGGTAACACTATTAGAGTTTCATATGTTCCCAGTGAAGGACATGCATGTATATCCTGATATCCATATATGAGGCTGGATATCCATCTCTCTCAAGAATCAAACTAAAAGACGGGTTAAATAAATTTCTAGTACTCAACAAGAGCTTGTTGGTTCGAATGATATTGAATTTAATTTTGTTAAATAAGATATCAGATTCGAGTAATGTGTATAAAGAAAATATGGATATGGTTGGGAGGGGGAGATAGTGTGATCAGCTAAGTTTCTCCATAGAAATTAGACATTCACCAATTAAGTTTGTATATATACTTTTTATTAATAATATAGTTAATGAAAAAAAAAATTTATATATTAAAAAACGTAATTTTTGTTAAAGTTTTTTATAATTTTTTCAAGTCCTTTAAAATATTTTTTTTTTAAGAAAAGATTTTATTTATCAAGAAAGCATAGAGCAACTTTCACGGTTCGTTGTAATATTTTAGACTAAACCATGTTTTTAACTTTTTATATATTTAAAATATGAGTTTAATTGATATACACGGTCAGTGTAAAAGATTTTTACACTAACATTTAATCATGACTTTTAAATTAATAATGACTAAAGTCAACAAATCCATCATAAATAAAACGTTATAATTGAATGTCACTATAAAAAAAAATTTATATTGAGAGATTATACCACTTAAACTCTTAAAATATTTTATATGAGATAAATTATTGAAAAATATAAAATCATCAGAAATAATATTAAATGAGTTATGAAATGCACAAAAAAATGTTTTTCTATTTAAAATAGTGTTTAGAGAATATATATATATATATAGATAGATATTTATTTATTTATTTTAAAAGCATATAGAAATCTCTTATCCCAATTCTTGTCTCATTTTGTGTGTTTATACAAATTAAGAAACACTCTGTCATGTAATAATTTTTTTTATATAATCTTTATTTTGTAACTCATTAAATTATACGAGGACATTTCTTAATTAATAAAAACAGAAAATAGGGGGAAAAAAGAGACACGAAATAAAAATAGAAGATTTTTATCGCGTCTTTCCGCATATTTCTAGCATTAATCTTTGTTGGGATGAGGAATTGGTGATCGAGTAAGGGAATAAGGTGAATTGTTGAAAGAACTCAAGAAGGCCTTATAAATAACAGTGCGAGAAACATGGATAGAGTCATATGAAAGAGTAGTGATTTCCTTTTTTCATGGTACTTTTCTATTTTCATGATGTTTTTTCTAATATAGTTTTGTGTCCTTTATGGATTATGATTGACTTGCATGCTGGAGATGTATGAATGAATAATTGTTTGGTGACTTATAAGAGAGACGTGCGTGTTTGAATAATAGTATTATTTTAAACGAATATATTTTATATGTTCTGCATGTGTCTTTGTTTTTTTTGGTGAAGGTGTTCTGCATGTGTCTAATTTACACGTAATAGAATATAAAAAGTTTATTGGGGTGTTTAGTTATAGGATTTTTAATTCAATGAATGGATATGTTCTGCATGTGTCTTATAACATGAAATAGAAGAAGATGTTTATTGTCCTGCTACCGGTTTTTAATTAGTCTTTTGGATTGAATTATTCTAGTATATTTATGTTATAACTTATAAAAGTTAAAAACCAAAAAATATAACAGATTTTTTATTCAAATAAAATAGTTACGTGATTTTCTATATTATCCTTTTATATTTTTACTTCATAAAATATATATATATATATATATATATATGTATGTATGTATATGAATTAATTAAATATTAGACAGATAATAAATGTATAATCGATAAAATATTAATTAATGTAATTTTGAACTCTAAAAATGATAAATAATAAAAGTAAAAATACCTTTAAAATTCAATAATAAAGAAACAAATATAATATATACTATATATCTTTCTTCTTAATTATAAGAGGAAATTGACTAATCAATATTTAATAAGAAATTGATAAATCTAGATAATAACATTAAATTAGTCTGTAAATGCATATTTTTTAAAATTTATATTTTTTTTCAAATTTATTCTCATCATTAATCGAAGTGGGAGTTTGTCGAAAATGAATAACGTTATTTTGTGTGTGTGTGAAATAGAATGGGTGCAAGCTCAAACCAAAATAATTAAACTAAAGCAATAGGGTCACACAACTAAGTCATGCAAGTACATAGCAGATAATTAATAAGGTTATTGGTATTAAAAATTAATAAGATTTAATAAAAAAATTGATATTTATGTTATTTAAGCCGTGAGACCCGCTTACCTATTAAATTAGTATTTTGGGTTAGATACTTAATTTTTTTTACAACAATTAAGTAATATTTGTTTGGTTCGTTTTCTGTTTTTATTTCTAGAAAAAATAAAAAACAGTAATAAAAATATGTTTGGTTATAATTTAGAAAATATTTTTATTGAAGACATTTTCAAAAAACAACTAAAAACAAAAAATAAAAAAAAATTGTTTTCAGTATTTTTAAAAGTTAACAATATATAAAAACTTCATAACAACATTGTAATTATATAAAAAAAGAATATATAAATGTATTTTAAGCTATATATGTAAATAAATTATAATATTTTTGCTAAAATTAATTAAATTTAACAATATTATTTTTTGAAAATAGAAATATTAAGTGAAAATAAACATATTTTTTAAATATTGAAAATAAAAACAATCTTCAGAAAATAAAAATAAAAAATAAAAATAGAAAAAATTTTCTCAAACCAAATATTACCTTAGATTTTTTTTTTATTCTTATCTAAGTTATAATCCTATTGGAATTTTTAAAATGAAACTAACCGTGTTGACAACAATTATGAGATTTATAATCATTTATTATAATAAATGCTAATTTTTTTATCCATATGAATAAAAATAGTGTCCGGGTTCTTATCCAACTTAATTAACTATCCTTAACTATTGTAATCTATATATTACTTATATTTTTATTTAATTCGCATTTTTTTTACTATTAATTTGTAATTTTTTTATTAAATCGTCTCTGCTAATTAACTCAGAATCATGAATCCACCACTGTCATAAATAGAAGCACAATTTAATTTGTGCAACCACTCAAGTTGACATTACACCGTTTCTCATTGGATTTAGTCAACATCTGAAAATGACAACCACTGGGTTCCAAGAATAATAATATCAAGCATTTGGTTAAATTTTAATCTTGATTTTATTATATATATTAGGCTTAATTGTACATTCAAATTCTTAATTTTTATAATTATAAAAATTATAACTCAATTTTTAATTTAAGACATTGTGGTCTTAAATTTTTAAAACTTTTTAATTAATACTCAAATTAGATGGAAAAGATTAATTTTTGGCATGCATAGTCAACATAATTGATTATTTGCAAATTATTTATTTACAAGATCGATTATTTGTGCAAGGAGAGGTGTTGAATAATTAATCATTTACTTACAATAATTGCTTATTTTGCATATATAGAAACACTTATTTGCCCAAAGATCAATACATTTTCAAAGTACAGGATAATAGAGTATTGTCAAGTCACATTCACATTAACTTTTTTATAATTAGTCTTCTATCTAATCTAAATATCAATTAAAAAAATTTAAATTTTAGGATTGCATTATATCTTTGACTAAAAGTAAATGATTAAGATTTTCGAAACTACAAAAATAAATATCATGATCATGAGGTGTAATTAAGCCATTATTTATTAATCTTTGTTCACATTATTACAATTATTATTTAACATATCTTTTAATAAGTCAACAATTGTATTACAAAAAAATGAAAATATAGAAGGTACAAGGTAAGTTTTTTTAAGAGTTTTGAAAAGATTATTTTTTAAAAAAGACAAATTCTATTTAGCAAGAGCAATACATATCCATATTATAAGAAGTGGCATGATAGTGTGAACACATTACATTAACAATAGAGAATTAGCTTTATACATTACAAATCTCTTTAGGAAAATAGACAAAGTTCAATGCCATAAAAGAACTCATATGTTTCCCTACCTAACCAAATTAAAGCAATATTATAGTTGTACAGACCATTCATAGAACGAGGCAAACAAGTTTTTATAGAGTGAACGAACCTACAACCATGATCTTTACAAAAACTCTTACAAGACTTGTTCGACATTAAACGATACCACCGAAACACTAAATAATTTCTTGCCAACCAAACCCCAGAGAGTGACTAACCAAATAACACAAAGAATATCTACATACATTTTCCCAATAGCTTTCATAATGCTCAGATGTTACCAGAAATGAGAGTGACACTCTAGAGTAAAACACATAAATAACCTAATCATCTATAACATTTCATCTATACTTGATAAGTAACTCACATGTGAGAAGAAAATGTGACACAAATTCCAAATTATTGCAATATACCAGACAAGAAGCCTCACCTAATGAAATGATGTTCTATTTTACCAATTCGACCTTCATCAGATCCTATTATGAGCTACCTTCAAAGAAAATGCTAAAACCTTAAAGGACACCTTCGACTTCCATAACTCGTAAAGAAATGTGAATCAGGACCATGAGACTCCCCACAGACTAAAGTATATGCTTCTCTTATAGAGTAATGAATATTGTTACTTGGACCATCAATCCATCTCCATTCATGTTTGACATCCCATCTCAATTAAACCCCACCAAGAGCACCCTCCAACTCCCTAACCACTCTTGCTCCCGGTTCAACAACTCTTTCCTCCACCTAAATCTTCATTCCTAACTCTCGTTGCCTCATCCCCTAACTCACACAGAAAAGTCTCTTTTTTATTGGATAGTGTGTACAGTCTTGGAAACAATGATTTAAATTTTTCCAACTCACCCCATCCCTCTTCCCAAAATTTGAATAATGACATGTCACCTACTATATATAGGTTTGACACCCGCCTTACCAATCATCTCACCCCCACTAGTTGTTACATTCAACATATCCTTCCACCATTGAGACTCACCACTCCGTTGCCTCAATAATATGCTACTCATTATGTCTTTCTCATATTTGGGTTGTAGAACTTTGATCTGAACTTTAAAAAGATTAAATCAAACTCAAAGAAAAGAAGAAATGAGCTTAAGATTGGAAAACACTCTCTAAGCAAACCATGCAAGAAAGAAAATCATTATCCTACCAACACTCCCCTTACACCTACTCTAAAATGCTAACTGTATCTCAGGTGTGTTTGCTCTAGATTATTATGTGTATCTCCCTAGGTTATAAGAAAAGGAAAAAAGAGTGCAAGGAAGGAAAAGGAAACAAAGAGAGATAAAAAAGAGTAAAAATTGAAGTTGTTCATTCAGGTTAAAAATAATATAAAAAGAATAAAAAATTATAAATTAAAGTTATTACAATTACAAAATTAATTATATATTTACGATTCTCTTTTATAAACCAGGATAGTTTTGGAACAGTTAATTATTTTGCATTTTTCTTTTCATACTTTTTTTAATGAAAATTTAAACATATAAGACTTTCTTGCTACTGTTTTTTTAGTAATGAATTAAAGAAATTAGAAATTTGCTTAATTTTAGTATGTTATTGATACATACACGACTTTTATAACACGTAATAAAAATTTTATTAATTAAAACTGACAGTGTAATTGAAGACGATAAACATGTTGGCTAATGATGAAAACGGTGTACAATAATAGTAATGCGTGGGTTAATTAACATATAATAACTCAATTGTTGACGAGTAACGCAAATAGTTGGAATCTTGCATGTATGAAACAAAAAAGAAATAGGAATCTTGCATGTGAATGATAGTAACAATTGGTAAGATGTGACTAGATTTGGCTCCTTTTTAGTTATGAGATCATGTGTGATTTTTCACGGGTCATCAAAGAATTGATGAAAAGTGTAGTCCCATGTCATTGTGTGATAAAAATCTATCCATCAAAACTTGCTCCAATGACCAGCTTGCTTTAGTGAGGTAGATACTTTATATTATTTTACAATATTAATAAAGGATTATTTAATTATGTTATTGGAGTACAATATTCACCAATTGATAATTAATCTCTACTAAAGAAGCCAATACCACCTTTATTTTCCAATTTGATCAAATCAAACACTTTTTTAATAAAAGATCAAACTTTAACCAATTACTTATTGGTAATTTTTTATAATGATTTTTTTGCTACATAATTTTTTTAAGTAGGTCACAGTAGATTTAATAAAAAAAACCATTAAGTTGATTGACACGTACGGGACAAGGGTAATAGTATGCAGTGCAACTATTAATTGTACTTTTATTTGATCAAACAAAAATTATATTTGGTATGAATTAATTTACTTTAAAATTTAATCACACTTAACATTGTTCAGTCTTCTAAAGTGTATTCTATATGAATCAAATCCGGATTTGAAATACATCTCTTAACTAAGTTTTTGTTAAGATATTTTAATGTAAAGGTGTTTAATAATTTGTAATATCATGTTAAATTTTTAAAAAGCTAAGAGCATGTCGTCCAAAAATAAAAAAGTTCATAATCTATAATATATATATAAAGAAAAGAAGGGACTAGGAAAATTATAAATTTTCTTCTTCTCTTTTATGAACAAATATTTATTTTCTTTATTTTTTTGTCTTTTCAAAATTTTTAACTTCTTCTTTTTTATTTTTTTCCTTCTCTTTTATGGAGATGTGTCTATTTTTTTGTTTTTTTTTTGTCTTTCTCTTTTATGAACATGTGTCCATTTTTTTGTCTTTTCAAATTTTTAATTTCTTGTTCTTCTTTTATTCTTCTTATTTTTAGTTTTACTTTTTATGTTTTTATTTAAAATTTTAATTTATTGAATATATTTTAATATTTGTAAAACAATTTTAAAATTTTATATATATTAGATATGTAAAAAATTATTTTATTAAATATATTTTAATACTTTACAACATAATTTTATATTTTATTTTATCTTTTTTATTTTTATTTTTAATTTATTTTTTATTTTATTTTTTCAATTATTATTTCTTCTTTGTTTTTCTTTTATATTTTAATTTATTTTAGTTTTCAACTTTCTTATAATTTTAAATTTAACATGTTATTTATTTTATTTTAATTTTAAATTTATATAAATAAGCTTATGTAATATATTTTAATATTTTCTATTTTTTTTAGTTTTAATTTTTTTTTATGTTTTTTGTATCTTTTTTTTATATTGTTATATTTTTATTTATTATCTTCTTTTGTTATTTTTATTATTTTAAAAAAAATTATATATTAATTTTTAGTTTATTTATTTATTTTTTATATTATTGTTTTACTATTTTTTGTAACTTTTATTTTATATTATTTATTTTTAGACAGTGACTATATGAAGAGTAAGAGATAGAAGTTCTTTCGTGAAAGTACAAATTTACCCTTTGTTAAAAATTGACATATGTCTTTTTGTTATATTTTCTTGTCTTTTCAATTTTTTTTTATCTTTTTCAATTTCCTTTTTATCTTTTTCAATTTCTTTCTTTTATATGTTATTTTCACAAAAATTTCTTAAAAATTGACACATTTGTTATATTTTTTGTCTTTTCAATTATTTTATCTTTCTCAATTTCTCTTTTTATATGTTTGTTTTTTCATTTTTATTATGTTATTTTAAATTATATTTTAATCTATTTATACTTATATTTTAATTCCTATATTTTTATTTCTTTTTTTTTCTTTTCAATTCTTTTATCTTTCCTAATTTCTCTCCTTTTTTTCTTTATAAGTTATTTTATTTTTCTATTTCCATTTTCACGTTATTTTATTTATTATATTTTATCCTTTTATTTCTCTAGGTATATAAAATTACTTATGTACCCTTTCTATATTTTTAACATGTGTCTTTTTTTCTTCTTTCTAATATTTCTTTCCATTATGAATTTATTCTCTTTCTTCTATTTTTAAGAAACATAGTATCATTCACAAGAAAATATGATATCACTTACAAAAGAATATTAAGCATAGTAAAGAGACATGTTTAAGTTTATATTAGTTTTGTTATTTTACTTTTTTTTTAAAATTTTAGTTGAATTTTATTATTCAAACAAGTATATATCTTCTATGGATAAAACTAGTATATATGTGCAAACATATGTTTATCTAAGATTGTTTTATCTATGTTAAATAATTTACCATTATAATTTAGTCAATAAAAGTTTACTTCACATTTATAGTCTATTCTATCTATTGTAGTTATTCTTTGTTGTAAAATGGATATTTCAAAACTTAACTAAGAGTTATATATTATTAAGGTGTTTAGGAAAATAAAAATTCAAATAATGTATGTAAGAAATTCTTAAAAAAAACAGTAGTAATAGATAAAAAAAATTACGTATTAGATAAAATAATCTACAAATTTCATTAATCATATATTTATCTTAAATACCAATAACAACTACTTTGATATTCATGCTAATTAATAAAATCTAATTTTATTTTTGGTTGTATATGGTTTTAATATAGATTAATGAATTTTGTTTTTAGTTTCTAATAAAATTTTATTTTATTTTTATCCATAAAATACTTTTTATATAGTTTTTCTGTAATTTTTGAAGAAGAATTTGTTAGTAACTAAATACAAAAAAAAAATTATTAAGAACCAAAAACAAAATTTGATAATTTATCATAACTAAAAATATTTTTATATTAAAATAACTTTAAAATATTACATTTTAAAGTATTAAAAAATCTTGATAACAAATTGTAAATTATAATATTATAAAATAATCAAATTATTTTATATATAAGTATTTAATAAATATATCTTCTTAAAAAAATTAATAAATATATTACATTGTAAAATAATTTTAAATTTAAATTTATTCTATCTATGTATTTATTAATTATTTGAGACAATTGTATTTTATACTATTATGAACAATCTATCATAAAAAAATTATTTATATTTAATAGAATTTTATATCAAAGACTAAATAATATTTATCTTTAATTTAAAATTTTATAAATTAATGGTTGAATGTTTGATCTTTTGAGAATCATGTAATATCTTTAATCAAAATCTCATTTTCTCTTTGAGATCATCTTTCAAATCTTTGTGATCATAGTTACATTGTTGTGGCACATGTCGTATTATTTTTATTTAAAACATTTACTAATTGCAAAAATCAAAGAAAATAAATTTTTTATTTTAAAATACAAAAAATTATAAATAAAACATAAAAATTCATAATTGTATTTTATGCTTTTTATAAGGAGATGGAAAAAATTAAAAACTATAAATAATAAAATCTAATTTTATTTTTTAGTTATAGATAATTTTGGTATAGAAAAATGAATTTTGTTTTTATTTTTTAATAAATTTTACTTTCTTTTTATACCTAATAATTTTTTAGAAGAATTTTGTTAAAAACTACATATAAAGAAAAAATTTATTAAGAATAAAAAAACTTTGACAATGTGTCAACTTACTTTTTCCTTTAGACTGTCTTTCACATATATGTGATCGTAGTCACATTCTTGTGCCGCACGTCATATTATTTTTATTTAAAAAATTTATTAATTTTTAAAATTGAAGAAACTAAATATTTTTTATTTTAAAATATAGTAAAACATAAAAAACTATAATTTTTTAAATGCTTTTTAAAAGAAGATGAAAAAAAAGTTAAAATAGAGAAAATAAAGTCTAAATTTTATTTTTGGTTATAAATTATTTTGGCACAAATTAATGAATTTTGTTTTTGGTTTATAATAAAATTTTCTTTGTTATTTTTATCTTAATAAATTGTTTTAGAATAATTTTATTAGAAAGCAAATACAAAGAAAAAAATTATTAAGGACGAAAAAAATTGATAACTTTTCAAGGATAAAAAATATATTTAAGTCCTTTATTTTTATATTAAAATAACATAAAAATGTTACATTTTAAATTATTAAAAAATCCTGATAAAAAATTATAAATTATAATATTATAAATAATCAAATTATTTTTTATTTAATATTTATGTATAAGTATCTGATAAATATATCTTCTTAAAAAATTAATAAATATATTACAATTGTAGAGTAATTTTTAAAAACTCAAAAATTTATATAAGTGTAAAAAAAAAGGTTTATGCAATGACACTATATTAATTGTTATAAAACTAGCAAATCATGTGATCAAAGCTATAATAATGTCTTAAAAAAATGAAAATTTAAACTACATACCAAGAATGTTAATGTCTCCATCACAATCTCCTTGGTCTTTGAAACTCAATAGAATACAATTTTCAATTATTATCTCATATGTCATGAAATTAACTAGTTTCAAGATCAATCATTAACCCCTGTTGGATTTTATTTGACTAAATCAATCTTTAGTCATTGTTATATAGCAATTTCAAGAGTGCAAAACAAATATGATTTAAAGATTTTGATTCATGACATGGACAAAAAACACTAAAAACAAACTATAAACGATGTTTCCAAATAAGTATTTCAAAATCTATACTAGGTATGTATAAAATAAAATCGTTTTCTTTAATATATTATAGATTTTTAAAATTTTTCAGAACTTAAATAATCTAATGTTACAATCTTTCAAGTTTAAACTCTAACTTCAAATAATCTTCAAAATTTGCTAAACATGATGTTGTTAATTTTGTAGGTTTATACCTTGCTACATTTTTAGTTTTTATTTCATATTAATTAATTAAGTCTTTATAACCTTTTGTTTAAATGTTTTTTTACTAATTTTTATAATTTGACTTTGATAGTATGTGAACAAATTGAAAAGTATCGTCTTTCATATTTTAAAATACTGATTTTTTATTATTTATTTTGAATATTATTTACCTTACATTTTGTATATTTTAAGTTATCAATGATGATTCTATTTTATAATTTTATGCAACATTATATTTATATATTTTATAAATTATTTAATTATTAAAATATTGTATTATAATACTAAATATGTAACATCCCTCCATATATATGGTGCTAAACTAGTATGGTAATAGAACACTATTCCTGATTTTACGTGTAGCCAACAAACATGACTCATTTTAAGGCAAAAGTTAAGCTATTCTAGTGTATGAAAGTACTTGTATGTAGAAGCAGCTTTCAGTGTCTCTCTGACTATTAGTCAAGTATGCTTAAAAAAAGAATGAGAAAATTCGTAACGGAATGTGCTATAACAGATTTTTACATTTTTTTAAAAAGAAAAAAATAATATATGCAAGTTATATTCTTTCTTAGAATATACAAATGAAAAGCTATGCATATTAATGTTATATACTTTCCTAAAAAGGTAAATTAGAGTGTACACTAATAAGCCACGTATATGCATGGGGGCAATGCATGTGGGTGTACGTGTGACTTTGTGAATGATAAAACCATTAAAACTTATCATTTGTGACGTACGTAGGTCAAATATTTTTATATGGTGAACTTTAAAATATTTTGCCATCGAAGCACCAATTAATTCTTGGATTATTATCGTTTTCATATAATTTGGGGAGAAGAGACACTTCCTCTATTACTATCTGTCCATATTTTTTTTCTAAAAAAAATAAAAAGAAGGATGATCATGGAAGCGGTAAAGAAATGGATTGTTTAGCTGAGAATTAAGTGTTAAATATAAATTAGGTTTATATTTTTTTATGAAATAGTTTAGTTTTAATATAATATTTTTATTAAATTTATGAAATGCTTTTATAATTAAGATTTTTATTATTATCATGATAATGATTTTATATAATTATTATAAATATATAATATATTGATAATTGATTATGATCATTCTGACAATTAGGGATGACAGCAGGGTGGAGCAGGTTTGACCCTTCCTTTTTTCGTAAGCAAAAATATGGGACGGGGGCGAGTATAGACGAGGTATGTATAAAAATTTAATCTATATCTCTGACCTGTCAAATATTTTTGGATTTAGATATACCTGCGGATATCCTGTTATATTTTTTTATTAAATAAATTATATATTAAATTATTAATTATATTTAGTTTATTAATTAAATAAATAAATTATATGTTAAATTATTATTATATTTTACTTTTAATTGTTCCTGGGAGTGTGGATTTGTATATAGACTTGTAAATTTAAAAATATATGTAAAAGATTTTATTTAATATAGAAGCAAGGCAGTACTGGAGGCGAGGACGCCAACAAACTCACCTCGTTCCCATCCTCAATTTTTTAAGCGGGATGAGGATAGGGATGGGGACATGGCAGAACCAATAATGCGAATTTTTCTCGTTAAAATTGGGAGGGATAAGTGTTATTTGCTGGGACGGGCATAATTATCATCTAACGAGAATAAAAAATTATGGTATATTTATTATCATTATTTTATTATTTTATAATTATTTATAGTTATTATAATTAGGATAATCTATTACATTATATTATAAAGAAAATGGCGTTTTATTAATTTTATTATATTTTTAATATACCAATTAAATAATAGAATCTTATATTAATTTTGATATTATACAGTATAATAAGATAATAAATTCTATAAATTTTAATAATTAGTGACTGATATATTTTATTTGAACGTTCAAATTTTTCTCTTTAAAAAATTATAAATATATTATAGGGACAAAATTAAAAAATTTCGAAAATTATAAGGACAAAATTTACACCATTTCGTTACCGTAATTTTTTTTAAAATCATTCATATAATATTATTTTTTTCAAAATTGATCTTGTTATTTTATTTCGTTAAATATTAACATGAAAAATAATTGTTAACATATCACTTATATACATTAACAAAATAAAAAATTGTCATGTTATGTCAGGTGTTATGTCAATAAAAGATGTCATGTCATGAGTAAGTATAGAAACAAAAAAAATAAAATAAAAATAAAAATTTCTTAAAAAGCATATTTATAAAAATAAAAAATGTATTTAAGTCTTACATTAAAAATTTACTTAACATATTTGAATTTCTAGCTAGTTAACTTAAAAGATCGTATTTGAATATTCAAAAATTAAGCTAAGCTTCGAAAATAATCAAATCATGTTTAAAAGGTGATTCTTGACATATACTAAACAATTTTTAGCCTAAAAGTCTTTAAACGTTAAATTTATTTAAGGCTTATATGCTCTCATATGCCCTATTATGCTCTAATGTACGCCTTTGTATTGATTTGGTTTAAAAGTATGTTATATGCTGCTAGCATTTAATGTATTTTAATATTATATTATTAAATAAATCTAAGTTGCTAAAAGTGATTTGACCATGTAAATGACTATTTGGGCTAAAGTAATTTCACCAAAAGTGCAATGTTTAAGTTGGCAACTGATTGCGAATAGATTGTCAACAAAAAACAATCTGTGTAGGATAGAAATTATTTAGCAAGAAGTGATTAGACATGTATTTTGCAATTATCCATTAGAAACAATGGAATGTTTGTTTGTAAATTGTGCATTTTTTACTAGGTTTTGAGTAAACTATGTACTTGGTGGGGATCAACACAATCCTACACATGAAGTTTAATATCATTACTTTAAGTTGTTGGGGTTCGTCAAAGATGATAAAAAGTTTACATGGGCATGAAAGTTCACTTAGTTTGCAAATATTTGAAAAAGTAAAACATAATGTGAATGAATTCGTTTGCATGATATAATTGAATTTTTAAAAATTGAGCAATTCACCTAAGTTAATATCAAATTCATGCTGAATAGTAAACCTTGTATTAATTGTGTGTGAATGGTTAGTTTATTGTTCTTTTTTCTTTTGTAATCAATTTCAGATTTCAAGTAATGTCCCTTTTTTAAGTTTGACATACACCTTTTATGTTTGTGTGTTGCTAAGAGTTTTAATAAAATTTGTTTGCCTTATAAAAAAATTATTTTAAAATTTCAATAAAACTAAAAATTATCTAATATTTATCAAAGTTGTTTTTTAGACTTAATATAATAATTTTTAAGCTTATTTTAGTTTATCAAACAATCTACTCGAGTCTAACATTCAAATAGGACAAATTACTTAAGTAGTTTTCAGTTTTGTAAGACTTAAATATACTTTTTCAGTTTTCTAAATATGTTTTTTTAATTTTTTGTATAATACTTTTTTCAAATTTTAATTTCTTTTTTATAATATATTTTTCTAGTTTCTGCTAATGTGACACGTAACAATTTTTTCCCGAAATTAACAAGTGTTACATTAACAAATATTTTTCATGTAAGCATTTAGTAAACTTGGTTAACAAAATAAACAGTTAAAATCATTTACATGCACAGAACTGGGAAAATCCGACATTTTTATAGGATCAATTAAATTATATATGCTCCATTGGTATTCAATTCGTTTATTTTTTTTAGGAGTTCAAATTTTTATCGGAAAAAGACTTTATTAGTAAAAGCAATAATTAACTACAAGATCTCTGTATCGAAGCAAAATCTTTAACCGACTGTTAAATGAATTATTCACGGTGTAATAATTTTTTTCTTATAGTTTCACTCATTTTTTTTCTCTAAAGTTTTTTTTTAATTTTTATCATTTCAATCCATTACAACAAATAATAAATAAAGTTTAATAAATACAGAAAGTATAAAAAAAATATTTATATTATTATTCAACCATAACCTTTATATAATTTTTAAGATATTAATTTATAAAATTAATAAATTTACTATGTATATCTAAATGATTATCAGTCGAATAAGTGTGTAAAAATATTTATAATATAAGTTCATGAACCTTTTCCTTTATTAATATAAAATTAAATAATAATCATACTAACGTACATGTATGCATAAGTCTATGATTATTTTCTATAATTATATAATAATTTTAAAGGTAATAATAATGGTTATATTAAATAACCCGTAGAAATTAACTTAAGTAAGAGTTAACTTGAGAGTTTAATGTTATGTATGTTTAAAAATTAAATAACATAATTTTCTTTTAACTATATTAAATGGTACATAACAAAAAGATATAAGAATTTCACCCAAAATTTAATCCTGATCTCACGGCTTAGGGATATTCGTTAGCGAAATCCTATTTAAAAACATTATTTATATTTTTAATAAAATAATATACATAATAAATGTGTTGTCTAGAATACCATTAATATTTCTACTTTAACCAAATTTTTAATTCTTTGTTACTTTTTCTTTAGGTGGTTTTTTTTTTTCTGGTAGGAATTGAAGACAGTGTGAGAGGTTCACAATAACTCACATAATCTACTCAAAACTAGACCTATTGACTTTAGGCGATTCTTTAATTCAATTGAAATAAGAGAAAATAATAAAATTGTTAGTCACACACTCTTCCAAATTAGGATGACAATGGGATAGGGCGGAGACAGATATAAAGGAGATATATATGAAATTTTAATCTCATTCCCATGTTATTAGGTATTTTTGGGTTCTAGTATACCTACGATTATCCTGTTATATTGTAATTTAAATTACTTATAATTTATTAATAAATTATATGTTAAGCTATTAATTATATTTAATTATTAATTAAATAAATTATATGTTAAATTATTAATTATATTTTAGTTTTTATCCTCCACAGGCGTATGAATTTATACACAAATATGTAAAATTTTAATTAATATATAATTAGATTAAACATAGAAGTGAGACGGGAGTGGAGCAGAGACAATAAACCCACACCTATACCTAATTATCTTAGACGGGGATAAAGCAAAGATTAACAACGTGGATTTTCTCAATCAAAATCGGGTGAGGACGAAGTGGTACTCGCGGGAAAGGATATGATTATCACCCTTACTCTTAACACACTTTTTATTATTTGTTAAAATTTATTTAAAAATATAAGGAGATAGTCATTTAATGACAAATAGAACCATATAATTTATTATTTTCAATAAATTTTAACAAAATATGTTGAAAAAATGTACTGGCAGCTTTTCTCTCAAACTAATTACACATTAATTTTTGGTTTGTCAAGTGATTTATTTAGTCTGAAAAAAATATTGAGAATTAATTTTTCTGTGTTGTAAATTTCAATACATTGTCATAAAAAAATTTAATAATGCATATGTATATAATTGTATCACTTACTTTTTTAAATGAATTAATAATTTATTGATATAATGATATATTTATTGTCGATAAATTATTTTAAATGACATTTTAATGGCCTTATATTATATTTTTTATAATGTATACGTATATAATGGTATCACTTACTTTTTTAAATGAATTAATGATTTATTAATATAATATACTTATTTTGTAAATAAATTATTTTAAATGATATTTTAATGGCCTTATATTATATGCATTATTCCTACCAAAGGCTAAGGGGCAAAACTATGGCATAGGCTCTCATTCTAACCTTAATATTTCAACTACCAATCCGATAACATTGAAAGCATTATTCATCTTGAAACTCGATAACTCAATTAAGGTTTTGCCTTAAAGAGATGCTTGATGAATTAAGAGAAGAAAATGTTATAAATGACTATTAATCTTGTTTTTTAAGTGATTTAAGACTTTAGGTGCAGTATAGAACAAGTACAAAAATAATAAATAATTATTTTAATCACAATATGCTTACATTATCTATCCATTTAATAAAAAAACTAAATTCAAATTTATTTAAAATTTCAATTAATTTAATTTTTATTTTTAAAGTTTTTTGTTCATTTAAAAATTTATTAAAGGTGATAAATGAAAAAGGGAGATAAAGAAGGGAAAATACCATTAAATTACTAAAATGTCCCAAAATTATACCTGATTGATAAAAGAGGTTGTCAAAAATTCTGTCCAAAACTTTTTGTATAAGCTGCTATATGATCCACCTAAAAAATAGGTTTGAGTATTAGCAATCTTAATATATAATTTATTGAAATAAAATTTAATTTAAAGATATTTAAATAATTTAATTTTTCCCTAAAATTGTATTCATTTTCTCTCTTTTCTCATTTAGTACATCACTATATTTTTAAATATTTATTTTTCTCTATTTATTCCCTTTCTTCTCTCAATTTGTACAATCACTCAATTTTTAAATATCATTTATTGCATTCTCTCTCTTTTCTCAATTATGAATTTTAAAATTTGTTTAATATAAATATTTATAAAATAAATATATATTATTATTTATAATATTTTTTAATTTCAAGTAAATTTTGAAAGAAATTAATTAAAATATTTTAAATAAAATTTTCTAAATTGAAAAGGTAAAGAAATTTAAATTACACAATATGTCCACATTATTATCTTAAAAGTAAGGTTTGTTTTAGTAATTTAAATTCTTATATCTTAAAAGTAAGGTTACCTTTAATATCAATTATATATTTTATATAAATTATAATGTACATTAAAATATAAATATTATTATGTGAAATATTTTAATAAATATATTAAAAATAAAAATAATAACTATAAATACCATTGTTATGTGAATTTTTTTAAATGTATTAAAAATATATAATAATAATATTTACAAATTTGAAACTTTCACCTAATTATTAATTAAAATTTTCTAATATTTTAAACAACGTAGAAACATATTCAAAATAATCATTTTATAATAATTTAATTTAGTCTCTATTAAGATGTATTTAAATTTAATAAAACCAATATAAATATATAGATTTATTTTTATAAGAGTTTAATTTCTATACAATAATATATAAAAAAATTTTAACTCTTTATTTATATGACTTATAAAATATTAATTGGTAAAGATAATAAATTTAAAATATATAAAATATTATGATTAAATGCTAATGTAAAATTTTTGTCCACTTATATAATTATTTTTCTGTTTTTATAATACTAATTTTTACTAGTATGATAAGAGAGAAAATAAGTGACATAATTTAAAATTTTATGATGAAAGAGAATTGAGAACTTAAAATTAATGTTACTTACATAGAAGAGAGAAATAGCTTTTAATTAAATAAGAAATACTATTATATTCCTTAACAAAAAACTTATCAAGAACCATTGACTCGTAAATATAATATATGTTCTTCAACTTAACCACAAGTTTTGATTTCAAGTTCTGTATATAAATAGTATTAAATATTTTTTTAATAAATAGTATTAAATATTCAAAAGGAGAGTTTTCTGTTCACAAGAATCTCAGAGAAATGTTCAATTTTTTTTAATGAAGGATATATGTATTTAAACAAAAATAAAAAATAAACTTATCAAGCCAACAGAATTTATTGATTTTCTGTCCAAAACACACACATATTTATATTTATTTATACGTGATTTCCCTTGAAGTTAATATTAATTTTTTTAAGAATACATTTATTATTGACAATTATTTTTTATATTGATTTTCATGAATTTATTATTAATTTGTTTAAGGATACATTTATTATCCATTGAACTATAACGAATTATTTTTAATTGAGAAATATTCTGGCACTAATTTTAAGGATGTTTATTTCAAATTCTCTTAACATAAAAACTGAAAAATGTTAACAGTATTCTACGAGACTAGTTAAAGATTATTAATACACATTATGTATCGTAAAAGTTTATAATTAATTGTGTTGTTAATGTATTTTTATTTTATTTAAAAGATAAAATTATCTATTAGTGTTTTTAATTGATATTGTATTTTATAAATAAAAAAGTTAAAATAATAATATCTCAAAGAAAAGTTCATAATTACTTGTGTTATTAATCGAATTTGAATAGTTATTAATGTGTTTTTATTTAAAAATATAAAACTATTCATTAATATTTTTAATTAATATTTTATTTAATAAAAAAATTAAAAAAAAAATTTTAACATTGTTTTATCATTTATTTTTTATTTTAGTGTTACTGAAAATTAAAAATAAATAAAAATAAGATATTAGGAATATAAAGTAAAATGTTAAAATTATTTTATTTATAATTTTATCTCAAATTTAGTTTTTAATTTTCAGCAGCATTAAAATAAGAAAATAGTAAAATAACTTAAAATTATTTTATGTTTAATTTTTCACATTTTTTTATACATCAAATAAAATATTAATTAATATTATATTTTTGTCCGTTAAAAAGTAAAAACACATTAATAAATATTAAAATCAAAATTCATTTAATAACACAATTAACTATACACTTTTATAAAATGTAATGTTCATTAATTATCCTTAACTAG
Organism: Psophocarpus tetragonolobus; assembly: GCA_037954015.1. Taxonomy (NCBI): domain Eukaryota; kingdom Viridiplantae; phylum Streptophyta; class Magnoliopsida; order Fabales; family Fabaceae; genus Psophocarpus; species Psophocarpus tetragonolobus. The sequence goes on from CM075690.1 coordinate 78,233,638, forward strand.
TGTTTTCTTGATTATTTCAATTTAATCATAATTAAAAACAGTCAATATTTAATTATAATTATTTATATTTTAAATAAAATAATATACATTTTTTATAAATAAATATTAGTTGTTAATATGTTAATTTTGTTAGTATAAGGATTCAAACTCACGACTGGCGATGGTAGCTGGATGAGTGTAAAGGAAGTGGATATGAAATTTTAATCCCGTCGGGTATTTTTGGGTATACCTGTGGATACTCATTGTATTATTTTTTATAATTTAAATCTAAATTTACTTGTAATTTATTAAATAAATTATATATAACATATTAATTGTAATTAATTAATTAATTATATGGTAAGTTATTAATTATATTTTTGTTTGATGTTGCTATAGACATGTGAGATTTTATTTAATATATAATTATATGTTAAACATAGAAGCGGGACAGAGTGGGTGTGGGGATGAGACAAGGATCAACAAACCCACACCCATCCCCAATTATCTTAGGTGAGGATGAGGGCAGGATAGAGACCAACAACATGAGTTTTCTCGTCAAAATTAGGGTACCCGTAAGGGTGGTAGGGATGGTAACAGGGTGGGGCAGGTTTGACTCTCTTCGTCTCTAGAAAGTGTGGGGCGGATATAAAGAAAGCAAATATGAAATTTTAATCATTGTCTCCATCCCCATCGAGTATTTTCGGGTTCAGGTATATCCTGAGTACCTTATTATATTATTTTTATAATTTAAATTTACTTATAATTATTAAATAAATTATATCTTAAGTTATTAATTATATTTAATTTATTAACTAATTAAATAAATTATATGTTAAGTTGTTAATTATATTTTAATTTTAATGATCCACAAGAGTGTGAATTAATACACAGACATATGAGATTAAAAATAAATGCATGAAATTTTGTTTTAACATAAAAGTGGAGTGGGGTAGGTGTGGGAATAGGCGGAGACTAACTAATCCGCCTCGTACCCTTCCCGATTTTCTTAGGTAGGGATGAAAGCATGGATCAACAATGCAAGATTTTTCCATCAAAATTAGAGTGGAGATAAGGTGATACATGCGGGGGTGAGCATAATTGTCATCCCTACTCACGACCATCCCTCCCAATTTTTCACCTTACTGTCAGATCAACCTTATAACTTCAATAAAATAGTATACATAATATACATGTTTCTAAAAAGATGCATTTTAATACGATACTTTAGGCACAAAATTAAGGGTCTTGCTAATTAGTGTCCTGACCCTATAAATGTCCACCAATGTTTTTAATTAATATTTTATTTAATGCACAAAAATTTAAAAAATTAAAAATAAAATAATTTTAATATTTTTTTCACTTGAAAGGTGCTGAAAATTAAAAATATAAAATAAATTTGATCTTTTTATTTTATATTCATTAAAAATAAAATTATTTTAACATTTTTATTTATATTCTTAATATTTCGATAATTTTTTTTAATCTTTTTTAATTTTTAGCAACGTTAAAATAAAAAATAGTAAGACAACGTTAAAATTGTTTTATTTTTAATTTTTAAATTTTTTCATAAAATAAAATACCAATTAAAAATATTAATGAACATATTTCTCCTTTAAATAAATTAAAAACACATTAATGACTATCTAAATCAGAAATAATTTAATAACACAATTAATTATAAACATTTATACAATTCAATATTCGTTAATTATCCTTAACGAGTGCCTAAAGGATAACATTCTCCTTTGAGATATTATGATTTTGAATGTGTTTAATTTGTCATCTTGACGAATTAAATTTTTTTTAACTCTGATTGGATAACAAAGAATCTAGAGATGTTTTTAGGAGCTACTAGTTTTTAAAAAAAAAACTACTCCAATTAGTTTTTTCAAAGTATCTTCTATCTTCCGTTATTAACTAATTTTATTTTTACATATTTATTATTTGTTAATCAATGCATTGTCTTTCAGTCATTTTTTTTTATCACATTATGTAACCTTTCTCATTCATTTTTTTCTCTTTCCTTAATGCAATTATAGTCATTTATAATTTAAACATAAAATGATAGAAAAATATAATTTAAATATGTAATTTAAAATTTATATATTTAATTATGGAAATTATAATTTAAATATTGTTGATCTAATGATTGATTATATTATTATTTATCATTTTACAACTTTCAGTTTGTTCATAAGCTGATTTTAAATTAAATCAAAATATAAATTATTTTAAACTTAATTGAGTTATTTTTCATAGAAAAATATTAATTTTTTGTAACAAAAAATTTGAATTGAGATGTCTTTTTTCTTTGCACACGCAAACATCTAAAATTTAACTCGACCCTACTAATTTCATTTTGTTTGGATAAACATATCCAATAAAATAAAACAAAATAAACCTTGAAAGTAATATCGTAATTACAATGAAAACAAACAAGAATCCAATTATTTTCACTTTCAACCCCTATCACCTTCCACAGGTTCGAGTATAGAAAAAGAGAGAGAGTGCAAAACAACAAAAATATCAAGTGAGAGTAAAATGGGAATTCAATATATCAATCCCGTGACCCAAGGGGCAAAAGGGTAATTTCACAGAATCACCAGACCACATGTTTGTCCCTTGTAGCGGGAACTAATACTAACACAATGACACTGTAACACACTTTCTCTCTCCTACCACTGTTAGTAGTGGAACCTCAATTTTCTGTTAGAAGGTGACTGGATAACACCACCATGCATTTCCACAAAAACCTTTTTTCTTGTTTTCGTGTGTTCCCATAATGCCCCTGTCTTTTCCCTTGCCAGCGTCGGCAGTTTGTTTTGTAGGCTTGTGAGGAACAAAACTACAAATAAGTAACACACAAGAGAGGGGAATTTGAAGGGCCCCTCTCTCACTCAACACTGTTAAAGGTGTAAAGCACATTTTTTTGTTTGTATTTTGTTTTGTGTTTAACAAAGGGTGGTGGTGGTGCTTGTTGTGGTTGGTGGTGGGGTGCGTAGGATAAGCGGCAAAGTGGGGTGAAGGTTAGGGAGTGAAAGAAACAATCAGGGAACCCTTTTTAATTTAAAAAACGAAAAATATTGAAAGGGCGAGAAAAAAAGATTGATCTTTTTATTAACAGCAACACATCATAGTTTTGAGGCCATTTAATTGGCTCCTCTTGGTCTTTTGTGTGTGCTATAAATCTTTCATGGTTTTTGGTGACCCTTTGGGAGTGCAAGGTAACCCACTTTGAGAATTCTCATAAAGTTGCATGCTTTTGGATTGGAAGGTTGTTGCAATGGGGAAGGTTCTGTTATTGTTGTTTCTTTGCATGATGTTGGTGTTGGTTCCTTTGGCTTTTGCCGATTCAAGTCAGAAGCTTGATGTTCAGAAGCACTTGAAGAACTTGAATAGGCCTCCTGTTAGGTCCATCAAGGTATAGAGAAAGATAGAGAGAGAGTTTTTCATTCTTTCTTAATATCTGCTATGACTTTTATTTCTCTTTATGATACCTCTTTCTTTTGCCTCTTCCACTTTTTCATTGTTGTCTTAACTGTTTTTCTAATTGTTGTTTGCAACAATGGACCTTTTTTGGGGTGAAAGGAACTTTAATCCTGGATGCTCCTGTTGTCTCACTTGGGGGGCTTCTTTTAGTCTCTTTCACTTGTTATTGAATTTAGAGCAGAATCCTAGTGTGCTTTTTGAGTTGTACTTTTTCTGAGTTTTGCTGGGAATTGTAGTGTAATTGGTTTTATTCTTTGGAAATTTGGGGGCATACATGAGCATATAGTTCTATAGTTCTTTTTTGCAACTTTTTAATTTGCATTTGTGTTGTTTTGAGAGCAGAGTCCTGATGGAGATGTTATTGACTGTATCCATGTCTCACACCAGCCAGCTTTTGATCACCCTGAACTAAAAAATCACAAGATTCAGGTGAAGAATTATACTTTTCTTATCTAGTGCTTTTTCTTTTTTCTCTATCATAATTCAAAATTCTTAATCTGGTTATCTCCCATTTTTTGTTTTTTTCTCTTTCCTTTGGTTCAAAGTTGAATTTCAAACAATCACGGGTTGGTGATGCAGATGAAGCCAAATTTCCATCCAGAAGGGCACCCTTTTGGAGAAAGCAAAGTCTCTTCAAATTCCAAGTCTATTACTCAGCTATGGCACCAAAATGGGAGGTGCCCTGAAGGAACAATTCCAATCAGAAGGACCAAAAAGGATGACATATTAAGGGCAAGCTCTATTCAGCATTTTGGAAAGAAGAAGCAAAGTAGCTTCCCTCAGCCAAAGCCTGCAGAACCTCTACCTGACCTCATTAGTCAGAGTGGCCACCAGGTACTGTTGCTACCATCATACTCATAATGCAGTAACAGCTAATTCAATTGGGAGGTGTGAGAATGTGTACATGAATACTCTCATGTGAAATGTCTCTGGTTTGAATTTTATGGAAAAAAAAAAACTTGGCGAATGGGTGAATTTGCACAAGCCATTGCAGAACTAGTTCAATTTGCTTTTAATTACCAAGAAAATTAGTAAATTACCCTCATCTCTCATTTGTTTCATTTCTATGATGGGTAAAATAAAATAAACCTGTTTGCTACCAGATTAGCCTCTTTTTATGCAAAAGAAAAAGAAAAAGATGTATGCTACCATATTAGGCCTTTTTTATGCTAAAGGAGAAACTGGTATGGAGCAAAAAATAAAAACTGTTTATTTATTTATTAATTTGTTTATTTGTTTCTGCTGATTTTTGTGGATTTTTCTTTGTTCCTTTGATCTCTTTTGGAGCATTTAGCATGCCATAGCTTATGTGGAGGGAGATAAGTATTATGGAGCCAAGGCAACCATAAACGTTTGGGACCCAAAAATTCAACAACCCAATGAATTTAGCCTGTCTCAAATTTGGATTTTGGGTGGCTCTTTTGGTCAAGATCTCAACAGCATTGAAGCAGGTTGGCAGGTATTATTAAATTTTTTCTCTATTGTCATCTTCTGTCTCAAATATTTTCAAATTCAGCATTCTATAAACGTAGCATTCATCACTTTCCTTCTAATTTCCTATTTCTTTTTTATCTATTCTGGCAATTAGGTCAGCCCTGATTTGTATGGAGACAACAACACTAGACTCTTCACTTATTGGACAGTGAGTTACCAATTCAAGCACTCAAAATTTGCCCCCTCTTCTAATTATTTTTCAATTTCTTATTCATTTCATGCAATTGTTTCACTACCTTGACAGAGTGATGCGTATCAAGCTACGGGTTGTTATAATCTCCTTTGCTCTGGCTTTATTCAAATTAGCAGTGATATAGCCCTTGGAGCAACCATCTCCCCACTTTCTAAGTATGGCTCTTCACAATTTGATATCAGCCTCCTTGTCTGGAAGGTACATTTTTTAGTTTTATATATTATCTCTTGATATTGGACATTCTGGCATGAAAATATGCTCAGCACTTAACAAACACTACCATAATGTACCATTAATATATTAATACCATTGTTTTGTGCAGACTATAACATTAATTAATTATAAATCAAGAGAATCTCTGACACTCACATTTCATTGTATGTGAATACTGCATTATTTTTGGGGGTCCATGAATTTATTAATATGTAACAAGGCCATCTGATGCTGTCTATTATGGAAAACCAATGTGTATGTAGGACCCCAAAGAGGGTAACTGGTGGATGCAGTTTGGTAATGATCATGTTATGGGATACTGGCCGGCTCCTCTCTTCTCGTACCTCTCTGACAGCGCGTCGATGATTGAGTGGGGAGGAGAGGTTGTGAACTCCGAGTCCGACGGCCAACACACCTCAACTCAAATGGGAAGTGGCCATTTCCCTGAGGAAGGTTTTGGCAAGGCTAGTTACTTCAAGAACATTCAGATTGTTGATGGTGACAACAAGCTTAGAGCTCCAAAAGACCTTGGCACTTACACTGAGCAAGATAACTGCTACAACGTCAAAACTGGGAGTGCTGGAGATTGGGGTAACTACTTCTATTATGGTGGTCCTGGTAGAAATGCAAATTGTCCTTGATCATTCATGTTAAGCAAAGAAAACTAAAAAAAAAAATAGGTGTTATTTTATCTAGTGTAGTTATTTTAGTAACTTGTGGTGTATAATGAAGCTCTTAGTCTCTTTAAAGTCTCCAAAAAATTGTTGGAGAAAAGGGCTGGTGAGTTTCTTAGAGAGCATATAATGAAACAAGTTTCTTCATTGTTTTTCCCTGTTTATATTATATATATTTGTTGTTTTGTTGGCTCCAATCTCTGGAGCTGTGAAGGTTGAGATGTGAATGTGAACAGAATATTCTATTATGGGACTGGAGACTGTATTTTTTTATTCTATTAAGTTGTTTTGATTAGTGAAAAGTTGTCTAACATGGACATTTATTTAAGTTTATGCTCTTGCTTGTGACCTTAGTGGGTGGCTTTTTAATAGAAGAAAGTAATTGTTGGAAAGAAAAATGAGGTGCATGCACATGTGATAATGAAGGTCAAGGTCGGTCTAATTGAGTCACTTCTCATTTTTGGAATATACTTCTCATTTAATCAGATTGTCATACAGCTCAAAGTTATTGACTAATAATTGTTTTAAGAGTTTCATGACTATGCATCAAGACAATGTTTTTTTACATTGCCAATCAATAAAAAGTTATCATTAATATGGTTTAAGATAATTATTGGAAAATTCAATAAAATTTACTATATATTGTGATTTATAATTAGCATAGCCAATTTTTTCTTATTTTAAAAATTCTCAGTTGTAATTTTGATCATCTTTAATTTCTAATTTGTTTTTCTGGTCTTTCTATTTTGTTCACAATTTTATTTTATTTTTTGACATACACAATTTTATTTTTTAGAAAATTTGTAATTTTAGCTCAATAAATTTGTATATATTTATTTATTTTATTCTATAATTTTAATTAATTAAATATTTATGAGGTTAAGTAGTATACACTCATATTCAATCATAACTTTTTATTTATGTAATTTTTAAAATAGTAATGAGTAAAGTCAATAGGTTTACATGAATGAAAGATTGTAATTGGTGCTATATACCAAATAAACTCATAATTTATTAACAATATTTTAAATAAATATGTTAGATTAAAGGTTCAATTGGATTAAAGTTAAAGAAATACAAAGCTGAATACTGAATCAGAATTATAAATATTCCAAAATGTAATGTAAGATTAAAATCGCACACAAACAAAAATAAGGAAATCAAATTATTAAAGTAAGCTTAAAACTACAATTTACTAACCTTTCAAATTTTATACATAGGATTTTTTTAATTAATACGTGCTAAGTTATTTTATGCTAATAATGTATAAAAATTAGGATCTTCCTAACTAGTATGTTAATTTAAAAAATTAAAATGAGGAGTTTTTTATTAAGAATATATGTGAGTATAATCCAGAATTGGAAAAATATCTCAATAAAAAAATTTCTCATTTTAATCCTTGATTGTCAATGTATAATTGTATATTGACAAAATATAATATTATTAACAACATTGACCTATAAAAAAATATTAAATATTTTTTATGATTGTTATACTGTTGTGAGTTTTAAGATCTTGCACAATTTCAGTCTATTTTTTAAAAAAGTTAAAAAATTCACATTTTCATGTTTTCTTAATTTTCAATTATTTAATTTAAAATAAAATTATTGATACAAGTAATTGATTAATGCTAAAAAAAATTCTAAAAAACCATATCTTGTTAAAGCAATTGTACTTTACCAGGTAGATTGGTTTTTTAAAAATATAATACAACTTAAACAATGGATAAAAGAGATGGCCTAAAGACACTTATCAGAATTTCCAAAATTAAGTTGTTAAAAATAACATTATCCTCCACTAGAAAAAGAAAAAGATATGCATAAAACGCGTTATTGTGATGCTGATACGATGGACCCATGTGAGATTGAATGGTATGTTAGTGTGGCAAGCTAGCATTTTCTTTCATAAAGGCCTCAGTTATGGTTGGTTATACACCCACCTCTTCCTTTATCACTTATCCTTAATTATTCATACTTATATTTCTTCCTCCCTCTTAGAAAGCAACATTATAAATGTACAACTGGGAAAAAGCTTTATGACTTTCTCTACTATAATCAATCAATTTCAAATTATTCTAATAATATATTATAGTTTTTAAAATAGGTGATTGATCTTCTCAACATACCATATTATTGATCCAATGAGTCACTAATTGATTTTCATTACCCCATTTATATTTTAAAAATATATACTTATATTCAAATAAAACAATAACTACTCAAACAAAATATCAAGTACTAAAATAGTTAAGTATATACACTTCTTACATACAACAAATTGAATAAATTATATTGAAAGCAAATCAACAATCACAATGTAACAATAAAAGGGTTAAAGAGGTCTAATTCACTTGGTTGAGCAGAGTGCATCAGTTATTGTAAACTCCGTGACACTATCTTGAAGATAAAAAAAAATATAACAACAAAAGGAAATGTGTAATTGAGGAGAGAATAATAAAGAAAAACATAGTTGACATTTGATAATAATTAATATAAAAATATCATAGTTAATAAAAAAATATATAGAATTTCTTTTTGTTAATTTAAAAATAAAATAAAATTACATGACCCAAGTTATGTCACTTGATTTAACCATGTTGGGTCACAGATTCAAAGTAGATTGCACTAGGTCAAATTAGATTGATGACATGAGTGATCCTATTCAGACCATAAGATTATGTATATATTGTTCGAACCAGCAAAATACTTCTGAGTTTTAAAACTATATAGTAGATCCAATTTTGAAAGTAATACTTATAAAATTCAATAAATTTTAGTTATATGAATATGACAATTCATTATTGAATGTCTGTAATTTTTGTTTATGCTATTCAATATATTTCTATTAAATTTTCATAATATAAATTCTCATTATTTATTTATTTAATTAAAAGTATTTTTAATTCAGACAATCTTATTTTAGTCTTATAAAATTGTTATGAACAAAAACTCTACGGTTCTACTTTTGAGACTCCAACTGGAAACCTCTTATTAAACTAGAATATACCAAGTTGATTTATGCATTAAGTGGTTTATTCTAACTACTTGTATAACAAAGTTTGTTTGATAGAGAAACAAATAAAACTGTTTCTAGTCTTATTTGAGACACTATCCAAGGATGGACCCAATTCTATTTAGACAACCAATTTGTTGATTTTCATTAGTTTTTTTTTGTCATGATAGGGATTCAAGACAATGTTAGGGGGTGTACAACTATTTATACATTCTACTCAATCAACTGACTTAAACCCCCTTGACTTATAAATTAGTTTTGAATACTATATTTTTACACAAACTTGTTTCTTTTAATAATTTAAATGAGTTAAGTTCTAGAAGTATTTGTAGCTTAGTGTATAGGAAACTAGGGGTGACGTTTATTTTGGGTGTTTTTTATTTTTATTAAAGAAAACAAAAAACATTAGTAAAAATATGTTTTGTTACAATTTAGAAAATATTTTCGCTGAAAACATTTAAAAAAACTAAAAATAAAAAAAATTATTTTCAGTGTTTTCAAAAATCAACATTATGTGAAAACTTAATAATAATATTATAATTATATGGAAAAAAGTATATAAATGTATTTTAAACTATATATAAATAATTTATAATAGTTTTGCTAAAATTGATTGAATTTAAAAATATTAAAATATCAAACAAAAATAAACACATTTTTGAATGTTGAAAATAAAAACAGTTTTAAGAAAATAAAAATTAAAAATATTTACTAACCAAACGCCAGCTAAGAAACCGAAGTCTTCCAAGTTCGATGCCAATTTTTTTCAATTAATAAAAAAAATTATTATCAACTAATTAAAATAAATAACTCAAGTGCTTGGCTTTTTTATATATATGTGTATAATACTCATGAAACATATAGTCAATTTTATGTTTATGTCTTCTCCTATGTATCACAGTTTTGAAAAGCATGGGCTTTTAAGTTCAATCATTATGGCTTTTTATCGTATGCTTTAAAAAATAACACTCAACCCAAGATGTTTGGTTAAGAAAAGGTAAAATGACATAATTAACAATATAATAACTTGAATTAAAATACGTCATTCGTGCTTTTGTTGAAGTTCTTGGGTTTTTTTTCTTTTTACTGGCTTTTAAAGTTCTTGTTATGTTAACTCCCGCTAATTATGTTGCTGCTTTATATGAAGGAGAAAATCAGAAAAAAAAAAGATACTTTTTCTTCAATTAGGTTTGATAGCTTTATCAAAAGATTCGATCTTGTTCTATCTTTAAAAAAATATAATGATTTTGCAATTTGAAAGAGAGAAGATATGAAAGTTCTACCACTTGTTAGGAGGAGGACTTGGTGTAACTAATTACAGCCATAATTACAAAATTAATCTCATAGCAATGATAACAGAAATTTTTTCTTATCGAAGACATTTGGGTTTGAGTGAGAAATAAATTAGAATTTAATTATTATGAAATATCAGACTTTAGTTGTCAACTTTTCTTACAATATTATAGTGCAACTTATTTTTAAAATATTAATTAATAAAATTAAAAAATTATTATAATTGAATGAATGTAAAATTTATTTACACTTTTTCTTTTTCAATATATTAACCTCTGTCATCTTATTAAAAAATGCAAAATAGTAATAGATATGAAAACCTTATCATAAAATAATATAAACCATAAGTTTTTTTCTTTTTATAGGAACTGAAAATAGTAAATAATAGATGAAAAATAGTAATAATTTTAAAAATTAATTTTAATATTAATATTATACTAAAAAACAAAAATTACATTGTTAAAGGTATTATTGAAAAAATAATCAATATTATATTAAAAAATGACATTTATTTTAAAATAACTTTTTTTAATATGCTATAGTTATTTTGAAACAAATTAAATATAAAAAATATTAATATTTTAAAAATAAAATATCAATATATTTTATTACTAGGAAGAGTAGGGAATAATTGATTTCTCAAAGTTGAGATCTTACATTTAGGAGAGATATAACCATAATAATATAATATGTTAGTAGGGGACAATTAAGAATGACAAAAAAATTCATGTCTCAAATAAAAAACTTGTCAAAATATTTACACAAATATTATAAATGAGTGCTCGTCATATGTAGGTACGAGTTTTTTTCTATCCTCTCCTTAATAGTATTGGACATGTGTATCATAGCACCTATACTTGCGTATATCTACTACTCACTAAATTAAAATACTATATATATATTTAAGCTGAAAAAGATAATAATTTTATGAAATAATCAAATTAGAATATTAATTGTCAAATTTCATCGATATCAATCTTATTTTCTTTGTGAAAATTTCATAATTAATAAAATTAATTATATAAAAATGTCCATAATATAAAAAAATATTCTATTTGTATTAAATATTTTGTGTGTATATATATATATATATATATATATATATATATATATTATCTATTTTAGATCTAATTAATCTTGTAAAAAATAGTATGATTTTATTTGTAGATTTTAAAACAAATAAAGAATTTATTTGATAAAACTTCTTTAAAAAAAATAATCATTTTCTAAAAAAAATATTTTTTTTAAAAATATTTGCAATACCTGTGAGTATTAAAAAAATTCGTGAATATTTTTATAACGGATACACGACGAGTTTTTGATGGTATTTAAGTAGCGGATTTTTGTAGTGGGTCAGGTGTTGACCACTATCACCTATATCCACCTCAATTTGTTGTCATTCTTAGAAGGAACCCTTATTTTCTAATAGACCACTTAGTGTGAATGAGTTATTGTGTCACATTGAATAATATATATTATACAAATTGGAACAATCCTCAACTCTCACTAATCTTCTTTCCTATTAAATTCCCCCAACGTTGCAAAAAAAAATAAAAAATAAAAGAGGAAGGACATAAATTTAACTCCTACATTTCTTCCTTCTATAAATTTCTAATTAAATGGATTCAATTTTTTTTAAAAAAAAAATCTTTCTTAATTTCCCTCCCATTTATTTCCGCGGAAGCTAATGTTCTATAAGTATGTCTCCCTACACACGTACACCTATACGTGAGTGAGCAAATTCTATTGCAAAATAGTTCACTAACTAGCCATTTTCTAAAGGCCTATAAAGTCCTAGATAGAAGGTGTCCATTCAAGTGAGATTATGCGTCATTTCAAAACAATGTTCCATTTTTTTTTCCTTAGGAAGAAATAGTAACATATTAATGTCATTTGGGAAGAAGAAGATTTGAAATTGGAACATCATAATGTGTAATTTAAACGACTTTAAAAGGTTGGTGTGAGTTTCATATAGGAGTCCAACTCTCATAATGACTCCAATAATGTTTCCATAGTGAGTTAGGGTAAAGGCCACACTCCCCAAAACCCTTTACCCAAAGTGTTAGTTTTTCAAGTCAAAGCACATATTCATGCCACATGTGAGTCCATGTCGTGTGCCATAGAGCTGTCCATCAATACATAAATAATGAATGATTATTTGTTGTCCTATTGAACAAGTTTTCAAAATTTCCCACACCAATTATGCTCAAGGCAAAAACAATAGCAAGGGCACTTAGATTTAACCTGCCTAACACGTATTTGAGGTAGAGTCAACCCACTAATATAGTATATGCTTATGACCACAAATTAAAATATTGGCTAATATATATGACTAATCAAGGAAAAAGTAAACAAGGTGTCAACTTAGGTTTTGAGGTGGGAGAGAGGTAACTCGATTTGAAAATTTCCTCTTAGAATAAGGGTAAATATATATTAGGAGTACTTGCCCAATTCCATCTTTTCTTCTTTTAATTTTTGTATTCTCTCTAATTAATTAAAAATCATCTTAAATATAACAATAATTATTATAATAATTCAATTTAATATCATAACTTTTATTATATTATGGTTATGTTCTAATTAAATTTGTATAATTTTGTTATTTTTCCTTCAATTGGTCTATACTTTTTTTATAAACTAAAAAAATATTATTAAATACAATGAAAAACATAAGTTGTACATACTATACCTAGTTATTTATTTTGATCATAGAAGCAGTTTGTATATTCTTTTTTAGATAGAAAGTTTGTATATTCTTCTCGTAAGTAAAATTTTGGCTACAATATTTTTATCAATCAATTAAGTTGTGTGAATATTACATTTTATTCATCACTGATTTTTTTAAGACTGCGAGAAAACGTGGGGATCGATAGAATTTTATGTCACCCCTTTTTCATTTGTTTTGAAAGCAAATTATATTAATATTTTCTTAAATTTTGTTAAATTATATAAAATATTTGTCTCTTTTTATCGTACAATGACATTCTTTTATGTCTTCTACAAGAATTTAAGCTATACTATTTTTAAACAATCTTTAAATTAAGATGTGCAATATTAATATAATATTTTTAAAAAAATTGTATAGAGATAAGAAATAGTTTTTTTATATAAAATTTGATAAAATATGAACAACTGTCAACCTAAATTGGTTTTTTTCTTTTTTATGTATTTAATCTGAATACTTTTGTTATTGACATCCAAATAACTTGAACATTGTACTTCAAAGTTCGAACAAATAGCAAAATAACATTAGTGAACTTTAAATAAAAGGTGCCGCAGGTAGTTCTACAAACAAGGTAGATTGAAAACAATATTCAATATTCAGACAACATATATTAAAAACAAAAAGAAAGACTTAGTTATGAAATCCACATAGTAGATTCCAGTTTATTACAAAATATGTTATATTCCCATACATACTTAGCAGAAAAATGTTCTGCTCGCTCTGCAACACTCCAATTCCAACTTTCAGCCAACCCTGCAAAAAGTGTACCAAAGAAACAAAAAAAGAGAGTAATTAATTTAAGATTTAGAGAAAACAATAAAATAGTACAGTGAGTAAAGCAAAATATGTAAATAACAAATATCCAAATCAAATACAGGCTAAACATATTATTCTTAAAATAATTTTTATTATCAGACACATGTTTGTTTCACTCCTTATTTAATAAGTTTTACAAACGATTTTGTGAATTCTAATAAAATTTAATAATATTCTCTCCGATTCATATTATAAGGTTCAATAAACTAATTTATCATATTAAGAAATTCTTTTAATTCCGTTAAAAATTATATCTCTCACAAATTAATAATTTTTCTAAATTTATCCATCTGAACAAAACTTATAAATATTAAGGAATTATGTGTTTTTTTTTCTAAATTTACTCCACTGACTTATAATTTGACTAAGAAAATTGACTTTTTTAATAAGAATATTTTGATGAAAATTAACTAATATATAAAACCTTTTAGATGGGACTCATAAAAGGAACAAATATTGGACCTTATAATAAAATCCGAAAGTAGTAATATGAGTTTTACAAATAATTCTGTGAATTCCAATAAAATTTAATAATACTAGATAAAATTGAAATAGTATATGAATAATGTTACTTGGAACAATCTGCATTAGGAGAGATAGCAATAGGAAGGGTTATGCCACAGTTCCCTGGAAGAGCCTGAGCCAATTGTGAGTTTATGTTCATACTCTTGGAAGTGGATTTGATGCAGTTACAAGCAGTTTTCTTATCCTCAGAGGTTGAAGTAGCAGAGGCAAGAGCCTTGGCTCCTGAGCAACAAGCAGCTGGTGGTTGTCCACTGCCACTCACCAAGTAGCTCACACATGGCCTCAATTCCTTGATCACATCACTGCATGAAATTGCAGCCTCTGAGGTTGAGGCAAGAAGGATCAGGAGCAGAAGGGTAACTAATGCTCCTGAAGATTTCATGGTACTTGAAATGAGATGATAGTAATTAATGATGATGTTGGTATGATCTTCATCTTTGTTCTTTTTCACCATTTATAAGAGTTTGAAAGAAAGCTAAAATCTGCAAGCAAGGATGGATTTGGTTTTATTTATTTTTGTTTAGACTATGGGTAGGTTTGATTTTATTTATTTGCGATCATATTTGAGTTAGACAGAACTACTACTAAAAAAAAGCTTTTCCAACTAAAATTTAACACAATTGCAAAAACTGAATTTAAATTTGAGATATCTTATTAAATTACAATAATACCACGCCAGTTAATCCATGTGTTCGGTAATGGATGGATTGATTACTTGTACGAATGAGTGCAAGAAAGAAACTTGTGATGGTAAGATTTCGCTTGTTGTGTTTATGAAATTCAAGGTTAGGTGGAAGTGGTGAAGAAGGGGTTATTCAGTTTCAACAAGTAAAACAAGCATGTGAAAGTTCATTGGAGCAAAGTGTTTATTTTCTTTTGTGTTTTCTATTCATGCAAGAATTTCATCACATAACCGGCATAAAAAAACTATTAACTGTGATGCAAGAAAACCTTCTCAGTGGTGTCTCACTTGCAACTTTGTTTCCAACAGTGACAGCTTCTCTATCCAAGAACAAAATCATGTGCAAGTTCTGCACTGAATGATTATCTGGCTCTGAATTTGGTTTTAATTTGCTGCAGCCATAGGCCCCTCAATTGGATATCTCAACCATACATTATATAATATTCATAATTCACAATTTATATTACTTTGTCTCAGAGGGTCTTTCTAGCATCACTTATTGCATTTGATAGATCGTTTGCTTTGTTGTTCACCATTTCCATAATTAGTGTCAATTTTTTGTCTGATTGAAACCCGTCATACTTTTTTAAGGTTGTGTCCTTTAATTATATGTTCATTTTTCCTTGAATATATTGCTATCTATCACTGGTCACAACTCACAAGTACTGTTTGATGTTCACTAGTCTCAACATTATCATTAACAGGGATGTGACTGATTTATTCTTATAATTAAATATTGGTTATATTTGTCTTTGTGTACCTCTTTGAGTTTTGAGTTGAAGTTTAGTTTCTCCTTTGAAATTATGTTTATGAAGTTTCAATTGAGTCTCTTAATTAGAAAGTTAATCAAATTCTTTAATTATTCAAAATGCTTCGCTTAAGTCCCGTAATTATTAAAAAGTTGGACAGGAACTTCTAATTGTTTAGAAATACTAAATCATATAATTTTTGTTATCATTATTAGACTAAATTTGTGAAAAAAAAAATCTAATTAGAGAAGTGCTATTAACACTTTTTTTAATTCACTAACACATTCTATTATTAATTGAAATTTATTAAAGACTACACAATTAAGAAAGAGAATCATTTAATGATGAGTAAGACCTATATATAATTTGTTATTTTTTATAAATTTCAATCATGTAGAGTGTATTCAAAAGAGTTTCTTGCTAGCATTTCTCATCTACTTAAATCAATTTACATAGTAAATTTAACAAATTATATTCAAACCCCTATTTATTCACATGATTACACATGAAAATTTGGTACAATGACTTCCATTATTGAGTAAGAAAATGAGATATCACTTATATGATTATGACATTTTCATTCCAATCCTCTCCTCGCTTTGTCCTCATATTTGATGAGTATGTGGTTTATGTCTCATTTCTATTTTTGCTGGGTATCAGTATGTTTGTACCTGTCTCATACCCATAAAAAATATAATAATTTTTCAATCAAAATAAACTATTATTTGAATATAATAATATTAATTCAAGAGTTATATAATAAATGTAAAATTTATAATTTGTGAATTAAATTTCAAACTTTTTTTAATGCAAATGTCAAACCCTAAATGTTAAACTTTTATTTACATCCCAAAATTGTAATTTACTAAGAAAATAGAATCTACAAGAGTGATTTCATTTGGTTTGAAAATTAAGCCTAATAAATCAAAGGTAGGAGTTTAAGGTATTTTATTCATTAAATTAATAATGGGGTAGGGGTAGGGGCAGGGACAGGTACGTGGACAAGGGCATAATGGGATGAGTATGTATCTTTCAAGTATTCTTGATTAGAGATGATAAGAAAATTCGCGTTCGCGAATACCTGTAGATAAAATCTGCAAAAATGTCCACACGGATAGTATAAATGGGTACCTGTTACATGCGGGTAAGGATTTTTTTCTACCACTCCTTAATGGGTATGGGTACGGGTATCATAGTATCTGTACCCACGGGTGCGGGTATCATAGTACCCGTACCCGCGGGTACCCGCTAAACTAAAATAATATATATATATATATAAGTTAAAAAAATAATATTTTTGAAAAATAAATCAAATTAAAATATTAATTATCGAAATTCATTAATATCAATCTTATTTTTTCATGAAAATTTTATAGTTAATAAAATTATTTATTATAAAAATGTTGATAATATAAAATAAATATTTTATTTGTATTAAATATTTTCTTATAATATATTATATTAATCTACTTTTAGATTTAATTACTCTTATAGAAACTAGTATAATTTTATTTCTAGATTTTTCAAAAAATAAATTATTTATTTGATAAAACTTCTTATAAAAAAAATTTAATTTTAAAAAAAATATTTTTTTTTAAAATACCCATGGGTACCCGTGGATACTCACGGGTAATAAAAAAACTCGCAAGTATCCAGCGGATGTTTAGCAGGTAACGGGTGACAGGTTTTTATAGTGAGTCGGATAGCGGGTAACCACTATTCATGTTCACTTTGACCCGTTGTCATTCCTATTCCTGACATCCATGCCTATATATGTTCAATCAAATTAAAGATTTTTTATCAACTTCAAGACATTCAGTCTGAAAATTATTCAAAATTACAAATTTATTTATCATCTCTATCCATTATTCTTCTCATATACATACTACCTCATCATATAAAATATCTATTCAAATTTAATTTACTATCTCATTATAGTTTGGTCCACTTGTATTTTTATTTTTTATTTTTGTGTAAGAAATTATGGGTGTTTAGTCCCTACCTAATCAATCACAACAACAATATGGTATACGTTTTTGCAGCTAGTCTTTTCTCCTACTGCATCGTCAAGAGCAGTGTGACTACATAGATGTGGTGACTATCTCCGGATCTATCTATTCCTTATCGAATCAATTACAATAGTGTGCGTGTTGTGTGGTACTATGTACTTGCAATTTTTACATATTTTCAAGCTTTAATTTTCAATAAAGGTGGGGCGTAAATATTCATTGTGCATGCTTAGACACCTATTCTTTTTAAAGTCTTTTACGACTCTATTCTTTTCTTCAATTAATTTTTCCAAAATTTTAATCTCGTTTTTCTTTGGATCCTCATTCGACAGCCGCAATAATCACGAAAATGTAACAGGATCACGAGAAACTACATTGTATATTTTCTATAATAAGCAAGGAGGGTATAGTCTACGTATTAGGTAGGTTTGCCAATTGCCATAACTAGTGCACACAAAGATATCGTGAATCTAAAGAGGTGTGGCTCTTGTGTTCAAAGAATGTACACACTTGTTGGTCAAGTGTTACTAGATTGATCCTTTAAAGGTTTCGGCTTCGAGTCTTTGTATATAAAACAATAGCTAAAAAAAGAGATTTCATTAAATTAATGTGATTAATTAACCTAATTTTTTAACAAAAATTAATCATAGATAAAATCTATGAAAATTTCGTACCAATTTCATAGTTAAAACAAAAATGTACACAGTATCTAGACTCAAGTTTCTGCATTGTGCATATCCCGGCATATGAACTAGAGCACTCTAAATCTAAATTTATGGAGATTTTTTAGTTTGTTTTTAATAGTTCAATTCTTGTAATATTTCAAGCTATATTCTTTACAACTAGTTAGTGCGTGTAACTATTTATCTAATTACCAATAAATTTAAATAAATATATTTTAGTCAAATAATATTATTTTATTATGAAATGAATATAATTAATTTTCTTTTTTTAAAGAGTTTAATTAGTATGCACTCACAGTGTAAAAAATTTTACACTAACCTCCAATAACAATTCTTACTTTATGATAAGATTGTTACCTTTAATCATTAATACTTTAAAAGTCATATAAATGAAGAGATGTGATTAGAAGTGAGTGCAAAAATTTTTTACACTATCAAGATATATTAATTAAACTTTTTTTTTAAACTTTATGCTCAGCAAAATATTATTGTAAATCAAATATTTTGATGAATTTCCCCTTTCATTTAATGATTATATCCTCGTTTTGAAGTCGAGTCTATCAAAATTGATAGTTTTGGATCAATTTTAGCTACTAAAAAAAGTGTATGACACAGCATTAATGCTAGTCAGTGTGAAGAATAAATATATGAACATCCAACCGAAACAAATACTTAAAGGTGGAGTTCATTTTATGGGTTTTAATTAATTTTATAGAAATTATAGTATGTGTCTCTCAATTTATTTAATTATTAACATTTTTACTCTTTATTTTTAATTGCTCATATTTTGTTCCTACATGTTATAATTTGATGACATTTAAATCATTCGTTAAATCATGGTCGTTGACTGTTAATTTATTAACTTTGACTTTCATTTTACATTATTAACATTATGTCATACATTAAATGGAATTTAGAAGGGTTGAGCATGCACAGACAATTTTGAACCTGGGAAGCCAAAGACGAACACGAAGCGAAGGGCGATAAAGACAATGAAGATAACAACACAATCAAGCTATGAATGAATACCACGATAAGTATCGAGTTAAGTTCTCTCTCATCCCTTGACACCTAATTATGAAAATAGAGGGTTATACAAATCCTAAATCAGTTTGAGTATTTTATTTTAAACCCTCAATTAACTAAAATCATTCTACCTACATCATTTAATCAAGTTAGTGGAAAGTCAACATTAATAATTTAACAACAGTCAATGACTATTATTTAACGAATGATTCAAATATTATTAAATTATGAGCGATTAAAAATAGAAGGTTAAAAATTCATAAATTGAATAAATTAAGAGACACGAATTATAATTTAATCTAAATCATAACCAATCAATAAACCAAAGTATTGAAAGGGGAGTGTATATAAGAGTGTTATTGACGATATCCACCATATTAACTAAGCCCATATAAGAGTATTGAAACACCAAACCTGGACTTCGTTTTTTATGACCTTCTCATGGGTACTTCTTGCATCCAAATCACCAAGGGAATTTCAGGCTGCACCTGCATATTTCTTTTTACACTATCCATAATGCTTAATCTATAGTAAAAAATGCAGCTTCAAAATGGGTGCAGAAAAGGTTCTAGAAGTGCAGCAAAAAATTGGCTACCAGTATGCAAATTTGGGCCTTAACTACTTAAATTATACAATTATTTTTATCTTTGGACCCCAACTTTTTAAAATTCCAAAATTGGCTCCAATATTACAGATCAATGAGAATATTTTCCAAATTACCATCGGTCTCTGCTGATCTTCTCCACGCCCTAGATACCACGTTTAATGTTGTAGATTAATTGATATGCATATGCATTCGTACTGCGGAACATGAGATTCACAATATTTGTATACGTAGAGTTAAACAAACAAATTATATTCACATAATACACAATTATGTGAAGCAGTACATTACGGATCATGTGACGCACAATATATTACACAATTTTGGAAATTTAAATGATTAGGGGTGCAACAAGAAAATTGGAGTTGCATAAAGAAAAGGCCCACATAGACACACTTATTTATAGACCTTAACTGCTTGAACCAGTACGCAATGCAAACGCTTTTGGATGGAGTGAAGAAAAAAAAAAAAAAGTGCACCTACAAATATTCGTCAATAAAACATGTAATAGATTACGGTTTAAATGTTTTTATCCCTTAAACATAGGTTATTTTTTTATTCTCTAAATTTAAAATTTTTTTTCTCTAAATTTTGAAAAAAAAAACTTATTTTTATTTAGTCAACGGTTTGTGTGTGAATAATTTGTGACAATTTTTAATAAGAGGAATAAAAAAGCATTTTTTAACACTGAAGATTAAAAAATTAAATTTGGAAAACAAAAGAAAAGGTGGTAAATTTGAAAAATTATAAATTTAATTTTTAAATGTAGATTGAAAATGAGTATAATTAATTGGATAATAATTTTTTAACAAGGTTGAAGCCCTAAATAAGGTACCATATGTTCATATCTACAAGTACTCATTCTTTGGAGTTATTTAAATACTCTTAATTATATATAAAAAATAACTTAATTTATTTTATATGAATATATATCTTTTATAATTATTGAATAAGAAACATAAGATATATACAGGAGAATGAGCCTAACAATGAACAAAACACTTTTAGACAATAAAAACATTTGCCCACGTTGCATCCGCTCTTAATGTTTCCTGCAACCTCTTAATGATGTTTGTGACTGCCTCCCCTATACATTGTTTGCCTCCTCATCATAAAGCTTGTTTTATGCATAGGGGAAAAGACTTGCCACCATTTCAAGTTAACTCATTTTTAAAAATCATAGAATTATGGGTTTATCAATAAATTATTATAATGTGTTACTCAAGGTTTATCATTTAATACTCAAATTCATCAATGATAAAATAAAAAATAAGATTTTTTTTTGGTAAATCTTTTTAAGAATCAGATAACACAAATGTGATGTTTTAAAAATAAAAGGATAAAAATGTAAAAAATGGTAAAATAAAATTACACAAAATGTAATTAATATCACCTTTTTAAAATGTTAAGCTTTTTTTTTACCACTTTAAAATGTTAAACTTGTATAACATCTGACTTTTAGCTTCTCGTGTTTATTGTTTTGTTTTTTTAATATTTATTCGATTTCTTTTGTAATCTTCCCTTTATAATATAAGAATTTGTTATATTTTTTATCGTTGTTATATTACATTTTTAATTATTTTAATATAATGTTATTAAACAATTTTAAACTTCGAATATATCTAGGACGACAAACTATGAAGGATTAAGACGACAACAAAGAGTGTTTCCTAATATATTTAATAAAACTCCATAGACTCAAAATCAAAAAGTCTGAAAAAGCTTTTAGCATTTAGTCTCTGCGTGATAAATATAATTTTTTTTTTAATAATATAAAAGTTTGTTTACACTACTCAAATTAACTTTCTTAGTCAACCGTAAAATTCTAAAATAACTCATTTTTATTTTATAATAGTAGGAGTACGAAACATACTCTGTGTGTAAATAAATAAATAATTAAAGAATGCATTAAAATAAATAAATAAAAATTTAAAAAAAAAATTGCTAAACTATGGGAAGGCATCCAAATAAAGCACTCTTGAGCATTCCCCGACGCCTCAACGGTCGAACCAGTTCCCAGCAACTCTCTTTTCCGCTGTCCTCCACCGCAAACCTCGCCATCGGCTGCGGCGGAGGCGGTTCTCTCCGCTCCTGCCTCATCTTAATGTCACTCAATTCCATTTGTAACGGAAATTTCATGACAGTTCCAAACATCATGTTATAGCGCCGGCGGAAGCTCTCGCTCCTCCGGCGCCGGCGGCTCTCTCTACTAGACGGAGACTGGAGCCAGGCTGCGAAGCCGTTGGCGGTGGTGGTTCGATCCGAAGAAGACTCGGATCTTAGCAGAACCCGGTTCTCGGGTCCGGTTCGGCGCGTTATGACTTTGCCGCAGAAAACGACGTCGTTGGGAACCGCGATGCTGGAGACGAAAACAGGTAAGTGAAACTCGAACTCGGAGGTTTTCATAACGGAAACTGTAATTAACTAATTGATTAATTAATTAATTACGCTTAAGAAGATTAAAGAGAAAGAGTGTTTGGAAGAGCTGAGAATAGCGAAAGTGTAACTGAGAGAGAAGCATAAATAGTAGAAATGAAGGGAGAGGAAAACGGCGTCGTCTCATCTAACGTTAAAAGTCACTGGGAGAAGCATAACGTAGTCACGGGAGTGATGTTTTTTCTTTTTTCTTTGTAAATGTAAAGTCACTGAAGTTTTATTTTAGTATTTAAAAGTTATAAGTATTATTATTTAAGTTTTAAAAGAAATTTTGGGTAAATTAATTTTTATTTTTCTGTTTTTATGTAATTTGGTTCTTAAAGCACAATTTAATTTTTTTTTTCTTTTTAAATGTAAAGTCACTGAAGTTTTAAAAGAATGCTTTAAAATATTATTAAAGCACTTTAGGGATTAAACTGTAAAAAAATAGAAATACTGAAAACTAATTTATCTAATTTTTTCCCCAAAGATTTATAAAGCACCTATAAAATTTAATTGCTGAAATGGTATTATTGCAGTAAAATGTGAACTGTGAAGGTTTTGTTTGTTTCTACTTTCTCGGATGTTTCCGTTGGTGCCTGTGTCATGGGAATTCTAGAACCCAAAGAAATACTCTATTTGTTACAGGTTTTAATAGTTTATTAAAAAATGTTAAAGTGTTAGACATTATTTTTTTAAACACCAAAATTATTTTTTATATGAAAGAATTTTGTAAGCATTTGTTTGTTCTTTATTATTAATTACGTGGTTTTATTATTAGCATGATCGAGATTATTTTTATATAAAAGTTTTTTTTATATATTTTTATATACTTTAAAGTTTTTTTTTATATAGCATGATCAAAAATATTTTTATTAGCATGATCGAAAATATTTTTATATACTTTAAATTTTTTTTATGAAGATAAAAGTTTAAAGGTATACTGAAAAATGGTTTTGTACTATCACAATTTATCAATTTTTTAATTTTTAAACATATATAATAAATTGAACGAACTTATTATAAATGTTGGTTGTAATTAAATGAAAATGTAAAATATTGTGTATCGCATTCTTTTTTCTTCTACATATAATAGCTGATTTGTCCGAAAACAATAAAATGCTGGTAAAAAAGAACAAGTGGTTGTTTTTTAAGAATAAAAAAGTGAATGAAATTTATTTTTTATTTTTTTATTTAAGAAAAAAGGAAAACCATATACTTTAAAGTTTTCAAAAATGAAAAATATAAAAAAAACATATGATGTTTTTGTAAATAATAATAATATCTATTCTACTGCCTTGTTCATTCTGCTAGATTTTAAAAATATTTTAATTAAATTTACATTTTTAAAATTAAAGATAATATTAAGTATTTCATTAAAAAAGATGTCAATATAAAACATTAACGTTCAATCATAATTTTTTATTTATGCGATTTCTAAAGAACTAATTAGTAAAGTTAACAACCTTAACATGAATGAAAGATTGTTATTTGAATGTTAGTGTAAAATTATTTACACTGACAATGTATACCAATTAAACTCAAAATTTATTTCACTTTCTTAATTTTAAGCTTTTACAAAATAAATCTTGATAGATAAATAAAACAAGTATTTATAAGTTACCCATACATCCTGAATTTATAAGAGAGAACTTGAATTTAATTATTGAATAGTACAGCATCTTCTTTTTTTTTTTCTCCTAAAAACAAAGGGAGAGAACAAAAATAAAACATAAATTAAATTCAATCGTAATAACTCTCTTATCTTTAAATGATAGATTTAAATTTCTACTTTTGTTACAATGTTTTTTGTTAAAATTTCTAGAAGTTGTTGACATAAATTCAGTATGGGTTGGTTTGTTTCCGTATCAATGAGTGGGTATAGATTTTGATGGTTATGACTTATGATTCCGTGTGAAAATGTATTTATTTATTTATTTTGATTTTGACTTCACCATCAAAGGGGAAAACGGTCATTGTGGTCTTTGTGGGACTTTCTCTAATGGAAAGGGAAAGGTTGACCTAAACAACCTGCCTTCGTTTTATTTTTTAATCCTTTTTCCTTTATACAATGCATTACCACTGCATGGCTTCCAGCTTAAACCACCTTGTTCTTGGATAAAAAATAAATAAATTATCCTTATACTCTGAAGATTTTATCAAATTATGTCTACACTTCTTGTTATAACATTTACAACTATCTCTTTATTAGAAGATTTTGGTTTTCTTTTTATATTAAAAAAACATACATTCAAATTGGCAAAATTTATAGATTTTACGAACTGTAGGATGATGAGTTTTGTTCATAATCAGTTTAAATGAATAAATTTATTATTTCCCTTATTAGTTTGTATTAATATTATAATTTATTTATGAGTTTAATTAGTATGTATATAAAAAACTTTTATAATAACGTATAATCATACATGATCATTTATATAATTTTGATTTTTAAAGTATTAATTGATAAAGTCAACAAATTTATCACAATTTACTACAAATAAATGATTGTAATTGAATGTTAGTGTAAAATTTTTTACCTGTATACTATAAACTCTTTATTTATTGTGAATTATGATTTCTAGCCACCAAATATAAATGTAATGTTTTAAATGCTTAACAAGTAATCTAATTTGTAATATATTTAAAATAACTAAAAGATTGTGTAGAATTTTTGTATACAATATCAGTGTAATTTACTTATATGTAAAAAATAAAATGAATTATTGTGTTTGATTGATAAGTAAAGGTGCCGCCGTGCAGGTGGTTCTAGACATATACTCTAGAGGGTGATTTTATTAAGGACACCAAAGTTGTAGTGTGTGATAGGATGTCAAAAACGCGGGTTCCGTTGATAGAGATGACGAGTGATACTTAATGTTGTTCGAATTAGTACTCTAGAAAATATAAATAGTAAATCTCAAAACAAGAAAAAAATGCTTTTCCTATTTTCATATGCATAGTCCAAATCACAAAACAACATTCAGAGTTTATACGATCATCAAAAGCTTAATCAGGAATGCCAATAATTAAAAAAAAAGAAGAAAAAAACAACGCAACCAGCTTAATAGAATTGAAAATTACAAAAGAAAATGTGAAATAGGAAAAGTTTGATAGCCTGCTCTTTATGCTCCAATATGGTGGAGACTCCTTCTCCTTCGGTCATGTAATTTTCAGAGCCCCTCTTTCATATTTCATCTCTCTGTTAGCCTTATTCTTTTTCTTTATTTTGGATTTGGTTTTAATTTTTTATTACTTTAAGTATTTTCTCATAGACTACTATGCTTTGCCTGTTACTTTTCTTTTTCCCGTGCACTATGCTTTTAGGCTTTGTTTTTGTTTTTTTTTATCTTTTATATTTCTGTGTTTTTTTAATAATTTATTCACGTTTTTTGTTAGTTTTAATAATAACGTTTTTCTAAGTGGTCTTAGATACTGACAAAAATAATTAATTTTCTTATAATGACAAAAAGAAAAGTTAATTCGATATAATGTTTTTTTTTTTTGAAACTTTAATGATATAAGTTGTGATTATTTGGTATACTTAAATTTCTCTTTTTAGTAAGTCTAATATGATTTCTACGTATTTTATAATAAGATGTATAATAATAATTAAATTGTTTAATCTTTAAACATATGACAAATCTAAATCTTTATTAGAAAAAGATTAATTAGATATTACATTTATTTAATTCTAAAAATTTTAGACAACACGTGTGACAGTATGTTTTAAAAATTCTCTTTAATGACACTATTAAATTAAAATAAAATTGATACATAAATCAAAATATCAAATTAAAAATTTACAAGTAAAAAATAAAAGTTGTTGTCTTGATAATAAGAATATCATTTAAAATACAAATATTTTATTATTAGTTCTTAATTTAACACAACAAACTTTCAATACCAAAATATGATTATTAGATAATGAATTATTAGATGTGACATTTTTTAAGTTCTGAATTTTTAAAATGTAAGTCATGAGGATTTCATGTTTTAAATTTTCTCTCTAATTAATACTATAATTAAAATTAAATTACTATAAAATAATATAAATTTATCATTATAAAATTCAAAATATTATATAATTAGTTCATGATTTAATCAAATGGCTATTAATAATAAAATATTTATTAGAGAAAGGTTAATAATATGTGACATGTTTTTAATCTTAAGGTTTTGAAATACAAGTTGAACAGTTCAATGTTTTAAAATATACCTTTAAAATAACATGTAAAAGTAAATTTATTTTCTACAAAGATAAAAGATGCTATATCAATATTATAACATCTTAATGTAAAAAGAATAAAAATAGAAGACTCAATACACAAATATTTTTAACAAATAACTAAGTAAACTTTTATTCTCTACTGCACATGGAGATACATAGGAGTAAAAGATAATTTCTTTTGAGCCAAAAAGATAAAAAAACACATACTTAAAAATAACAAGATACAATAATAATAATTTTTTTAAAATAATAATTTATTTTCAATGATAAAATTTTTTATGTTAAATTTATAAAAATATCATGTATGGCTTAAGAGGTAAGATAAATATTTTTAAAGTTATCTAATTTTATACATTTAATTAAAGATAAATCATCTTATGATGGACATTGTAAGATACTAATACATTCTCTACGCATAATTGACTTCTAGACCTAAAATTTGGTTTTGCCGTTCACTTTCTTTCAAAAAATTTCAATATTTTTTTTAAATAAATAATGGTGAAGATTTTACTAATTGTAACATATTTTTTCTTCTTCCTATCAATATCCACTTATAAAAAACAAACATTAAGTATAACTAAATATAATCACTAATAAGTAACTTTTACTTTCTTCTCGTCTAGTCATTGTTTGACACCTGAAAAGTAAGTTAAGTATGCATATAAATATGGTTGGTTTTATTTTATAAATGGTTAAATAATATTATAAGGTTAGTGACTATTAACCATGATTAGTTATATGTATGTTATATATAATTATTTTTATATCAGAAATAGTGATTAATTTTTTTAGAAATGATTAATAATGTTACATATGAAGTTAATTACTTGTAAAAATATGATTAATTTTATATTATAATAAGTGGTACATAATGTTATAAAATAATAAGTTAAATGTGTTTTTGTCCTCTAAACTTGCACCTGATTTGATTTTAATCATTTGATAAAAAAACGTGATTTGTTTGGTATATATATATATATAATTGATTCATTATCCTAGATCCATTAACATTGTTATTGACATGTTTGATTATATGTCTAACTTGTACGTCATTAACATAATTGGACGTAATCTCTTACTTTGATGCCTTGAGCCCATGTCTTTTTTTTCTTTTCTTTTTGTAAAAAAAAATATATATTGAGCTAATAAAATATCATTCAAAAAAGGATATTAAAAATATAATACAACAATTAAATTTGCATAAGATTATATTCATTGATGATATAATAAAGATATTAAATTAATTTATAAGTGTAAGAAAATAATTAAAAAAATTAATTTAATTTGAATTTAAGTCATTAAATTGTTATGACGTGTGATATTTTTTATAAGCAAATGTTTTATTGTGTTAATTTGTTAATGGAGTATTCAAATTTACGACATCTCTTCCCATCTTATCAAGTTACTAATTACCATATATTAAAAATATTTCAAATTAAATATTTATATTTAATACTATACTATTATACTAAGAGTTTAAAAATAAGGTATTTACTTATTTTAAATATTTTAGTTGATATATAAAATAGCATAATTATTTTATAATTAGATACTTATTTAAAAAAAAATATAATTAAAAATTTGGAATATTACAATACACAATGCTTGTGTTTCACTGATAATATTAAAGTTAATTAAAAAGTTAGTAATAAAGTTAACGTATGAGAAAAAAAGGTGTGAAAAAATTGTGGGTTTTAATGTTTCTACTAACAAAAGTTACACATTAAAAATATTTACCTATAAAAAAAATTAAAATTATTTTATTAAAATGTCATTTCTTTTAGACTCATATATGAAAAAAAAAAACCTAATCACATAATATGAAACAATAAAGAAAATATGTTTTTCATAACATTTTGGTTTCTATTAAAAAGCACATTTTAGTTCTCTTATAAATTCTAGTATTTGTGGCATAAAACGAAATGAATCTAATGATTTATTTCCTTTTTTGTTGTAAGTACTCTTTTAAATTTCAATATCACTAAATATATTAATTTTATAACCTAATATCTCATTTTGTTTAATGTTTCAACATATATATTAAAGTACAAATTTTATTGTTAGTCTTACTATAACTTGATTAATAGTAACTTTATTAACGTATAAATTGTAACAATTTTTATATAACACTTACAATATATTATATTAATAAATTTATTTTTCACAATATATAAACAAGCTAAACATATTATTATTTATATCCATATGATATATAAATAAATAAATAAATAAATAAAGAGTTACAAAAATCCAAAAAGTTTTGAATCTACTTTTTACATTTACTATTTTTTTACATATTTTCAAACTTTTATTTTCTATAAATTTTTAGAAAATTTAAAATATAATTTTGATTATACGATTTTTTTACAAATTTTAAATTACATTCTTTATAATTGTCTATATGTTTTTTACAATTGAATTTTTAAAATATTTTTATATTTAACTTTTACTTCTAATTAAATAAAAAATTATTCAAAATTAAATTTAGAAGATAATTTTTTAAGAAAATTAAATCTACTTTTAATGTTTACGTTATTAATAATTGAATATCAAGAAAATTATTGACAAATTTTTAAAATAAAAAAAGAAAAAAATTAGCGGCAAGCGAAGCAAAGTATATAAGGGCAACCAGAGTTCCGTTACAGCAAAAAAAAGAAAGGGAAGCTGATTTGAAAGTTGAGGTGGTCTCTCGCCGTCTTCTTCGTCGCTCTCTAGGTGTGTCTATCTCTTTCACTTTCACTGAGAATATTCATTCCTTTCTCTCTTTTTCTCACTTTCACTCTCTTTCACTTTGACTGAGAATATTGATTCCTTTCTCTCTTTTTCTCACTTTCACTCAATGATCGATTTCTTTGAAGGTTGAGGTGCCGCGACTCCAACCGAAACATCTCACTTGCTTCCGAGAAATCGAACCAGAACCAACATGCAGCCTGGTAGTGGTACTGTAGGGTTTCTTGAGATTATGCTCTTTTTAGGGTTTCTTGTAATCAATTTATAGCCTAATTTTGAACCACCACGGATCTTTTTCTTTCTTTCAGTAGCGTCAATGTTCCGATTCCCATTCCATGCTCTCTGTTCTTATTTTTCTCTTTATTCTCTGTGTCTTCTTTTCAGTGATGGTTGGAATGTCCCATGAAGGAGTTGATGCAGGCTTCTTCCTTCGATCCATCCTAGGTAAGAAACATGTTCTTTAACAATTGAATCTCAAGAAAATTATTGAAAAATCTTTAAACTAAAATTAAAAAAAAAAATAGCAGCAAGCGAAACAGACTATGCAATGAGAGTTTCCGTTACAGCAAACTAAAAAAAAAGAAGAAGAAAGGGGAGCTGATTTGAAAGTCGAGGTGCATCTATCTGGGGAAACACCTTGTTCCTCCCAAAGTTCAATATGCCTTAATTTGGTGAAGGCATTTAAATATCTGTAACATCAGGGATTGATTTCTTTTCTGTTTATGAATTTATACGGTGTATAGCAAACAATCTCTGTTACTATAATGGTTATTTTTGCTGCCATTATGCTCCTTCAAGAATAAAGATGTGGATTTGAGTTCTAACGATACTTGATTTTTGTTTTTGTCTATTTAAAAAATTGCAGGTTGTGGGAGCATGTTTTGAGAAATTTGGGTCTACATGTTTTGTTGTTTATTCAATTGGAGAGACTTATGCAAAAAATAGATCTGGGTTGCTGAAAAGAAGGTTGTACTTCTTTCATACTTTTTGATAATAGCAGTAGTGAACAATTTGTCTTTGTTTGAAATTTAACAGCCAATCTACTTTATACAAGGTGTGATTTTTTTTTTTTCTTTTAAATTTTATTTTCTAACCATAAAATGAAATTTAAGGATCACTATATTTTTTGTCTCATCTTTCTCTTTGCCCAATTGAGTTTAAACTCTCCATTGTTGAGAATAAATATGTTCAAATCTCAAAGTTGTTTTATTTCAACTTTATTTCTGTTATTTGACTTGCCATATTGAGCGGTTGCATCGGCATCTTAAAGATATTCCCAATTACACATTGCATTTGCCTCCTAAAAGGATTTTTTTCCTCAAGCACAGATGATGCCTTTGTACATCAACGTTGCATCCAACTTGATAAATATCTGCAGGTATCTTATTCCTTGTCTAATCATGATTTTTACATTTGTTAATCTTTTTCAGGTATTGGCGCTGTAGTAAAACTTTGGTACTTGACAAAAGATCAAATACGAGGTCACATTTCAAATCTTTTCTAAACTTTTTTGTTATTTTCAAAAGCTATTTTTACACTAATTTTACTCTTTTTCGTTATTGTGTAACTTTAGTTTTGCAAACAATTGAACATAAATTATGTTTTAAAGTTTAAATATTACTTTTGCTCTTATAAACTAATTTGAACATTATTTTTCAAACTTTAACATTTTCAGCTATACTATTATTTTTTAACTTTGATTTTTTACTTTTTACTGTTTATAAACTTTTATTTTTTACCATTTATATATTTTAAAATATTTATTTTTGAAATCTTTCTTTAGTAAAAATTTTGGATATCATAATTTTTTAAAACCTTACATTTTATTTTTATATACCATTTTAAATTTTTTTTAGATCCTTGTCATTTTTTTTAAAATTGATGTTTATATTTTTAAATACTACTTATGTAATTTTAAACTTGTTTGAAGATCCTTTCTTAATTGTTACTATTTTAAACTATTTTTTTTTTATTTTACTGTTTTAACTTTTATTTTGAATAAGTTACTTTTATAATTTTACTATTTTAAATTTTTTATAAAATTTTCATTATTTTCGTACATTAATTTTATACTTTTAAATACTACTTTTAAACTTCATTGGAAATAGTGTTTTAAACGTTACTGTTGTATTTTTTAAAAAATGATGTTTATATTTTAAAATATTACTTATGCAAATTTGAACTTGCTTAAATATAGTTTCTTAATTATTACTATTTTAAATTATTAAATAAATTTATGAATTATATTTTTTACTTTTACTAGTTATCAACTTTTGTTAGACAAAGTTTTATATATATATATATATATATATATATATATGTATTTTAAAATATTTATTTTTTAAACTTTGTTTCTAAAATGTCAAACATCATATTTTTATCATCACTTACTTTTATATTTTTTACTATTTTAAATTTATTATTTTTACATTTTTATATACTAATTTTGAACTTCATTAAAGATAGTTTTTAAAATATTACTATTATCAATTACTCTACAATTTTTTATTCATTTTACTTTTACTATTTTTCAACATTTATTAATTTAAGGCAACATATTTTTAATACATTACTACTTATTTTAAAATGTCTTTTAATCTTTTTAGAACCTTTTCATTATTTTAGAAAATAACGTTTTCTTGTTTAAATATGTTTTAAACATTACTTTTTAAAGTATAAACTGATTTGAAAATGATTTTTCAAAGTTTACTATGTTTAATTACATTATAATTTTTTTATACTTTAGTTTTTCAATTTTTATAAACTTTTATTGGTTTTCTTTTGCAAAAATTTTGGACATCATAATTTTTTTAAAACCGTACCTTTGTACCATTTAAAATTTGTTTTGCAAGCTTTGTACTATTTTAAAAATGTTGTCTACATTTTCAAATATTATTTTTTTCAATTTTGAAGATAATTTCTTAACTATAACTATTTTTAATTATTAAATAAATTTTGTAAATGTTACTATTATCCATTATTCTACAATTTTTGAAACTTTTTTTTTATTTTACTGTTTTTAACTTTTAGTATTTTTTTTTTGTAAATTTTGAAGATCATATTTTTTTTAAAAAGTTTAGTTTATACTTTTTATTACTTTTAAATTTTTTTCATGATTTTCAAACAGTAGTTTATATTTTTTAACTTCTATACTACTTTTTTCCTTTTAAATTTATTTGAAAATAATTTTTTAGACTTTTACTATTTTCAATTACTTTTTTTTACAGTTTATAAGTTTTTATAAATTTATTTTTTGGACTTTTTTTTATTATTAAATAAATTTTGTAAATATTACTATTATCCATTATTCTACAATTTTTGAAACTTTTTTTTTACTTTTAGTATTTTTTTTTGTAAATTTTGAAGATCATATATTTTTTAAAAGTTTAGTTTATACTTTTTATTACTTATAGAATTTTTTCATGATTTTCAAACAGTAATTTATATTTTTTAACTTACATATTGTTTTCCTTTTAAATTTATTTGAAAATCATTTTTTAAACTTCTACTATTTTCAATTACTTTTTTTTACAGTTTATAAGCTTTTATAAATTTATTTTTTCCACTTTTTTTGCAGTTTTCGATATCATAATATAAATTGATTTCAGAATCAATACTCAAACTTTACTATTTTTAATTATAATATAAATTTTTAGGCTTTGTTGGTTTACTTTGCAAAAATTTTGCACATCATAATTTCTTAAAATCATACTTTCTATTTTAAAATTTTTTAGAATCTTTTCATTATTTTCAAAAATGCGTTTTTAAATATTACTTTTGCAATTTTAAATTTATTTGAGAATAATTTCTTAACTATTAAAGTTTTCAATTATTTAATAAATTTACAAATTATATTTTTTACTTTTAATTTTTATCAACTTTTATCACTGAATGTGTTATATATTTTAAAATATATACTTTTTAAATTTTTTTTGCTAAGATTGTAAACTTTTTTTTAATGAACTTTAAAAGTTAAAAATATTGAAAAGTTTATAACAATTTAAATAGTAAAAAATAATAAAAATAAGTAATGAAAATGTCGACATTTGTAAATTTAAGTTTTTTGTTTTCTTTAAAAGCAGAAAATCCATTTTTCCTAAATTTTTAACATCTTTGAAACTTTTTTTTTTCTTTTACGGTTTACAAATTTTATTAACTTACTTTATATATTTTAAACATTTATTTTGTAACTTTAATTTTGCAAAAAAAATTGAAACATAATTTTTTATACATTATTATTTATTTTATAATGTTTTTTAGAAACTTTTCATTATTTTAGAACGTTTTCAAGTTTTAAATATTACTTTTTCACTTATAAACTGCTTTGAAACTTTACTATTTTTAACTACGCTGCAAGTTTTTAATTTTATAAACCTTTATTGGATTACTTTTGCAAACAATTTGGACTTCATAATTTTTTAAAATCATACTTTTTGTTTTATCTCCTTTTAAAATTTTTTGGAACCTTTTCATTATTTTAAATTTTTTTTTTACATTTTTAAATACTACTTTTGCTATTTTTTTAAACTCTTTTTGAAGTTATTGAAATTTTCTGTTGTTGAAAATATTATCTTGTTTTTATTATAACATGATTTTTTAAATTATTTTTTTTCTTTGAAACTGATTTTCCATTTACTTTTTCACATTAAACATTTTTCTTTATTTTTAAAAAAATACTACACATTTCCTTAATATGTTTTAATTATTTTATTCATCATGTTTTCAGATGTAACTTTTTTCATATTTTAAAACTTTATATTTTTTTTGGTTTTCCAGGCCTTTTAAACATTTAAACTTATTCTGAAACAATAATCATTTTATCATCTTTTAAAAAATTACTTGTATTACATTTTTTATTTTTCTACTTCCTAAGAACTCATATAAATAAGCAACAAAGTTAAGTTGTTTGGTGAATTTAAATATAAACAAATTCAAATAATTTTTCCTTTTTGAATGTTATTATTTTTAAAATACCCTTTATTTATGTTTTTGCACATATACACTTTTTATGAATTGCTTTTTGACATTGAATTTTTTTAACTCTTTATGAAGTTTTAAAACATTACATTTGTCATTATATAAACTTTTTCAATTATTTTTCTACACTTTAAAACTTATTTGGCGCATATATTTTCACAATTGTTTTCTCATTTCCTAAAGTTCTTTTACTATTTTTCTGCGCAGATAATTTTTTTTTAATTCATTGTTTTTTAATATTGAACTTTTATCATATTTTGAAACCTTAAATCTCTAGATTTTTCAAAATTTTTAGTTATATTATGAGACATTTAAACTTATTTTAAAATATTGATTTTTTTATGATATCTTGAAAAAAAAAATTTATTTTTTGTATGATTGGTTAAGTGATTACAGGAATAGTTGAAGTCCTTAGACTATGGGAAAAGTTAAAGTTTATTAATCTAGCTTGCCGCCATCTTGATCGTCATGTTGTATGTTTGGAATTGACAAAGGGAAAATAATGTTTCTAAGGTTGAATTAGAGAATCAATCAGTCAACAATTATCTTGTTTACAAAGAGACTACAAATTCAGTAAAAAATTGTTTAAAGGTAGTAGAGAACATAAGAGAGGATGCTACTGTTCACCCTTCATTTGGTTCCGTTTACTTGCATGAATCTTGTTAATTAATCTTTAATTTAATGCACTTTCTTCAATGTTCCTATATACATATGGTGGATATGTAGCTTTACCTTTTTTGGAAATATTATGTTGTTTTATAACATTATTGTTGTTAAAATTTTGATTCTGAATTGTATGAATCCGTCCCGTTCCCATGCTGTTCTTACTTTTCTCTTTATTCTCTCTGTCTTCAGTTAGCCTGTTCTCTTTATATGTAAGAAACTTGTTCTCTTTATTTAACATTTTCTCCAATATAATCACTCAAAACACTGCTTTTCTTTTTTTTTTAATCTCAACATGTTAATATGTTGCATGTCTTACAAA
This sequence comes from Psophocarpus tetragonolobus, assembly GCA_037954015.1. NCBI lineage: Eukaryota > Viridiplantae > Streptophyta > Magnoliopsida > Fabales > Fabaceae > Psophocarpus > Psophocarpus tetragonolobus. The sequence continues at coordinate 78,269,145 of CM075690.1, forward strand.
GAAATCTCCTTTGATATTTCTCTCTTTTTCTTAAGTAGGGTTAGAACATATTGAATTTTTGAAATCTTGGTTTTGTCAAAACATGTTGGATCATGGTTCCTCGGCCAAGAAACTTTGCTGTATCAATTGCTGCACAAACTTCCTGTTTTGAAGGCCTTAAACTTCTGAAAGTCTGGTTACATTAAAAAACAACAAAAAGAAGGATAATTACACCAACTTTTCCCAAGGTTAGTAGAAAATACATTTTAGACTGCTTCCTAAATTACACATACTTCTCTTGCACATCCCATACTTTGTTATTTTTTAGGGACTTAGGGTACTATGTATATGTTTGTAGATAAAAATAAGGGACATGTGTAATTAAAAAAAAAAAAAAAGGTGTTGTAAGAATAATATATAAAATTAGGAATGTATGTGTTATTTCATTCCATACCTAGAAGTTAAATCCTTGTTGAATATCCCTATTAGATAGGGGCTACAATTTAGCTTTTAGAGTTTAGGTAGCCCCCTATTAGGATAGAAAAATAACTTGTTTTAATCCTATTATAGGGGTGTAATTACCGGTAACCTTAAGGGAAACTAGTTTAATTATCCCCAAAAGAAAGATTGTATAGAAGTGGGTGAAAAAACTTTCTGCTGTATCTATCTAGTGTGCCTTTTCTGTGTTACTTGAGCACTGAAGCCGACGAGGTGGAAAATTTTCTATCATTATTGATTGATTGAGCATGATTGAATAGGTGGCTAGGCAATATTGAATTATATGATTGAACGTTTCTGTTGAAATTATATGTGGCTCTGCCAGTGAACTTATTTATCGGTAGACGATGGAAAATGTTTAGGATGATGTAGGTGATCTAGTGGCAAAGTGGGATGTAGCATGTATTCATTCCCAAGAATTAGATTTATATTTTCTCGATTTTCAAAACCACCAAAGATTAATATGGCTTAAAGTTGAGTAATTAGAGGTATAAATAAGGTTTTAAATGTGTGCATTGAGAATATGTCACTGCTTACTTGCTTACATTACAAGTAGGTGAAGGCATTTAAATGTCTGCAAGATCATGGATTGACTTCTTTTCAGTTTATGAATTTCTACTGTGTATAGCAAACAAACAATCTCTGTTAGTGTTTAATGAGATTACTCTGTGATTCTTACTGCCATAAGTAATGATATTCTTGCTGCCATTGTGCTTCTTCAAGAATAAAGATGTGGAGTTTACTTATTAGGTTCTGATGCTAGGTTGAGACTGAGAAAACAATATGTAACAAATATGTACTTTAAACGAAACTGTGACTTCTAAACTTTTGTTTGAAAATATTTTATAAGCTGTTATATTTTTAAAAAAAGCTATTATTTTTAAAACTGGTTTTTTACTCTAATATTTTTAAAACATTTTCATGTGCATTTTTAAACATTATTTTTTTTAATTTCAAATATTTTCTAAACTTTTTCATTATTTTCAAAAACTAATTTTTACACAAATTTGAACATAAATTACGTTTTAAAGTTTAAATATTACTTTTTCTGTTATAAATTAATTTGAAAATTATTTTTCAAACTTTAACATATTTAGCTATACTATCATTTTTTAACTTTGATTTCTTACTTTTACTGTTTATAAACTTTTATTGTTTATAAACTTTTATTGTTTACCATTTATATATTTTAAAATATTTATTTTTGAAATCTTTCTTTAGCAAAAATGTTGGACATCACAAGTTTTTAAAACCTTACATTTTATTTTATATACCATTTTAAAATTTTTTTAGATCTTTTTCATTGTTTTCAAAATTGATGTTTATATCTTTAAATACTACTTGTAATTAAACTTGTTTGAAGATCCTTTCTTAATTATTACTATTTCAAACTATTTTTTTTTCTTTTACTTTTTTAACTTTTGTTTTGAAAATATTTATTTTTAAAATTTCTTCTCTAATAATTTTTAATAAGTTACTTTTATAATTTTACTATTTTAAATTTTTTATAAATTTTCATTATTTTCGCATATTAATTTTATATTTTTAAATAATATTTTTAAACTTCATTGAAAATAATGTTTTAAACGTTACTGTTGTATTTTTTAAAAATGATGTTTATATTTTAAATATTACTTATGCAAATTTGAACTTGCTTAAAGATAGTTTCTTAATTATTACTATTTTAAATTATTAAATAAATTTATGAATTATATTTTTTTACTTTTACTTGTTATCAACTTTTTTTAGACAAAGTTATATATATATATATGTATTTTAAAATATTTATTTTTTAAACTTTGTTTCTAAAATGTCAAACACCGTATTTTTATAATCACTTACTTTTATATTTTTTACTATTTTAAATTTATTATTTTTACATTTTTATATACTAATTTTGAACTTCATTAAAGATAGTTTTTTAAATATTACTATTATCAATTACTCTACAATTTTTTATTCTTTTTACTTTACTATTTTTCAACATTTATTAATTTAAGACAACATATTGTTAATACATTACTACTTATTTTAAAATTTTTTTAATCTTTTTAGAACTTTCTCATTATTTTAGAAAATAATGTTTTCTTGTTTTAAATATGTTTTAAACTTTATTTTTTTAGTATAAACTGATTTGAAAATGATTTTTCAAAGTTTACTATGTTTAATTACATTATAATTTTTTATACTTTAATTTTTCAACTTTTAATGGTTTTCTTTTGCAAAAATTTTGGACATCATAATTTTTTTTAAAACTGTACCTTTTGTTTTGTACCATTTAAAATTTGTTTTGTAAGCTTTGCACTATTTTAAAAATGTTGTCTACATTTTTAAATATTATTTTTGTAATTTTGAAGATAATTTTTTAACTATAACTATTTTTAATTATTAAATAAATTTTGTAAATATTACTATTATCCATTATTCTACAATTTTTGAAACTTTTTTTTTACTTTTACTGTTTTTTACTTTTAGTATTTTTATACTAAATTTTGAAGATCATATTTTTTTTAAAAGGTTAGTGTATACTTTTTATTACTTTTAAAATTTTTTAAATAAATTTTGTAAATATTACTATTATACATTATTACTTTTTATTAACTTACTTTATATATTTTAAACATTTGTTTTTTAACTTTAATTTTGAAAAAAATTTGAAACATGATTTTTTAATACATTATTATTTATTTTATAATGTTTTTAATTTTTTTAGAAACTTTTGATTATTTTAGAACGTTTTCAAGTTTTAAATATTACTTTTTCACTTATAAATTGCTTTGAAACTTTACTATTTTTAAGTACGCGATAAGTTTTTAATTTTTTTTAATTTTATAAACCTTCAGTGGATTACTTTTGCAAACAATTTGGTCTTCATAATTTTTTAAAATCATACTTTTTGTTTGATCTCATTTAAAAATGTTTTAAAACCTTTTCATTATTTTAAAAAATGTTTTTACATTTTTAAATACTACTTTTGCTATTTTTTAAACTCTTTTTGAAGTTTTTGTTTAGTTTGAAGTTATTGAAATTTTCAGTTTTTGAAAATATTACCTTGTTTTTATTACTACGTGATTTTTTTAATTATTTTTTCTCTGAAACTGATTTTCCATTTACTTTTTCACATTAAACATTTTTCTTTATTTTTAAAAAATACTACAGTTTTCACATTTCCTTAATATGTTTTAATTATTTTATTCATTATGTTTTCACATGTAACTTTTTTTATATTTTAAAGCTTTATTTTTTTTTAGGTTTTCCAGACTTTTTAGTTATATTTTTTGAAACATTTAAACTTATTCTGAAGTAATAATCATTTCATCATCTTTTGAAGAAATTACTTGTATTACATTTTCGATTTTTCTACTCCCTAGAACTCATATATATAAGCAACAAAGTTAAGTTGTTTGGTGAATTTAAATATAAACAAATTCAATTAATTTTTCCTTTTTGAATGTTATTATTTTTAAAAAAATACCCTTTATTTATGTTTTTGCACATATAAATCGCTTTTCCACATTGAATTTTTTTTAACTCTTTATGAAGTTTTAAAACATTACGTTTGTTCATTATATAAACTTTTTCAATTACTTTTCTACACTTTAAAACTTATTTTGCGCATATATTTTCAAATTTTTTAGTTATATTCTTAGACATTTAAACTTATGTTAAAATATTGATTTTTTTTATGATCTTGAAAAATTTTTTTATTTTTTGCATGTTTGGTTAGGTTATTACAGGAATAGTTAAAGTCCTTAGACTATGGAAAAAGTTAAAGTTTATTAATCTAGGTTACGACTATCTTGATCGTCATGTTGTATGTTTGGAATTGACAAAGGGAAAGTAATGTTTCTAAGGTTGAATTAGAGAATCAATCAGCCAACAATTATCTTGTTTACAAAGAGACTACAAATTCAGTAAAACATTGTTTAAAGGTAGTAGAGAACATAAGAGAGGATGCTACTGTTCACCCTTCATTTGGTTACATTGACTTATATGAATCTTGTTAATTAATATTTAATTTAATGCATTTTCTTCAATGAGAAGCCTTGGCGGCAACGTGTCCAAAACTTGGAAATCAAAGAAGGGCAAGACACTGTTATCGTTCGAGAGTTTGATATGTGTTTTCTTTTCTAATTTTAATTTTGTTGGCTGTAACTTAACGGTTGATTAAATGCTTGAAATTTTGATTCTTAATGGATAGGAAATGACTTTATGTGATCGATATGCCTCTGTTAGATAAAGATTGTTTTCGTGGACCTAATGTGGTTCGTGATATCTACCCAGGAGAAAGGGTAATGAGAGAAGCTAAGACTAAGTTTTGCACATGAAGCTGTAGTTGTGGACCAGACCTCAACTTGAAAAAGTTGAGTTTAGCATTATTTTTAATTGTTGCTTAAACTGTTATAGCGATCTTCTTTAATTAATATTTACTTTGATGCATGTTTTCAATTTATGCGTATACGTATGGTGGCTGTGTGTGGTTTTTACCTTTTTGAAGATATTATGATTGTTCGAGAGTTTGGTATATTTTTTCTTTTCTAATTTTAATTTTGTTAGCTGTAACTTAACGGTTGATTAAATGCTTGAAATTTTGATTCTTAATGCATAGGAAATGAAGATATTATGATTGTTCCTAAACTACTTATTAAACTTCGATTGCTGTTATTGGCAGGGAGAGACGTTGTTGGGAAGCCTTGATGGTTGCAACTGATCCAAAAACATAGAAACCCAAGAAGGGGAAGACACTGCTATTCTTGGAGAGGTTAGTACATATGTTTTCGTTCCTAATTTTAGTTTTTTTAGCTGTAATTTCCTGGTAAAATAAATATTTGAAATTTTGATTCTTGATGGATAGAGGATGTCTTAATGTGATTACCTTTTTTAGATAAAGGCGATTTTCATCAGCATGATGTTATTTGTGATCTAATATGCAGGACAAAGGGTAAAGAGAGAAGTTGGAACTGACTTCTGCATATATGTCAGGTGAGCGTTTTGGTTGTTGTTACACCATAAGTCCGTATTCTTTGTTGCAAGATATTGGGATTGGCCACCCCAATACCTTGTGCAATGTGAATTGGACATTATGGCAAACGAAAACCAAGACCCGGGGCAATCATCTTTGATTACTTGAAAGTCAAATCGAGGTTAGTATTATCTAAATTATAGTTTGAAATTTGATAGCAATCTTGTTACTTAATATTTATTTGAACGCATTTTTTCAATGTTCTTACAGGCATTGGGGACTATGTTGGTTTATCCTTGTGACAATACTATGTGGTTTCATCACCTCATTTTGTTCATAAAATGACTAAATTCCGATTGTTATTATTGTCAGGGAGCAAAGTTCTTGCGAAGCCTTGATGACAACTTATCCAAACCTTATAAATCACAAAGGGGAAAGACACCGTTATCGGGTGAGAGGTTAGCATATGCTTTCCAATTTTAATTTTTTTTGGTACAATAAATCTTTTGAATTTTAATTCTTGGTGGATGGAAGATGAGTTTATGCTATTGCCCTTATCAGATAAAGATGATTTTTGTTGGGATAATTTTGTTTGTGATCCATACATATATATGTGTATATATATGCAGGAGAAAGGGTAAAGATAGACACTGGAACTGACTTCTGCATACATGCTAGGTGAGTGTTTTGGTTGTTGTTAGACCATAAGTCCTTATCCTTTGTTGCGAGATATTGGGATTGGCCACCCCAATACCTTGTGCAACGTGAATTGGACATTTGGCAAACGAAAAGATTACTCGAAAATCAAATCAAGGTTAGTATTATCTAAATTATAGTTTAAAATTTGATAGCAATTTTGTTAATTAATATTTAGTTTAATGCATTTTTTTAAATGTTCCTACACGTATGTATGGTGGCCATGATGTGAAAATATCATGTGGTTTTGATCACATCATTTTGTTCCTAAAATTACTAAATTTTGACTGTGTCTGTTACGAGAGAGAAAAGCTTTTGCGAAGCCTTGGCGGCAACGTATCCAAAACTTGGAAACCAAAAAAGGGCACGACACTGTTATCGTTCGAGAGTTTGGTATATGTTTTCGTTTCTAATTTTAATTTTGTTAGCTGTAACTTAACGGTTGATTAAATACTTGAAATTTTGATTCTTAATGGATAGGAAATGAAGATATTATGATTGCTCCTAAACTGCTTATTAAACTTAGACTGCTGTTATTGCCAGGGAGAGACGTTGTTGGGAAGCCTTGGTGGTTGCAACTGATCCAAAAACTTAGAAACACAAGAAGGGGAAGACACGGCTATTCTTGGAGAGGTTAGTACATATGTTTTCTTTCCTAATTTTAGTTTTTTTAGCTGTAATTTCCTGGTAAAATAAATATTTGAAATTTTGATTCTTGATGGATAGAGGATGACTTAATGTGATTACCTTTTTTAGATAAAGGCGATTTTCATCGGCATGATGTTATTTGTGATCTAATATGCAGGACGAAGGGTAAAGAGAGAAGCTGGAACCGACTTCTGCATATATGTCAGGTGAGCGTTTTGGTTGTTGTTACACAATAAGTCCGTATTCTTTGTTGCAAGATATTGGGATTGGCCACCCCAATACCTTGTGCAACGTGAATCGGACATTATGGCAAACGAAAACCAAGACCCGAGGCAATCATCTTTGATTACTCGAAAGTCAAATCGAGGTTAGTATTATCTAAATTATAGTTTGAAATTTGGTAGCAATCTTGTTAATTAATATTTATTTGAACGCATTTTTTCAATGTTCTTACACGCATTGGGGACTATGTTGGTTTATCCTTGTGACAATACTATGTGGTTTCATCACCTCATTTTGTTCATAAAATGACTAAATTCCGACTGTTATTATTGTCAGGGAGCAAAGTTCTTGGGAAGCCTTGATGACAACTTATCCAAACCTTATAAATCACAAAGGGGCAAGACACCGTCATCGGGTGAGAGGTTAGCATATGCTTTCCAATTTTAATATTTTTTAGGTGTAAATTCCTGGTAAAATAGATCTTTTGAATTTTAATTCTTGGTGGATGGAAGATGAGTTTATGCTATTGCCCTTATAAGATAAAGATGATTTTCGTTGGCATAATTTTGTTTGTCATCCATACATATACATATGTGTATATATATGCAGGAGAAAGGGTAAAGATAGACGCTGGAACTGACTTCTGCATACATGCTAGGTGAGTGTTTTGGTTGTTGTTACAGCATAAGTCCTTATCCTTTGTTGCGAGATATTGGGATTGGCCACCCCAATACCTTGTGCATCGTGAATTGGACATTATGGCAAACGAAAATCAAAACTCGAGGCAATCATCTTTGATTACTCGAAAGTCAAATCAAGATCTAAATTATAGTTTAAAATTTGATAGCAATCTTGTTAATTAATATTTAGTTTAATGCATTTTTTTGAATGTTCCTACACGTATGTATGGTGGCCGTGTTGTGAAAAATATCATGTGGTTTTGATCACATCATTTTGTTCCTAAAATTACTAAATTTTGACTGTGTCTGTTGCAAGGGAGAAAAGTTCTTGAGAAGCCTTGGCGGCAACGTGTCCAAAACTTGGAAACCAAAGAAGGGCAAGACACTGTTATCGTTCGAGAGTTTGGTATATGTTTTCTTTTCTAATTTTAATTTTGTTAGCTGTAACTTAACCGTTGATTAAATGCTTGAAATTTTGATTCTTAATGGATAGGAAATGACTCTATGTGATCCATATGCCTCTGTTAGATAAAGGTTGTTTTCGTGGACCTAATGTGGTCCGTGATATCTACGCAGGAGAAAGGGCAATGAGAGAAGCTGAGACTGAGTTTTGCACATGCAGTTGTAGTTGTGGACCAGACCTCAACTTGAAAAAGTTGAGTTTAGCATTATTTTTAATTGCTGCTTAAACTGTGATAGCGATCTTCTTTAATTAATATTTACTTTGATGCATGTTTTCAATTTATGCGTATAGTATGGTGGCTGTGTGTGGTTTTTACCTTTTTGAAGATATTATGATTGTTCCTAAACTGATTATTAAACTTCGACTGCTGTTATTGCCAGGGAGAGATGTTGTTGGGAAGCCTTGGTGGTTGCAACTGATCCAAAAACTTAGAAACCCAAGAAGGGGAAGACACGGCTATTCTTGGAGAGGTTAGTACATATGTTTTCTTTCCTAATTTTAGTTTTTTTAGCTGTAATTTCCTGGTAAAATAAATATTTGAAGTTTTGATTCTTGATGGATAGAGGATGACTTAATGTGATTACCTTTTTTAGATAAAGGCGATTTTCATCGGCATGATGTTATTTGTGATCTAATATGCAGGACGAAGGGTAAAGAGAGAAGCTGGAACCGACTTCTGCATATATGTCAGGTGAGCGTTTTGGTTGTTGTTACACCACAAGTCCGTATTCTTTGTTGCAAGATATTGGGATTGGCCACCCCAATACCTTGTGCAACGTGAATCGGACATTATGGCAAACGAAAACCAAGACCCGAGGCAATCATCTTTGATTACTCGAAAGTCAAATCGAGGTTAGTATTATCTAAATTATAGTTTGAAATTTGGTAGCAATCTTGTTAATTAATATTTATTTGAACGCATTTTTTCAATGTTCTTACACGCATTGGGGACTATGTTGGTTTATCCTTGTGACAATACTATGTGGTTTCATCACCTCATTTTGTTCATAAAATGACTAAATTCCGACTGTTATTATTGTCAGGGAGCAAAGTTCTTGGGAAGCCTTGATGACAACTTATCCAAACCTTATAAATCACAAAGGGGCAAGACACCGTCATCGGGTGAGAGGTTAGCATATGCTTTCCAATTTTAATATTTTTTAGGTGTAAATTCCTGGTAAAATAGATCTTTTGAATTTTAATTCTTGGTGGATGGAAGATGAGTTTATGCTATTGCCCTTATAAGATAAAGATGATTTTCGTTGGCATAATTTTGTTTGTCATCCATACATATACATATGTGTATATATATGCAGGAGAAAGGGTAAAGATAGACGCTGGAACTGACTTCTGCATACATGCTAGGTGAGTGTTTTGGTTGTTGTTACAGCATAAGTCCTTATCCTTTGTTGCGAGATATTGGGATTGGCCACCCCAATACCTTGTGCATCGTGAATTGGACATTATGGCAAACGAAAATCAAAACTCGAGGCAATCATCTTTGATTACTCGAAAGTCAAATCAAGATCTAAATTATAGTTTAAAATTTGATAGCAATCTTGTTAATTAATATTTAGTTTAATGCATTTTTTTGAATGTTCCTACACGTATGTATGGTGGCCGTGTTGTGAAAATATCATGTGGTTTTGATCACATCATTTTGTTCCTAAAATTACTAAATTTTGACTGTGTCTGTTGCGAGGGAGAAAAGTTCTTGAGAAGCCTTGGCGGCAACGTGTCCAAAACTTGGAAACCAAAGAAGGGCAAGACACTGTTATCGTTCGAGAGTTTGGTATATGTTTTCTTTTCTAATTTTAATTTTGTTAGCTGTAACTTAACGGTTGATTAAATGCTTGAAATTTTGATTCTTAATGGATAGGAAATGACTCTATGTGATCCATATGCCTCTGTTAGATAAAGGTTGTTTTCGTGGACCTAATGTGGTCCGTGATATCTACGCAGGAGAAAGGGCAATGAGAGAAGCTGAGACTGAGTTTTGCACATGCAGTTGTAGTTGTGGACCAGACCGTTTAGCGTTATTTTTAATTGCTGCTTAAACTGTGATAGCGATCTTCTTTAATTAATATTTACTTTGATGCATGTTTTCAATTTATGCGTATAGTATGGTGGCTGTGTGTGGTTTTTACCTTTTTGAAGATATTATGATTGTTCCTAAACTGATTATTAAACTTCGACTGCTGTTATTGCCAGGGAGAGATGTTGTTGGGAAGCCTTGGTGGTTGCAACTGATCCAAAAACTTAGAAACCCAAGAAGGGGAAGACACGGCTATTCTTGGAGAGGTTAGTACATATGTTTTCTTTCCTAATTTTAGTTTTTTTAGCTGTAATTTCCTGGTAAAATAAATATTTGAAATTTTGATTCTTGATGGATAGAGGATGACTTAATGTGATTACCTTTTTTAGATAAAGGCGATTTTCATCGGCATGATGTTATTTGTGATCTAATATGCAGGACGAAGGGTAAAGAGAGAAGCTGGAACCGACTTCTGCATATATGTCAGGTGAGCGTTTTGGTTGTTGTTACACCATAAGTCCGTATTCTTTGTTGCAAGATATTGGGATTGGCCACCCCAATACCTTGTGCAACGTGAATCGGACATTATGGCAAACGAAAACCAAGACCCGAGGCAATCATCTTTGATTACTCGAAAGTCAAATCGAGGTTAGTATTATCTAAATTGTAGTTTGAAATTTGGTAGCAATCTTGTTAATTAATATTTATTTGAACGCATTTTTTCAATGTTCTTACACGCATTGGGGACTATGTTGGTTTATCCTTGTGACAATACTATGTGGTTTCATCACCTCATTTTGTTCATAAAATGACTAAATTCCGACTGTTATTATTGTCAGGGAGCAAAGTTCTTGGGAAGCCTTGATGACAACTTATCCAAACCTTATAAATCACAAAGGGGCAAGACACCGTCATTGGGTGAGAGGTTAGCATATGCTTTCCAATTTTAATATTTTTTAGGTGTAAATTCCTGGTAAAATAGATCTTTTGAATTTTAATTCTTGGTGGATGGAAGATGAGTTTATGCTATTGCCCTTATAAGATAAAGATGATTTTCGTTGGCATAATTTTGTTTGTCATCCATACATATACATATGTGTATATATATGCAGGAGAAAGGGTAAAGATAGACGCTGGAACTGACTTCTGCATACATGCTAGGTGAGTGTTTTGGTTGTTGTTACAGCATAAGTCCTTATCCTTTGTTGCGAGATATTGGGATTGGCCACCCCAATACCTTGTGCATCGTGAATTGGACATTATGGCAAACGAAAATCAAAACTCGAGGCAATCATCTTTGATTACTCGAAAGTCAAATCAAGATCTAAATTATAGTTTAAAATTTGATAGCAATCTTGTTAATTAATATTTAGTTTAATGCATTTTTTTGAATGTTCCTACACGTATGTATGGTGGCCGTGTTGTGAAAATATCATGTGGTTTTGATCACATCATTTTGTTCCTAAAATTACTAAATTTTGACTGTGTCTGTTGCGAGGGAGAAAAGTTCTTGAGAAGCCTTGGCGGCAACGTGTCCAAAACTTGGAAACCAAAGAAGGGCAAGACACTGTTATCGTTCGAGAGTTTGGTATATGTTTTCTTTTCTAATTTTAATTTTGTTAGCTGTAACTTAACGGTTGATTAAATGCTTGAAATTTTGATTCTTAATGGATAGGAAATGACTCTATGTGATCCATATGCCTCTGTTAGATTTTCGTGGACCTAATGTGGTCCGTGATATCTACGCAGGAGAAAGGGCAATGAGAGAAGCTGAGACTGAGTTTTGCACATGCAGTTGTAGTTGTGGACCAGACCTCAACTTGAAAAAGTTGAGTTTAGCATTATTTTTAATTGCTGCTTAAATTGTGATAGCGATCTTCTTTAATTAATATTTACTTTGATGCATGTTTTCAATTTATGCGTATAGTATGGTGGCTGTGTGTGGTTTTTACCTTTTTGAAGATATTATGATTGTTCCTAAACTGATTATTAAACTTCGACTGCTGTTATTGCCAGGGAGAGACGTTGTTGGGAAGCCTTGGTGGTTGCAACTGATCCAAAAACTTAGAAACCCAAGAAGGGGAAGACACGGCTATTCTTGGAGAGGTTAGTACATATGTTTTCTTTCCTAATTTTAGTTTTTTTAGCTGTAATTTCCTGGTAAAATAAATATTTGAAATTTTGATTCTTGATGGATAGAGGATGACTTAATGTGATTACCTTTTTTAGATAAAGGCGATTTTCATCGGCATGATGTTATTTGTGATCTAATATGCAGGACGAAGGGTAAAGAGAGAAGCTGGAACCGACTTCTGCATATATGTCAGGTGAGCGTTTTGGTTGTTGTTACACCATAAGTCCGTATTCTTTGTTGCAAGATATTGGGATTGGCCACCCCAATACCTTGTGCAACGTGAATCGGACATTATGGCAAACGAAAACCAAGACCCGAGGCAATCATCTTTGATTACTCGAAAGTCAAATCGAGGTTAGTATTATCTAAATTGTAGTTTGAAATTTGGTAGCAATCTTGTTAATTAATATTTATTTGAACGCATTTTTTCAATGTTCTTACACGCATTGGGGACTATGTTGGTTTATCCTTGTGACAATACTATGTGGTTTCATCACCTCATTTTGTTCATAAAATGACTAAATTCCGACTGTTATTATTGTCAGGGAGCAAAGTTCTTGGGAAGCCTTGATGACAACTTATCCAAACCTTATAAATCACAAAGGGGCAAGACACCGTCATTGGGTGAGAGGTTAGCATATGCTTTCCAATTTTAATATTTTTTAGGTGTAAATTCCTGGTAAAATAGATCTTTTGAATTTTAATTCTTGGTGGATGGAAGATGAGTTTATGCTATTGCCCTTATAAGATAAAGATGATTTTCGTTGGCATAATTTTGTTTGTCATCCATACATATACATATGTGTATATATATGCAGGAGAAAGGGTAAAGATAGACGCTGGAACTGACTTCTGCATACATGCTAGGTGAGTGTTTTGGTTGTTGTTACAGCATAAGTCCTTATCCTTTGTTGCGAGATATTGGGATTGGCCACCCCAATACCTTGTGCATCGTGAATTGGACATTATGGCAAACGAAAATCAAAACTCGAGGCAATCATCTTTGATTACTCGAAAGTCAAATCAAGATCTAAATTATAGTTTAAAATTTGATAGCAATCTTGTTAATTAATATTTAGTTTAATGCATTTTTTTGAATGTTCCTACACGTATGTATGGTGGCCGTGTTGTGAAAATATCATGTGGTTTTGATCACATCATTTTGTTCCTAAAATTACTAAATTTTGACTGTGTCTGTTGCGAGGGAGAAAAGTTCTTGAGAAGCCTTGGCGGCAACGTGTCCAAAACTTGGAAACCAAAGAAGGGCAAGACACTGTTATCGTTCGAGAGTTTGGTATATGTTTTCTTTTCTAATTTTAATTTTGTTAGCTGTAACTTAACGGTTGATTAAATGCTTGAAATTTTGATTCTTAATGGATAGGAAATGACTCTATGTGATCCATATGCCTCTGTTAGATTTTCGTGGACCTAATGTGGTCCGTGATATCTACGCAGGAGAAAGGGCAATGAGAGAAGCTGAGACTGAGTTTTGCACATGCAGTTGTAGTTGTGGACCAGACCTCAACTTGAAAAAGTTGAGTTTAGCATTATTTTTAATTGCTGCTTAAATTGTGATAGCGATCTTCTTTAATTAATATTTACTTTGATGCATGTTTTCAATTTATGCGTATAGTATGGTGGCTGTGTGTGGTTTTTACCTTTTTGAAGATATTATGATTGTTCCTAAACTGATTATTAAACTTCGACTGCTGTTATTGCCAGGGAGAGACGTTGTTGGGAAGCCTTGGTGGTTGCAACTGATCCAAAAACTTAGAAACCCAAGAAGGGGAAGACACGGCTATTCTTGGAGAGGTTAGTACATATGTTTTCTTTCCTAATTTTAGTTTTTTTAGCTGTAATTTCCTGGTAAAATAAATATTTGAAATTTTGATTCTTGATGGATAGAGGATGACTTAATGTGATTACCTTTTTTAGATAAAGGCGATTTTCATCGGCATGATGTTATTTGTGATCTAATATGCAGGACGAAGGGTAAAGAGAGAAGCTGGAACCGACTTCTGCATATATGTCAGGTGAGCGTTTTGGTTGTTGTTACACCATAAGTCCGTATTCTTTGTTGCAAGATATTGGGATTGGCCACCCCAATACCTTGTGCAACGTGAATCGGACATTATGGCAAACGAAAACCAAGACCCGAGGCAATCATCTTTGATTACTCGAAAGTCAAATCGAGGTTAGTATTATCTAAATTGTAGTTTGAAATTTGGTAGCAATCTTGTTAATTAATATTTATTTGAACGCATTTTTTCAATGTTCTTACACGCATTGGGGACTATGTTGGTTTATCCTTGTGACAATACTATGTGGTTTCATCACCTCATTTTGTTCATAAAATGACTAAATTCCGACTGTTATTATTGTCAGGGAGCAAAGTTCTTGGGAAGCCTTGATGACAACTTATCCAAACCTTATAAATCACAAAGGGGCAAGACACCGTCATTGGGTGAGAGGTTAGCATATGCTTTCCAATTTTAATATTTTTTAGGTGTAAATTCCTGGTAAAATAGATCTTTTGAATTTTAATTCTTGGTGGATGGAAGATGAGTTTATGCTATTGCCCTTATAAGATAAAGATGATTTTCGTTGGCATAATTTTGTTTGTCATCCATACATATACATATGTGTATATATATGCAGGAGAAAGGGTAAAGATAGACGCTGGAACTGACTTCTGCATACATGCTAGGTGAGTGTTTTGGTTGTTGTTACAGCATAAGTCCTTATCCTTTGTTGCGAGATATTGGGATTGGCCACCCCAATACCTTGTGCATCGTGAATTGGACATTATGGCAAACGAAAATCAAAACTCGAGGCAATCATCTTTGATTACTCGAAAGTCAAATCAAGATCTAAATTATAGTTTAAAATTTGATAGCAATCTTGTTAATTAATATTTAGTTTAATGCATTTTTTTGAATGTTCCTACACGTATGTATGGTGGCCGTGTTGTGAAAATATCATGTGGTTTTGATCACATCATTTTGTTCCTAAAATTACTAAATTTTGACTGTGTCTGTTGCGAGGGAGAAAAGTTCTTGAGAAGCCTTGGCGGCAACGTGTCCAAAACTTGGAAACCAAAGAAGGGCAAGACACTGTTATCGTTCGAGAGTTTGGTATATGTTTTCTTTTCTAATTTTAATTTTGTTAGCTGTAACTTAACGGTTGATTAAATGCTTGAAATTTTGATTCTTAATGGATAGGAAATGACTCTATGTGATCCATATGCCTCTGTTAGATTTTCGTGGACCTAATGTGGTCCGTGATATCTACGCAGGAGAAAGGGCAATGAGAGAAGCTGAGACTGAGTTTTGCACATGCAGTTGTAGTTGTGGACCAGACCTCAACTTGAAAAAGTTGAGTTTAGCATTATTTTTAATTGCTGCTTAAATTGTGATAGCGATCTTCTTTAATTAATATTTACTTTGATGCATGTTTTCAATTTATGCGTATAGTATGGTGGCTGTGTGTGGTTTTTACCTTTTTGAAGATATTATGATTGTTCCTAAACTGATTATTAAACTTCGACTGCTGTTATTGCCAGGGAGAGACGTTGTTGGGAAGCCTTGGTGGTTGCAACTGATCCAAAAACTTAGAAACCCAAGAAGGGGAAGACACGGCTATTCTTGGAGAGGTTAGTACATATGTTTTCTTTCCTAATTTTAGTTTTTTTAGCTGTAATTTCCTGGTAAAATAAATATTTGAAATTTTGATTCTTGATGGATAGAGGATGACTTAATGTGATTACCTTTTTTAGATAAAGGCGATTTTCATCGGCATGATGTTATTTGTGATCTAATATGCAGGACGAAGGGTAAAGAGAGAAGCTGGAACCGACTTCTGCATATATGTCAGGTGAGCGTTTTGGTTGTTGTTACACCATAAGTCCGTATTCTTTGTTGCAAGATATTGGGATTGGCCACCCCAATACCTTGTGCAACGTGAATCGGACATTATGGCAAACGAAAACCAAGACCCGAGGCAATCATCTTTGATTACTCGAAAGTCAAATCGAGGTTAGTATTATCTAAATTGTAGTTTGAAATTTGGTAGCAATCTTGTTAATTAATATTTATTTGAACGCATTTTTTCAATGTTCTTACACGCATTGGGGACTATGTTGGTTTATCCTTGTGACAATACTATGTGGTTTCATCACCTCATTTTGTTCATAAAATGACTAAATTCCGACTGTTATTATTGTCAGGGAGCAAAGTTCTTGGGAAGCCTTGATGACAACTTATCCAAACCTTATAAATCACAAAGGGGCAAGACACCGTCATCGGGTGAGAGGTTAGCATATGCTTTCCAATTTTAATATTTTTTAGGTGTAAATTTCTGGTAAAATAGATCTTTTGAATTTTAATTCTTGGTGGATGGAAGATGAGTTTATGCTATTGCCCTTATAAGATAAAGATGATTTTCGTTGGCATAATTTTGTTTGTCATCCATACATATACATATGTGTATATATATGCAGGAGAAAGGGTAAAGATAGACGCTGGAACTGACTTCTGCATACATGCTAGGTGAGTGTTTTGGTTGTTGTTACAGCATAAGTCCTTATCCTTTGTTGCGAGATATTGGGATTGGCCACCCCAATACCTTGTGCATCGTGAATTGGACATTATGGCAAACGAAAATCAAAACTCGAGGCAATCATCTTTGATTACTCGAAAGTCAAATCAAGATCTAAATTATAGTTTAAAATTTGATAGCAATCTTGTTAATTAATATTTAGTTTAATGCATTTTTTTGAATGTTCCTACACGTATGTATGGTGGCCGTGTTGTGAAAATATCATGTGGTTTTGATCACATCATTTTGTTCCTAAAATTACTAAATTTTGACTGTGTCTGTTGCGAGGGAGAAAAGTTCTTGAGAAGCCTTGGCGGCAACGTGTCCAAAACTTGGAAACCAAAGAAGGGCAAGACACTGTTATCGTTCGAGAGTTTGGTATATGTTTTCTTTTCTAATTTTAATTTTGTTAGCTGTAACTTAACGGTTGATTAAATGCTTGAAATTTTGATTCTTAATGGATAGGAAATGACTCTATGTGATCCATATGCCTCTGTTAGATTTTCGTGGACCTAATGTGGTCCGTGATATCTACGCAGGAGAAAGGGCAATGAGAGAAGCTGAGACTGAGTTTTGCACATGCAGTTGTAGTTGTGGACCAGACCTCAACTTGAAAAAGTTGAGTTTAGCATTATTTTTAATTGCTGCTTAAATTGTGATAGCGATCTTCTTTAATTAATATTTACTTTGATGCATGTTTTCAATTTATGCGTATAGTATGGTGGCTGTGTGTGGTTTTTACCTTTTTGAAGATATTATGATTGTTCCTAAACTGATTATTAAACTTCGACTGCTGTTATTGCCAGGGAGAGACGTTGTTGGGAAGCCTTGGTGGTTGCAACTGATCCAAAAACTTAGAAACCCAAGAAGGGGAAGACACGGCTATTCTTGGAGAGGTTAGTACATATGTTTTCTTTCCTAATTTTAGTTTTTTTAGCTGTAATTTCCTGGTAAAATAAATATTTGAAATTTTGATTCTTGATGGATAGAGGATGACTTAATGTGATTACCTTTTTTAGATAAAGGCGATTTTCATCGGCATGATGTTATTTGTGATCTAATATGCAGGACGAAGGGTAAAGAGAGAAGCTGGAACCGACTTCTGCATATATGTCAGGTGAGCGTTTTGGTTGTTGTTACACCATAAGTCCGTATTCTTTGTTGCAAGATATTGGGATTGGCCACCCCAATACCTTGTGCAACGTGAATCGGACATTATGGCAAACGAAAACCAAGACCCGAGGCAATCATCTTTGATTACTCGAAAGTCAAATCGAGGTTAGTATTATCTAAATTGTAGTTTGAAATTTGGTAGCAATCTTGTTAATTAATATTTATTTGAACGCATTTTTTCAATGTTCTTACACGCATTGGGGACTATGTTGGTTTATCCTTGTGACAATACTATGTGGTTTCATCACCTCATTTTGTTCATAAAATGACTAAATTCCGACTGTTATTATTGTCAGGGAGCAAAGTTCTTGGGAAGCCTTGATGACAACTTATCCAAACCTTATAAATCACAAAGGGGCAAGACACCGTCATCGGGTGAGAGGTTAGCATATGCTTTCCAATTTTAATATTTTTTAGGTGTAAATTTCTGGTAAAATAGATCTTTTGAATTTTAATTCTTGGTGGATGGAAGATGAGTTTATGCTATTGCCCTTATAAGATAAAGATGATTTTCGTTGGCATAATTTTGTTTGTCATCCATACATATACATATGTGTATATATATGCAGGAGAAAGGGTAAAGATAGACGCTGGAACTGACTTCTGCATACATGCTAGGTGAGTGTTTTGGTTGTTGTTACAGCATAAGTCCTTATCCTTTGTTGCGAGATATTGGGATTGGCCACCCCAATACCTTGTGCATCGTGAATTGGACATTATGGCAAACGAAAATCAAAACTCGAGGCAATCATCTTTGATTACTCGAAAGTCAAATCAAGATCTAAATTATAGTTTAAAATTTGATAGCAATCTTGTTAATTAATATTTAGTTTAATGCATTTTTTTGAATGTTCCTACACGTATGTATGGTGGCCGTGTTGTGAAAAATATCATGTGGTTTTGATCACATCATTTTGTTCCTAAAATTACTAAATTTTGACTGTGTCTGTTGCGAGGGAGAAAAGTTCTTGAGAAGCCTTGGCGGCAACGTGTCCAAAACTTGGAAACCAAAGAAGGGCAAGACACTGTTATCGTTCGAGAGTTTGGTATATGTTTTCTTTTCTAATTTTAATTTTGTTAGCTGTAACTTAACCGTTGATTAAATGCTTGAAATTTTGATTCTTAATGGATAGGAAATGACTCTATGTGATCCATATGCCTCTGTTAGATAAAGGTTGTTTTCGTGGACCTAATGTGGTCCGTGATATCTACGCAGGAGAAAGGGCAATGAGAGAAGCTGAGACTGAGTTTTGCACATGCAGTTGTAGTTGTGGACCAGACCTCAACTTGAAAAAGTTGAGTTTAGCATTATTTTTAATTGCTGCTTAAACTGTGATAGCGATCTTCTTTAATTAATATTTACTTTGATGCATGTTTTCAATTTATGCGTATAGTATGGTGGCTGTGTGTGGTTTTTACCTTTTTGAAGATATTATGATTGTTCCTAAACTGATTATTAAACTTCGACTGCTGTTATTGCCAGGGAGAGATGTTGTTGGGAAGCCTTGGTGGTTGCAACTGATCCAAAAACTTAGAAACCCAAGAAGGGGAAGACACGGCTATTCTTGGAGAGGTTAGTACATATGTTTTCTTTCCTAATTTTAGTTTTTTTAGCTGTAATTTCCTGGTAAAATAAATATTTGAAGTTTTGATTCTTGATGGATAGAGGATGACTTAATGTGATTACCTTTTTTAGATAAAGGCGATTTTCATCGGCATGATGTTATTTGTGATCTAATATGCAGGACGAAGGGTAAAGAGAGAAGCTGGAACCGACTTCTGCATATATGTCAGGTGAGCGTTTTGGTTGTTGTTACACCACAAGTCCGTATTCTTTGTTGCAAGATATTGGGATTGGCCACCCCAATACCTTGTGCAACGTGAATCGGACATTATGGCAAACGAAAACCAAGACCCGAGGCAATCATCTTTGATTACTCGAAAGTCAAATCGAGGTTAGTATTATCTAAATTATAGTTTGAAATTTGGTAGCAATCTTGTTAATTAATATTTATTTGAACGCATTTTTTCAATGTTCTTACACGCATTGGGGACTATGTTGGTTTATCCTTGTGACAATACTATGTGGTTTCATCACCTCATTTTGTTCATAAAATGACTAAATTCCGACTGTTATTATTGTCAGGGAGCAAAGTTCTTGGGAAGCCTTGATGACAACTTATCCAAACCTTATAAATCACAAAGGGGCAAGACACCGTCATCGGGTGAGAGGTTAGCATATGCTTTCCAATTTTAATATTTTTTAGGTGTAAATTCCTGGTAAAATAGATCTTTTGAATTTTAATTCTTGGTGGATGGAAGATGAGTTTATGCTATTGCCCTTATAAGATAAAGATGATTTTCGTTGGCATAATTTTGTTTGTCATCCATACATATACATATGTGTATATATATGCAGGAGAAAGGGTAAAGATAGACGCTGGAACTGACTTCTGCATACATGCTAGGTGAGTGTTTTGGTTGTTGTTACAGCATAAGTCCTTATCCTTTGTTGCGAGATATTGGGATTGGCCACCCCAATACCTTGTGCATCGTGAATTGGACATTATGGCAAACGAAAATCAAAACTCGAGGCAATCATCTTTGATTACTCGAAAGTCAAATCAAGATCTAAATTATAGTTTAAAATTTGATAGCAATCTTGTTAATTAATATTTAGTTTAATGCATTTTTTTGAATGTTCCTACACGTATGTATGGTGGCCGTGTTGTGAAAATATCATGTGGTTTTGATCACATCATTTTGTTCCTAAAATTACTAAATTTTGACTGTGTCTGTTGCGAGGGAGAAAAGTTCTTGAGAAGCCTTGGCGGCAACGTGTCCAAAACTTGGAAACCAAAGAAGGGCAAGACACTGTTATCGTTCGAGAGTTTGGTATATGTTTTCTTTTCTAATTTTAATTTTGTTAGCTGTAACTTAACGGTTGATTAAATGCTTGAAATTTTGATTCTTAATGGATAGGAAATGACTCTATGTGATCCATATGCCTCTGTTAGATAAAGGTTGTTTTCGTGGACCTAATGTGGTCCGTGATATCTACGCAGGAGAAAGGGCAATGAGAGAAGCTGAGACTGAGTTTTGCACATGCAGTTGTAGTTGTGGACCAGACCGTTTAGCGTTATTTTTAATTGCTGCTTAAACTGTGATAGCGATCTTCTTTAATTAATATTTACTTTGATGCATGTTTTCAATTTATGCGTATAGTATGGTGGCTGTGTGTGGTTTTTACCTTTTTGAAGATATTATGATTGTTCCTAAACTGATTATTAAACTTCGACTGCTGTTATTGCCAGGGAGAGATGTTGTTGGGAAGCCTTGGTGGTTGCAACTGATCCAAAAACTTAGAAACCCAAGAAGGGGAAGACACGGCTATTCTTGGAGAGGTTAGTACATATGTTTTCTTTCCTAATTTTAGTTTTTTTAGCTGTAATTTCCTGGTAAAATAAATATTTGAAATTTTGATTCTTGATGGATAGAGGATGACTTAATGTGATTACCTTTTTTAGATAAAGGCGATTTTCATCGGCATGATGTTATTTGTGATCTAATATGCAGGACGAAGGGTAAAGAGAGAAGCTGGAACCGACTTCTGCATATATGTCAGGTGAGCGTTTTGGTTGTTGTTACACCATAAGTCCGTATTCTTTGTTGCAAGATATTGGGATTGGCCACCCCAATACCTTGTGCAACGTGAATCGGACATTATGGCAAACGAAAACCAAGACCCGAGGCAATCATCTTTGATTACTCGAAAGTCAAATCGAGGTTAGTATTATCTAAATTGTAGTTTGAAATTTGGTAGCAATCTTGTTAATTAATATTTATTTGAACGCATTTTTTCAATGTTCTTACACGCATTGGGGACTATGTTGGTTTATCCTTGTGACAATACTATGTGGTTTCATCACCTCATTTTGTTCATAAAATGACTAAATTCCGACTGTTATTATTGTCAGGGAGCAAAGTTCTTGGGAAGCCTTGATGACAACTTATCCAAACCTTATAAATCACAAAGGGGCAAGACACCGTCATTGGGTGAGAGGTTAGCATATGCTTTCCAATTTTAATATTTTTTAGGTGTAAATTCCTGGTAAAATAGATCTTTTGAATTTTAATTCTTGGTGGATGGAAGATGAGTTTATGCTATTGCCCTTATAAGATAAAGATGATTTTCGTTGGCATAATTTTGTTTGTCATCCATACATATACATATGTGTATATATATGCAGGAGAAAGGGTAAAGATAGACGCTGGAACTGACTTCTGCATACATGCTAGGTGAGTGTTTTGGTTGTTGTTACAGCATAAGTCCTTATCCTTTGTTGCGAGATATTGGGATTGGCCACCCCAATACCTTGTGCATCGTGAATTGGACATTATGGCAAACGAAAATCAAAACTCGAGGCAATCATCTTTGATTACTCGAAAGTCAAATCAAGATCTAAATTATAGTTTAAAATTTGATAGCAATCTTGTTAATTAATATTTAGTTTAATGCATTTTTTTGAATGTTCCTACACGTATGTATGGTGGCCGTGTTGTGAAAATATCATGTGGTTTTGATCACATCATTTTGTTCCTAAAATTACTAAATTTTGACTGTGTCTGTTGCGAGGGAGAAAAGTTCTTGAGAAGCCTTGGCGGCAACGTGTCCAAAACTTGGAAACCAAAGAAGGGCAAGACACTGTTATCGTTCGAGAGTTTGGTATATGTTTTCTTTTCTAATTTTAATTTTGTTAGCTGTAACTTAACGGTTGATTAAATGCTTGAAATTTTGATTCTTAATGGATAGGAAATGACTCTATGTGATCCATATGCCTCTGTTAGATTTTCGTGGACCTAATGTGGTCCGTGATATCTACGCAGGAGAAAGGGCAATGAGAGAAGCTGAGACTGAGTTTTGCACATGCAGTTGTAGTTGTGGACCAGACCTCAACTTGAAAAAGTTGAGTTTAGCATTATTTTTAATTGCTGCTTAAATTGTGATAGCGATCTTCTTTAATTAATATTTACTTTGATGCATGTTTTCAATTTATGCGTATAGTATGGTGGCTGTGTGTGGTTTTTACCTTTTTGAAGATATTATGATTGTTCCTAAACTGATTATTAAACTTCGACTGCTGTTATTGCCAGGGAGAGACGTTGTTGGGAAGCCTTGGTGGTTGCAACTGATCCAAAAACTTAGAAACCCAAGAAGGGGAAGACACGGCTATTCTTGGAGAGGTTAGTACATATGTTTTCTTTCCTAATTTTAGTTTTTTTAGCTGTAATTTCCTGGTAAAATAAATATTTGAAATTTTGATTCTTGATGGATAGAGGATGACTTAATGTGATTACCTTTTTTAGATAAAGGCGATTTTCATCGGCATGATGTTATTTGTGATCTAATATGCAGGACGAAGGGTAAAGAGAGAAGCTGGAACCGACTTCTGCATATATGTCAGGTGAGCGTTTTGGTTGTTGTTACACCATAAGTCCGTATTCTTTGTTGCAAGATATTGGGATTGGCCACCCCAATACCTTGTGCAACGTGAATCGGACATTATGGCAAACGAAAACCAAGACCCGAGGCAATCATCTTTGATTACTCGAAAGTCAAATCGAGGTTAGTATTATCTAAATTGTAGTTTGAAATTTGGTAGCAATCTTGTTAATTAATATTTATTTGAACGCATTTTTTCAATGTTCTTACACGCATTGGGGACTATGTTGGTTTATCCTTGTGACAATACTATGTGGTTTCATCACCTCATTTTGTTCATAAAATGACTAAATTCCGACTGTTATTATTGTCAGGGAGCAAAGTTCTTGGGAAGCCTTGATGACAACTTATCCAAACCTTATAAATCACAAAGGGGCAAGACACCGTCATTGGGTGAGAGGTTAGCATATGCTTTCCAATTTTAATATTTTTTAGGTGTAAATTCCTGGTAAAATAGATCTTTTGAATTTTAATTCTTGGTGGATGGAAGATGAGTTTATGCTATTGCCCTTATAAGATAAAGATGATTTTCGTTGGCATAATTTTGTTTGTCATCCATACATATACATATGTGTATATATATGCAGGAGAAAGGGTAAAGATAGACGCTGGAACTGACTTCTGCATACATGCTAGGTGAGTGTTTTGGTTGTTGTTACAGCATAAGTCCTTATCCTTTGTTGCGAGATATTGGGATTGGCCACCCCAATACCTTGTGCATCGTGAATTGGACATTATGGCAAACGAAAATCAAAACTCGAGGCAATCATCTTTGATTACTCGAAAGTCAAATCAAGATCTAAATTATAGTTTAAAATTTGATAGCAATCTTGTTAATTAATATTTAGTTTAATGCATTTTTTTGAATGTTCCTACACGTATGTATGGTGGCCGTGTTGTGAAAATATCATGTGGTTTTGATCACATCATTTTGTTCCTAAAATTACTAAATTTTGACTGTGTCTGTTGCGAGGGAGAAAAGTTCTTGAGAAGCCTTGGCGGCAACGTGTCCAAAACTTGGAAACCAAAGAAGGGCAAGACACTGTTATCGTTCGAGAGTTTGGTATATGTTTTCTTTTCTAATTTTAATTTTGTTAGCTGTAACTTAACGGTTGATTAAATGCTTGAAATTTTGATTCTTAATGGATAGGAAATGACTCTATGTGATCCATATGCCTCTGTTAGATTTTCGTGGACCTAATGTGGTCCGTGATATCTACGCAGGAGAAAGGGCAATGAGAGAAGCTGAGACTGAGTTTTGCACATGCAGTTGTAGTTGTGGACCAGACCTCAACTTGAAAAAGTTGAGTTTAGCATTATTTTTAATTGCTGCTTAAATTGTGATAGCGATCTTCTTTAATTAATATTTACTTTGATGCATGTTTTCAATTTATGCGTATAGTATGGTGGCTGTGTGTGGTTTTTACCTTTTTGAAGATATTATGATTGTTCCTAAACTGATTATTAAACTTCGACTGCTGTTATTGCCAGGGAGAGACGTTGTTGGGAAGCCTTGGTGGTTGCAACTGATCCAAAAACTTAGAAACCCAAGAAGGGGAAGACACGGCTATTCTTGGAGAGGTTAGTACATATGTTTTCTTTCCTAATTTTAGTTTTTTTAGCTGTAATTTCCTGGTAAAATAAATATTTGAAATTTTGATTCTTGATGGATAGAGGATGACTTAATGTGATTACCTTTTTTAGATAAAGGCGATTTTCATCGGCATGATGTTATTTGTGATCTAATATGCAGGACGAAGGGTAAAGAGAGAAGCTGGAACCGACTTCTGCATATATGTCAGGTGAGCGTTTTGGTTGTTGTTACACCATAAGTCCGTATTCTTTGTTGCAAGATATTGGGATTGGCCACCCCAATACCTTGTGCAACGTGAATCGGACATTATGGCAAACGAAAACCAAGACCCGAGGCAATCATCTTTGATTACTCGAAAGTCAAATCGAGGTTAGTATTATCTAAATTGTAGTTTGAAATTTGGTAGCAATCTTGTTAATTAATATTTATTTGAACGCATTTTTTCAATGTTCTTACACGCATTGGGGACTATGTTGGTTTATCCTTGTGACAATACTATGTGGTTTCATCACCTCATTTTGTTCATAAAATGACTAAATTCCGACTGTTATTATTGTCAGGGAGCAAAGTTCTTGGGAAGCCTTGATGACAACTTATCCAAACCTTATAAATCACAAAGGGGCAAGACACCGTCATTGGGTGAGAGGTTAGCATATGCTTTCCAATTTTAATATTTTTTAGGTGTAAATTCCTGGTAAAATAGATCTTTTGAATTTTAATTCTTGGTGGATGGAAGATGAGTTTATGCTATTGCCCTTATAAGATAAAGATGATTTTCGTTGGCATAATTTTGTTTGTCATCCATACATATACATATGTGTATATATATGCAGGAGAAAGGGTAAAGATAGACGCTGGAACTGACTTCTGCATACATGCTAGGTGAGTGTTTTGGTTGTTGTTACAGCATAAGTCCTTATCCTTTGTTGCGAGATATTGGGATTGGCCACCCCAATACCTTGTGCATCGTGAATTGGACATTATGGCAAACGAAAATCAAAACTCGAGGCAATCATCTTTGATTACTCGAAAGTCAAATCAAGATCTAAATTATAGTTTAAAATTTGATAGCAATCTTGTTAATTAATATTTAGTTTAATGCATTTTTTTGAATGTTCCTACACGTATGTATGGTGGCCGTGTTGTGAAAATATCATGTGGTTTTGATCACATCATTTTGTTCCTAAAATTACTAAATTTTGACTGTGTCTGTTGCGAGGGAGAAAAGTTCTTGAGAAGCCTTGGCGGCAACGTGTCCAAAACTTGGAAACCAAAGAAGGGCAAGACACTGTTATCGTTCGAGAGTTTGGTATATGTTTTCTTTTCTAATTTTAATTTTGTTAGCTGTAACTTAACGGTTGATTAAATGCTTGAAATTTTGATTCTTAATGGATAGGAAATGACTCTATGTGATCCATATGCCTCTGTTAGATTTTCGTGGACCTAATGTGGTCCGTGATATCTACGCAGGAGAAAGGGCAATGAGAGAAGCTGAGACTGAGTTTTGCACATGCAGTTGTAGTTGTGGACCAGACCTCAACTTGAAAAAGTTGAGTTTAGCATTATTTTTAATTGCTGCTTAAATTGTGATAGCGATCTTCTTTAATTAATATTTACTTTGATGCATGTTTTCAATTTATGCGTATAGTATGGTGGCTGTGTGTGGTTTTTACCTTTTTGAAGATATTATGATTGTTCCTAAACTGATTATTAAACTTCGACTGCTGTTATTGCCAGGGAGAGACGTTGTTGGGAAGCCTTGGTGGTTGCAACTGATCCAAAAACTTAGAAACCCAAGAAGGGGAAGACACGGCTATTCTTGGAGAGGTTAGTACATATGTTTTCTTTCCTAATTTTAGTTTTTTTAGCTGTAATTTCCTGGTAAAATAAATATTTGAAATTTTGATTCTTGATGGATAGAGGATGACTTAATGTGATTACCTTTTTTAGATAAAGGCGATTTTCATCGGCATGATGTTATTTGTGATCTAATATGCAGGACGAAGGGTAAAGAGAGAAGCTGGAACCGACTTCTGCATATATGTCAGGTGAGCGTTTTGGTTGTTGTTACACCATAAGTCCGTATTCTTTGTTGCAAGATATTGGGATTGGCCACCCCAATACCTTGTGCAACGTGAATCGGACATTATGGCAAACGAAAACCAAGACCCGAGGCAATCATCTTTGATTACTCGAAAGTCAAATCGAGGTTAGTATTATCTAAATTGTAGTTTGAAATTTGGTAGCAATCTTGTTAATTAATATTTATTTGAACGCATTTTTTCAATGTTCTTACACGCATTGGGGACTATGTTGGTTTATCCTTGTGACAATACTATGTGGTTTCATCACCTCATTTTGTTCATAAAATGACTAAATTCCGACTGTTATTATTGTCAGGGAGCAAAGTTCTTGGGAAGCCTTGATGACAACTTATCCAAACCTTATAAATCACAAAGGGGCAAGACACCGTCATCGGGTGAGAGGTTAGCATATGCTTTCCAATTTTAATATTTTTTAGGTGTAAATTTCTGGTAAAATAGATCTTTTGAATTTTAATTCTTGGTGGATGGAAGATGAGTTTATGCTATTGCCCTTATAAGATAAAGATGATTTTCGTTGGCATAATTTTGTTTGTCATCCATACATATACATATGTGTATATATATGCAGGAGAAAGGGTAAAGATAGACGCTGGAACTGACTTCTGCATACATGCTAGGTGAGTGTTTTGGTTGTTGTTACAGCATAAGTCCTTATCCTTTGTTGCGAGATATTGGGATTGGCCACCCCAATACCTTGTGCATCGTGAATTGGACATTATGGCAAACGAAAATCAAAACTCGAGGCAATCATCTTTGATTACTCGAAAGTCAAATCAAGATCTAAATTATAGTTTAAAATTTGATAGCAATCTTGTTAATTAATATTTAGTTTAATGCATTTTTTTGAATGTTCCTACACGTATGTATGGTGGCCGTGTTGTGAAAATATCATGTGGTTTTGATCACATCATTTTGTTCCTAAAATTACTAAATTTTGACTGTGTCTGTTGCGAGGGAGAAAAGTTCTTGAGAAGCCTTGGCGGCAACGTGTCCAAAACTTGGAAACCAAAGAAGGGCAAGACACTGTTATCGTTCGAGAGTTTGGTATATGTTTTCTTTTCTAATTTTAATTTTGTTAGCTGTAACTTAACGGTTGATTAAATGCTTGAAATTTTGATTCTTAATGGATAGGAAATGACTCTATGTGATCCATATGCCTCTGTTAGATTTTCGTGGACCTAATGTGGTCCGTGATATCTACGCAGGAGAAAGGGCAATGAGAGAAGCTGAGACTGAGTTTTGCACATGCAGTTGTAGTTGTGGACCAGACCTCAACTTGAAAAAGTTGAGTTTAGCATTATTTTTAATTGCTGCTTAAATTGTGATAGCGATCTTCTTTAATTAATATTTACTTTGATGCATGTTTTCAATTTATGCGTATAGTATGGTGGCTGTGTGTGGTTTTTACCTTTTTGAAGATATTATGATTGTTCCTAAACTGATTATTAAACTTCGACTGCTGTTATTGCCAGGGAGAGACGTTGTTGGGAAGCCTTGGTGGTTGCAACTGATCCAAAAACTTAGAAACCCAAGAAGGGGAAGACACGGCTATTCTTGGAGAGGTTAGTACATATGTTTTCTTTCCTAATTTTAGTTTTTTTAGCTGTAATTTCCTGGTAAAATAAATATTTGAAATTTTGATTCTTGATGGATAGAGGATGACTTAATGTGATTACCTTTTTTAGATAAAGGCGATTTTCATCGGCATGATGTTATTTGTGATCTAATATGCAGGACGAAGGGTAAAGAGAGAAGCTGGAACCGACTTCTGCATATATGTCAGGTGAGCGTTTTGGTTGTTGTTACACCATAAGTCCGTATTCTTTGTTGCAAGATATTGGGATTGGCCACCCCAATACCTTGTGCAACGTGAATCGGACATTATGGCAAACGAAAACCAAGACCCGAGGCAATCATCTTTGATTACTCGAAAGTCAAATCGAGGTTAGTATTATCTAAATTGTAGTTTGAAATTTGGTAGCAATCTTGTTAATTAATATTTATTTGAACGCATTTTTTCAATGTTCTTACACGCATTGGGGACTATGTTGGTTTATCCTTGTGACAATACTATGTGGTTTCATCACCTCATTTTGTTCATAAAATGACTAAATTCCGACTGTTATTATTGTCAGGGAGCAAAGTTCTTGGGAAGCCTTGATGACAACTTATCCAAACCTTATAAATCACAAAGGGGCAAGACACCGTCATCGGGTGAGAGGTTAGCATATGCTTTCCAATTTTAATATTTTTTAGGTGTAAATTTCTGGTAAAATAGATCTTTTGAATTTTAATTCTTGGTGGATGGAAGATGAGTTTATGCTATTGCCCTTATAAGATAAAGATGATTTTCGTTGGCATAATTTTGTTTGTCATCCATACATATACATATGTGTATATATATGCAGGAGAAAGGGTAAAGATAGACGCTGGAACTGACTTCTGCATACATGCTAGGTGAGTGTTTTGGTTGTTGTTACAGCATAAGTCCTTATCCTTTGTTGCGAGATATTGGGATTGGCCACCCCAATACCTTGTGCATCGTGAATTGGACATTATGGCAAACGAAAATCAAAACTCGAGGCAATCATCTTTGATTACTCGAAAGTCAAATCAAGATCTAAATTATAGTTTAAAATTTGATAGCAATCTTGTTAATTAATATTTAGTTTAATGCATTTTTTTGAATGTTCCTACACGTATGTATGGTGGCCGTGTTGTGAAAATATCATGTGGTTTTGATCACATCATTTTGTTCCTAAAATTACTAAATTTTGACTGTGTCTGTTGCGAGGGAGAAAAGTTCTTGAGAAGCCTTGGCGGCAACGTGTCCAAAACTTGGAAACCAAAGAAGGGCAAGACACTGTTATCGTTCGAGAGTTTGGTATATGTTTTCTTTTCTAATTTTAATTTTGTTAGCTGTAACTTAACGGTTGATTAAATGCTTGAAATTTTGATTCTTAATGGATAGGAAATGACTCTATGTGATCCATATGCCTCTGTTAGATTTTCGTGGACCTAATGTGGTCCGTGATATCTACGCAGGAGAAAGGGCAATGAGAGAAGCTGAGACTGAGTTTTGCACATGCAGTTGTAGTTGTGGACCAGACCTCAACTTGAAAAAGTTGAGTTTAGCATTATTTTTAATTGCTGCTTAAATTGTGATAGCGATCTTCTTTAATTAATATTTACTTTGATGCATGTTTTCAATTTATGCGTATAGTATGGTGGCTGTGTGTGGTTTTTACCTTTTTGAAGATATTATGATTGTTCCTAAACTGATTATTAAACTTCGACTGCTGTTATTGCCAGGGAGAGACGTTGTTGGGAAGCCTTGGTGGTTGCAACTGATCCAAAAACTTAGAAACCCAAGAAGGGGAAGACACGGCTATTCTTGGAGAGGTTAGTACATATGTTTTCTTTCCTAATTTTAGTTTTTTTAGCTGTAATTTCCTGGTAAAATAAATATTTGAAATTTTGATTCTTGATGGATAGAGGATGACTTAATGTGATTACCTTTTTTAGATAAAGGCGATTTTCATCGGCATGATGTTATTTGTGATCTAATATGCAGGACGAAGGGTAAAGAGAGAAGCTGGAACCGACTTCTGCATATATGTCAGGTGAGCGTTTTGGTTGTTGTTACACCATAAGTCCGTATTCTTTGTTGCAAGATATTGGGATTGGCCACCCCAATACCTTGTGCAACGTGAATCGGACATTATGGCAAACGAAAACCAAGACCCGAGGCAATCATCTTTGATTACTCGAAAGTCAAATCGAGGTTAGTATTATCTAAATTGTAGTTTGAAATTTGGTAGCAATCTTGTTAATTAATATTTATTTGAACGCATTTTTTCAATGTTCTTACACGCATTGGGGACTATGTTGGTTTATCCTTGTGACAATACTATGTGGTTTCATCACCTCATTTTGTTCATAAAATGACTAAATTCCGACTGTTATTATTGTCAGGGAGCAAAGTTCTTGGGAAGCCTTGATGACAACTTATCCAAACCTTATAAATCACAAAGGGGCAAGACACCGTCATCGGGTGAGAGGTTAGCATATGCTTTCCAATTTTAATATTTTTTAGGTGTAAATTTCTGGTAAAATAGATCTTTTGAATTTTAATTCTTGGTGGATGGAAGATGAGTTTATGCTATTGCCCTTATAAGATAAAGATGATTTTCGTTGGCATAATTTTGTTTGTCATCCATACATATACATATGTGTATATATATGCAGGAGAAAGGGTAAAGATAGACGCTGGAACTGACTTCTGCATACATGCTAGGTGAGTGTTTTGGTTGTTGTTACAGCATAAGTCCTTATCCTTTGTTGCGAGATATTGGGATTGGCCACCCCAATACCTTGTGCATCGTGAATTGGACATTATGGCAAACGAAAATCAAAACTCGAGGCAATCATCTTTGATTACTCGAAAGTCAAATCAAGATCTAAATTATAGTTTAAAATTTGATAGCAATCTTGTTAATTAATATTTAGTTTAATGCATTTTTTTGAATGTTCCTACACGTATGTATGGTGGCCGTGTTGTGAAAATATCATGTGGTTTTGATCACATCATTTTGTTCCTAAAATTACTAAATTTTGACTGTGTCTGTTGCGAGGGAGAAAAGTTCTTGAGAAGCCTTGGCGGCAACGTGTCCAAAACTTGGAAACCAAAGAAGGGCAAGACACTGTTATCGTTCGAGAGTTTGGTATATGTTTTCTTTTCTAATTTTAATTTTGTTAGCTGTAACTTAACGGTTGATTAAATGCTTGAAATTTTGATTCTTAATGGATAGGAAATGACTCTATGTGATCCATATGCCTCTGTTAGATTTTCGTGGACCTAATGTGGTCCGTGATATCTACGCAGGAGAAAGGGCAATGAGAGAAGCTGAGACTGAGTTTTGCACATGCAGTTGTAGTTGTGGACCAGACCTCAACTTGAAAAAGTTGAGTTTAGCATTATTTTTAATTGCTGCTTAAATTGTGATAGCGATCTTCTTTAATTAATATTTACTTTGATGCATGTTTTCAATTTATGCGTATAGTATGGTGGCTGTGTGTGGTTTTTACCTTTTTGAAGATATTATGATTGTTCCTAAACTGATTATTAAACTTCGACTGCTGTTATTGCCAGGGAGAGATGTTGTTGGGAAGCCTTGGTGGTTGCAACTGATCCAAAAACTTAGAAACCCAAAAAGGGGAAGACACGGCTATTCTTGGAGAGGTTAGTACATATGTTTTCTTTCCTAATTTTAGTTTTTTTAGCTGTAATTTCCTGGTAAAATAAATATTTGAAATTTTGATTCTTGATGGATAGAGGATGACTTAATGTGATTACCTTTTTTAGATAAAGGCGATTTTCATCGGCATGATGTTATTTGTGATCTAATATGCAGGACGAAGGGTAAAGAGAGAAGCTGGAACCGACTTCTGCATATATGTCAGGTGAGCGTTTTGGTTGTTGTTACACCATAAGTCCGTATTCTTTGTTGCAAGATATTGGGATTGGCCACCCCAATACCTTGTGCAACGTGAATCGGACATTATGGCAAACGAAAACCAAGACCCGAGGCAATCATCTTTGATTACTCGAAAGTCAAATCGAGGTTAGTATTATCTAAATTGTAGTTTGAAATTTGGTAGCAATCTTGTTAATTAATATTTATTTGAACGCATTTTTTCAATGTTCTTACACGCATTGGGGACTATGTTGGTTTATCCTTGTGACAATACTATGTGGTTTCATCACCTCATTTTGTTCATAAAATGACTAAATTCCGACTGTTATTATTGTCAGGGAGCAAAGTTCTTGGGAAGCCTTGATGACAACTTATCCAAACCTTATAAATCACAAAGGGGCAAGACACCGTCATCGGGTGAGAGGTTAGCATATGCTTTCCAATTTTAATATTTTTTAGGTGTAAATTTCTGGTAAAATAGATCTTTTGAATTTTAATTCTTGGTGGATGGAAGATGAGTTTATGCTATTGCCCTTATAAGATAAAGATGATTTTCGTTGGCATAATTTTGTTTGTCATCCATACATATACATATGTGTATATATATGCAGGAGAAAGGGTAAAGATAGACGCTGGAACTGACTTCTGCATACATGCTAGGTGAGTGTTTTGGTTGTTGTTACAGCATAAGTCCTTATCCTTTGTTGCGAGATATTGGGATTGGCCACCCCAATACCTTGTGCATCGTGAATTGGACATTATGGCAAACGAAAATCAAAACTCGAGGCAATCATCTTTGATTACTCGAAAGTCAAATCAAGATCTAAATTATAGTTTAAAATTTGATAGCAATCTTGTTAATTAATATTTAGTTTAATGCATTTTTTTGAATGTTCCTACACGTATGTATGGTGGCCGTGTTGTGAAAATATCATGTGGTTTTGATCACATCATTTTGTTCCTAAAATTACTAAATTTTGACTGTGTCTGTTGCGAGGGAGAAAAGTTCTTGAGAAGCCTTGGCGGCAACGTGTCCAAAACTTGGAAACCAAAGAAGGGCAAGACACTGTTATCGTTCGAGAGTTTGGTATATGTTTTCTTTTCTAATTTTAATTTTGTTAGCTGTAACTTAACGGTTGATTAAATGCTTGAAATTTTGATTCTTAATGGATAGGAAATGACTCTATGTGATCCATATGCCTCTGTTAGATTTTCGTGGACCTAATGTGGTCCGTGATATCTACGCAGGAGAAAGGGCAATGAGAGAAGCTGAGACTGAGTTTTGCACATGCAGTTGTAGTTGTGGACCAGACCTCAACTTGAAAAAGTTGAGTTTAGCATTATTTTTAATTGCTGCTTAAATTGTGATAGCGATCTTCTTTAATTAATATTTACTTTGATGCATGTTTTCAATTTATGCGTATAGTATGGTGGCTGTGTGTGGTTTTTACCTTTTTGAAGATATTATGATTGTTCCTAAACTGATTATTAAACTTCGACTGCTGTTATTGCCAGGGAGAGACGTTGTTGGGAAGCCTTGGTGGTTGCAACTGATCCAAAAACTTAGAAACCCAAGAAGGGGAAGACACGGCTATTCTTGGAGAGGTTAGTACATATGTTTTCTTTCCTAATTTTAGTTTTTTTAGCTGTAATTTCCTGGTAAAATAAATATTTGAAATTTTGATTCTTGATGGATAGAGGATGACTTAATGTGATTACCTTTTTTAGATAAAGGCGATTTTCATCGGCATGATGTTATTTGTGATCTAATATGCAGGACGAAGGGTAAAGAGAGAAGCTGGAACCGACTTCTGCATATATGTCAGGTGAGCGTTTTGGTTGTTGTTACACCATAAGTCCGTATTCTTTGTTGCAAGATATTGGGATTGGCCACCCCAATACCTTGTGCAACGTGAATCGGACATTATGGCAAACGAAAACCAAGACCCGAGGCAATCATCTTTGATTACTCGAAAGTCAAATCGAGGTTAGTATTATCTAAATTGTAGTTTGAAATTTGGTAGCAATCTTGTTAATTAATATTTATTTGAACGCATTTTTTCAATGTTCTTACACGCATTGGGGACTATGTTGGTTTATCCTTGTGACAATACTATGTGGTTTCATCACCTCATTTTGTTCATAAAATGACTAAATTCCGACTGTTATTATTGTCAGGGAGCAAAGTTCTTGGGAAGCCTTGATGACAACTTATCCAAACCTTATAAATCACAAAGGGGCAAGACACCGTCATCGGGTGAGAGGTTAGCATATGCTTTCCAATTTTAATATTTTTTAGGTGTAAATTTCTGGTAAAATAGATCTTTTGAATTTTAATTCTTGGTGGATGGAAGATGAGTTTATGCTATTGCCCTTATAAGATAAAGATGATTTTCGTTGGCATAATTTTGTTTGTCATCCATACATATACATATGTGTATATATATGCAGGAGAAAGGGTAAAGATAGACGCTGGAACTGACTTCTGCATACATGCTAGGTGAGTGTTTTGGTTGTTGTTACAGCATAAGTCCTTATCCTTTGTTGCGAGATATTGGGATTGGCCACCCCAATACCTTGTGCATCGTGAATTGGACATTATGGCAAACGAAAATCAAAACTCGAGGCAATCATCTTTGATTACTCGAAAGTCAAATCAAGATCTAAATTATAGTTTAAAATTTGATAGCAATCTTGTTAATTAATATTTAGTTTAATGCATTTTTTTGAATGTTCCTACACGTATGTATGGTGGCCGTGTTGTGAAAATATCATGTGGTTTTGATCACATCATTTTGTTCCTAAAATTACTAAATTTTGACTGTGTCTGTTGCGAGGGAGAAAAGTTCTTGAGAAGCCTTGGCGGCAACGTGTCCAAAACTTGGAAACCAAAGAAGGGCAAGACACTGTTATCGTTCGAGAGTTTGGTATATGTTTTCTTTTCTAATTTTAATTTTGTTAGCTGTAACTTAACGGTTGATTAAATGCTTGAAATTTTGATTCTTAATGGATAGGAAATGACTCTATGTGATCCATATGCCTCTGTTAGATTTTCGTGGACCTAATGTGGTCCGTGATATCTACGCAGGAGAAAGGGCAATGAGAGAAGCTGAGACTGAGTTTTGC
The DNA here is from genome assembly GCA_037954015.1 of Psophocarpus tetragonolobus. Lineage (NCBI taxonomy): Eukaryota > Viridiplantae > Streptophyta > Magnoliopsida > Fabales > Fabaceae > Psophocarpus > Psophocarpus tetragonolobus. The sequence continues at coordinate 78,305,037 of CM075690.1, forward strand.
ACATGCAGTTGTAGTTGTGGACCAGACCTCAACTTGAAAAAGTTGAGTTTAGCATTATTTTTAATTGCTGCTTAAATTGTGATAGCGATCTTCTTTAATTAATATTTACTTTGATGCATGTTTTCAATTTATGCGTATAGTATGGTGGCTGTGTGTGGTTTTTACCTTTTTGAAGATATTATGATTGTTCCTAAACTGATTATTAAACTTCGACTGCTGTTATTGCCAGGGAGAGACGTTGTTGGGAAGCCTTGGTGGTTGCAACTGATCCAAAAACTTAGAAACCCAAGAAGGGGAAGACACGGCTATTCTTGGAGAGGTTAGTACATATGTTTTCTTTCCTAATTTTAGTTTTTTTAGCTGTAATTTCCTGGTAAAATAAATATTTGAAATTTTGATTCTTGATGGATAGAGGATGACTTAATGTGATTACCTTTTTTAGATAAAGGCGATTTTCATCGGCATGATGTTATTTGTGATCTAATATGCAGGACGAAGGGTAAAGAGAGAAGCTGGAACCGACTTCTGCATATATGTCAGGTGAGCGTTTTGGTTGTTGTTACACCATAAGTCCGTATTCTTTGTTGCAAGATATTGGGATTGGCCACCCCAATACCTTGTGCAACGTGAATCGGACATTATGGCAAACGAAAACCAAGACCCGAGGCAATCATCTTTGATTACTCGAAAGTCAAATCGAGGTTAGTATTATCTAAATTGTAGTTTGAAATTTGGTAGCAATCTTGTTAATTAATATTTATTTGAACGCATTTTTTCAATGTTCTTACACGCATTGGGGACTATGTTGGTTTATCCTTGTGACAATACTATGTGGTTTCATCACCTCATTTTGTTCATAAAATGACTAAATTCCGACTGTTATTATTGTCAGGGAGCAAAGTTCTTGGGAAGCCTTGATGACAACTTATCCAAACCTTATAAATCACAAAGGGGCAAGACACCGTCATCGGGTGAGAGGTTAGCATATGCTTTCCAATTTTAATATTTTTTAGGTGTAAATTTCTGGTAAAATAGATCTTTTGAATTTTAATTCTTGGTGGATGGAAGATGAGTTTATGCTATTGCCCTTATAAGATAAAGATGATTTTCGTTGGCATAATTTTGTTTGTCATCCATACATATACATATGTGTATATATATGCAGGAGAAAGGGTAAAGATAGACGCTGGAACTGACTTCTGCATACATGCTAGGTGAGTGTTTTGGTTGTTGTTACAGCATAAGTCCTTATCCTTTGTTGCGAGATATTGGGATTGGCCACCCCAATACCTTGTGCATCGTGAATTGGACATTATGGCAAACGAAAATCAAAACTCGAGGCAATCATCTTTGATTACTCGAAAGTCAAATCAAGATCTAAATTATAGTTTAAAATTTGATAGCAATCTTGTTAATTAATATTTAGTTTAATGCATTTTTTTGAATGTTCCTACACGTATGTATGGTGGCCGTGTTGTGAAAATATCATGTGGTTTTGATCACATCATTTTGTTCCTAAAATTACTAAATTTTGACTGTGTCTGTTGCGAGGGAGAAAAGTTCTTGAGAAGCCTTGGCGGCAACGTGTCCAAAACTTGGAAACCAAAGAAGGGCAAGACACTGTTATCGTTCGAGAGTTTGGTATATGTTTTCTTTTCTAATTTTAATTTTGTTAGCTGTAACTTAACGGTTGATTAAATGCTTGAAATTTTGATTCTTAATGGATAGGAAATGACTCTATGTGATCCATATGCCTCTGTTAGATAAAGGTTGTTTTCGTGGACCTAATGTGGTCCGTGATATCTACGCAGGAGAAAGGGCAATGAGAGAAGCTGAGACTGAGTTTTGCACATGCAGTTGTAGTTGTGGACCAGACCTCAACTTGAAAAAGTTGAGTTTAGCATTATTTTTAATTGCTGCTTAAACTGTGATAGCGATCTTCTTTAATTAATATTTACTTTGATGCATGTTTTCAATTTATGCGTATAGTATGGTGGCTGTGTGTGGTTTTTACCTTTTTGAAGATATTATGATTGTTCCTAAACTGATTATTAAACTTCGACTGCTGTTATTGCCAGGGAGAGATGTTGTTGGGAAGCCTTGGTGGTTGCAACTGATCCAAAAACTTAGAAACCCAAAAAGGGGAAGACACGGCTATTCTTGGAGAGGTTAGTACATATGTTTTCTTTCCTAATTTTAGTTTTTTTAGCTGTAATTTCCTGGTAAAATAAATATTTGAAATTTTGATTCTTGATGGATAGAGGATGACTTAATGTGATTACCTTTTTTAGATAAAGGCGATTTTCATCGGCATGATGTTATTTGTGATCTAATATGCAGGACGAAGGGTAAAGAGAGAAGCTGGAACCGACTTCTGCATATATGTCAGGTGAGCGTTTTGGTTGTTGTTACACCATAAGTCCGTATTCTTTGTTGCAAGATATTGGGATTGGCCACCCCAATACCTTGTGCAACGTGAATCGGACATTATGGCAAACGAAAACCAAGACCCGAGGCAATCATCTTTGATTACTCGAAAGTCAAATCGAGGTTAGTATTATCTAAATTGTAGTTTGAAATTTGGTAGCAATCTTGTTAATTAATATTTATTTGAACGCATTTTTTCAATGTTCTTACACGCATTGGGGACTATGTTGGTTTATCCTTGTGACAATACTATGTGGTTTCATCACCTCATTTTGTTCATAAAATGACTAAATTCCGACTGTTATTATTGTCAGGGAGCAAAGTTCTTGGGAAGCCTTGATGACAACTTATCCAAACCTTATAAATCACAAAGGGGCAAGACACCGTCATCGGGTGAGAGGTTAGCATATGCTTTCCAATTTTAATATTTTTTAGGTGTAAATTTCTGGTAAAATAGATCTTTTGAATTTTAATTCTTGGTGGATGGAAGATGAGTTTATGCTATTGCCCTTATAAGATAAAGATGATTTTCGTTGGCATAATTTTGTTTGTCATCCATACATATACATATGTGTATATATATGCAGGAGAAAGGGTAAAGATAGACGCTGGAACTGACTTCTGCATACATGCTAGGTGAGTGTTTTGGTTGTTGTTACAGCATAAGTCCTTATCCTTTGTTGCGAGATATTGGGATTGGCCACCCCAATACCTTGTGCATCGTGAATTGGACATTATGGCAAACGAAAATCAAAACTCGAGGCAATCATCTTTGATTACTCGAAAGTCAAATCAAGATCTAAATTATAGTTTAAAATTTGATAGCAATCTTGTTAATTAATATTTAGTTTAATGCATTTTTTTGAATGTTCCTACACGTATGTATGGTGGCCGTGTTGTGAAAATATCATGTGGTTTTGATCACATCATTTTGTTCCTAAAATTACTAAATTTTGACTGTGTCTGTTGCGAGGGAGAAAAGTTCTTGAGAAGCCTTGGCGGCAACGTGTCCAAAACTTGGAAACCAAAGAAGGGCAAGACACTGTTATCGTTCGAGAGTTTGGTATATGTTTTCTTTTCTAATTTTAATTTTGTTAGCTATAACTTAACGGTTGATTAAATGCTTGAAATTTTGATTCTTAATGGATAGGAAATGACTCTATGTGATCCATATGCCTCTGTTAGATTTTCGTGGACCTAATGTGGTCCGTGATATCTACGCAGGAGAAAGGGCAATGAGAGAAGCTGAGACTGAGTTTTGCACATGCAGTTGTAGTTGTGGACCAGACCTCAACTTGAAAAAGTTGAGTTTAGCATTATTTTTAATTGCTGCTTAAACTGTGATAGCGATCTTCTTTAATTAATATTTACTTTGATGCATGTTTTCAATTTATGCGTATAGTATGGTGGCTGTGTGTGGTTTTTACCTTTTTGAAGATATTATGATTGTTCCTAAACTGATTATTAAACTTCGACTGCTGTTATTGCCAGGGAGAGACGTTGTTGGGAAGCCTTGGTGGTTGCAACTGATCCAAAAACTTAGAAACCCAAGAAGGGGAAGACACGACTATTCTTGGAGAGGTTAGTACATATGTTTTCTTTCCTAATTTTAGTTTTTTTAGCTGTAATTTCCTGGTAAAATAAATATTTGAAATTTTGATTCTTGATGGATAGAGGATGACTTAATGTGATTACCTTTTTTAGATAAAGGCGATTTTCATCGGCATGATGTTATTTGTGATCTAATATGCAGGACGAAGGGTAAAGAGAGAAGCTGGAACCGACTTCTGCATATATGTCAGGTGAGCGTTTTGGTTGTTGTTACACCATAAGTCCGTATTCTTTGTTGCAAGATATTGGGATTGGCCACCCCAATACCTTGTGCAACGTGAATCGGACATTATGGCAAACGAAAACCAAGACCCGAGGCAATCATCTTTGATTACTCGAAAGTCAAATCGAGGTTAGTATTATCTAAATTGTAGTTTGAAATTTGGTAGCAATCTTGTTAATTAATATTTATTTGAACGCATTTTTTCAATGTTCTTACACGCATTGGGGACTATGTTGGTTTATCCTTGTGACAATACTATGTGGTTTCATCACCTCATTTTGTTCATAAAATGACTAAATTCCGACTGTTATTATTGTCAGGGAGCAAAGTTCTTGGGAAGCCTTGATGACAACTTATCCAAACCTTATAAATCACAAAGGGGCAAGACACCGTCATCGGGTGAGAGGTTAGCATATGCTTTCCAATTTTAATATTTTTTAGGTGTAAATTTCTGGTAAAATAGATCTTTTGAATTTTAATTCTTGGTGGATGGAAGATGAGTTTATGCTATTGCCCTTATAAGATAAAGATGATTTTCGTTGGCATAATTTTGTTTGTCATCCATACATATACATATGTGTATATATATGCAGGAGAAAGGGTAAAGATAGACGCTGGAACTGACTTCTGCATACATGCTAGGTGAGTGTTTTGGTTGTTGTTACAGCACAAGTCCTTATCCTTTGTTGCGAGATATTGGGATTGGCCACCCCAATACCTTGTGCATCGTGAATTGGACATTATGGCAAACGAAAATCAAAACTCGAGGCAATCATCTTTGATTACTCGAAAGTCAAATCAAGATCTAAATTATAGTTTAAAATTTGATAGCAATCTTGTTAATTAATATTTAGTTTAATGCATTTTTTTGAATGTTCCTACACGTATGTATGGTGGCCGTGTTGTGAAAAATATCATGTGGTTTTGATCACATCATTTTGTTCCTAAAATTACTAAATTTTGACTGTGTCTGTTGCGAGGGAGAAAAGTTCTTGAGAAGCCTTGGCGGCAACGTGTCCAAAACTTGGAAACCAAAGAAGGGCAAGACACTGTTATCGTTCGAGAGTTTGGTATATGTTTTCTTTTCTAATTTTAATTTTGTTAGCTGTAACTTAACGGTTGATTAAATGCTTGAAATTTTGATTCTTAATGGATAGGAAATGACTCTATGTGATCCATATGCCTCTGTTAGATAAAGGTTGTTTTCGTGGACCTAATGTGGTCCGTGATATCTACGCAGGAGAAAGGGCAATGAGAGAAGCTGAGACTGAGTTTTGCACATGCAGTTGTAGTTGTGGACCAGACCTCAACTTGAAAAAGTTGAGTTTAGCATTATTTTTAATTGCTGCTTAAACTGTGATAGCGATCTTCTTTAATTAATATTTACTTTGATGCATGTTTTCAATTTATGCGTATAGTATGGTGGCTGTGTGTGGTTTTTACCTTTTTGAAGATATTATGATTGTTCCTAAACTGATTATTAAACTTCGACTGCTGTTATTGCCAGGGAGAGACGTTGTTGGGAAGCCTTGGTGGTTGCAACTGATCCAAAAACTTAGAAACCCAAGAAGGGGAAGACACGGCTATTCTTGGAGAGGTTAGTACATATGTTTTCTTTCCTAATTTTAGTTTTTTTAGCTGTAATTTCCTGGTAAAATAAATATTTGAAATTTTGATTCTTGATGGATAGAGGATGACTTAATGTGATTACCTTTTTTAGATAAAGGCGATTTTCATCGGCATGATGTTATTTGTGATCTAATATGCAGGACGAAGGGTAAAGAGAGAAGCTGGAACCGACTTCTGCATATATGTCAGGTGAGCGTTTTGGTTGTTGTTACACCATAAGTCCGTATTCTTTGTTGCAAGATATTGGGATTGGCCACCCCAATACCTTGTGCAACGTGAATCGGACATTATGGCAAACGAAAACCAAGACCCGAGGCAATCATCTTTGATTACTCGAAAGTCAAATCGAGGTTAGTATTATCTAAATTGTAGTTTGAAATTTGGTAGCAATCTTGTTAATTAATATTTATTTGAACGCATTTTTTCAATGTTCTTACACGCATTGGGGACTATGTTGGTTTATCCTTGTGACAATACTATGTGGTTTCATCACCTCATTTTGTTCATAAAATGACTAAATTCCGACTGTTATTATTGTCAGGGAGCAAAGTTCTTGGGAAGCCTTGATGACAACTTATCCAAACCTTATAAATCACAAAGGGGCAAGACACCGTCATCGGGTGAGAGGTTAGCATATGCTTTCCAATTTTAATATTTTTTAGGTGTAAATTCCTGGTAAAATAGATCTTTTGAATTTTAATTCTTGGTGGATGGAAGATGAGTTTATGCTATTGCCCTTATAAGATAAAGATGATTTTCGTTGGCATAATTTTGTTTGTCATCCATACATATACATATGTGTATATATATGCAGGAGAAAGGGTAAAGATAGACGCTGGAACTGACTTCTGCATACATGCTAGGTGAGTGTTTTGGTTGTTGTTACAGCATAAGTCCTTATCCTTTGTTGCGAGATATTGGGATTGGCCACCCCAATACCTTGTGCATCGTGAATTGGACATTATGGCAAACGAAAATCAAAACTCGAGGCAATCATCTTTGATTACTCGAAAGTCAAATCAAGATCTAAATTATAGTTTAAAATTTGATAGCAATCTTGTTAATTAATATTTAGTTTAATGCATTTTTTTGAATGTTCCTACACGTATGTATGGTGGCCGTGTTGTGAAAATATCATGTGGTTTTGATCACATCATTTTGTTCCTAAAATTACTAAATTTTGACTGTGTCTGTTGCGAGGGAGAAAAGTTCTTGAGAAGCCTTGGCGGCAACGTGTCCAAAACTTGGAAACCAAAGAAGGGCAAGACACTGTTATCGTTCGAGAGTTTGGTATATGTTTTCTTTTCTAATTTTAATTTTGTTAGCTGTAACTTAACGGTTGATTAAATGCTTGAAATTTTGATTCTTAATGGATAGGAAATGACTCTATGTGATCCATATGCCTCTGTTAGATAAAGGTTGTTTTCGTGGACCTAATGTGGTCCGTGATATCTACGCAGGAGAAAGGGCAATGAGAGAAGCTGAGACTGAGTTTTGCACATGCAGTTGTAGTTGTGGACCAGACCTCAACTTGAAAAAGTTGAGTTTAGCATTATTTTTAATTGCTGCTTAAACTGTGATAGCGATCTTCTTTAATTAATATTTACTTTGATGCATGTTTTCAATTTATGCGTATAGTATGGTGGCTGTGTGTGGTTTTTACCTTTTTGAAGATATTATGATTGTTCCTAAACTGATTATTAAACTTCGACTGCTGTTATTGCCAGGGAGAGACGTTGTTGGGAAGCCTTGGTGGTTGCAACTGATCCAAAAACTTAGAAACCCAAGAAGGGGAAGACACGGCTATTCTTGGAGAGGTTAGTACATATGTTTTCTTTCCTAATTTTAGTTTTTTTAGCTGTAATTTCCTGGTAAAATAAATATTTGAAATTTTGATTCTTGATGGATAGAGGATGACTTAATGTGATTACCTTTTTTAGATAAAGGCGATTTTCATCGGCATGATGTTATTTGTGATCTAATATGCAGGACGAAGGGTAAAGAGAGAAGCTGGAACCGACTTCTGCATATATGTCAGGTGAGCGTTTTGGTTGTTGTTACACCACAAGTCCGTATTCTTTGTTGCAAGATATTGGGATTGGCCACCCCAATACCTTGTGCAACGTGAATCGGACATTATGGCAAACGAAAACCAAGACCCGAGGCAATCATCTTTGATTACTCGAAAGTCAAATCGAGGTTAGTATTATCTAAATTGTAGTTTGAAATTTGGTAGCAATCTTGTTAATTAATATTTATTTGAACGCATTTTTTCAATGTTCTTACACGCATTGGGGACTATGTTGGTTTATCCTTGTGACAATACTATGTGGTTTCATCACCTCATTTTGTTCATAAAATGACTAAATTCCGACTGTTATTATTGTCAGGGAGCAAAGTTCTTGGGAAGCCTTGATGACAACTTATCCAAACCTTATAAATCACAAAGGGGCAAGACACCGTCATCGGGTGAGAGGTTAGCATATGCTTTCCAATTTTAATATTTTTTAGGTGTAAATTCCTGGTAAAATAGATCTTTTGAATTTTAATTCTTGGTGGATGGAAGATGAGTTTATGCTATTGCCCTTATAAGATAAAGATGATTTTCGTTGGCATAATTTTGTTTGTCATCCATACATATACATATGTGTATATATATGCAGGAGAAAGGGTAAAGATAGACGCTGGAACTGACTTCTGCATACATGCTAGGTGAGTGTTTTGGTTGTTGTTACAGCACAAGTCCTTATCCTTTGTTGCGAGATATTGGGATTGGCCACCCCAATACCTTGTGCATCGTGAATTGGACATTATGGCAAACGAAAATCAAAACTCGAGGCAATCATCTTTGATTACTCGAAAGTCAAATCAAGATCTAAATTATAGTTTAAAATTTGATAGCAATCTTGTTAATTAATATTTAGTTTAATGCATTTTTTTGAATGTTCCTACACGTATGTATGGTGGCCGTGTTGTGAAAAACATCATGTGGTTTTGATCACATCATTTTGTTCCTAAAATTACTAAATTTTGACTGTGTCTGTTGCGAGGGAGAAAAGTTCTTGAGAAGCCTTGGCGGCAACGTGTCCAAAACTTGGAAACCAAAGAAGGGCAAGACACTGTTATCGTTCGAGAGTTTGGTGTATGTTTTCTTTTCTAATTTTAATTTTGTTAGCTGTAACTTAACGGTTGATTAAATGCTTGAAATTTTGATTCTTAATGGATAGGAAATGACTCTATGTGATCCATATGCCTCTGTTAGATAAAGGTTGTTTTCGTGGACCTAATGTAGTCCGTGATATCTACGCAGGAGAAAGGGCAATGAGAGAAGCTGAGACTGAGTTTTGCACATGCAGTTGTAGTTGTGGACCAGACCTCAACTTGAAAAAGTTGAGTTTAGCATTATTTTTAATTGCTGCTTAAACTGTGATAGCGATCTTCTTTAATTAATATTTACTTTGATGCATGTTTTCAATTTATGCGTATAGTATGGTGGCTGTGTGTGGTTTTTACCTTTTTGAAGATATTATGATTGTTCCTAAACTGATTATTAAACTTCGACTGCTGTTATTGCCAGGGAGAGACGTTGTTGGGAAGCCTTGGTGGTTGCAACTGGTCCAAAAACTTAGAAACCCAAGAAGGGGAAGACACGGCTATTCTTGGAGAGGTTAGTACATATGTTTTCTTTCCTAATTTTAGTTTTTTTAGCTGTAATTTCCTGGTAAAATAAATATTTGAAATTTTGATTCTTGATGGATAGAGGATGACTTAATGTGATTACCTTTTTTAGATAAAGGCGATTTTCATCGGCATGATGTTATTTGTGATCTAATATGCAGGACGAAGGGTAAAGAGAGAAGCTGGAACCGACTTCTGCATATATGTCAGGTGAGCGTTTTGGTTGTTGTTACACCACAAGTCCGTATTCTTTGTTGCAAGATATTGGGATTGGCCACCCCAATACCTTGTGCAACGTGAATCGGACATTATGGCAAACGAAAACCAAGACCCGAGGCAATCATCTTTGATTACTCGAAAGTCAAATCGAGGTTAGTATTATCTAAATTGTAGTTTGAAATTTGGTAGCAATCTTGTTAATTAATATTTATTTGAACGCATTTTTTCAATGTTCTTACACGCATTGGGGACTATGTTGGTTTATCCTTGTGACAATACTATGTGGTTTCATCACCTCATTTTGTTCATAAAATGACTAAATTCCGACTGTTATTATTGTCAGGGAGCAAAGTTCTTGGGAAGCCTTGATGACAACTTATCCAAACCTTATAAATCACAAAGGGGCAAGACACCGTCATCGGGTGAGAGGTTAGCATATGCTTTCCAATTTTAATATTTTTTAGGTGTAAATTCCTGGTAAAATAGATCTTTTGAATTTTAATTCTTGGTGGATGGAAGATGAGTTTATGCTATTGCCCTTATAAGATAAAGATGATTTTCGTTGGCATAATTTTGTTTGTCATCCATACATATACATATGTGTATATATATGCAGGAGAAAGGGTAAAGATAGACGCTGGAACTGACTTCTGCATACATGCTAGGTGAGTGTTTTGGTTGTTGTTACAGCATAAGTCCTTATCCTTTGTTGCGAGATATTGGGATTGGCCACCCCAATACCTTGTGCATCGTGAATTGGACATTATGGCAAACGAAAATCAAAACTCGAGGCAATCATCTTTGATTACTCGAAAGTCAAATCAAGATCTAAATTATAGTTTAAAATTTGATAGCAATCTTGTTAATTAATATTTAGTTTAATGCATTTTTTTGAATGTTCCTACACGTATGTATGGTGGCCGTGTTGTGAAAATATCATGTGGTTTTGATCACATCATTTTGTTCCTAAAATTACTAAATTTTGACTGTGTCTGTTGCGAGGGAGAAAAGTTCTTGAGAAGCCTTGGCGGCAACGTGTCCAAAACTTGGAAACCAAAGAAGGGCAAGACACTGTTATCGTTCGAGAGTTTGGTATATGTTTTCTTTTCTAATTTTAATTTTGTTAGCTGTAACTTAACGGTTGATTAAATGCTTGAAATTTTGATTCTTAATGGATAGGAAATGACTCTATGTGATCCATATGCCTCTGTTAGATAAAGGTTGTTTTCGTGGACCTAATGTGGTCCGTGATATCTACGCAGGAGAAAGGGCAATGAGAGAAGCTGAGACTGAGTTTTGCACATGCAGTTGTAGTTGTGGACCAGACCTCAACTTGAAAAAGTTGAGTTTAGCATTATTTTTAATTGCTGCTTAAACTGTGATAGCGATCTTCTTTAATTAATATTTACTTTGATGCATGTTTTCAATTTATGCGTATAGTATGGTGGCTGTGTGTGGTTTTTACCTTTTTGAAGATATTATGATTGTTCCTAAACTGATTATTAAACTTCGACTGCTGTTATTGCCAGGGAGAGACGTTGTTGGGAAGCCTTGGTGGTTGCAACTGGTCCAAAAACTTAGAAACCCAAGAAGGGGAAGACACGGCTATTCTTGGAGAGGTTAGTACATATGTTTTCTTTCCTAATTTTAGTTTTTTTAGCTGTAATTTCCTGGTAAAATAAATATTTGAAATTTTGATTCTTGATGGATAGAGGATGACTTAATGTGATTACCTTTTTTAGATAAAGGCGATTTTCATCGGCATGATGTTATTTGTGATCTAATATGCAGGACGAAGGGTAAAGAGAGAAGCTGGAACCGACTTCTGCATATATGTCAGGTGAGCGTTTTGGTTGTTGTTACACCACAAGTCCGTATTCTTTGTTGCAAGATATTGGGATTGGCCACCCCAATACCTTGTGCAACGTGAATCGGACATTATGGCAAATGAAAACCAAGACCCGAGGCAATCATCTTTGATTACTCGAAAGTCAAATCGAGGTTAGTATTATCTAAATTGTAGTTTGAAATTTGGTAGCAATCTTGTTAATTAATATTTATTTGAACGCATTTTTTCAATGTTCTTACACGCATTGGGGACTATGTTGGTTTATCCTTGTGACAATACTATGTGGTTTCATCACCTCATTTTGTTCATAAAATGACTAAATTCCGACTGTTATTATTGTCAGGGAGCAAAGTTCTTGGGAAGCCTTGATGACAACTTATCCAAACCTTATAAATCACAAAGGGGCAAGACACCGTCATCGGTGAGAGGTTAGCATATGCTTTCCAATTTTAATATTTTTTAGGTGTAAATTCCTGGTAAAATAGATCTTTTGAATTTTAATTCTTGGTGGATGGAAGATGAGTTTATGCTATTGCCCTTATAAGATAAAGATGATTTTCGTTGGCATAATTTTGTTTGTCATCCATACATATACATATGTGTATATATATGCAGGAGAAAGGGTAAAGATAGACGCTGAAACTGACTTCTGCATACATGCTAGGTGAGTGTTTTGGTTGTTGTTACAGCACAAGTCCTTATCCTTTGTTGCGAGATATTGGGATTGGCCACCCCAATACCTTGTGCATCGTGAATTGGACATTATGGCAAACGAAAATCAAAACTCGAGGCAATCATCTTTGATTACTCGAAAGTCAAATCAAGATCTAAATTATAGTTTAAAATTTGATAGCAATCTTGTTAATTAATATTTAGTTTAATGCATTTTTTTGAATGTTCCTACACGTATGTATGGTGGCCGTGTTGTGAAAAATATCATGTGGTTTTGATCACATCATTTTGTTCCTAAAATTACTAAATTTTGACTGTGTCTGTTGCGAGGGAGAAAAGTTCTTGAGAAGCCTTGGCGGCAACGTGTCCAAAACTTGGAAACCAAAGAAGGGCAAGACACTGTTATCGTTCGAGAGTTTGGTATATTTTTCTTTTCTAATTTTAATTTTGTTAGCTGTAACTTAACGGTTGATTAAATGCTTGAAATTTTGATTCTTAATGGATAGGAAATGACTCTATGTGATCCATATGCCTCTGTTAGATAAAGGTTGTTTTCGTGGACCTAATGTGGTCCGTGATATCTACGCAGGAGAAAGGGCAATGAGAGAAGCTGAGACTGAGTTTTGCACATGCAGTTGTAGTTGTGGACCAGACCTCAACTTGAAAAAGTTGAGTTTAGCATTATTTTTAATTGCTGCTTAAACTGTGATAGCGATCTTCTTTAATTAATATTTACTTTGATGCATGTTTTCAATTTATGCGTATAGTATGGTGGCTGTGTGTGGTTTTTACCTTTTTGAAGATATTATGATTGTTCCTAAACTGATTATTAAACTTCGACTGCTGTTATTGCCAGGGAGAGACGTTGTTGGGAAGCCTTGGTGGTTGCAACTGATCCAAAAACTTAGAAACCCAAGAAGGGGAAGACACGGCTATTCTTGGAGAGGTTAGTACATATGTTTTCTTTCCTAATTTTAGTTTTTTTAGCTGTAATTTCCTGGTAAAATAAATATTTGAAATTTTGATTCTTGATGGATAGAGGATGACTTAATGTGATTACCTTTTTTAGATAAAGGCGATTTTCATCGGCATGATGTTATTTGTGATCTAATATGCAGGACGAAGGGTAAAGAGAGAAGCTGGAACCGACTTCTGCATATATGTCAGGTGAGCGTTTTGGTTGTTGTTACACCATAAGTCCGTATTCTTTGTTGCAAGATATTGGGATTGGCCACCCCAATACCTTGTGCAACGTGAATCGGACATTATGGCAAACGAAAACCAAGACCCGAGGCAATCATCTTTGATTACTCGAAAGTCAAATCGAGGTTAGTATTATCTAAATTGTAGTTTGAAATTTGGTAGCAATCTTGTTAATTAATATTTATTTGAACGCATTTTTTCAATGTTCTTACACGCATTGGGGACTATGTTGGTTTATCCTTGTGACAATACTATGTGGTTTCATCACCTCATTTTGTTCATAAAATGACTAAATTCCGACTGTTATTATTGTCAGGGAGCAAAGTTCTTGGGAAGCCTTGATGACAACTTATCCAAACCTTATAAATCACAAAGGGGCAAGACACCGTCATCGGTGAGAGGTTAGCATATGCTTTCCAATTTTAATATTTTTTAGGTGTAAATTCCTGGTAAAATAGATCTTTTGAATTTTAATTCTTGGTGGATGGAAGATGAGTTTATGCTATTGCCCTTATAAGATAAAGATGATTTTCGTTGGCATAATTTTGTTTGTCATCCATACATATACATATGTGTATATATATGCAGGAGAAAGGGTAAAGATAGACGCTGGAACTGACTTCTGCATACATGCTAGGTGAGTGTTTTGGTTGTTGTTACAGCACAAGTCCTTATCCTTTGTTGCGAGATATTGGGATTGGCCACCCCAATACCTTGTGCATCGTGAATTGGACATTATGGCAAACGAAAATCAAAACTCGAGGCAATCATCTTTGATTACTCGAAAGTCAAATCAAGATCTAAATTATAGTTTAAAATTTGATAGCAATCTTGTTAATTAATATTTAGTTTAATGCATTTTTTTGAATGTTCCTACACGTATGTATGGTGGCCGTGTTGTGAAAAATATCATGTGGTTTTGATCACATCATTTTGTTCCTAAAATTACTAAATTTTGACTGTGTCTGTTGCGAGGGAGAAAAGTTCTTGAGAAGCCTTGGCGGCAACGTGTCCAAAACTTGGAAACCAAAGAAGGGCAAGACACTGTTATCGTTCGAGAGTTTGGTATATGTTTTCTTTTCTAATTTTAATTTTGTTAGCTGTAACTTAACGGTTGATTAAATGCTTGAAATTTTGATTCTTAATGGATAGGAAATGACTCTATGTGATCCATATGCCTCTGTTAGATAAAGGTTGTTTTCGTGGACCTAATGTGGTCCGTGATATCTACGCAGGAGAAAGGGCAATGAGAGAAGCTGAGACTGAGTTTTGCACATGCAGTTGTAGTTGTGGACCAGACCTCAACTTGAAAAAGTTGAGTTTAGCATTATTTTTAATTGCTGCTTAAACTGTGATAGCGATCTTCTTTAATTAATATTTACTTTGATGCATGTTTTCAATTTATGCGTATAGTATGGTGGCTGTGTGTGGTTTTTACCTTTTTGAAGATATTATGATTGTTCCTAAACTGATTATTAAACTTCGACTGCTGTTATTGCCAGGGAGAGACGTTGTTGGGAAGCCTTGGTGGTTGCAACTGATCCAAAAACTTAGAAACCCAAGAAGGGGAAGACACGGCTATTCTTGGAGAGGTTAGTACATATGTTTTCTTTCCTAATTTTAGTTTTTTTAGCTGTAATTTCCTGGTAAAATAAATATTTGAAATTTTGATTCTTGATGGATAGAGGATGACTTAATGTGATTACCTTTTTTAGATAAAGGCGATTTTCATCGGCATGATGTTATTTGTGATCTAATATGCAGGACGAAGGGTAAAGAGAGAAGCTGGAACCGACTTCTGCATATATGTCAGGTGAGCGTTTTGGTTGTTGTTACACCACAAGTCCGTATTCTTTGTTGCAAGATATTGGGATTGGCCACCCCAATACCTTGTGCAACGTGAATCGGACATTATGGCAAACGAAAACCAAGACCCGAGGCAATCATCTTTGATTACTCGAAAGTCAAATCGAGGTTAGTATTATCTAAATTGTAGTTTGAAATTTGGTAGCAATCTTGTTAATTAATATTTATTTGAACGCATTTTTTCAATGTTCTTACACGCATTGGGGACTATGTTGGTTTATCCTTGTGACAATACTATGTGGTTTCATCACCTCATTTTGTTCATAAAATGACTAAATTCCGACTGTTATTATTGTCAGGGAGCAAAGTTCTTGGGAAGCCTTGATGACAACTTATCCAAACCTTATAAATCACAAAGGGGCAAGACACCGTCATCGGGTGAGAGGTTAGCATATGCTTTCCAATTTTAATATTTTTTAGGTGTAAATTCCTGGTAAAATAGATCTTTTGAATTTTAATTCTTGGTGGATGGAAGATGAGTTTATGCTATTGCCCTTATAAGATAAAGATGATTTTCGTTGGCATAATTTTGTTTGTCATCCATACATATACATATGTGTATATATATGCAGGAGAAAGGGTAAAGATAGACGCTGAAACTGACTTCTGCATACATGCTAGGTGAGTGTTTTGGTTGTTGTTACAGCACAAGTCCTTATCCTTTGTTGCGAGATATTGGGATTGGCCACCCCAATACCTTGTGCATCGTGAATTGGACATTATGGCAAACGAAAATCAAAACTCGAGGCAATCATCTTTGATTACTCGAAAGTCAAATCAAGATCTAAATTATAGTTTAAAATTTGATAGCAATCTTGTTAATTAATATTTAGTTTAATGCATTTTTTTGAATGTTCCTACACGTATGTATGGTGGCCGTGTTGTGAAAAATATCATGTGGTTTTGATCACATCATTTTGTTCCTAAAATTACTAAATTTTGACTGTGTCTGTTGCGAGGGAGAAAAGTTCTTGAGAAGCCTTGGCGGCAACGTGTCCAAAACTTGGAAACCAAAGAAGGGCAAGACACTGTTATCGTTCGAGAGTTTGGTATATGTTTTCTTTTCTAATTTTAATTTTGTTAGCTGTAACTTAACGGTTGATTAAATGCTTGAAATTTTGATTCTTAATGGATAGGAAATGACTCTATGTGATCCATATGCCTCTGTTAGATAAAGGTTGTTTTCGTGGACCTAATGTGGTCCGTGATATCTACGCAGGAGAAAGGGCAATGAGAGAAGCTGAGACTGAGTTTTGCACATGCAGTTGTAGTTGTGGACCAGACCTCAACTTGAAAAAGTTGAGTTTAGCATTATTTTTAATTGCTGCTTAAACTGTGATAGCGATCTTCTTTAATTAATATTTACTTTGATGCATGTTTTCAATTTATGCGTATAGTATGGTGGCTGTGTGTGGTTTTTACCTTTTTGAAGATATTATGATTGTTCCTAAACTGATTATTAAACTTCGACTGCTGTTATTGCCAGGGAGAGACGTTGTTGGGAAGCCTTGGTGGTTGCAACTGATCCAAAAACTTAGAAACCCAAGAAGGGGAAGACACGGCTATTCTTGGAGAGGTTAGTACATATGTTTTCTTTCCTAATTTTAGTTTTTTTAGCTGTAATTTCCTGGTAAAATAAATATTTGAAATTTTGATTCTTGATGGATAGAGGATGACTTAATGTGATTACCTTTTTTAGATAAAGGCGATTTTCATCGGCATGATGTTATTTGTGATCTAATATGCAGGACGAAGGGTAAAGAGAGAAGCTGGAACCGACTTCTGCATATATGTCAGGTGAGCGTTTTGGTTGTTGTTACACCATAAGTCCGTATTCTTTGTTGCAAGATATTGGGATTGGCCACCCCAATACCTTGTGCAACGTGAATCGGACATTATGGCAAACGAAAACCAAGACCCGAGGCAATCATCTTTGATTACTCGAAAGTCAAATCGAGGTTAGTATTATCTAAATTGTAGTTTGAAATTTGGTAGCAATCTTGTTAATTAATATTTATTTGAACGCATTTTTTCAATGTTCTTACACGCATTGGGGACTATGTTGGTTTATCCTTGTGACAATACTATGTGGTTTCATCACCTCATTTTGTTCATAAAATGACTAAATTCCGACTGTTATTATTGTCAGGGAGCAAAGTTCTTGGGAAGCCTTGATGACAACTTATCCAAACCTTATAAATCACAAAGGGGCAAGACACCGTCATCGGTGAGAGGTTAGCATATGCTTTCCAATTTTAATATTTTTTAGGTGTAAATTCCTGGTAAAATAGATCTTTTGAATTTTAATTCTTGGTGGATGGAAGATGAGTTTATGCTATTGCCCTTATAAGATAAAGATGATTTTCGTTGGCATAATTTTGTTTGTCATCCATACATATACATATGTGTATATATATGCAGGAGAAAGGGTAAAGATAGACGCTGGAACTGACTTCTGCATACATGCTAGGTGAGTGTTTTGGTTGTTGTTACAGCACAAGTCCTTATCCTTTGTTGCGAGATATTGGGATTGGCCACCCCAATACCTTGTGCATCGTGAATTGGACATTATGGCAAACGAAAATCAAAACTCGAGGCAATCATCTTTGATTACTCGAAAGTCAAATCAAGATCTAAATTATAGTTTAAAATTTGATAGCAATCTTGTTAATTAATATTTAGTTTAATGCATTTTTTTGAATGTTCCTACACGTATGTATGGTGGCCGTGTTGTGAAAAATATCATGTGGTTTTGATCACATCATTTTGTTCCTAAAATTACTAAATTTTGACTGTGTCTGTTGCGAGGGAGAAAAGTTCTTGAGAAGCCTTGGCGGCAACGTGTCCAAAACTTGGAAACCAAAGAAGGGCAAGACACTGTTATCGTTCGAGAGTTTGGTATATGTTTTCTTTTCTAATTTTAATTTTGTTAGCTGTAACTTAACGGTTGATTAAATGCTTGAAATTTTGATTCTTAATGGATAGGAAATGACTCTATGTGATCCATATGCCTCTGTTAGATAAAGGTTGTTTTCGTGGACCTAATGTGGTCCGTGATATCTACGCAGGAGAAAGGGCAATGAGAGAAGCTGAGACTGAGTTTTGCACATGCAGTTGTAGTTGTGGACCAGACCTCAACTTGAAAAAGTTGAGTTTAGCATTATTTTTAATTGCTGCTTAAACTGTGATAGCGATCTTCTTTAATTAATATTTACTTTGATGCATGTTTTCAATTTATGCGTATAGTATGGTGGCTGTGTGTGGTTTTTACCTTTTTGAAGATATTATGATTGTTCCTAAACTGATTATTAAACTTCGACTGCTGTTATTGCCAGGGAGAGACGTTGTTGGGAAGCCTTGGTGGTTGCAACTGATCCAAAAACTTAGAAACCCAAGAAGGGGAAGACACGGCTATTCTTGGAGAGGTTAGTACATATGTTTTCTTTCCTAATTTTAGTTTTTTTAGCTGTAATTTCCTGGTAAAATAAATATTTGAAATTTTGATTCTTGATGGATAGAGGATGACTTAATGTGATTACCTTTTTTAGATAAAGGCGATTTTCATCGGCATGATGTTATTTGTGATCTAATATGCAGGACGAAGGGTAAAGAGAGAAGCTGGAACCGACTTCTGCATATATGTCAGGTGAGCGTTTTGGTTGTTGTTACACCACAAGTCCGTATTCTTTGTTGCAAGATATTGGGATTGGCCACCCCAATACCTTGTGCAACGTGAATCGGACATTATGGCAAACGAAAACCAAGACCCGAGGCAATCATCTTTGATTACTCGAAAGTCAAATCGAGGTTAGTATTATCTAAATTGTAGTTTGAAATTTGGTAGCAATCTTGTTAATTAATATTTATTTGAACGCATTTTTTCAATGTTCTTACACGCATTGGGGACTATGTTGGTTTATCCTTGTGACAATACTATGTGGTTTCATCACCTCATTTTGTTCATAAAATGACTAAATTCCGACTGTTATTATTGTCAGGGAGCAAAGTTCTTGGGAAGCCTTGATGACAACTTATCCAAACCTTATAAATCACAAAGGGGCAAGACACCGTCATCGGGTGAGAGGTTAGCATATGCTTTCCAATTTTAATATTTTTTAGGTGTAAATTCCTGGTAAAATAGATCTTTTGAATTTTAATTCTTGGTGGATGGAAGATGAGTTTATGCTATTGCCCTTATAAGATAAAGATGATTTTCGTTGGCATAATTTTGTTTGTCATCCATACATATACATATGTGTATATATATGCAGGAGAAAGGGTAAAGATAGACGCTGGAACTGACTTCTGCATACATGCTAGGTGAGTGTTTTGGTTGTTGTTACAGCACAAGTCCTTATCCTTTGTTGCGA
The DNA here is from genome assembly GCA_037954015.1 of Psophocarpus tetragonolobus. Taxonomy (NCBI): domain Eukaryota; kingdom Viridiplantae; phylum Streptophyta; class Magnoliopsida; order Fabales; family Fabaceae; genus Psophocarpus; species Psophocarpus tetragonolobus. The sequence continues at coordinate 78,324,784 of CM075690.1, forward strand.
GATATTGGGATTGGCCACCCCAATACCTTGTGCATCGTGAATTGGACATTATGGCAAACGAAAATCAAAACTCGAGGCAATCATCTTTGATTACTCGAAAGTCAAATCAAGATCTAAATTATAGTTTAAAATTTGATAGCAATCTTGTTAATTAATATTTAGTTTAATGCATTTTTTTGAATGTTCCTACACGTATGTATGGTGGCCGTGTTGTGAAAAATATCATGTGGTTTTGATCACATCATTTTGTTCCTAAAATTACTAAATTTTGACTGTGTCTGTTGCGAGGGAGAAAAGTTCTTGAGAAGCCTTGGCGGCAACGTGTCCAAAACTTGGAAACCAAAGAAGGGCAAGACACTGTTATCGTTCGAGAGTTTGGTATATGTTTTCTTTTCTAATTTTAATTTTGTTAGCTGTAACTTAACGGTTGATTAAATGCTTGAAATTTTGATTCTTAATGGATAGGAAATGACTCTATGTGATCCATATGCCTCTGTTAGATAAAGGTTGTTTTCGTGGACCTAATGTGGTCCGTGATATCTACGCAGGAGAAAGGGCAATGAGAGAAGCTGAGACTGAGTTTTGCACATGCAGTTGTAGTTGTGGACCAGACCTCAACTTGAAAAAGTTGAGTTTAGCATTATTTTTAATTGCTGCTTAAACTGTGATAGCGATCTTCTTTAATTAATATTTACTTTGATGCATGTTTTCAATTTATGCGTATAGTATGGTGGCTGTGTGTGGTTTTTACCTTTTTGAAGATATTATGATTGTTCCTAAACTGATTATTAAACTTCGACTGCTGTTATTGCCAGGGAGAGACGTTGTTGGGAAGCCTTGGTGGTTGCAACTGATCCAAAAACTTAGAAACCCAAGAAGGGGAAGACACGGCTATTCTTGGAGAGGTTAGTACATATGTTTTCTTTCCTAATTTTAGTTTTTTTAGCTGTAATTTCCTGGTAAAATAAATATTTGAAATTTTGATTCTTGATGGATAGAGGATGACTTAATGTGATTACCTTTTTTAGATAAAGGCGATTTTCATCGGCATGATGTTATTTGTGATCTAATATGCAGGACGAAGGGTAAAGAGAGAAGCTGGAACCGACTTCTGCATATATGTCAGGTGAGCGTTTTGGTTGTTGTTACACCACAAGTCCGTATTCTTTGTTGCAAGATATTGGGATTGGCCACCCCAATACCTTGTGCAACGTGAATCGGACATTATGGCAAACGAAAACCAAGACCCGAGGCAATCATCTTTGATTACTCGAAAGTCAAATCGAGGTTAGTATTATCTAAATTGTAGTTTGAAATTTGGTAGCAATCTTGTTAATTAATATTTATTTGAACGCATTTTTTCAATGTTCTTACACGCATTGGGGACTATGTTGGTTTATCCTTGTGACAATACTATGTGGTTTCATCACCTCATTTTGTTCATAAAATGACTAAATTCCGACTGTTATTATTGTCAGGGAGCAAAGTTCTTGGGAAGCCTTGATGACAACTTATCCAAACCTTATAAATCACAAAGGGGCAAGACACCGTCATCGGGTGAGAGGTTAGCATATGCTTTCCAATTTTAATATTTTTTAGGTGTAAATTCCTGGTAAAATAGATCTTTTGAATTTTAATTCTTGGTGGATGGAAGATGAGTTTATGCTATTGCCCTTATAAGATAAAGATGATTTTCGTTGGCATAATTTTGTTTGTCATCCATACATATACATATGTGTATATATATGCAGGAGAAAGGGTAAAGATAGACGCTGGAACTGACTTCTGCATACATGCTAGGTGAGTGTTTTGGTTGTTGTTACAGCATAAGTCCTTATCCTTTGTTGCGAGATATTGGGATTGGCCACCCCAATACCTTGTGCATCGTGAATTGGACATTATGGCAAACGAAAATCAAAACTCGAGGCAATCATCTTTGATTACTCGAAAGTCAAATCAAGATCTAAATTATAGTTTAAAATTTGATAGCAATCTTGTTAATTAATATTTAGTTTAATGCATTTTTTTGAATGTTCCTACACGTATGTATGGTGGCCGTGTTGTGAAAATATCATGTGGTTTTGATCACATCATTTTGTTCCTAAAATTACTAAATTTTGACTGTGTCTGTTGCGAGGGAGAAAAGTTCTTGAGAAGCCTTGGCGGCAACGTGTCCAAAACTTGGAAACCAAAGAAGGGCAAGACACTGTTATCGTTCGAGAGTTTGGTATATGTTTTCTTTTCTAATTTTAATTTTGTTAGCTGTAACTTAACGGTTGATTAAATGCTTGAAATTTTGATTCTTAATGGATAGGAAATGACTCTATGTGATCCATATGCCTCTGTTAGATAAAGGTTGTTTTCGTGGACCTAATGTGGTCCGTGATATCTACGCAGGAGAAAGGGCAATGAGAGAAGCTGAGACTGAGTTTTGCACATGCAGTTGTAGTTGTGGACCAGACCTCAACTTGAAAAAGTTGAGTTTAGCATTATTTTTAATTGCTGCTTAAACTGTGATAGCGATCTTCTTTAATTAATATTTACTTTGATGCATGTTTTCAATTTATGCGTATAGTATGGTGGCTGTGTGTGGTTTTTACCTTTTTGAAGATATTATGATTGTTCCTAAACTGATTATTAAACTTCGACTGCTGTTATTGCCAGGGAGAGACGTTGTTGGGAAGCCTTGGTGGTTGCAACTGATCCAAAAACTTAGAAACCCAAGAAGGGGAAGACACGGCTATTCTTGGAGAGGTTAGTACATATGTTTTCTTTCCTAATTTTAGTTTTTTTAGCTGTAATTTCCTGGTAAAATAAATATTTGAAATTTTGATTCTTGATGGATAGAGGATGACTTAATGTGATTACCTTTTTTAGATAAAGGCGATTTTCATCGGCATGATGTTATTTGTGATCTAATATGCAGGACGAAGGGTAAAGAGAGAAGCTGGAACCGACTTCTGCATATATGTCAGGTGAGCGTTTTGGTTGTTGTTACACCACAAGTCCGTATTCTTTGTTGCAAGATATTGGGATTGGCCACCCCAATACCTTGTGCAACGTGAATCGGACATTATGGCAAACGAAAACCAAGACCCGAGGCAATCATCTTTGATTACTCGAAAGTCAAATCGAGGTTAGTATTATCTAAATTGTAGTTTGAAATTTGGTAGCAATCTTGTTAATTAATATTTATTTGAACGCATTTTTTCAATGTTCTTACACGCATTGGGGACTATGTTGGTTTATCCTTGTGACAATACTATGTGGTTTCATCACCTCATTTTGTTCATAAAATGACTAAATTCCGACTGTTATTATTGTCAGGGAGCAAAGTTCTTGGGAAGCCTTGATGACAACTTATCCAAACCTTATAAATCACAAAGGGGCAAGACACCGTCATCGGGTGAGAGGTTAGCATATGCTTTCCAATTTTAATATTTTTTAGGTGTAAATTCCTGGTAAAATAGATCTTTTGAATTTTAATTCTTGGTGGATGGAAGATGAGTTTATGCTATTGCCCTTATAAGATAAAGATGATTTTCGTTGGCATAATTTTGTTTGTCATCCATACATATACATATGTGTATATATATGCAGGAGAAAGGGTAAAGATAGACGCTGAAACTGACTTCTGCATACATGCTAGGTGAGTGTTTTGGTTGTTGTTACAGCACAAGTCCTTATCCTTTGTTGCGAGATATTGGGATTGGCCACCCCAATACCTTGTGCATCGTGAATTGGACATTATGGCAAACGAAAATCAAAACTCGAGGCAATCATCTTTGATTACTCGAAAGTCAAATCAAGATCTAAATTATAGTTTAAAATTTGATAGCAATCTTGTTAATTAATATTTAGTTTAATGCATTTTTTTGAATGTTCCTACACGTATGTATGGTGGCCGTGTTGTGAAAAATATCATGTGGTTTTGATCACATCATTTTGTTCCTAAAATTACTAAATTTTGACTGTGTCTGTTGCGAGGGAGAAAAGTTCTTGAGAAGCCTTGGCGGCAACGTGTCCAAAACTTGGAAACCAAAGAAGGGCAAGACACTGTTATCGTTCGAGAGTTTGGTATATGTTTTCTTTTCTAATTTTAATTTTGTTAGCTGTAACTTAACGGTTGATTAAATGCTTGAAATTTTGATTCTTAATGGATAGGAAATGACTCTATGTGATCCATATGCCTCTGTTAGATAAAGGTTGTTTTCGTGGACCTAATGTGGTCCGTGATATCTACGCAGGAGAAAGGGCAATGAGAGAAGCTGAGACTGAGTTTTGCACATGCAGTTGTAGTTGTGGACCAGACCTCAACTTGAAAAAGTTGAGTTTAGCATTATTTTTAATTGCTGCTTAAACTGTGATAGCGATCTTCTTTAATTAATATTTACTTTGATGCATGTTTTCAATTTATGCGTATAGTATGGTGGCTGTGTGTGGTTTTTACCTTTTTGAAGATATTATGATTGTTCCTAAACTGATTATTAAACTTCGACTGCTGTTATTGCCAGGGAGAGACGTTGTTGGGAAGCCTTGGTGGTTGCAACTGATCCAAAAACTTAGAAACCCAAGAAGGGGAAGACACGGCTATTCTTGGAGAGGTTAGTACATATGTTTTCTTTCCTAATTTTAGTTTTTTTAGCTGTAATTTCCTGGTAAAATAAATATTTGAAATTTTGATTCTTGATGGATAGAGGATGACTTAATGTGATTACCTTTTTTAGATAAAGGCGATTTTCATCGGCATGATGTTATTTGTGATCTAATATGCAGGACGAAGGGTAAAGAGAGAAGCTGGAACCGACTTCTGCATATATGTCAGGTGAGCGTTTTGGTTGTTGTTACACCACAAGTCCGTATTCTTTGTTGCAAGATATTGGGATTGGCCACCCCAATACCTTGTGCAACGTGAATCGGACATTATGGCAAACGAAAACCAAGACCCGAGGCAATCATCTTTGATTACTCGAAAGTCAAATCGAGGTTAGTATTATCTAAATTGTAGTTTGAAATTTGGTAGCAATCTTGTTAATTAATATTTATTTGAACGCATTTTTTCAATGTTCTTACACGCATTGGGGACTATGTTGGTTTATCCTTGTGACAATACTATGTGGTTTCATCACCTCATTTTGTTCATAAAATGACTAAATTCCGACTGTTATTATTGTCAGGGAGCAAAGTTCTTGGGAAGCCTTGATGACAACTTATCCAAACCTTATAAATCACAAAGGGGCAAGACACCGTCATCGGGTGAGAGGTTAGCATATGCTTTCCAATTTTAATATTTTTTAGGTGTAAATTCCTGGTAAAATAGATCTTTTGAATTTTAATTCTTGGTGGATGGAAGATGAGTTTATGCTATTGCCCTTATAAGATAAAGATGATTTTCGTTGGCATAATTTTGTTTGTCATCCATACATATACATATGTGTATATATATGCAGGAGAAAGGGTAAAGATAGACGCTGGAACTGACTTCTGCATACATGCTAGGTGAGTGTTTTGGTTGTTGTTACAGCATAAGTCCTTATCCTTTGTTGCGAGATATTGGGATTGGCCACCCCAATACCTTGTGCATCGTGAATTGGACATTATGGCAAACGAAAATCAAAACTCGAGGCAATCATCTTTGATTACTCGAAAGTCAAATCAAGATCTAAATTATAGTTTAAAATTTGATAGCAATCTTGTTAATTAATATTTAGTTTAATGCATTTTTTTGAATGTTCCTACACGTATGTATGGTGGCCGTGTTGTGAAAATATCATGTGGTTTTGATCACATCATTTTGTTCCTAAAATTACTAAATTTTGACTGTGTCTGTTGCGAGGGAGAAAAGTTCTTGAGAAGCCTTGGCGGCAACGTGTCCAAAACTTGGAAACCAAAGAAGGGCAAGACACTGTTATCGTTCGAGAGTTTGGTATATGTTTTCTTTTCTAATTTTAATTTTGTTAGCTGTAACTTAACGGTTGATTAAATGCTTGAAATTTTGATTCTTAATGGATAGGAAATGACTCTATGTGATCCATATGCCTCTGTTAGATAAAGGTTGTTTTCGTGGACCTAATGTGGTCCGTGATATCTACGCAGGAGAAAGGGCAATGAGAGAAGCTGAGACTGAGTTTTGCACATGCAGTTGTAGTTGTGGACCAGACCTCAACTTGAAAAAGTTGAGTTTAGCATTATTTTTAATTGCTGCTTAAACTGTGATAGCGATCTTCTTTAATTAATATTTACTTTGATGCATGTTTTCAATTTATGCGTATAGTATGGTGGCTGTGTGTGGTTTTTACCTTTTTGAAGATATTATGATTGTTCCTAAACTGATTATTAAACTTCGACTGCTGTTATTGCCAGGGAGAGACGTTGTTGGGAAGCCTTGGTGGTTGCAACTGATCCAAAAACTTAGAAACCCAAGAAGGGGAAGACACGGCTATTCTTGGAGAGGTTAGTACATATGTTTTCTTTCCTAATTTTAGTTTTTTTAGCTGTAATTTCCTGGTAAAATAAATATTTGAAATTTTGATTCTTGATGGATAGAGGATGACTTAATGTGATTACCTTTTTTAGATAAAGGCGATTTTCATCGGCATGATGTTATTTGTGATCTAATATGCAGGACGAAGGGTAAAGAGAGAAGCTGGAACCGACTTCTGCATATATGTCAGGTGAGCGTTTTGGTTGTTGTTACACCACAAGTCCGTATTCTTTGTTGCAAGATATTGGGATTGGCCACCCCAATACCTTGTGCAACGTGAATCGGACATTATGGCAAACGAAAACCAAGACCCGAGGCAATCATCTTTGATTACTCGAAAGTCAAATCGAGGTTAGTATTATCTAAATTGTAGTTTGAAATTTGGTAGCAATCTTGTTAATTAATATTTATTTGAACGCATTTTTTCAATGTTCTTACACGCATTGGGGACTATGTTGGTTTATCCTTGTGACAATACTATGTGGTTTCATCACCTCATTTTGTTCATAAAATGACTAAATTCCGACTGTTATTATTGTCAGGGAGCAAAGTTCTTGGGAAGCCTTGATGACAACTTATCCAAACCTTATAACTCACAAAGGGGCAAGACACCGTCATCGGGTGAGAGGTTAGCATATGCTTTCCAATTTTAATATTTTTTAGGTGTAAATTCCTGGTAAAATAGATCTTTTGAATTTTAATTCTTGGTGGATGGAAGATGAGTTTATGCTATTGCCCTTATAAGATAAAGATGATTTTCGTTGGCATAATTTTGTTTGTCATCCATACATATACATATGTGTATATATATGCAGGAGAAAGGGTAAAGATAGACGCTGGAACTGACTTCTGCATACATGCTAGGTGAGTGTTTTGGTTGTTGTTACAGCATAAGTCCTTATCCTTTGTTGCGAGATATTGGGATTGGCCACCCCAATACCTTGTGCATCGTGAATTGGACATTATGGCAAACGAAAATCAAAACTCGAGGCAATCATCTTTGATTACTCGAAAGTCAAATCAAGATCTAAATTATAGTTTAAAATTTGATAGCAATCTTGTTAATTAATATTTAGTTTAATGCATTTTTTTGAATGTTCCTACACGTATGTATGGTGGCCGTGTTGTGAAAATATCATGTGGTTTTGATCACATCATTTTGTTCCTAAAATTACTAAATTTTGACTGTGTCTGTTGCGAGGGAGAAAAGTTCTTGAGAAGCCTTGGCGGCAACGTGTCCAAAACTTGGAAACCAAAGAAGGGCAAGACACTGTTATCGTTCGAGAGTTTGGTATATGTTTTCTTTTCTAATTTTAATTTTGTTAGCTGTAACTTAACGGTTGATTAAATGCTTGAAATTTTGATTCTTAATGGATAGGAAATGACTCTATGTGATCCATATGCCTCTGTTAGATAAAGGTTGTTTTCGTGGACCTAATGTGGTCCGTGATATCTACGCAGGAGAAAGGGCAATGAGAGAAGCTGAGACTGAGTTTTGCACATGCAGTTGTAGTTGTGGACCAGACCTCAACTTGAAAAAGTTGAGTTTAGCATTATTTTTAATTGCTGCTTAAACTGTGATAGCGATCTTCTTTAATTAATATTTACTTTGATGCATGTTTTCAATTTATGCGTATAGTATGGTGGCTGTGTGTGGTTTTTACCTTTTTGAAGATATTATGATTGTTCCTAAACTGATTATTAAACTTCGACTGCTGTTATTGCCAGGGAGAGACGTTGTTGGGAAGCCTTGGTGGTTGCAACTGATCCAAAAACTTAGAAACCCAAGAAGGGGAAGACACGGCTATTCTTGGAGAGGTTAGTACATATGTTTTCTTGCGAGATATTGGGATTGGCCACCCCAATACCTTGTGCATCGTGAATTGGACATTATGGCAAACGAAAATCAAAACTCGAGGCAATCATCTTTGATTACTCGAAAGTCAAATCAAGATCTAAATTATAGTTTAAAATTTGATAGCAATCTTGTTAATTAATATTTAGTTTAATGCATTTTTTTGAATGTTCCTACACGTATGTATGGTGGCCATGTAGATAGAAGGTAGGCCTAGACTTTAAGGTGAATATGTCTTTCTGTGATCTTACGGTAGCGAGGTTCGGTAAGTTCACTGTGTGAAGTGACGAGCGAAGGTGTACAAAGTTTTTGACTCACACGTTTAGGCGGGTTACGGCACTTTGTGATTCTTTTGGACTTGATTGCCTAGATTGATTTGACTGTCTTCCTATCTATTCATAAGAGAAGATCAATCAAGGAATCCAGCGGCATGGTACTTTCTTCCGATATCTCCCCCCGAGGGTGAGATAGACTTCCGTATCCTTAAGGATAAAAAAAATTAGATCTCTTGCTTTGCCCGTAAGCCCTACTAGTGTTGTTCGTTCTAGCGATAGGCTCCAAGCGCGATTCTAATTCTAAATTAGGTTTTCTGTTATAGAAGGAATCTATTCTAAAGACAGACCTGCCTATAGTATAAGAGGGGTTGGTTCACGATAATGAATGGTGGTATCGGTCGGGGCAAGCACATCACTCGTTCCCGCAGCTAAATAAGGAAGATGCACAGAAGGAGCTGCTATTGCTATTGAGTCCCCGGCTAATCTTAGTGCTACAGAACCGGTAGCAAGACGCAAGGTTTAGAATCGACTAAGGGAAGGGAAAGCTGGCAAGGATGGGAATGAGGATGGCATAAAATCATCTATAGTTTCCATGTGAATAAGCCTTGCTATAGAATCAGATGTGAGGGAGGAAGCATCCAATTGCAATTCCAAATATCCCTTTTTTAAGGAATCCCAATCCCTTCGCTATTGAGCAGATAGAGTCAGACTTTCTTCGTAAGGAATCGGACTAAGAGGATTTCAATTCTATTTCCATTGAGCAGATCAAGTAAGACAGTAGACTTTCGTGCTTTTTCTATTTATTTACAATGACTGAGAGTTGCTCAAGCGAGCAGGCACGTATAGGGCAGTGCCTTCTACCTTCTGAAAACAAGAAAAGACCAACCCTTCTACATCTCAAGGGCATGCCCTATAGACCTAGTATATCGGCTATAGCTGCAGCTATGACTGACCAATAAATTGAAAGCTCTAACTAAAAACGAAGTCCCAGGGCTTATTCCCTTTTCATTTCAAGGTCTTGTAGCCAGACTGATCCAGTCATCTATATCTTGTTTCGCCCCTTTGGCTCTCTTGCTTAGTATCCTAGTCCAAGATCTTATTGAAAGATAAAGCCATAGCTTCTTCAAATTCAAAAGCAAAGGATATTCACCTGGCTACTCCATCTTCTCTCTCTCACTCCTTCCAGACCTCTTTCAAGTTAAGAAGACTCCTTTCAAGGTTATTCTTATTCTTATTTGCAGATCGGAGTCGTTCACTTCTCTGTCGAAAGAGCGTATTCTTTTATTGCAGCTAATTACAAATCTCAATCAGTCTTGTCTGTACACCAATCCCAATGGCTAATTCGGCTCTTAAGCTTGGAACTCAATAAAAAAGGGAAGTCGGTGGCTAGACCAAGAGGAGATGGTACTGTTGGGGTTTACGACAGATTTTCCAAAGTCTGGGAAGAAATGACTCAATAGACAGGGGTGACTAAGAAATACAATTTACATCCGTTCTAGTGAATAAGGGAAATGGAACTAAGGCTTTTCAAATGTTCGAATGATATACTCTATATTGAAAGGGGTAAGCCTTAAACTAAAGAGGGACATCCTTCGGGGTGAAATCAGGAAGGGACGTTGCCAAGAAATGTCCCAAAAAGGTGTTTACTATGATTCTTAGCCGAATAAATGAGTCCTCTACATTGGTCCTACAAGCAATTCTCTGCTCACAAACAGCCTCATGGGATTCACCTTTCAAAGTTGCAAAACGCAATCAACTTGATGCATTTTGTTGGACTAATGAGTATAGGACATAATTAGAGGTGGTGGGTGGGCACCTATATACCACTTCAAACGGTGTTTGTTTGGTTGTTGAATGAGAAGTGGTATTGTACCACTATTATGCCCATGGTAACCAGAGTACCCATTCCCTTGGTCTATCGCTTGTAAAGCATCCCAGGTAGTTCTCTAAGCATCGGTTGACCACCTCCCTCACAGTTTGCATGAGATTCCATTTATTCTATTTAATTTTAAGCCTTAGGTAGTTGTTCCTCCAGCAGTTCTGTTCTTGGTCTGATAGTCTTGTTAACACTTTCTAATCTACTTTCTTTCTTGTACAGATCTTCCTTTCCTTCCTTGTCCTGTGACAGATTTGCTCCCTCTTTCAGTAAGTCTTCTTCTTTAGTAAGAAGAGTACTGCCTAAAGCAATGTGAGTGAAAGTGTCTATATGGGAACTGGCCGTAAACTCCTTTTTTGGTGTAGATCCCCTTCCTTATGAATAAGTTCCCCAGGTGTAAGGAATGAGTGCTCCTAATGTCTTTTCTCTGTTTTGGTGTAGATCGTCTCTTTGTCTATGGAGACCTTTTCAAGTCGTCCATTCTCTTTGGTATGGATTCAAAGTCATCCCTCATGCAGGTGCAGGGAGTCCTGCTTGTGCTCTTTCTTTGTGGTCTAGGCCAGACGCTCCATATGTGTTTCGGTATTGATCTGAGCACTCGTGTAACTACTAATAAAGCTCGAGGGACCTTTCTTTCTGAGGGCTACCGGTGTTACTTCTCTTGGTCAGGTCTAAAGGTATAAGGGGAAGCCCTTTTCTTGTTAGTATTAGAGGATGATCCTGAACCTACTACTATTGAATAATCCTGGCAGTCCAACTATATAAAAGGTTATTCCTCGAAAGATTATTCCTTCGTTGACTAGAACGAGAAGTACCAGATGGGGGAGACCCGCTGCTTCAACGAAATATACTACCTCACTAAGATGGTTGTCAGCCTGAGTGCCTGTCATGACCACAACTACCAAGATGCGGTTTTGTTTTGCTGTTGCTGCTAGCTGCCCGATGTGCTCTTGCAGTCCTGTTATGGTGCCTGCTTGCCAGAAAAAATCCTTCCATAAATGTTTCCATTTGAAGGTCAAGTTTTGTTACTGATAGAGAAGAAAATGGCTGAAAAGAAGTGAACAGGCATTTCATTCAGGATAACCCAAAAGAAAGCCTACCCTCACTTGTTAGTATTCCACTTTTCTTGAGCCAACCACCCACATTAAAATTTCATCTGTTCTTTTCAGTAAGTCTGATCCGTGAATTGAAAATAGAAAGAAGTTGTTCATAAGTGACAATCCGGCGATAAAATAAAAACGCGTTCTACAGGTACTTTACTTCCCACCAAAAAGAAAAAGTCTTATTCATTTTTATTATTTATACCGAAAGGAGTCCCTCCAAGGAGTATGGTGGCACTCACTCATGTTCAGATTTCCTTCCTGTATATATTCCAGAAGATTGAAAAAACCTGACAATCGCTATGTTGATGCCCCCTACCACATGTAGGGGTAACTTCCCGGTTCATAAGCCCTTCTCTTCAATTATCAAATCCATCCATGACATTGTGTATCTAACAAAACCCACTTGACCTTTCCGTTTGCCTGGAGAATCTGAAAAGCAAGCTCAAACCCCTGTCAAATATTTCCTTTGGTTGCCTGCCGACCTATTGCATTAAAGACCGACAATCGAATCTTTGCTTGGCTTGATGATCCCTTTCGAATCAGCTGAAAGCCCGACCCTTTCCCAAAGTTTTCAAAGCGGAAGGCAGAATCTCGGATAGTTGGTTCATGCGTTAGGTCAACCATTCCTCTAGCATTCTGAAGTTAGAAGCCAAGTGAACGAGCCCTGTTTTTCGAGAATGCAAGTTCCATTCGTAAAGCCCAAGCCAAAAGTGAGTAAACCGAACTAGTTGCTTATGTGAGGTTCTTTCCTCTCGCTTGTTCATCTTGTTTTGAGTACTCGACGAAATAATAGCATAAAAGAAGAGATTGGGCAATAGAGTCCACTTCGATATCACACCTATTTGAGCTGGGAGTTCCTCCTTTGATTTTAGCCTTGCTTAGGGGGGAACCAGTCTCTCGGATAGCCTTTTTTGCGTTCGGACATGCCCATATTCAGCGACCTACTGGATTCTGGATTAAGAAAGGAATAAACAACACAAGTTGTCGCGATATCGGAATACAATGGATTCAACAAGCACATATGGATAGGTTGGGCATAGCTATTTCAATCTCTCTCGCATTCGCTCTCCTGATCGACCAGACTGAATCGATACAATGAAGATAACAGATGGGAGAGTGACCCTAAGTACAATGATTGCCCTATGAGGTACCATATTGGGCTCGTGTTTTTATTTTGCCCATCAGGCATCAGGGGTGATCTATTAAAACATTGTCCACAGGCCCGACTTAATGGTAATGGATCGGATCCATTTACATAATCATAATCTAACCAGTGGTCACATTCAAAGGATATAAGAATCGGTCTATCATGCACTTAGTTTATTCTAAAGGATCCTGGGTGCATACTTTATCTGGTCATTTTGCCAAAGATGATTGATCGACGCATGGTAATAGCTAGAAGAGGGGAAGACTGGCAGAGCATAAAGGGGGTTTGTTTTTGCAAATCATCATCCTAAGTGGTTGAATCCAACCTGATGTATGTTATATTATAGATAAAGATTTTGATTGATGCATGGGTCTTCCTTTCTTTTTTTTAGTATGGGTTTCCGCCTCATCCGGTACATGTATCTAAGCTGGTAGTATCAAGTCAACGGTACATTAAGACTTCTTGTTTGATAGGCAAATATAGGAACTATTACCACCCTATTCTAATAAATAATAGAATTACGGACCTATATCTACAAATAGGATATCCGTGAGAGACTTTTACTAAATAGATCGAAAAGAAGGATTGCATTTCAAGTGAGATGTCCAAGAGAAAAGGAACGAGGGGAACATAAGTGAGTCTAAGGAAGGGTGAGTACCCCAATAGGGCTCTGTTCTATCATTTGAATTTCTTAAAAATCTCACCTTTTTGATATTATGTGAGACACTGTCAAAAACTTCGTCGAATTCCTAACCAAAGGAGACATTCTCGTTTATTGGCTTTTCCTGTGTATCCTGGTTTCCTGCTTTATCTCTTTCTAGCCTTGTATATACATTGTAAGGATAGAAAGGAACTGGAAAGAAAAGCATTTGAGAAAGAAGGAGTTGATGGCACCATCATGGAAGCCAACCCCCTCGTAAGGATTTGAATGAAAGCTAAAGGCATTCCCCCTGTTATAGAAGGTCAAATGAGAAATGAAATTATGGAATTCTCTGTAAGAGTTGTGGAACTAACAACTCTATTAGAAAGTAGAATTACCAACTTTTACACTAATTTTCAAGTGGATGAGATCGGTCGAGTGGTCTCCGTTGGAGATGGGATTGCACGTGTTTATGGATTGAACGAGATTCAAGCTAGGGAAATGGTTGAATTTGCCAGCGGTGTAAAAGGAATAGCGTTGAATCTTGAGAATGAGAATGTCAGAATTGTTGTATTTGGTAGTGATACTGCTATAAAAGAATGAGATCGCATTGGATCTATTGTGGATGTTCTTGCCGGAAAGGCTATGCTAGGGCGTGTGGTCGACGCGTTGGGAGTACTTATTGATGGAAGAGGGGCCCTAAGAGATCACTAGCGAAGACATGTCGAAGTGAAACCCCCTGGGATTATTGAACGTAAATCTGTGCACGAGCCAATGCAAACTGGGTTAAAAGCGGTAGATAGCCTGGTTCCTATAGGCCAGAGTTAAATTTGGAAATTGGGCTGTGGAACAAAATTCAACCACACTGGAATGGTTGGTACAATAGAGGATAGCGAGGTACTACAAGGCCATATTTAAATTTGGAAATTGGATCGAGCTGAGTAGGAGCTGCTCCTACTAACTATGACTGGACACTAGTGGACTCTTTCTCAAAGTCTGACCCTGCCACCTATATTTGATTGGATGAAGCAACCATCATTGAAGGAATGGATTTAGTAGCCAGCTCAACTCCATTTAACAGGTTAGTAGAGTGGACAAGAAGAAGGAGCAAGCCCTATTAAGTGAAGGGATGAGAATCAAGGCTGTTAGATTCAGTTTAGTATATAGGCCTAAGCTCATTTCCTTGTATTTACCTATTGTATAGTGTATATATATAATATCTCCTTGGTAATAAACACAAGGATTCATAGATATTCAGCTCTTTCTTCATGGCATCTAGAGCCAGGTGGATGCTTGCCTAAGTTTTTTTTTTCCGGAAATTGTGTTTCTTTCCGATTTTTGACTGTTTTCCGCCGCCGCCGTCGCTGCCACTGCCGTCCGCCGCCGTTCAGGCCGACGACCTTGCCATTGGCTTCGTCTCCCTCCAGCGACTCCATCGCCATCCGCCGCTCCTCTGTCGGAGCCGCCACGCGCCCCTACGCACGCAGACAAGCCTCGCTTGTCTTTTCTCTCGCGCCTCCGACAGCCGCGCGTGGTGGCCCGTCCGGCGCCTCTCCGGCAGCACTTGCCGGCGTTAGACTCGCCGTGATCTCCTCTCCTTGGATTTGGTCTCGGATCTTACATCGAGCCTCGTCTTCAGTCTTCTCTCTCCTTTGGGGTGTTTTTTTGTCTTCTTTCCTGCTGCTTTTTCCCTCCGATCTGTCTCTCATGGCTTCCGTAAGGTCTGACTCATCTTTGTTCACGAACTATGTCGATGTGCCTCTGTCCATTGACAAGTTAGATGACACAAACTATGATACCTGGGCCTCTGACATCAAGCTCTGGCTTAAGTGCCAAGACTATGTTGATCACCTCACTCAGACAGTTGCCTCAATCGATGAGAAAGATCGCCCACGCTGGTCGAAAGTGAATGCTCAAGTTTGTAGTGTTATAAAGTCCACTATTCATCTTTCTCTGAAGCAAATATTTTGGGCCCATGACACTTGCGCTGGCGTTTGGGAACAGGCTCAGTTGTTGTACACCAATGATACTTAGCGTCTCTATGGCATGTGCCAAAATCTATTGAGCATCATTGGCCCCTGCCGCCTTGACACTCCCATGGCCGAATATTTGGGTAAGGTTCATGGTCTTCTTCATGACTTTAATGAATTATTGCCTCCTGCTGCCACTCCTGCCCAAGAACTAGAGCAATGTCTATGTTGATGGCCTTATATGGATTTCCCGATGAGTATTCTTCTGTTCGTGATCAAATTTTGGGGTCTCCGACTATGCCTACTCTGAACTCTGCTTGGTCCACCCTGTTGTGTGTACCATGTAAGTTATCACCGGACATATCTCCTTCTGTTTCTCATGGTTACTCCTCTGCCTTGATCTCTCAGCGTGATGATCGTAATCGTTTGCGCAAACTTAGCCGAAGTCGCCCTCGATGCGACCATTGTCACAAACTTGGTCAGACCATTGACCGGTGCTATGCACTGCATGGTTGTCCTCCCCGGTCGGCTTCTACTGCTGTTGCTGCTCAAACTACCGCCAATGCTCTTGTTGATTCAGTGTCACCCCTTCTGGTAGCTCTGGACCTCCGGCTCTGTTCAATGACTTTTTGAAATGGTACGAGGAACATCAGGTCTCCAATTCCACTGCTTCTGTTGCACACACGGGCTCTTCCTTTGCTGGTCTCACTCATTCTGCCTCTTTTGGCCCTTGGGTCCTTGACTCTGGCGCCACCGATCATATATTTGGTAATAAGTTTCTTTTCTATTCTCTTGTAACTTCTGGTCTTTTACCCTCTGTCACTATGGCTAACGGCTCTCGGGCCCCCTCTCTTGGTGTTGGTATTGTCCCTATTTTCCCTTCTCTCTTTGTTGATAATGTACTTTATGTTCCTGGGTCTCTCTTTAATTTACTATCCCTTAGTCGTCTCACTCGTTCTCTTGATTGCCTTGTCTCCTTTACTAAAGATTCTGTTTTCTTACAGGACCAGAGTTCGGGATGGATAATTGGGACCGGATGTGAGTCAAATGGCCTTTATCACCTACGGATGTCTGCTCATGTTGGATCAGTTGTAGATTCCCCTGCTCTCATTCATTCTCAATTAGATTATCCTAGTGTTGCCAAGCTTCATTGCCTTGTATCGCGTCTATCTAAGTTGTCTAATTTGTCCTGTGAGTCGTGTCAATTAGGCAAACATAGTCGTAGTTCTTTTCCTCAAAGTGTCCCCAGACGAGCTATGTCTCCTTTTGTTTTAGTTCACTCGGATATTTGGGGTCCGAGTCGTCTTAAGTCTAGTTTAGGTTTTCAGTATTTTGTAACTTTTATTGCTGATTATTCTCGATGTACTTAGTTATTTTTAATGAAAAATCATTCTGAGTTGTTTTCCATCTTTCAGGCCTTTTATAATGAAATAAAAACTCACTTTGGTGCATCTATTCGTACTTTTCTTAGTGATAATGCTCGTGAATACCTTTCTCAATCTTTTCAGACCTTCATGTCTTCTCATGGTATTCTTCATCAAACTTTCTATCCCTATACCCCTCAACAAAATGGGGTCGCCGAGCGTAAGAACAGACACCTTCTTGAAACAACTCGAATTCTTTTACTTCATGGTCATGTTCCTTCAATATTTTGGGAGGATGCTGTTCTCACTGCGTGTTACCTTATCAATCGCATGCCTTCTTCTGTCCTCCACAATCAAATCCTTCACTCTATTTTGTTTCCTCATAATTCCCTTCATCCTTTACCCCCTAGAGTTTTTGGCTCCACTTGTTTTGTTCACAA
The DNA here is from genome assembly GCA_037954015.1 of Psophocarpus tetragonolobus. Classification (NCBI taxonomy): domain Eukaryota; kingdom Viridiplantae; phylum Streptophyta; class Magnoliopsida; order Fabales; family Fabaceae; genus Psophocarpus; species Psophocarpus tetragonolobus. Next base: position 78,341,938 of record CM075690.1, read on the forward strand.
CCTTAGTCCAGGTCTTGATAAATTGTCTCCTCGATCTCACAAGTGTGTCTTTTTAGGTTATCCTAGGTCTCAAAAGGGGTATAAGTGTTTCTCATCTTCCCTTCGTCGCTACTTGATTTCCGCTGATGTCACCTTCTTTAAGTTTTCTCTCTATTTTTTGTCCAATTCCTCCTCTTCTGAGTCTGATGTCTCCCCTCCTCTTCTTTTGTCTTCCATCCCATAGATACCGTTGATGTACCCATCAACCCGACACCTGCTCCACCTCCTCTCTGGGTTTATCATCACCGCCAACATGTTCAACTTCCCGTTGGGTCAGTCACTAACTCTACTCCGCCGCCAACTACTCCATCTCCTCCTGCTACTCCATGTGCGCCTGATCTCCCTATTGTTCTTCGTAAAGGTACACGCTCCACTCGTAATCCCTCCCCTCATTATGTTAATTTGAGTTATCATCGGTTGTCTTCATCTTTCTATGCTTGTCTGTCTTCCATTTCCACTGTGTCCATTCCTAAAACTCTCAGTGATGCTTTATCCCATCCGGGTTGGCAGCAAGCCATGCTTGATGAATTGTGTGCTCTTCAGAACAGTGGTACTTAGGATCTTACTCCTTTGCCTTCTGGAAAATCTGTTGTTGGTTGTCGGTGGATCTTTACTATCAAAGTGGGCCCTGATGGCACTATTGATCGCCTAAAAGCTCGTTTAGTTGCCAAAGGTTATACTCAGATATTCAGGTTAGACTAGACTGACACCTTCTCTCCGGTTGCCAAGATGGCTTCTGTTCGACTTTTTTTAGCCATGGCTGTGCTACATCATTGGTCCCTCTATCAGTTGGATATAAAAAATGCCTTCCTTCATGGTGATTTGCATGAGGAGATTTATATAGAGCAACCTCCTGGTTTTGTTGCTTAGGGGGAGTCTTTTAGATTGGTATGTCGTCTCTGCAAATCTTTATATGGTCTTAAACAGTCTCCCAGGGCATGGTTTGGTAGATTCAGTGAAGTAGTTTAACAGTTCAGTATGAATCGTAGTGAAGCTGATCATTATGTGTTCTATCGTAATTCAGGAGGTGGTTGCATCTACATGATAGTGTATGTTGATGACATTGTTATCACAGGTAGTGATACCCATGGAAGACTCTGTCATCATTTTGACACGAAAGACCTTGGCAAACTTAGATATTTTCTGGGCATTGAGGTAGCAGAATCTAACAATGGGATTGTGATTTCTCAGAGGAAGTACGCATTGGACATTTTAGAGGAGGCTGGGCTAATGAACTCCAAGCCCAATGACACACCTATGGATCCATATGTTAAACTTCTGCCAAGTCAGAGGGAGCCACTTTTAGATCCTGAGAAGTATAGGAGACTGGTTGGAAAACTAAACTACCTCACAGTCACTCGTCGTGACATATCCTTTGCTGTCAGTGTGATAAGTCAGTTCCTTAATTCACCTTACACTGAACATTTGGATGCTGTCATCCGCATTCTGAAGTACATTAAAGGAGCTCCAGGAAAAGGTTTGTTATATGGGCATAATAATCATACTCAGGTTGTTGGATACTCATATGCAGATTATGCAGGTTCTCTCATTGATAGGAGATCTACTTTTGGATATTGTGTCTTTATTGGTGCCAACTTGATTTCTTGGAAAAGTAAGAAGCAAGATGTAGTGGCAAGATCCAATGCAGAAGCAGAGTACAGAGCTATCGCTTTAGCAACTTGTGAACTTATTTGGCTCAAACAGCTCCTTGATGAATTAAGATTTGGAGAGGTTACACAAATGACTCTAATCTGTGATAACCAAGCTGCCCTGCATATTGCCTCAAATCCAGTATTTCATGAGAGGACCAAACACATTGAAGTAGACTGCCACTTCATTCGCGAGAAGATTGTATCTGGAACCATTTCTACACAGTTTGTTAATTCTTATGATCAGTTAGCCGATGTTTTCACAAAATCATTACGAAGTCCTAGAATTGATTATATTTGTAACAAGCTTGGTGCATATGATTTATATGCACCAGCTTGAGGGGGAGTGTTAGATTCAGTTTAGTATATGGGCCTAAGCTCATTTCCTTGTATTTACCTATTGTATTATAGTGTATATATATAATATCTCCTTGGTTGTAATAAACACAAGGATTCATGCATATTCAGCTCTTTCTTCAAAGGCTATTTTACTTTACTAGACTAGCTACCGAGCTGACTCAACTCAAGGAAGCCGGAAAGAAAGGGCTTCAAGACAGCCTCGGCAACATAAACTCAAGCTGAGGAATACAGAAGAGAAGCGGATTCAACTCAATCTTAGCCTAAGCAGTTCAAAGAAGAGAATCAAAGGTCAACGGCCAATGGAGGATTTCTCCCTCCCCTGGATTCATCTTAAATCGACCGAGATGACATCCAGCACGAGAGCAAGAAAAGGAAATGGTCTCCGTGCAGCTTCAAGTCACACCACTCACATAGAATCATGGTCACATCTGTAGTATATATAGTTTATAGAAGCGGAATGCCAATGGACACTAGTAGCCATCGGGATTGAGTTCAGCTGCTTTTGACGGTACTGACGAATGAGTAAATGGAAAAATGAATCAGATGAGCTCCAGTCTGGATTCTCATTGGTCAAACAGGCGCAACGGGCCAAGAGAGAATAAAAGGACACCAGAAGAGCAAGAAAAAGAGCTGAATGATACGAGTCCTTATCCTACCCACCCCATTTTTTTAGTTTATGGGAGTAGCAAGAACAACTCAATTTAAAAGGTTAGCCACGTACCAAAGAGCTGGATCAGTTATTCTTTTTTTAGTCTGGTTGACGCCACTCGATAGGAAGAAAAGAACATCAAGGTTTTTCGAAGGCTTCAAGCCTTGTTTCAGCGGAGAGCATGGATTCCCCTAGCACCTCTCTTCCACAGGCACGTTTAAAGAAGGTGCTTACACTCTAGTGTACAAAGTAGCATAAAGTGATTCTTTTTGGGTTCGGTCAGGAGGGACAAAAGAGAGATGCTTTCTATCAGTCAAAAGCAGATACCGCCCCCCCCCCCCCCACCCTCATGCTCCCACGGTCTGCTTATCAAGGAATAGAAAGGGAGGACCGGGGGCCAGAGCAAGTTGGGTTAAGGTATAGAGCCGTAAGCGCGGTGGGGGGGTGACAGAAGACGTGCTCGTACGGTTCAAAGAAGGGTATGATCGACTCGTTGATTGTTGGGAACTTTCACTCCTCTATATTCGAAATATGCTTTCTAGGAGCATTACGATCTGCAGCTCAAATGGTCTCTTATGAAAGCTCTATTGGTCTTATTCTTATTGTGCGCTTTGTGAGTGCGTTTGGATCCGCGAAGGCAATCGCTCGGATGTTCCCCTAACCCAACCCGGGAACTGCAGCATGGGGAATGTTCGCGTCTCGTCGCAAGGCTCATTTTTCGTTTTTGGTCATAGGGCGGGCAGATTTATCTGATCAAGGGTCGGGGCACAAGGGTTCTGGTACTATCCAGGTGCGAAGAACCCCAGAGGTTTCTGCAATGAGCAGAAATCTCACTCACCGGCCTAACCGACGAGCAAACACTCGAATGCGAGAGCAAGGGATCACCTAACGAATGGACGAGCTCCAAGGAGGGAGGAGGAAGGCAAGAACCATGCTTTCAGAGAAGTGGCGGTCCGAATCTTATCTGAACTGCGAGAATAACTGACAAAGCCATGTCATAAGGGTCATTCTCCAAACGGGACAGGGTCAAGCCTTTTGATTTTTGAGTAGGTTGGGTGACAGATTGGCCATTGGAGTACTCCGGGATATAAACCAGGGCAACCAATGTCGAGCATATGACGATGTCGCTCGTTTTCATTTCGTGGAAGTCCTCGGCAGAGGAAAGGGGTGTAGGTGATGGCACGTACTGCTTCTTATCTAGGGAGGGGCGCTGAAATCATTCCTATTGGGTTGTGCGTGGCAGCAGGTATAGATGAATAAAGGCGGGCCGCTTGAACGGGACCTATTCTCTTAATAGGCGGCAAAGCTGAATAGGAAAGGGGTCCACATGTTTTTGTTGTTTATTCAATTGCAATGACTGATGCACAAAATAAAATTTGGTTTGTGAGGAGAAGTTTTACTTCTTTCATACTTTACTTTTTTATAATAGCAGCAATGAATAATTTATCTTTGTTTAAAATTAGAAATTTAACAGCCAATTAAATTAGAACTGCTTTTATACAAGGTGTGATTTTTTTTATTTTTTTTATTTTTTTTAAGTTTTATTTTCTAAATGAATTTCAAGGATCACGATATTTTTTGTCTCATCTTTCTCTTTGCCCTATTGAGTTTAAACTACTCCCTTGTTGAAAATAAATATGGTCAAGTCTCAAAGTTGTTTTATTTCAACTTTCTTTCTTTTATTTGATTTATCATAATTTCTTTTTTGTGATATTCAGATACAGAAATTTTGAGTGATTGCATTGGCTTCTTAAAGATATTCCCGACTACACATTGCATTTGCTTTCTAAAAGGATTTTTTCCTCTAGCACAGATGATGCCTCTTGGGAATAAATATCTGTAGGTATCTTATTTCTTGTCTAAAAACTAAATATTCTTAAGGTTTCCTTTGTACTTTTCTAGTAATTTCATCTTGGTTCAGGATTTCTTGTCGATAGCTAATGTGGCTGAACAACATGAAGTGTGGGATTTCTTTAGTCTTTCCTCACAGGTGTGCATCGACTTGGTATTTCTTAACACAACTTCTGATGAGGAACCTTTATATAATTCTAGCTTGGTATTTTTTGCTGTGAAAAATGACAATCTAACTATTTTTTTTTTCTGTTTACTCCTGAAGAACTACTCATTTGGGAAATCTCCTTTAGTGATGAAGACATTGGCAGGTATGCGATTCTAAGTTCTAACACTTGGTTTTATGTCATTAAGCTGTTAAATGCTCAAGAGTTCTATGTATGGTAGCCCCTCCTGTTAATCTTCTAAGTTAGTGGAATTTTATTGACAAATCTGTTTTTAATAGGTTTGAAGGCCTTAAACTTCTGAAAGTCTGGTTACATTAAAAAACAACAAAAAGAAGGATAATTACACTGACTTTTCCCAAGGTTAGCAGAAAATACATTTTAGACTTGCTTCCTAAATTACACATACTTCTCTTGCACATCCCATACTTTGTTATTTTTTAGGGACTTGGGGTACCATGTGTATGTTTGTACCTAAAAATAAGGGTCATGTGTAATTAAAATAAATAAATTAAAAGGTGTTATAAGAATAATATATAAAATTAGGAATGCATGTGTTATTCCATTCCATACCTAGAAGTTAAATCCTTGTCGAATACCCCTATTAGATAGGGGCTACAATTTAGTTTTAGAGTTTAGGTAGCCCCCTATTAGGATAGAAAATTAACTTGTTTTAACCCTATCATAGGTGTAATTACCACTAACATTAGGGGAAGCTAGTTTAATTATCCCCAAAAGAAAGATTGTATTGAAGTGGGAGAAAAAACTTTCTGCTGTATCTATCTAGTGTGCCTTTTCTGTGTTATTTGAGCACTGAAGCCCACGAGGCGGAAAATTTTGTCATTGTTGATTGATTGGGCATGATTGAATATGGGGCTAGGCAATATTGTATTCTATGATTGAACATTTTTGTTGAAATTATATGTGGCTCGATTATATATTTAATAACTGCATATTTTTTGTTGAAAACAGAGTTTTATTGCAGAAAATTCTCCATCAGTGAATTTATTCATCCTTAGATGATAGAAAATGTTTAGGATGATGGAAGGGATCTTGTGACAAAGTGGAATGTATCATTGTATTCATTCCCAAGAATTAGATTTATATTTTTCTGATTTTCAAAAGCACCAAAGATCAATATGCTTAAAGTTGAGTAATTAGAGGTATAAATAAGGTTTTAAATGTGTGCATTTATATGTCTACAACATCATGGATTGACTTCTTTTCTGTTTATGAATTTCTACGTGTATAGAAAACAATTTATGAGTGTTTAATGAAATTAATCTATGATTCTTTCTGCCATAAGTAATGATTATTCTCGTTGCCATTGTGCTCCTTCAAGAATAAAGATGTGGAGTTTACTTATTAGGTTTTTATGTTAGGTTGAGAGTGAGAAAACAATCAAAATAAAAGCAAGTAATGCTAATGGAAGCTTTAATATATTTAAAGTAAATTTTGTGTTGCAAGAATTTGAAGAAAACTTCAAATATGGCTTGTGTTAATTACTTGCAGTTTTGGTCTTGTTATGACATGAATTTTCAATCTGTTTGTACACGCAAAGGTCAAACAAATTTCCAAATGTGTCTAAATTTTGTTGTTTATTCTACTTATTATCTATAGGCAGCCAGTGGAATTAGTTGGCCGTGGATGATGTAACTCATTGACTTAATGTGGGGTACAACTTGTGCTAAAGTAAGGTTTTTAATAAAAATTATTATTTGCTTGTAAACAAATCATAATTTACTTTTGTCAGGGAGAAAAGTTCTTGGAAAGCTTTGGTGACAACTTATCCAAAATGTAAAAACAAAGAAGGGCAATACATAATTATTTTTGGAGAGGTTAATATATGTTTTGATTCTTAATGGATAGGAAATGACTTTATGTATTCATCTGCCTTTGTTAGATAAAGATGGTTTTCATTGGCATAATGTGATTCGTGATATTTATGCAGTAGAAAGGGTAGCTCAAGTTGTGCATCTGACCTCAACTTGAAAAAGTTGAGGTTAGTATTATTTTAATTGTTGTTTAAACTGTGATTGCGATCTTGTTAATTAATATTTAGTTTAATGCATTTTTTCAATTTTCCTCTAAGTATGGTGGCTATGTAGTTTTACCCTTTTGAAGATATTATGTTGTTTGAAGATATTAATTAATTCAAGATTAAATGCAAAAGTTTTTACCATAGTGAACTAGTCATGCTATTATCCCTTTTTAGAGCAAAATATCGTGGAAAAATAAAGGTTGAACTGATAAAAATGAATGACATTTTACGGTTAATGACAAATGCTTACAATATCGGAAACTATAATGAGGTTTACTCCAACTAAAAAATGCAATTGATGGGATTATCCCTACATCTTTTGGCTTAACTCTTGACAATATCAGAAACTATAATGATTGGCTTAACTCTCTTGACAATATGCAATAACCGCATTGGATTATCCATACATCTTTTGGAAAGTTTCAAAATATGCAATTGTTAGGCTTAAGTGGAAACAAGTTGTCAGGGGGAGATAAGAGACTTTATAGGCAACCTTAGTAGATCGTTTTATTTGAGTTTGGAGAAAATATGTTAAAAGAAAATATCCCTCTACAAGTATTGGAAATTGCCAACAGTTACAACTTCTGTATGTTGGGCAAAACAACCTTATAGTAACCATACCATTACAAATTTTTAATCTTTCATCTCTAATTGGTGCATTGACATTGTCATAAAACTCATTGAGTGGTAATATAGCTAAAAAAGTGGGCAAACTAAAAAATTTGAATTTGCTAGATGTGTCTGAGAATCATTTGTCTGGTCAAATTCCTGAAACTATGGGAGAATGCATAATGTTGGAGTATCTTTATATGCAAGGGAATTCTTTACAAGGAATCCTATCATCCACTTTGGCATCACTCAAAGATCTTCAATATTTAGATTTGTCACGAAACCATTTGTTTGGATCAATTCCAATGTTCTGCAAAACATTTCTTTCTTAGAATATTTCAATGTATCTTTTAACATGTTGGATGGTGAGATACCAATTGAAGGTGTTTTTCAAAATTCAAGTTAGGTTTGGTTGGAAATAGTAAGCTTTGTGGAGGTTTTCAGAACTGCATCCACCATGCCCTGTCAAAGGCAAGGAGCATGAAAAACACCACAAGTTCAGCTTGATAGTATTGATAGTTTGCATAGTTGCTTCTTTTCTCATACTATCAATTATTCTAACTATACATTTGATGGGGAAAAGGAGTGAGAAACCATCTTTGAATTCAGCAACAATTGACCAGTTGGCTAAAGATTCATATCAAATCCTATACTATGGAACTAATGGGTTCTCAGCTTCATAGGATTTGGAAATTTTAGGTATGTCTTCAAAGGAACTCTTGAACCAAAAAACATAGAAATTGCCATAAAGGTCCTAAACCTTAAAAAAAAAAAGGATCTTGCAAGAGTTTCATTTCCGAATGCAATGCTCTTAGAAATATTAAATATCAAAACCTGGTTCAATTTTTTAACATGTTCTAGCATAGATTATAAAGGTCAAGAATTTAAGGCTCTAATTTTTTAGTACATGAAAAATGGAAGCTTAGAGCAATGGTTGCATGCAAGGACACTTAGTGATGAATATTCAAAAGCATTGAAACTCTAGGTATGTTTTGGACTTTTGATTCAGTGTTTGAATTCTCCTATCTTCGTATGAAAATGTCTTATTTATTTACTAATTACAAAGTATTGACTATTTTTTTATATATATTAGAATATGGAATCGGTTTTGAGGTGTCTATGAATGGCGACATGTACAATTTTGGAATTCTTATGCTAGAAATGGTTACTAGCAAAAGACCTACAGATGAAATCTTTGAAGATGGCCAAAACTTGCATAATTTCGTGGAAACTTCATTTTCTGGTAATCTTTCAAAAATTTGGATGCATCACTAGTACCAAAACATGCAAAAGCAACAATAGAAGAACACAATGAGAATCTTACTCCAATTGTTGAAAATGGCTAGGTTTCACTATTTAGGATTGGACTTGCTCGTTTAGTACAATCACCAAAAAAAAATAATGAATATAATGGATGTCATTAGAAAGCTAAACAAAATAACAACGTCCTTTCTTGCCGGTAAGATAAGTGAAAAATGACTTTATTCGAGTTCTTTTTACACTAATATTTATCCTTTATTTTTAATTTTTTTAGTTGTATGTTACTCAAACTGAGTAAAAGAGGCAATTTGGTGTACTTTTTTTAAACCCCTCATGTCTGTAACCTTTTGGCAGCTCATAATATTATTATGCAGTGAGGTAAGTAAAATTATAACACCATTTCTCTTCTAGTTTGTTAAGAGTGTGATCTTTTAAACTTCAAAGTGGATTAATGAATGGTTGTCACATGCATCCATTGATTCTGTTGTACTTGCAGAAAGATTCGAAGGAGAAATAAGTCAGTGCAGCCATATAAAATCAATTGACTGTTTGAAGGTTGATCTAGTGATTTTGATGACTAATAAGTGTAGTTTGTCTTATTTGACAACTGACACGGGTTCAACTCTGCACAAGCAATCATTTTGTTCTCCTGAAAGTCTTCATGCTTATGATTATCTAAATCTAAATGTTGACTAAGTATATCTAATTTTACATTGTTGAGTTTTGTTAATGAGTCACTAGTTGTAGATTGTAAATTAGTCTTATAAAGTTATGTTATAGTTCTCTGATGGGCCAAAACACAAGTATTGTACTAAGTTTATTTCTATTCATGTTTTTCACTTAAGAGATGGATTTATATTTGTAACATTCTAATCCTAGTGTTGTTGTGATATACCTGTTTTAAGAAATAAAGTAAAATAATTATTAAATAAGTAAAATATAATTATTAGAACATTAACACATAGATGATGTTTACGTGGAATATAACAAAAATTACATTTATTAAAAAATTGAAACATCATTACAATCCACATTTGTTAATGATTATAAATAAACTCTTCTCAATTCCTAAATCAAATAAATAGTGCCAAAACTCATGACAATTTCATTATTTTATAAAATATTAATGATTGTAGCAAAATAAATTTTAATGTAAATAATTGAATATAAAAATAAATAATATAAAAGTAAGAAAGTGAATTGATTGTATATTTATTTTAGTTGCAAAAATTATGCACATGAAAAATGTTTATTTTTTCTAAAAAAAATTATGAAATAACTTTTTTAATGTCAACTATATAAAAAATAGTTATTTTTTCCTAAAAATGAATTGACATATCATATAACATGGAAGACACATTGTAATAAAAGAGGCAACAGGTGTTTTCACAAAGGTGTGATACATTCTTCAGAACCGTAAAAGATACACTTTAATGGAAGAGGCAAGTAGATGTTTTTAGGAAAGACAAAACTATGGAATGTAGTAAGAAAATTTCAAATAAATGTATAGGATATCACACAGAACAGTTGGTATTGTAATGATTATTTAAGATGTTTTTAAGTGACATTAAATCTTAATCAATAATGTAAACTTATGCAATTCAAATTTAATTTTCTCACACCTATAAATTATCCTCCTCTGTAAATATAATAGATCAAGTTACCATATACAATTAATATGAACAGTAATACTATACTTTTTTTATTAATCTCTCATTTTATTTCATTTTATTTTTTATTTATAATTATACTATACCATTGTTTTTTCCCATGCATACCACCTAGTTTTTCTCTAAATTTGTCATCTATTTAGAACTACTACCTAATGATGTTATAGAAAGTAATGATATCTTCAAAGTTCATCATTTAATCAAAATAATTACATAAAACCATACTATCAACCATGCATCATGTTACTGATACCAAAATATCAGTCATTTATAACTAATTTATATCAATATTATATTATAAAAAAATAATCACTTGTTTGTATTTTGATATTCAAATATTAATGAATCAATATTTGTTTTTCATTTTATTTAGTACATGTTTGGTTTCACATAAATTTATTTTGAATTCAATTAATTTTAAATAAATTTTGATATGTTTAGTTTCACGTTGGAGAAGAATTTCATATTGATTATGAATCCAAAATTGATTTTGAGTTGAAGCTTAAAGAAGTTTTTGCATAAAATAAAAAATTTTACACTAAATTTTACTCTTGTTTTTATAGTAAAAACACCTAAGCACAAATCACATTATTTCAAAATCAATTTATTATAATCAATTATACAAAATAATTTCACTTAAAATCAATTTTACCCATACTCCTACAAATACGGACTTAGCTGTTGGTCCAAAATCAAATACAGACTTAGCTGTTGGTCCAAAATAAATTGCGTGTATCGGGCGAAGTTTTGCCCAAGTCATGTGAGTCTTCAACTAGTTCAGGAACATAATTTGCTTTTGCTTCATCTAATTTTCACACAACTCTTCAAATTTTTTAATGTGTATATTTCTATTTCTTCTTTGAGATTTTCAGGTCATAGCTTTTGTTCCACAATGTCTTCTCATAGGTGTTTTACTCATAAATATGAGCACATTTCTGACCCTACAACATTACCACGCAGAACATTTCTGACCCTACAACAGTTACGATAAATATTCCTAAGTTTGAAAGCCACTCAATGAGCCCAGATTACACAACGTATATTTCATCCACCTAACTAGAACCTATATAGGTGATAAGGTGACAGTGCACTCTACCATCAATCTCCAATCACTGAGAAAGACGGATCAAGATACATAAACCACGCAACTTGTGTATAAAATCATCCACTATTTACACCTTTAAAATATTACTAACTGGCATTTTCATTCCATAATCCATACACATTGTCTTTTACATACTTAACTAAAAACCTTACACGGTTATATTTTACTCCACAACTCAAATTTGGAATCTGCCCCTTATCTTGCCTCCTTAACTAAAAATATACAAAGCACAAGAAGCATGCGTTGAGGCACTAGATATGATCACTTTTTAGCTTTTATACAATACTATACCTTTATGAGCCTGCCCTTTGTTTGCAGTCCAAAAACCTCAATTGAAGCATTATCTCATCCATAGTTGGCATCAAGCAATGATATATTAGATGTCTGCCCTACATTCTAACAGCACATTTGATCTAGTATCTAAAGTAACCGGAAAGGCAGAAACAGCTAATTATCAGTGGGTGTTAGGTGTTGGTTCATGTTGGCTCTATTGATTTTTTATGACTCATTTAGCCTCCAATTACTACAATATTATCATGGCTATAACATACTTTTTTCTATAGTTTCTAAGATCACCCCAGTTCACCATGGCTTCTTTCTGATAAGGTCCAGCACTACCTCTTTATCACCTTTGACAAAATTAGTGCCTTCCTAGTTATTTATAAATCCTTGTATGAACAAAAGTAGAGCTCCCTAGAGTATGGTTAGTCCACTTCAAAACGTTATTCAAGTATTTGGAATGACTCATTTTAACATTGATAATTAGGTTTTCTATGAGCATCAATCTCCCAATCAATGCATCAACCTTGTTTATATGGATGAGATGACATCTCATCACAAGAAGCATATTTTTATTACCTTTAAGTGTAGTAATTGTTGGTTTGACATTTACATGTCAACTATCAAAGACATCGTCAAACAAGCAAAGGTAGGACATTTAATTTGATAAAAATGAAACACAATTTCTATCTCATAAAGCAGATTGGTTAGCAGAAGTAAAACCTAGTAAAAAGCTCAACACATTCATTTTGATGAGTCAATAAGCAATGCAGACAATAACTCGTTACATAAATCCACATAAAAAAACCATAAATTATTTAAAACCAAATCCATCACTCACCAAGCCAATTGTTACGTGTGCAAAATAACACAGAAATTAACCTATGCTATTTTTAAACCAAAAATTCACAGAACAGAGACCAGAATCTACAGCATCAAAAGCAATAAAAAATGCTAAATCTTTATATAATCTAAAGTTAACACAATACCAGTTCATCTAAGGCAGAAACCTCCAAATGAGATTTGACAACTATTAAGCAGAGAAATAGCCACAAGCCACAAACAAGCTCATAGATTACCACATAAAACAAAACCCTAATATTTCCATCTAAGGCAGCAACCCCCAGATCAATTGACAACAATCAAACAGAGAAACAGTCACAAAACAAGCTTCCAATTACCACATAAAATACAACCCTTACTAACAATCAGAAAATTCTTTAAATTTCTACATCACTAAGTGCATGTTTAGATAAACTTCAATATATTTAGTTTCAGGTTAGAAAAAAATTCAGAATTAATTATGAGTTCATAATTGATTTTTTGCGTTGAAATATCTTAGAGTAGCTTCAATGTTACATCAAGAACTCAACACTTAATTTTAGTTCTAAATTGTTATATAATAAAAACATCCAAACTTCAATTTAAGTCATCTCAAAATAAATTTTACAAAGCATCCAAACACGAATCTAAAATTTGAAGTAGCTTCTGGGTTGTATTGGCCTGAGATCTCACTTTATAGTTTCTGAGACAATCTCGAGCCTGCGGAAATGCCAATATGAGGAGTGAAATGGGGTTGTGGCTCAGACACGATTAAACCCCCCAAAAGCTTGGATTTTACTTTACGTAACAGAGAAATGCAGTAATAAAAAGAGTTTCATTAGCATTTCTCTTATATAAAAATATGTAAATAAAAAATATAAATTAGTGGTAATGAAAATGGTTTCTGGCAAGTTTTATGTACAATGCAAGCATTGGAAACTTCTAGTTATGTCCAAAAGAGAGTCTATCCTAATTAGGAACCATTTGGAAATTCTTAAAAATAATAAATATAGAATTTAACAATTTTTTGTGACACAAATTGGAAAACCAAATCAGGTCCAAATCAGTATATCATCTTCAGCTTGAAAAAAAAAACATAAACTTGAAAACTTAGTGAAGATGAACATATTTTATATCTGCAAATCCCTACAATAAAATATTATGTTCATTATTAATACACTAAAGATTTTTCACTTTGATTGGAGTACGTAGCCCTACAAATCTATTCATATTCTAAATTTCAAGGGATATGAATCCTCACAATAAAATAAAAAAATGTTAAATTCATTATTAGTAATGATATTTTTATTTTTTTTTTCATTTCAAATGTTTTTGGTGTTTGCTCAAATATTTCTATACATTAATCCTTCTCTTTCCAGCTTATTGTTAATTACTTGGTTATTTACTAAAATAAAAATTTAATTTCTTCTCATGTAAGATCACTGTGGCTATATCCCATTTCTATTAAATGGATTGTCACAAATCAAATTGATAAACATGATTAGCTAATGATGTGAGTTCTAAACTCTTCCTATTTAAATGTTTGTATTTTATCTGATTTAACTCCATTTGCTAAAACACAATTGAAGTTATCTTTTTATATCTTAGGGAAGGTCTGTACTTATATCTTCTAGTGTTTTACTTTTAGGGAATTCCCAAAATTGAGCTTAATAGTACTCTGTAGCTCACGATTGAGGTGGTAACATATATGTAATGCTGAATTTGACATTGTCTTTATTCTTTTTATTCTACTTGCTAACTTATATTAGCCTATAGGTCAAAACTCAAGATCAAATTGAGAGGATGAAAGAAACTTTTCAGGTAACTTCCTTGCCACATTTTGCCTCTGAATTCTTTTAGAAGAAGATATTATTACCCTTATGTTATTTTATGCGTAAAATATGATCATCTAAGGGCAAGCATAACAGTGGGTCTAAGTCTAGATGTCGTATCCAAAGGACTAAGATCTAGTTCCCAAATAATTCAATTCAGAGATAAAAAAACAACTAAGAGAAGCAATGATTTTAATATTTGAGTCGCGATGATGCAGATTCAGAGTAATGTGCAAACACGAAGAGAATAATGAATTTTGAAATTCAATGGGTTAAAACCTAGGATTGTGATTTCCACTATAATGTTCTTATCCCTTATTTACCAAGGGATTTCATTCTTTGTTATTTATTGATTACCAATAAATTACCAAGTTGTTGTAGTGTGTTTGATCATTCCCACCACTCTATAATCTTAATTTGTTATTTAGTTTGATCATGCAAGATTTCAAATTATGATAAGTTTATTTTTACCCAATAAATTTGGTTAATTTTATTGAAGTAATAATCTGTTTGCTTCCCAAATCGATTATTCAAACATCAATGGTCATGACTATTCAAACAATTAAGATATAACGAATAAAGTACATAAGCAAATTAATCACCGAATGACATTAAATGTTAATCCTAAGTGTAAGGGGGATCGTAAAAAGTTTACATCACAACCCTAGAAAAAAAAGTTTAGCCATATATGGGTAATGTATAACCAAACATCCTAATAATCACACAATATGTCAAAATAGAGAAAAATTTTATTATACAGAGCACTGTGAATTGCCTCAATTTCAAAGGTTCATTGTCGTTCTTTGTCTCTAGGTCATATATTTATATTTTTTTCGAGCCAAAGTGAGTTCCTTGTTTCTCATCTTTTGGTATTTGTAGAAAGAGTTTGAGCTTTTTAACACAGATGTGTTGGCACAAGACCAAATGTGCTTATTTTGGTGCTTTCTTGAAACTTGAGTAGTATGATTGTGCTTCTTCTTACACTTTATTCTTCAATAATTGTTCTATAAAGGTTCGATTTTGTCATTTTTCTTTATTGTTTCTTAATTACCTGTCTAAAGTGAGAATAAATACTAAAAGTAGTTTTGTTAATAAATATACAATTTTTTCCTTACCAACAAGTATTTTAACATGGTACAAATACAGATCAAATATCAGTTTATCATTGTCTCAATTGTTGTTTGCAATCTAGGATAGAGTGCAGAGCATCTGACCCAGAAATAGGTCATCAAAATTTTATTTATTGATTTTCAGTAAGTTAATCAATCAATGAAGCTCATTTACATCAAATTTTTACCTTTTGTTTTTTAAACTTTTATGCAAATAGAAATATCATAATTCATAAAGTAAATTCAAGTTTAAACTCTTTCAACCTTGATATAATTTTGTTTCCAAATGGTTTCTTGATGTCATTGTGATTTAGCAATTACATAGTCATTTGTGATAATTTTTTTTTTCTGATTTATTACTATTTCAGGAGGATATCTATCACCTCTCAATTATCATTTCTTTCCTAAATCTTGCTGCATGTAGGTAGTTAATTTTATAAGTTTAAATAATTTTTGGTTGATTATTTTATTTTTGTACATAATAAATATTTTATTTTGATACCTAACAAATATTTTTTTCAAAAAGTAAATATATGTAGATGTTAAATTAACAACTTTAAATAACATAAACTTGGTAATTTTATGATACTTCTGTTGACTATCTCATAAATTAACACAAGATACTTCGCAACTGTTACCAATAATTTAAAATATGAAAAAATGTTAATTACTAAAATAAAAATTAAAAATTTAGATAGTAAAATAGTGATTTTATAGATAATAAAGTATAATTAAGGAAATAAATAAACTGTCAAAAAAAATTTTTACTAATTCACATGCTTTTTCTCATATTAAACTGTTATTGTTTCCCGTTACTACATTTGTTTCAGAACTTTCACTGGATGTATTTTACTTTTCCATGTGAATAATATATGTAATGAAGATTTTTCATTGATCATGGTTGACGAGTAAGAAAAAGTAGTCAAGTTCATGATTGATGCTGATCAAACTTTCTCTCCTTTCGGTATAAAACACAACAGCAACCACATAAGACGGCAACATAAACATTGATTATAATGTTAATCTAAAAGAAACCAGTTCAGCTCCACAGTTGATTGTAAATAGAAATCATTTGGAGTAACTTCTTAAGAACTTTAGACCGTGTCATTTTATTTCAAAATTAATTTTATAAAATTAATTATATCAAGAATGGTAGAAATTTATATAAAAAATTAATATTCTTAGCAACTAGAGTCGCTCATCATAAAATTAACAAGAGAATTTCAGCCTATACAGCTGTTGGACACTGTAGATCAAATTGAAAGTAAGAGAAAATGCTTGCTTGATTTTTCTTCATGACAAATGCAGGATGAAACTAACTACACTTAATGAACTGTGTTGCACATGCCAGGGTTCCTAACACACCAAAGTGGCTGAATTGGCTCAGCTCCTATTCCTCTACTCACCATTCTGCTTCTCCATTCATTCAATCTATTTGTGGCTTCTGCATATCTCTTCACACCCTTTTCATCCCTATTTCCTGACCACAGTGACTCAGCCAATGCAGAAGCTCTTGGCCAAACTCTTGCATCCAAAACAGTTGGATCAGCTTGTTCTGACCATAGCGCCACCTCCCCACCCAAAACCAACTTTTCTTCTTCCTCACTCAACCCATATGCTATATCATAATTGTATATGGTTTGCCATGTCTTAAAGGGTCCACACCAAGATCCACCATCTCCTTTGTGATCCACATTTTGCTGATCATAGATACTATTATTCCCTACAAAGTCACCATGGCCACAATCCAGATAATAGAAGTCTGATGATGAAACAATGGCACGGTATCCTAAAGAAACTATCTTTTTAGTATTATTGTGTCCATTGTTCCATGTTTGCAAAATCACATGCTCTTTTGGGAGAATTGTGGATGGCACACTGACAGTTTCACTAAGTAAAACATCTTCCCAATAGACAATGGTGCGGTTGAGGGACACAATGAAAGGGAGAGTGTTGTTGATGAACTTCTCAAGAACTTGGCTGAGAGTTCCACCATTTGATAGATATTTCTGAATTGTGGGGTCAGTTTTCCAGCATCCTGGTATAACCTCATCAGCTCCTGCGTGGTAGAATGGTTCTGGGAACAACGTGGTTATGTCACTTATGACATTCTTTAGGACTTGGTAAGTTTTGGGGTTTAAAGGGTTCAAATGACCTGTTCCTGGTTCTGCAGCAAGTGCATCACCTTGAGCTGGCCACCAGAACATGTTGGCGCAAGTTACAATGTCAGGGTAGGCTAAAGCCCAAGATCCTGTGTGTCCTGGCAATATGTGGTTCGTATCAATCGATGATCATCACAATTCTCAGGACTACTATCTTCTGAAGCTAAATTATGTGAAAGAGGAAAAGAAAAACATTGTTTTTAAGCAAAAATAGAGAATCAATGCAAAACAAAATGTTTGAAACTTGGTCATAGACAAGGGCCTAATTACTTTGTTGGTTGGACTTATGATTACAATGTTCGGTGTTCTGTTTCTTGTGATTGGAATTCTAACTGAAAAGAATTTGACATTCATGTTGCTTTTTGTTTTGCCAATATAGACTCAATTGAATCACCAATCAGCATTACTCCTATAAACATCACAGAGAATTTAACATTCCAATTTCTTTGGTATGCTGCAGCCAGAGAAACTTTATGTATGTCAATTAGCAATTTATTTTAATCACCATTCCTAGATCATCATTTTGTAGTGCTTGAATATGTTAATATACACAAAAATAGGAACACAAGAGTTGAAGTCTTTCATATTTTGGGATAGAAGGAAAAGAAAAGAAAACAAAACATCAACTCTAAATAGACAAAGTTCCTGCCTTAACAGAGACACCAAGGATCATAATACAAATTCCATTCATGCAGCACAAAGTAAGATTTCAATATTCTCTGTTTCAGAGATCTAATATCCAGATAACAGCCATAGTCACTAGAATTTAGTATCAAAATCTGGTATTCTGTCTGTCTAAAATAACATAACCCTTTCAAAAACACAGTGGAACAAAGTTCTCATAAAAAAACATCTTTTAAGTGTGAATGTCCTAAAAGACTATCTTAGATTAAGTAACTTTGCACGGAGATCGTGACTAATTAATTAATCCAGCACTGTTGTTTACACAACTTTTTAATTCCTAGTGACAAACATTCAGAAATATTAAAGAAACAGGCACAGTAATCAAACACATGTCAATAAGTCTATCAATTCAGTAATTGAGCATTGTCATTCGAACATTTCGAATTCAACTTGTGTCCAAATAAACGAGAAATTATTATATGGTAGGGATACTATGTCATCCATGTCTGACCAATAAGTCTGCGACGTATAATAAATTAATCAAATTTAAAAAAAAAAATTAATCAATTTATTTCAGAAATTGAGAAAATCATGCCTTATCAAATTTACGATGGATGATGTGATTATCCGGACTGTATAATAATTTCTCCCAAATGATGAGACAAAAACAAACGAAAAGAAACTTGGAACAAACCTCAAAAGTAAAAGAAATCGAACTAACCAGGTGAGTCAATCTCAGGCATAACACGAACCCCATGATCAAGACCAAACTCGACAACAGTTTTCACATCTTCTGGTGTGTACACCATGTGAGATGCATAAGCACCCTTTTCAGCCAAAGCAGGCTCAGAAGGAAGCACCAGTGGAAAAGACTGCGAGTCCGTGATATGCCAATGGAACACGTTGAGCTTGTTCATGCTCATGGCTTCCACGGTCCTCAACAAGTCCTTCACAGGGTAGTAGTTCCTTGAGGTGTCCACCATGATACCACGGTGGACATAGAGTGGTGAATCCCACACGTGCACCATCATTGCAATACACGTGGGTTTGCTCCATGCGAGCTGGGAGAATGTCTCCAAGCCTCGCATGGCACCCCACGTAGTATTTGCAGTGAGGGTAGCAGAAGAGGAGAGGATGGAAAGAGTGTAGGACTCGTCTACAGCATGGACGAGTCCTACATCGGGATTAACAACAATGATAGTGAGGATGGTTAGTGGTGGGAGGTTTGTAGAGATGTTCACTCCTGTTGGGACCAGTGGGCGATGGTGTTCGGACTTTACGAGGTTTTGGTAGCGGATGATGGCGGCGGAGAGGTGTTTGTTGTTGTGGGGTGTGGTGGTGGTGATGGTGAATGTGGGGGATATGAGGGTGGCTTGGTATGGTGGGGTCCACGTGAGGTTTCTTGGTTTGGGCCACACGTTGATGATGGTGGTAGAGTGTGCATTATTCGGTGTTCTTAGGCATGAGAATATGAAGAGTAGTTGAAGTGGTAAAAGCAACATTGGTGCTAGTTGTGTCATGATGTTATATGTTTGGAATATGGTTGTGGTGGATACAAGTACAGTTTATATACGAGGATTTGTATGTCTCTGAAAATGGATGGAAGTGTTTTAAGAGTCAGCAGTTTCATATATGTGACATCTAGTTTGTTTTTCTGTTGTTTGTTTGCTTGTTGGTTGGACTGTGTGTCATTGACACTTCCCTTGGTTTTATAAGGATTTGCTTAGAAGGAATAAGTTTATAGCAATGGACTGCACTAATAAATCATTTTTATAAGCATCATGTTGTTTATTCATTAATTAATTAATGACATTAATACTTATATTGATGAGTTTAATTGATATATAAATCTTTTCTTAATAAATTTATTGAATTTATTCAAATTAATGATTAGTTAAATTATGTAATGATTAATGTTTAAATAAATTTATCAATTTACTGAGATACTCTACAATGAAAAAAAAATTGTCGGATAAGTATTAAGTTAACTTTTTAATATGATACTATTTTTTCAATATTATTTTAAATAAAGGATTATAATAACTTACAGTCGAGATAAACAAAAATTAACTTGTTTCATTTTGAGCTGTAGATAAGATAATGTATGATTTTGTTTTGAAATTGCATTATATTGTTGTTGACGAATATATTTTCTCTAACTTTGTTTAAGGTTCAATTTATAAAGTCCCTCCCTGCAGTTAGGTTAAAATTGTTTAGTGATCTTAATCAAAAGAGTTGCCGGCCACTGTTAATGTGTTCGGATTTCATTTGAAAACAGAACGCTCTTTCATTAATATTGGCCGGCTTTAGTCTTTCATTTTCTTATTTCTAGATGCTATGGCAGTATGACCTTCACAAAAAAAAAAAAAAATATAATTATCGTTCATTAAATAATTAAGCTTAGGCAGATACCTCAGGAAAGAGAGAATATGAGATGGGTAAAAGGGTACCTCAGGAGGAATAAAAATAAGTCCATGTCGGTAATTGTAGAAATTAAAGATCCTTGTTCGATAGAATATAATAGTATAAAGTAATAAAATATGATGGATAATTTTATATAATTTTTTTATAAGCAATTTTATATAATATTACCATTTTGTCATATGCATTTTCTTACTAGTATGATCGATAAATTTGAATCCTTTTTCCACCCCATAAACCAAACCTATTTCCATGGTTTAACAACCATGCGATGTATGAGAAAATTTTACATATTAATTAAAATTAGTTTAATACGCTTTTAAACCTTTTGGGTTCTTGGCATGGATATGCAGTGCTATTATCAAAATTCAATAATGTTTTCAGCAGACTTGGAAAGTGATTCTTTAACACTCTAAGAGGGGAATTGTGCAGATATTTTGTCTATGTCAAGTCCTAACTGGGTCTGTGTTGTTTGTTTTGGAAACTATGCCAGGGTTATCCTACCCTTTATAAAGTTTATATTACCCAAAAACCAAGACATAGAGATCTGAAAAGTCATAAGTCTGGATCCAGTCCCATCTACTTTTCAAAACCATTCATGCATCTCAATTTTATTATATTTTTAATTTAGCCTATTATTATAATTATAATTTGTGTCATTTCAATGTAAACCCGAGATATATTATGGGAAAAAACCAAAAAGATCAATAGAATGGAGAATGCCTGTGAGCAGTGTCAGGATTATCTAGACCAAGACAACATTCATTAATAATTAGTTCCTTGTGTTGTTGCATGATAGCCCCAGCCATGTACAATAATGTCAATAGAGATTAAATATACAACATACAAATATATCAACTAAAACTTGTAAGAGTCTTGAAGGCATGGGCAACTGAAAATGATGAATCAATCAATATCCGTTATCCATGTCTAAATCAATACAACATGCAAAACTGTACATCATTATTAAACTAAACTGTGATTTAAGTAGACAACTTTAAGATCATGCCAACGTGATAGAAACAAATAAATTTGTATCACAGGACAGGTGGTACTTATGAAACCCATTTCACCTTCAACTACCTTAACTGCTAAACATGCAAATGCTAATCTATAATCAGTACAGGTTCTTATTACTTATAAGCTGCATCGGCTTTTGCAGATTCAGAAGCAACTTCCACACTATCCTTCACAGGAACATCTGGACTGCAGGTTCCGAAGCACAAATAGGATTATGGTACATTGTATACATCAAAGCATGACAATAATCGCAAACCATTTCACAAAATCATCATTCACCCAATTCAAAAGGACGTAAAGCACCACAAATGTAAAATCTAACACCATAGACATCGAAACATAGTATCACATTATAAAACTGAGATTCCCACAAAAACAGAGGCCATAATCAGAGGATTTTTTTTGGAAAGGTCTCAACTTATACCACAAACAGAATCACACATCACGTTACTTCCTTCCACTCCTGACAGCTGAGATTCACCACAAAAACCACGTAAACGAAAAACCAACAAACATGAATTCAAAATAATAACATCACCACCAGCAACATTCATTATTATTTCCTTTATTCACAGGTTCCAAAAATTAGACATTTAGAGTGTGTTTAAAAAGATGTAAAAATTATAATATTTTAATAATAGATTATATGTTTAATTATAAAGTAATCAATTATATATAATTTTTTTTTGTTTAGATAAATTTGATGAAAAGTTTGAAAATAATGAATGTTGTATGAGTTAAATTAAAAAAAAAAAAAAACAGTTTATTTTTTAAAAAGAAAACTTTTTAAAGACACTCTTAAAACACACCGTTTGAATCAACCTAACCTTTAGCCCTAATTTGGATAGAGTCTCCGTCTCCTAAAGGTAGCTCCACGCAGCCATTGAAATTGAACGCGAGCCAGAGCTCCAAGTTGGGATCCTCCGCCATAACCAGACCTCTTCCTCTTCCAAATTAGTTTATGATAGCTGAATGCTATTGCTAAGGTAAATAAATTGCTTTTATTCATAAATTCTGCTTCTTCCTTTGATTTGTTTTTCTGTGCTGCAATTGTGTTTTTTTCTCTCTACCCATTTCGAGTTTCCTTTTAATTTTGTCATCTGGGACCTGTTGTTCTTGTTCTGTGTGCGTGTGTTCTAAAACCACTGTGAATTTGTGATATTTGGATTAAGTTTCTACTTTCTATCAAAATAGGTTTTGTTAAGAGAGGTTCAAACTGTTGAACGATATGTGCACAGAGGAGCCTGTTGGCGGGAGAAAGAAAGAGAAGGAACCGCAAAGCTTTGTGAAGTATTTTGTTACATTAAAATTATGAGGAGGACACGTGTCGAAATCGCACCGACGTATATGATCTAACGGTGGAGACTCACTCAATTGAGATGTTTCACAATGCCCAAAATTCCTGAGTCAGGATACCAATTATCCTAATTCAGGTACTTGTTAGATAGTAGATAGATACTTGAGTCTTCATGGCTATTGGCTCCACATTGTGGCTGTGGTAGCAACAAGTTTATCGCATTTCTTCACGAACACAACCGAAAAGGTTTCATCTTTTTACCACCCTTGTCCCGAAGTTTTTATCTTTTTTGTGGGTTTTTCTCTTTCTCATCGGTAGCAGATTTTAAGGTTTTGTTGGAAGGGTTTTAGTAGCCATTAGCATTTGTGTTGTTCGATTTGGGGGACCAACAGAACATACAAGGTTGCTCTTTTGTTATTGTTAGGAAAATGCCAGCTTTGATTTCATCTAGGCTTCTTTTACTTGTTGGAGAGTCGCTCTTCATGAGAAGGGCTTTGGCCACTTCTGGGTCTGTTTTATTGCACACTAGTGTTAGATGTATGAGCCAGGTGGAACCCCATCAGGGTTCACTCTCCCTTTCTAGCATTGGTTTACAAACAGAAATTGAAGATAGAAAAAGAAGCAAAATAAATAAGGTTAAGCCATTGGGTTCACCCTCTGAGAGTCTCAAGAGCAAAGGAAAGTCTTTTGACATTAATGAAAAGAAGAAGAAAGCTTTTAGGGTTGTAGAGAAACAACAGCAAATAGAGTCTGCCCCTTTTGCTGCAAAGTCATTTTCTGAACTTGGCCTCCCACATGTGTTGATTGAGAGGCTAGAGAAGGAGGGTTTCACGGTTCCCACAGAAGTTCAGTCTGCTGCAGTTCCCACCGTTCTGAACAACCGTGATGTCATAATTCAGTCTTACACAGGTTCAGGCAAGACATTGGCTTATCTGCTTCCTATACTCTCAGTTGTTGGGCCACTGAGGGGCAAAATTCCTGAAGGTGGTGGTCATGGCAATGAGAGTGAGAAGAAGTTGGGAGTTGAAGCAGTGATTATTGCTCCTTCTAGGGAGCTTGGGATGCAAATAGTGAGGGAATTTGAGAAGGTTTTAGGAATGGATAACAAGAGAGTGGTTCAGCAGCTTGTGGGAGGTGCTAACCGAACTAGGCAGGAAGAAGCGCTCAAGAAAAATAAGCCTGCCATTGTTGTTGGCACACCTGGTAGGATAGCGGAGCTAAGTGCATCTGGGAAACTTCGCACTCATGGCTGTCGATATTTGGTATTAGATGAAGTTGATGAACTCTTGTCGTTCAATTTCCGGGAAGACATGCACCGGATATTGGAGCATGTAGGGAGGAGATCAGGTGCAGACCTAAACTCGAATTCTAGAAAGGCCGAGCGGCAGTTAATTATGGTTTCAGCAACTGTGCCATTTTCTGTTGTGAGGGCAGCTAGGAGCTGGGGTTGTGACCCTCTTCTTGTCCAAGCTAAGAAAGTTGTCACTCTTGAAACTGTCTCTCCCTCCGAGCCTGTCAGTTTGTCTCGGTCTACGCCCAGCTCTGCTATGCCATCTCAGGCAGTAGTAGAGAGTCTACCTCCAGCATTGAAACACTATTACTGTGTAACAAGGTTGCAGCACAAAGTTGATATGTTGAGAAAGTGTATTCATGCACTGGATGCCAAATTTGTGATAGCTTTCATGAACCACACTAAGCAGCTAAAGGATGTTGTTTTCAAACTGGAAGCCCGTGGGATGAAAGCTGTTGAGTTACATGGGGATCTTGGGAAGCTTGCAAGGTCAACAACTCTGAAGAAATTCAAGAATGGTGAGGTGAGAGTTCTGGTGACAAATGAATTGTCAGCAAGGGGTTTGGATATAGCAGAATGTGATCTTGTGGTTAATCTAGACTTACCGACAGATTCAATTCACTATGCACACCGAGCTGGCCGAACTGGTCGACTTGGTAGGAATGGTACAGTTCTAACTATATGTGAAGAGTCAGAAGTTTTTGTAGTGAAGAAAATGCAGAAGCAGCTGGGAATACCAATTGCATCCTGTGATTTTACAGAGGGGAAGTTACTTGTCACTGAAGAAGAAAAAACAGTAAGCACTTCTGAAAGATGAGGTGTTGTATTTTTGTTACTTGTTTAGGCGACAATTCAGTTTCCTTGTTCCATGTTTTTTCCTTATAGTGCTTCTTACCTATTGTACTTATTGACAATACTTGAGTGCACATTAGAAGTTTCCTTGTATTTTACATTTTAAATCTAGTATACTGATAAGGTAGCTGATATCTGTTTCACAATTCACACTGCTACTGTTTATAGAAATGGAGTTTTTGCCTGCTTGTTTATGAACAACTTAGACACAGATTACTTTGGAAAACATGATTGCTATGAGTATTCTTTCTTTCTTTTGTTCCTTTTCTTTTTCCAGTTTTTATGGATGGAAACATTTCAGTCACAGAAATTGCTTCTCTGGTGCACAGAAGAAAAATGGTGAGAAATAGCTAGGAAAAACAAAAGAAGAGACTAATGAATAATGAGGGCGTTTAAAAAAGTGACAGCAGTCAGGTGCTGGAAGGAGAGAATTATGTTGTGGACTTATGGGCTGTAATGTGATGTATGGAGTTAGCACAAATTATGAAGTGCTCATACATAAATAATGAGAAAGAAAAGAAGGTAAAAGGATTAAAAAAGGTGAGTGAGTGAGCATTAAAAGGAGACAAATATGGACTAAACTGGTGGACATGGAAGAAGATGGTGACACGTTACTTAAGATGTGCAAAAAAGGATGTAACTGAAACAGTACTATACCAGTTTGCTTGATATGCTCTATGTATTGTGGTTATGAATAGGTGGTCGCTGTAGATTTAAAATGTGAAACAAATATTATGGGGTTCCTACTAGAATTAGAGAGAAAGGGATGAGAGGGCTTGCTTTATGCTATGTCCATTCTATAATCAAAACATTCCCTTGAGTTATGAATTGACAATCTAATGGAACTCTTTTGAATACCACCATGACTATTTTCATCTTTGAAAGCCCTGAGGCTCTGCAATAAAATGTATTATTTTATACTGTTTTTGCATCTTGACACTTATTTACTTAAATTCCTCATTCACTATGATTGACACTTCATTTTTGCGGCACTGGTTGTGGTAGTATCAATTTTTGTGTCTCACTTACAACTCTTGAAAGCCATACCACACAGTTTTCAGGATTTCAAAGAGTTTAAAATATGTGCAACACAATCATGATTAATAGCCTAACTGGGTGTGGTAAATCTTGAAAGGGTTTGAAAAGGTTATGTAGAAAGGAGCATATGGAAGATAGTATGTGTTAGGATAGATACCCTTCAAAAAAAAAAAAAGAACAATTTTATTGAATGATTGAGAATAGGAAAGAGGTTTCTCCTGGTTACCCCTTCACAGAAATTTCTCCTTTCATGCACATACTATCCAATTCAAAAAATGAATTCAAGTTTGATTTTCCCTATTTATTATCTAATCAATCATTTCCATCTAAGTGTGTATTTGGTTTATCGTGTATCACCCTTTCAACAGATGTTTTCAAATTTTAAAGCCACAAACGGAGACATATGTCATGAAGCCAACAGCACTCACATTCAATCAACTTTTTTCCAAACACACCCTAACTACTGAATTAACAATGTACTGACTGTTGTCCTTATTCTGTCATAACAGTATGCAGCAGGATAACAGTAGCATGGCAAACAATGGATAGCTGTTAAAAGATATGATGTTATGCGCAAGGTATAGATAGCATCAAAAGGAAAAAGGTAGTATTTTTTAATTTGGGTAAACAATCACTTCTGAGAGAAGATAAGAAAGAAAAATGAATAAGCCTCTCCAATCACTTAAAATTATCACGTTCATAACTAATATAAAATTTTCTCATTAGCTTCTCCAAAAGTTAATTTTAATTTATACATAATTTAATTTTAGCTTTTAGAACAAATTTATTTCATTGTAAGGACTAAAAAAAAAAATAAAATTAGAGACTTCACATGAAACAAAATTCATTGAAACCCACCACAAAATTTGCTAATATATTTTGCCAGTGTTTTGCTAGTAATTTTTTAAAGGATAATACGATAAAATTAATAAGATTTTCTACCTCAATTCCGACTTTAACCTCTAATAATTATTGTACCATTATTTCTTAATAAATAGTATTATTTTTTTTTAAAATACTTGCCTTTATTAATTTGTGTGAAAATGAAAAAACAAAATCTTAAACATCAATTAATTTAGGAATGAGGAGTCAATAAATAGAGCATGGTTAAGTTCAATCCTACGAGTTTGGTCATTTGGTGCTTAAAATTTATGTAGGCTACTGTGACATGACAACCATACCATTTCAGCAAACCCTTTTAGACCATTAGAAGATGACTTGCTCTTGGCACCATGTTCCATCTCAAACCATCTATCAAACCTTGTGAACACATTTTATGAGAATAATTCAATCACATTCAAGAGATAATATTTTCTTATAATACTCTTTAACATTTTATAAGAATATTTTCTTATTATACATCACTTCAGGCACTTTGAAAAGATTGTATGATAGACCTTGATAATTGATCCTAACTAAAGAAAGCATCTAATAGCTTTCTACGTATAATATTGAGAAATAACTATAAGTACTCACCATGTTGTGGGAAGGGAATATTGTATGAATTCAAGGTTCCAATGAAATTGGTCATTATTATCTGACAATGACTAATATGTATCAAGATGATGATTAAAAAAATCTATATTCTATTAACACCAAAGTAGTTTATTTGAAAATTCACTTAATTAGATTGTGAAACTATTTCTTTTGGGCCACTTTAGATAAAGGAATTTCTATTAACACCACTAAATTTTGAACTAGTTGAAACATATCTGACTATGCCTCTTCCATCCATACAAACTCCTTTTCAATACCCTCTCCTCAAATTTTCTCTCTTTTCTTTATAAAGTCATCTTGCTCTTTCATTTTTCTTATTTGTAGGTCTTATGAAAATTAGTTTTTATAATATATTAAAACATAATAATATTAGCTCGCACATTTTTTTATCTAGACCATAGATATCCTCTAATATCTATTAGAGACATTCGAGTCACATATAACCATTATGTGTTGCAAAACTTTTCCTATAAGTATTTCATAAGTTGTATATTTTTAACTCAAATTCAAAATTATTGAGTCTAAATAATTGCACGCTAATTTATCTATGCACTCAATGATAGGTCAAACTTTTTTAAAAATACATTGTAAAAGCTAATTTGTTTTTTAGAAAAAACGAGTGAACATTTGGAAGAGCAAAAGGGGTTGCGAGTAGCATGGGACCATGGGCTAATAATTAGCATCTTAACGTGAGAATATTATTATATATATATATTGATGGGGTTTTCTTGAATGTTACATGATTGACAATACATAACTTTATAAGCAACACAATCAAAAAGGCAAAAAACATTTCTATCTTGTATAGGCTGTTCAAGCCATATCTGGAATTTCCCTATTGCACATTTGCATGTCAACATTATTCTTATCCTTCTAGAAAGTGTTCAATCATGATCAAGAATGTTTCATAAATTTCAATTTTCGATTAGGGTTGCTAGATATCAATTATTTGCACACATTTTCCCATCCATCCTTGGCACAAGGTGCTACGTTAAATATAGAATATTTGCTTTGAAGTTGGTATATAAATTTACGTTCAAAATATGTTTTTGATCAATCATATGTTAATCAATTTTTAATAATTTTTTAAAATAATTTAAATAACACTTAAAATTACTTTAAAATATTTTTAAAGTAATTTAGATAACGTTTTAAAATTAAAAAACAAAATAAAAAATTATTAGAAATTCAATAAAAAACAAAAAAAAAATATTGGGAATATAATGAAAAGATATTTAAAGCCATGAATTTATTACTTTGAAGAATTGTTCTTGACTTGGGAGAGGGGTATTGACCAATGAATGATAACTGAGATTATGACATGGGATCATGTTCATGCCTGCACGTACCCATGTGCTGTCACCATTTTTCCATGGCCAACTTGCAATGTCTCTTTGTGCCACTTCCTTTAATAATTTATATATATACATAGATACCCTCTTATTTTCAACGAAAATCTATAAAATAAAACATTCTTTGTTTCTTAAACAATAAATTAAGTTAATCTTGTGAAATGAAAACAATAATAATATGGATTCAGTATAACCTTTGACATTAATTCTGTTTCTTAGATGCTTCTTGTCAAACTACAAATAAGTACTTGATATTTAATAAAATTTGTATTTACATAAATACTTTTTTTTCTCTTGGTCCACCAATAGACATCTTTATGATTATCAATGTTCTTTTTGAATGAACTTTTTTATAAATAATATTAAGAGAAAGAATAAGAAAAACTGAATTTTTGAATAAACTAAAATTAGTTTGTACATAAGTTATTTATAGAAATTTTTCGCATGATTTTTTTTTTGAAAGATATGATATAATTTACATATTAGTTTATGCATAAGTTAATTTTTAACTTACAGAGAAATTCATCCAAATCAGTCTTATGAAGTAGTTTATCCTAGTTTTTTTTTTCTCATATAAGAAGTTAAACTAAAAAATATTTATATTTAAATTTTTAAAAAAAAATTATAATGTAAAATTTTATTTGTAAATATTTTTCATTTCACAATAAACACGAATAATTTATTAACAACTTTTAACTTAAAGAAACTTTTAAATTAAAAATAAAATAAAATTGAAAAAGAACTTATATTTTTAAAATTTAAATTATTTACTTCAAAGCTATAAGTTGTTTGCTAAAAGTAATCAATATCAAATGCAGCCTTAACAATAATTTTTATTTAAAAAAAATAAAATGACACATTAGAATTTGAGGCTTAATTTTTTAATTGGCCCAAACCCTTGCACATGACCCACAATCTAAGGTGGCAGGGCCTCACCTATTATAACATGTTCAGGGTGTTACATCATTTGTAGCAATGAACTGCTTAAGCTAGAGGAATCAACTCAAATTCTGAAATTAATATATTTAATTTTCACTCCTTAATTTATATATTTCAATTAAAAAAGCAATCACACTCTTTATAAAGACCTTGTCCCTCTATCAGACTATCATTGCCCATTTGAAGCAAAGCTTTTTGGCGTAATTAAGATGTCACAAGAATGCTTCTTAAATACAGGCAATGACAAAAAAGAATTAAAAATTATTTATATAATATGTCTATGACACATGGTGTGAAAATATTAAATATATTCTATTTAATATTTTAAATTTATTATTTATATTGTATGTCATTGACACATGGTGTGAAAATATTAAATATATCTCATTAAATATTTTAAATTATCAGAGAATATAATTATTGAATGAATTTATGTTTTCTATGTGATTAAATATATTTTTCGAGAAAACAAAATTCCACTTCTGCTTTCTTATGAAATGTTCATTGAAATAATAATAATAATAAAAAAAAAGTAGTCTTCTTCGAGTTGAAGTGTAAAATACGTGACTTACTATCATAAATTTCTGAGTTTCTTCTATTTTTACAAATAAAAAAGGATAATTATTTTGATAATAATTTCCTAAAAGATATTGGTGGGAAGAGGGTTACAAAAAATATAAAGTAGTTTTGTTTTTCTGTAACTCATTAGATTGTAATGCTTGAAGAGACACACGTACAGCAGTAATATTCGTTTGATGCGTCAAAACTGTTATGATTGTGATATTTTGTTAAAGATCATTTTCAGCATGAATATGTCTCTCTATGTGCATAAAAAAGCACTCAACTACCCTCCCAAAAGCATCATCACACAATAGTAATAAGATTAATTATACGTTATATAGATTCTCCAATTATTTGAACCCTAAACGTGCAAACTACAGTTAGAGTAAAGAGATCTAGATCATGCTACTAGATTTATATAAGGAAAATTAATGTTTTTTTTATATTATTATTATTGAAGTAGAATAACTTTGCTATTTCTTTTTTAACCAGAATATCCTACACGAAATAATTTTGTTTAAACCTGTAGGAGTTATGAAATGCCTAGAATAAAAAGTCACACAAATACAATAAGATGTGTGAACTTGGATACTCAACAAATCAAGCATTTGAATATCCCTCAAAAGGTACTCAAACATCCACTTAAGTGATGGGAACACCATTCAAGGTTACTCGACTAATAAATATGTTGAAGATCTCTCAAAAAATGTTTGACAACCACATCTAAGGACATCCTAATAAGTAGATTAATAAAAAAATATTGAATAAAAAAATTATTAACACTATCAAATATCACATTCATCTCTAAATTTTAAACAATTTTAATTAATTTACACTTTTTAAGAAAATTGAATAATTTAGTTGGAATATTAAATTTGTATTTGTTTTCCAAAATTACATTATTAATAAAGCTTATCATCTTTATTTTTTTACTTAATTATTTTCTACCAATTTAATTAATGCACTTTAATTGTATAATCTAATTCATAAGATAGAATGTATTTATTGTAAAGCTACTAGGCTATCATGGCGGGAAAAAAATTAGTGATGCATAACAACTTATAAAAAAATTGTTGAAATAAGAATTTTATAAAAAGAGACAAACAAAATTTTAAAATGTATGAGACAAAATAATTGTATATATATAAACACAAATTAAGGGCACATTGGCTAATTGATAAAAAAAAAAAAAAAAACACATTAGTCCGAGGTAGGTGCTCGTATCCTAAATTATGTATGATGAACATGAAATAGATATATACGTTAGTGGAGTACAGTACGAGAATACCGTCAGTATTGTATAGCAGCTGAAACATTTTGTCTCACCTACTTTTATTATCTTATTAATAATATTGCTTTTGCTTGCAAAAAAAAAAAATTAGTCCGAGATATAAGATAACGTGTAAATAGATAAAGGTTGACACATTTATTTCTCTAAGCCGAATTTTGGCTTGGGGTTCATTGAAGTCTATGTGGAGATTATTACCTAATAATCTTTAAGTATAAGGTCACTAATTAAACTGAAATAATCTTAAGTATAAATATTTTTTTAAGGTAGGTAAAATATTTTTTATTTATATATATAAACAAGTTAAGTATAAATAATAGTATATGGTAATGATTAAATAATAAAACTGTTAATATAAGTAATTAATTCAAAGCGATGGGCACCGTCATGTTCGCCTACTTACTAAGGTGCAAAAAATCAATTGATTACTACAAATCTAGGACAACAAGTTACTTGAAATTGTTCTATATATGTATTTCCATGAAAATTAATTAACCGCGTTGTTGAGTAAATTAATTAAACAATTACATTAATCTCATAATAACACCGTTGTCTTCCACAATCTCCTTTTACCTTTGTGCATCAACATATATAATTGCACATCATCACAAAAACCAAATTAGACAATTTCACAGAAAATGCATGTTCCATATGTTTTTGCCAACGACAACTCAAGATAGGTCCCACTCCTCTATTTTCCACCGTATTACACACAAATAAATAGTAAACATGCTAATATTTTATAAGGTAGTTAACATAAAATAATTAAAATTAACTAATCACTTTAGTTCTAGTTATACACCTTGGACACCTAAATATTTAAGGGTTTTTTTTTTTAAGTTAGTTTTACATTTTTAATTAAAACGTTTTAGATATTACTTTTAAATTTTTTTAAATATTATAGAAAAATTTAAGGAACCAATTTGTGTAATAAAATAATTTTCAAAAATTAATTTGCTTAAATCTTTTAAAAAATAAATAAATACTGGTATGTATTACTTTCATGTATCAAAATGGGTCAATCATAAAATTCATAAAAAAATGGGTAGTTAACTTAAGGTTGTCAGCAGATAATTTTTAGGAAAGTGGTGTGGATTTTTGAGTTTAATAATTTAATATATTTATTCGAATCACGTGAAGTTCCAAAACATTAAATTTAGTTAGTCAGTACCTTCTGGGATATATAATATATTCTTTTCATTTTTTTTGGTAGTGCTTTTTGTGATATTCTTCTTTAGACGCACATACACATAACACTTTAGGTGTGACTTTCCTCTAATTAGCATTACTATGAAAGTTCTACGTATATCGTGTCGTTACTTATAAACTCAAGTAAACGAATTACAAAAGTTCCTACGAATAGCAATAATATTTTTAATCATTACTATCTCATTTTCCATATTTTAATTTCTTACTTTATACATGTCCTTATTTTGGATGAGAGAAAACATTGTTCATATGTTTACATACCCAAATTTTTTTGTCTTGACCTATAAGTACGTATTACTTTTCTAATAAACATCATAACTATGCTTATGATAAATATCCTATGTCTTTAGGTATGACGAAGGGAAACAGAGTGGGGCGGGACAAAGATTATATTAAAGATTATATTCTTATTTTTGTTTTTTTTTTAAACTCATTTTTATCTTTATTTTCATACATAAAGGATATGAAATTTATATTTTATTTTTGTTTTTATTAGATATTGTGTATATTCACACTCGTTCTATATTTGAAAAAAAAAATTATTTTTTTAATCAAAATAAACTGTTTGAATATAATTCTATGAATTCAAAAGTTATCTAATAAATAGAATGTTTATAATTTGTGTATTAAATATCAAATATTTGTTTTTTTTAAGACAAATGTCAAACCTTTCTTGACATCTCAAAATTTTAATTTATGAAAAAAACAAAAATTTAAAGGTTATTTTGATTTGAAAATTAGGTCTAATAAAGAAGGTAAAAGTTTGAGTATTTCAGAAATTAAAATTATAACATCCCAAGAAATACTAATATAAATCATATTACTCACTATAACCAGTATTAATGATCGATATAAATTCAACTCAAAATTTTAAAAAAACTTTCAAATAAACATACAAACCACATGTTGCACAGCTTGCCCAACAAGACAGGTTGCCCAACCAAGAATTAAGGATTTAAGGTACCTCAACAAGCGTTTTCCAGCAAGCATTCTGAGCTATGGTTTCCAAATTAGAGCTTTCGCTCAACGAGATGCATCGTTGAGTGAAAAGCCACGCAAATTCAACGAGATATGTTGTTGGGGGTAAAACCACAGAATTGCTTGACAGAAGCAAATGACCACTAGGCGAGACTTGTTACTTAGCGAGATTATGCAGACATGGAGCTACTGCTACATAATTTTCTTAGCCATACCTAAACTCAATGCACCAAACTTCCATTTGGATACTTAGATATTACAATCATAATGCACATGATATAACTACACTATATAATCACATTTTCATCACGCATTTACATAATCAAAAAGTAAATTCTATGACATTATCATCTATAAGCATTCACCAAAACTATTATCATGATATTAGTTCCAACTTACATTATCAAGTTTCATAGCATAATTACATATACAAGTCTATTATAATTCTATTCTTTTACACACATGATTATACATACTAAAAATCTCAAGCTTTACAATTCACTTCACGTTATACATATATACTATGATAATAAAAAAGACTATGTTGCCACTACTACATCATGCCTCCTTCAATCTTGTTGACTTTGTTCTCCAGCCTCATCACATTATATTTGCTCCTGTATAAGACATGGTCATCGCAATCATACAACAAACATATACAAGCAAAGGTAAACATATAATAATATTAATTAAAGTAAATATGAAAACAAGACAATTCAACATCAATATTCATTCCATGGTGTTATCAAACAACCATTCACACTTATGTTCCCTCTTAACATAAGAAATCAATACCACACACAATTATATAACATGACATCTTTCAAAAAGACTTATTGAATTTGGATACTCGATGACCCATCTAACTTCCCCCATACTGGTATCTAGTATCTATCTAATCCATTTGATAACTAGTTGAAGTCTATACATACTTATTTTATGTTTTTCAATTGGGGTATGGTGTATGGCATCTGCATTGACCTCATATTGTCCTCATTGAAACAATCCTCACTGACACCAAATTGCTATTAGATATATCCTTCTAGTGTCTACACTAACACCCTGGATCACAAATCTAAGTACATCATTCTGGTGCCCCCACTGAAACCCTGGATCATAATGTATATCACTCTAGTACCTGCGCCAACACCCCAGATTGCATTGATTATTATGTATCCCTAATTCAATACACCTTATATATATCAAACAAGGCTAAGTTACCCAACTGTAATCATTCAGATCCAAGAATCCAACATAACATCTCATCAATATGCATGACAATTAACATGCATAATGACAACTCAATTTCATTTAACATCAAAGGTGAAGATTCACAACATCAATTTCTCCACATTTACAAATAACAATTAACTCAATCAAAGCTTATTTCAAGAACAACACTTTAATCATCGATTACACAAAACACTCAATTTTATATAGCACTCAAATCATAATCAAAAGCTACCCACTCAAAATCAAATTGTAGTTTAATAAGCAAAAATCAATAATAAAGTATCTCTTACCTATTTTTCCTTTAAAGTTGAATTTGAGGAGAAAGAAAAAGTTGACCATAGAAAGCACTCAAAACCTAATAAAAATCCCAAAACCACAAAAGACCTAAGAGCAACGAAAGAGATTTCATCAAATTCTGTTGGCAAAACGGGCACCATGCAAAAGAGAGAAGCCTTTGGGTGAAAAAGAGAGACATTCGTGAAGGGAGAAGAAAATAAAATGAAGAAAAAGAAAATGAGAGAAAAGAAAGAAGAAAGAAAAGAATGAAGGTTGTATTTAGTAATTCTGCTTTGCTAACTACAACTCCCTTCACAATTAGATTTTCGAATAAAACTTCTCAGAAAACAAGTCCAACAACCTCAATGGAAAAAAAATGTATATCTATATATACTTTTCATGTCTTAATTAATATCAACCACTTATATAACATTATTTAATTTACTAAAATTCAATCATATTTATAATTAAATAACCATATTTCATAAAAAATAAAACATATGTATATATATAAATACTTCAACCAAATATTCTGTAATTAATTTATTAATTGCGCTTAAATTAAATTTATTTCTCTCTTTTATTTATTTATTTCACACACTTATATCATATTAATAGAAAAAAAAATCTTAAAAGTGAGACAAGGGTTGAGTCAAGATGGTATTTATATCTTCATCCTCATTCCTGACTTAATAAATTGAGTATTCTCCACAGCTATAATACTCATATCTGGCCTAATAAAAAATTTCCATCAACTTTAAAATGAATTAAAAAATTAGCCATAAATACAAATTTATTCTGTGATACTCTATGTTTTATTATTTCCTCTCTCTTTTTTCCACTTGATTCGCGTAAAAAATGTGTATCCCCAAATTAGTACGTCTTAGATCTTCGTTCTTTTTTGGCTTTGCATATATAGTTTTGCATAACGCGGTTCAAAATTTGAAATAGAAGTTGTCTACAGATATGTCATGGAATGAAGGTTGGTTTGTTCTTACTTTGTGGTGTGTAGAGTTCTTAAATAATATTATCTAGTTGCTGTGTATATGCAAACAAGAGTTGGTTAGTATAAATTAAGTGTTAACTTTGTTTAGTACAAGCTGGCTAGCCAGAATGGCGAAAGGAATAAATAAATTAATTCATACATGCCAACTAATGAATGAAGAAAGGTCATTCACTTTTGACAATCTTAGGATATATAGAATATGTTGGTATTAAGTGCAAGTCTTGATTTATAAATTAATATTTTAACGATTAATGTAATGTATTAAGTTATATTTTAATTACTGCTTTTCGAAGCAAATAACTAATTCATAAAAAGTCGGAATGTCCAAACTAATAAACTATATATAGTTAAATTTATTAATTTTAATCAATAATGTCATAAATTTTAATTTTTCCAAAAGTATAGCCATATTTAATGACACTACCTATAATTTAAGAAATAATTTTTTAACCAATGAATATGCATTATTTTGTTAACAGATCAATAAAATGGATTCACTGTCAAGAGATATATAATTTTTTCCAATAAGTTATTTGCTTTCATGTTAGGTTAGAAGAAGGACAACAGATGAATTTTAATGACACCTATAGCAAATTTGTAAAGCAAGTTCTCTCACTAATTCGAGAAGGGTATATTGAGTTATTTTAAAATCATTTTTCGTTCTCAACCCCTTCATGTCCAGGAATTGGATCAAAATCAATTTAATAAAATAATAAATTAAACAATATTTCACTCGAAAATTTTAGGTGAATTATTTTAAAATTAGTAATTTATTTATAAGTACATTTTATAAAAGTCAAAAATTTTATGTTTGGGGCAATTATAGAAAATGTTTCTTTAAAATGTATTTATTAACTTCTTATTTCTCAAAATAATTTTTTATCCTTTTTTCTAACTTCTGATTTTTTTAAAATTTTAACTAAATATTTAAAAAAATATAATAAGTAATTTTTTTCACAAACAATTTAAACAAATTTACCCTATATCTCTCCTCTTCCTGAAAAAACCTAGCTAATTCAAACTTCCCAAACGAATTTGCTGATTTTGATATTGTATCTTTTGCGAATGTTTTATCATGACAGTGAGTAATGTATAAAATAGGATGTTTTCTTTTATGTCTAAATTTCCTGGATTGTTTTTTATGGATTTTTCTTTTGTCTTTTTCTTGTAAGGGATGGTTTCTTTTGGATGTATTTATTATATACTACAATTCAATAAAAAACAATTATTATATACTACTTGTACATTTTGATTTTATCATATTTATACACATTCTTCTGCCTTTCAAAAAAACTTAATTTCTTTTAATAAAAAACTCAAAGACAACTCTCGTGAATTTTAGCACTATCTTTTAATAAACCACAAAATCCACATATGAACCCATTGAAAAACCTTTCTTATACAGGGATTAATCAATTAAGAAAGGATAGTTAGCAAATTATTAAAGATTCTTTTTTATTCAAATTAATGGTAAATAATAAGTTTCAGTCCAATTCAATGTAATATGAATATTAAAAATTTAATTGAAGGAATTATAAGATTGATTCGGTAACAAAGTTCACACATGAATAGACAAGAAAAAAGAGGTCGTGAGTTTGAATCTCTTGCAAAAATAACATAATATTAACTAATATTTATCTATAAAAAAATTAATTGAGAATATCAAAAGATTAAATCAATTTTGAAATGATCTATAAAAATCTATTTTTATTAAAGGATTAAATGAAATTTGTGTTTGAATAATGATAAAAAATACTTAACTTTGTAGTCTAAAAGATATGTTTGATCAGGGAAGTGATTAGATAGGTATTTTGGGATGTGATTAATTAAATTGGTCTGAAAAACACTTCTACATGCATTCAAAGCTCAAGGGGCTTGAATCTCTGGTGGGACTCAAGTCTTATGACTCATTTTTTCCAAAAACAAGTTTGTTAATCCCTTAAACCTATATTTGGTTAATTTAATTTATTAGTCACTTACTTAATTATTAGCTCTAATTCAATTTTAAAGCTCTAAATGAATCCTCATAGCTTGGCTTAATTAATGAATAGGGAGTTTACAACTTACATAAGTTTTTATTAAATCCATTGAAGTATTAGAAAATGCTTAATGAAATACTAATAAGTATTGGGTTTAGCATATATACAGTCAGTTTCCTATAATGAAGCAAGTTTAAATCTTAGTAAGAAAACATACTCTCACATTATTCAACAATACTTCAAACAGTATTATTTAAAAAAAAATACATATAGAAAATCAAAATTTTGCTTAAAGAAATAAGGGGGAAAAAAAAGATGATGAAAGCATATGAAAAAGAAACTATTTAGCAACCATAGATACTTTCTCACTACTACTAACATTTAGCATCACACAACTGATCACAAGCTTGCCAAAATCACCACAAAATCCAAGAAAAACATTTAAAAAGAATGTCTACCTATTGCTTCTTGACTTTACTGCTCCCACGTTCTGTAATCTTTACATGCACCAACTCTCACTAAATTAATTTAAAGCATATATATATATATATATATATAAAAAAGATAAATAGAGTATGTATATAAATTTAAATAAGTGGACGAAACAAATAGTTTCTAAAACCCTGTACAACCAGATCTAAAAATAACTAGTACTGAGATCCTCTCTTAACCTATAAAATCACACGAAGTAGAAGATGTTCCAACCAAAAACCTCTTTAAGAGATTATTTCATATTCAAAAGACACAAACAAGGGATTACTACACCAATAAAAGAACAAACAATTCTTATTAAAATCAAACATGTACAATAAACGTTTTCAAGAGATAGTTTGAGTGAATCCAAAAATGTCCAAAGACTTTGTTCGATTGTTAAAAATAATGAAATTTCTAAATATCTAGATATTCTAACAGATTGCATTCTCGAACAGATACTACACTTACTTTTATATTTACTAGTTCCCTAAATATTAAGTGAAATAAAAAAAAGAGATCATATTCATGGTGGTAACTAGCTAAAGCACGCATAGACTTCCTTTGCAAACATTTTAAACTAACCGAGAAATCAAATTATAGAAATTAGTATCAAAATAGTAAAGCAAGCTAGTGATTAAAGTAAAAAATAAATAAATTTGTTTTTGCTCAATTTAAATTGATTAGTCCGAGGACATGTTTGATTAAATTTTTCTAGAAACATTTTTAAAATAAAATATAAAAAATAAATATTTTTTTATGAGCTAAACTAATCAATCATAAGCTAATAATATGTAAAATTTATTTTATATAATTTTTTAAAAAAAGTGAGATATTTTATAAATTAACTTACAGAAAAGTTTCATTTTTAAAAAAGAAACTTATAAAAGAACTTTTAATTGATAGAAAAGTAATTTTTATTTTGATTATTTTATTTGTAGAGAGGTTAAACCCAAACAGAGTCTAAAATGTGTGCTATTTGTCAACCATTCACTTTCAGCCAACTGGACCCCTTTGGGAAGTCAAACCGCGCTTGTACATTATTGCCTTTTGCTAATATACTCAATATTATTCATAGCAGCTGTTTGCGTGTTTCAATTGTTTATATATCCATTTGGTTAGGTGCCAAAGTTAATTGTTGTTTACTTATTTTACTAAACATATCTTAAATATGTTTCAATAGCTATCTATAAAAATGTGTCACACGATAAGTTCAAAGATAACAAATTGTTAAGATAAATTTTAATAATATATTAGATAAAAAATGTGAAATTAAATTCAACTCAATTATACAAATTAAATTGATTTATAAGGTGAAATTTACCTTACTTATATATATTATTTTTTAATCATATTATATATTATTTTTTAATCATATTATTAGTTGATGTAAAATTTTAATAAAAGATAGATGTTTTAATTTCTTTTAAACTTGGATAATTAAACTACATCCTAATTACAGTTGCAAACTCTCATTCTTTTTATTAATAAATTTGATTATACTACAAAAAAAATTATTATACACATGCAAAAAAAAATAGATATAATAAAAAAATATAATTTTTAAAAGAATCTACATTTTTTAAAAGGATAAATTTAGAAAGTCATAACTCCTAAGAAAGCCTGTTTATGCTTTTCAAAATAAGCAAAAACTTCAAGAAGTATTGATCTAATTTACTTATTTTATTAATTTATACAATCAAACACATATAAGTTTATAATCATCCACCTCTCCTCAAGCTCCTAAGATCTTAATAAAAGATTAAGTTTGAAGAAATTTAACTTTAGTAAAATTTGTTTTTATATTATAAATTTGATTATTTATCTTCAAAAGTTGATTTTTTTTCTTATTTTTATTAACTTATTTTTATTGTATACTTATAATCTTCTTCTTGTTACCTAGTAACATAATTTGTCTTTCTTAAATCATTTTATCTATACATAGAAAGATAAAATCCTTTTATCTATACACAATTTGTAAGAGAACAATAAGGTGTAGTATATATATAAAAATAAGAAAAGGTATATATTGAAAAAAAAAATTAGTTCTTCCTTAAATGAATTTTAGTAATTCTAGTTTTACTACTCTTGACAAAGAAAATCTTGGATTCATTCAAGAGTGATATATATATATATATATATATATATATATATATATATATATATATATATATATATATATATATATATATATATATATATATGAGTGTGCAGTTGGTTTTCTAAGATTTTGTATAACTTTTTTTATTTTAAACTGTATTAGTTACTAATATACTCAATTTAAACTACATTTTAAGTTTAATAAATTAAATCTGTCATTAAAATATTTTGTTATAATAGTATTATTATACATTCTAATTACTCAGTCTTTATAATTATTTAAACTTGATTTTTGTTTTGGAATATATAAGATAATTTAGTTGATTGAAAAAAAATAAAAAAAATAAAAGTAAAAAAAGGTCGTGAGATCAATCTTTTAATCTCTATATTTAAAAATCATGAATTTTTAACTTCTACTGCATACACAGATTATTTTAAAACCTTTGTAGTCTCTACACTCTGCAGTCTGCACTCATAGAGAATAAAAATTATTAAAAATAATATATATATATATATATAAATTAAAAATAATTATTTTTAAATATAAGACTACACTATAAAACTTATACAATTATACGGACAGATGATAATTAAATATATTATATTTAAATGTAAACCAAACTAAATATTTTTTATTTTTATGTTAATGAGATCCATTAAAATTATTTTAATTAATATTGTTACATATAATTACGCATAAAAAATATGTATCTGACTTATTTATACGGATTAAATGGTAGTTATAAAAGAATTTTAATTTTTTAGGATAATAAAAAAGAATATTAATGATGTCTCAAATATTGATTAAAATATAAAATATAAAAATCTGTATTTAACTGTAATGATATTTTTGTTGAAATTAATTGTGGATTAGTATCACTCAATATCTAATTATCATTAATCGACAATATTATATATGATCATAATATCAATATGGTTATTTATCTTTAACCGTTAATATCTTAAAATATCAATATGGTTATTTTAACTGGGATTACAGTGAGATTGACTCTGTGATGGGTTAGGTCAATCAGATAAAAAAGTCCAATTAAGAGAGGTCCCTGACTACCCTGGGGGTTATAAATTTGCCATCCCATTAAGCAAATTTACACATCAGAATTGTTCTCTACAATAACCCCTCAGAAGGTAGCCAGAAGAACCTCTAGAGTTCTGTTCAATAGTGCTCATGGATATGAATGCCAAATTCAGGTACACATTCATTTTCATTCTGTTAATTCAATGACATGATTGACATACTATAATTTGTGTCTAGTACAGTATAATTCAAAAACTACTTTAAACTTTCATCAATTGGTATTAGAGCATACTAGATACATTTTATGGTTGTCAATTGAACAAACCCTATTTTTCAACATTAACATACATGCGTTTTTTAGAGAGGGAAAGAGACTGAATGATACCTGAGCGGTTACGCGGCGGCAGTCGAGTCGTCCGCTGAAAGCCGCGTCGCCTGCCGGGATCGGCGAACCTCCCGGTGGTCCCGACCCTGCCGCGCCGCACGATCGGAGATCGCGTCTTGAACGGACGCCCAGATCGCGGCGGAGATCGCGTCTCGCGCGCCCAAATCGCGGCGGAGATCACCTTTTCGTCGACTGCCCAGATCGCGTCGCGGCGAAGATCGTTTCGACCGCCGCTTCAGCGGCGTCTTCGTCGCGTTTCGACCGCCCAGATCCCGTCGGATCTTGGGGCTTCAGCGCTGATCAACCGGGCCGCCCGCTCCAGCGGCTCTTCGTCGCGGTTCCGCCGCCCGTTCCAGCGGTTCTCCACCGCGTTTTCGTCCCAGATCCAGACGGATCTGGGCGTTTCGGCGCCTCCAGGGCTGCCTGCTCCACCGCCGTCCCGCATGGGCTTCCTGTCGGCGCTGGTTCGCCGGCGCTCCAGCAGAGAAGGCGGAAACACCGCCGGCGCTGGTTCTGCGCAGGAACCGTTTCCGGTTTCCTCAAAACCGTCTCCGCCAAAACCGTCTCTCTCTCCTCTTTTGAGATATGTTTTTTATTTTTTTTTTATTTATTTATTTTTATTTTTTTAAAATTATTAAATAAATAATTTTTTTGAAATTTCATAATTTTGAAATTTATTTAATTTTTGAGATGTAATTTCGAATTAATTTTAGCATATTACTCTCAAATTTTTTGAATATTGAATTATTACTTATAATATGATTTTTCTGTTAATTTGCATTATAATGACCTATCTATCATGGGCATGATGATGTGAATTTTGTTTGTCATATTTTAAGATAATTAAAATCATATGAAATAAAGCATGATTTATGCTATTAATTTACATAATTGTAATTTCACCTATCGTGGATGCATTTGTGTAAATTTATGAATAAATATTAATTCATTATATTAGTGATAATTATACCCTATCGGTGTGTTGTTATTAGTATAATTTGTTGTTGTACAATACATTTCTCTTTACTTATGTTAATGTTTTTTGGTACCCTATCGGTGCTGGGATTTATTAATTTAAGTTATAATGTATTGTAATTTGCTTAGGGATTTATTTTAAGCTGAACTTTTAAATCATTTTTTTTCTTTTTCTTTATTGTGATGTTCAGTTTTCTTCCCTAATTCCGTCAAAACTCTAAACGGAACAAATTATGAGGACTGGAAAGAATCATTAGATCTCTACATGACCATTGGCAATCTGGATTTAGCATTGAGGACGACGAGGCCTGCGCCTCTTACAGATGAGTCTTCTGAAGCTCAGCGAATTTCTCATGAGAAATGGGAACACTCTAACAGAGTGTGCCTGAAGGTGATTAAATTCACCATGGAGAAATCTATTAGACAGAGCATTCCAGATCTTGATGATGCCAGTGCTTTTCTCAAAGCAGTCGGTGAAAAATTCACAACTTTTGATAAGGCACAGAAAAGCCAATATCTTTCCTTATTTGAAAAGACCAAATATGATGGTGTCAGCGGTGTACGTGAACACATTATGAAGTTAATACATTTCTATAATAAGCTGAAGTCTCTCAAGGTTGAGGTTGGCGAAGACACTTTAATTTATCGCATCTTGGAATCTCTGCCTTCTCAGTTTGATATCATGAAGACTTCATATAACATTCAAAAGCATGACTATGGAGTGGATGAATTGATTGCAATAATCACCCAAGAGGAGGAGTCAATGAAGAAAAATAAGCCTAATAGCATTCAGTTCGTTGCTTCTAGTTCAGGTGCTAAAGGTGCTAACAGGTATAAAGGAAAGAAGAAAAAGGGTACAGAGAAAACAGAACGACATTTAGAACCCAAGAAGAAATTCTTTAAAGGTTCTTGCAAGTATTGTAAGAAACGTGGTCACAAGGTGGAAGATTGCTTTATCCTGAAAAAGAAAGAGGAGAAGCGAGGTAATCTGCT
This sequence comes from Psophocarpus tetragonolobus, assembly GCA_037954015.1. Classification (NCBI taxonomy): domain Eukaryota; kingdom Viridiplantae; phylum Streptophyta; class Magnoliopsida; order Fabales; family Fabaceae; genus Psophocarpus; species Psophocarpus tetragonolobus. The sequence continues at coordinate 78,386,360 of CM075690.1, forward strand.
AGCACTAACTTGCTTTGAATCTAATATGGTTGATGTTCCTCCAAATTCCTGGTGGTTAGACTCAGGGGCTACTATTCATGTTGTGAATTCTTTACAGGGGTTCACAAGCCTGAGGAAACCAAGTGATGTTGAGACGAAGATTGTTATGGGAAATGGAGCTGGAGTACCCGTTGCTGACATTGGAGTCGTCTCTTTATGTTTATCCTCTGGACATACTTTATTATTACATGATGTTGTTTATGTCCCTTCCATGAGAAGGAATTTGATATCAATTTCTGTTTTAGACAAATGTGGATACAACTTTCATTTTGGTGATGGAAAATTGGTAATTTATTATAATTCAACTGTTGTTGGTTCAGGAGTTTTGCATGACAGACTTTACATGTTAAACGTAACTGATATGTCAGTTAACTCCATTAGTGGGAGTAAACGTAACAGGATTGATGAATCTTCCTCTATGCTATGGCATAGACGTTTGGGGCATATTTCTAGGCCTCGAATTGAAAGACTCATAAAAGAAGGGATTCTGCATGATCTTGACTTCTCAGATTATGACACTTGTGTCGATTGCATCAAGGGGAAGTTCACTGCCAAAACCAGGAATAAAAGTTCAAACAGATGTGCGATGTGCTACAATTAATTCACACAGACATATGTGAACCTATTACACCTACTGCTATGGGTGGATATAGGTATTTTATTACCTTCATAGATGACTTCTCCAGACATGGATGGGTATATCTTCTTCAGGATAAAGCAAGCTCTCTTGAAGCCTTCAAAACCTTTAAAGCCTCTGTTGAGCTGAAAACAGAGAAGAAAGTTAAGTGTGTAAGGTCTGATAGAGGAGGAGAATATTATGGTCGTTATGACGAGACAGGAAGAAATCTAGGTCCATTTGCTCGATTCCTTGATGAATACGGAATTGAAGCTCAATACACCATGCCTGGAACTCCTGAACAAAATGGCGTTGCTGAGAGACGAAATCGAACACTCATGGACATGGTGAGATGTATGTTATCACATTCATCTCTGCCAGAATTTCTTTGGGGAGATGCCTTGCGAACTGCTATGTACATTCTTAATCAGGTACCTAGCAAATCTGTGCCCAAAACTCCTTTTGAGCTAATGACCGGTAGAAAGCCGAGTTTGAGACATTTTCATGTATGGGGTTGTAAGGCAGAAGTAAGACCTTATAACCCTAAACAAAAGAAACTTGATCTCAAAACTATTAGCGGTCATTTCATTGGCTACTGCATCGGTTCGAGAGGATGCAGATTTTATTATATGTCGATGACATTCTCCTTGCTAGTAGTTGTATGAACCTATTGGTTGAGACAAAATCAATGTTGTGCAGACATTTTGATATGAAAGACCTTGGTGAAGCTTCTGTTGTTCTAGGCATCCAAATTATTCGTGATAGGTCACATGGCATAGTTGGATTGTCTCAAAAGGGATATATCGAGAAGATTCTCAAGAAGTTCAACATGAATGCTTGCTCCCCATGTGCTGCACCTGTGCAACGTGGTGACAAATTATCTAACAAACAATGTCCTCATAATGATGAAGAAGTGGATGCTATGAAGAAAATTCCATACGCTTCCGCTGTTGGCAGTTTGATGTATGCTCAAGTCTGTACTCGTCCTGACATTGCTTTCATCGTCAATGCCTTAGGCAGATACTTGAGCGACCCAGGTTTAGGTCATTGGAAAGCCGTTAAAAGGGTCATGCGATATTTACAGGGAACCAAGGATCATATGTTGACTTTTATGAAGTCTGATCAACTTCAAGTCACTGGCTATTCTGATTCTGATTTTGCAGGTTGCCCTGATGATCGTAGATCTACTTCTGGCTTTATTTTTATGATGGCAGGAGGAGCTATCTCTTGGAAGAGCGTTAAACAGTCTCTTACAGCTACCTCTACCATGGAAGCAGAGTATGTTGCTTGTTTTGAGGCCACTCGTCAGGCCATGTGGCTTAAGAAATTGATATCTGACTTTCACATAGTTGAAAGCATTTCCAGGCCACTTGTGATTTACTGTGACAATACTGCTGCTGTGAGTTTCTCTCGAAACAACAAAAGCTCTACTCGTTCAAAGCATTTTGATATCAAGTATCAATTTGTTAGAGAGCAAATTCAAAGTTTTCACACTCGGATTGAAAACATTGATTCTGAGGAGATGTTAGCAGATCCACTGACTAAGGCCTTAACTGTTGGAATTTTTCTTATTCATGTAACTCACATGGGTTTGGTCAAGGCTTTTGATGTATTAAGTTAGTGGGAGTCTGATTCTCTATTTTCTTTAAGAGACATGCTCTAGTTGACGTCATTTTGTTCATGTTTCTTATTAGCATTTTATTTATGCTTGGACCATTGTAGTGTCATTTATGAGACTGCATTATGCCATACATCTATGAAAAATATTAGTTACATGCAATTGATTAATATCCCTATCGGATATTTATTTTGTTGCTCATATTTTTCATATTGTTAATTAATATATGATATATCGGCAATTGTCGTTTTAGCTTAATGATTTGTATGTTGATTATTGATTGACACTATCCAAGTGGGAGAATGTTGAAATTAATTGTGGATTAGTATCACTCAATATCTAATTATCATTAACCGACAATATTAGATATGATCATAATATCAATATGGTTATTTATCTTTAACCGTCAATATCTTAAAATATCAATATGATTATTTTAACTGGGATTACAGTGAGATTGACTCTGTGATGGGTTAGGTCAATCAGATAAAAAAGCCCAATTAAGAGAGGTCCCTGACTACCCTGGGGGGTTATAAATTTGCCATCCCATTAAGCAAATTTACACATCAGAATTGTTCTCTACAATAACCCCTCAGAAGGTAGCCAGAAGAACCTCTAGAGTTCTGTTCAATAGTGCTCATGGATATGAATGCCAATTCAGGTACACATTCATTTTCATTCTGTTAATTCAATGGCATGATTGACATACTATAATTTGTGTCTAGTACAGTATAATTCAAAAACTACTTTATACTTTCATCAATTTTTTGACAGAAATATAAATATAATTTTATCATAAATTTAATTATTTTATTTAAATAATATTTTAAAAATACTATATCATATGCTTTACAAACCCATCGAGCTGTATATAGTTCTGCCCCATTTTATCGAACTGGTTGTTAATTATATTTGTTTATATTTAGAAACAATCATTTTTATGTGTTTTTAGAAATAAGAAAGACAACTAACTGGAATAAAGAAATAAAATTGTTTGTTAAAATTATAACTTTAAAAGAATAATTATACGTTGTTTGTCTAAATTTTAAATTAAAAGCTGTTAATAAATTTTTTTATTGTCTATTAAAATATATGTATATAATAAAAAATTACATGGTAAAATAAAATTTTTAAAATTTAAGTATAAATATTTTTTTCTCAATTTCTTCGTAAAAATAACTTTTAAGTTTAAAAATAAGTTGGATTCTTAAGTATAAGGGAAGCACATTTTCCGAGTTTAAATGTTTAAATCTCTCAAAAAAATTTAAACAAATTGATCCATAACATATTATGATTCTATCTCTATACATATTAATCTCTAAACTACTTTTTTTAAATGTTTTAAAGTTAGTATAGTATTATGTTAGTCCTTGAAAGTTATAGACACTGAAATTTGAATCTCTAAAAATTTTCAGACAGATTAGTTTCTAATGATTCTTTGCACAAATTAATTTTTAAAGTATTTTAGATTACGCTTTAAAACACTTAAAAAATTTAGATAATATTTTCAATATTTTACATGTTTAATTAAGACAATTGAGGATGTGAAACAAACAATAGTTTATCCAAATTAATTATATATGATTGTCTTATTAAACTCCTTATTAAAAATTTACTTTACCGTCAATATTGTTGTTACCTCTCAAATGTTAATAGATTTAAGGTAAGCGATTAATTTCACCTAATTTCAAAACAAAAATCAACAATTTTTTTAAATTAATAAAAACATATTTTTTTTTTTAAACTGTTGTATCAACATATACCCTATATTTTATGAATTGGGTCGATGTTATTTATGCTACAAGTTTTTTTGTCGGTATTTCTGATTTGAACTCTTTTCCCCGACATTCAATTCGTATTTAGGTTTCTAGATTAAACATCCCCATTCTCCTTTCTAGATTAAATTGAGTTTGACTCAAACCATGACAATGTTGATAGTAAATTTTAAATGCATATGTAAATCAGATTTATGTATTTGAAAATGGTGGATCTATTAATAAAGAGAAACACGTAAAGTGAGAGATGTCTGAGCCAAGGTTTGGTAGTGGTGCTTTAAGTGCTGTCATACCACATTCTTGTGAAGCCACTCTTTGCACTTTGACGGGTTGTTCTCAGACAAAGCTCAGTACCGATAACAGTTTAGCGTACAATGCAGTCTTCTAAGCTGTAATATGTGTGCTATCTGGTCCACTTCAAGGAACATTGTATTTCAATTTCTAAATTATAATTATAATGAATATCTACATGAATTTCGAGTAAATCATCACTGAATTAATTATAGCTATACTAATACTTATACTATTGAATTAAATTTTTAGACAAGTTGGTATCCTGATAATTATGTTATTATTTAAAATAGATAAGTCTTTAAAATACTACATCACAACACTTCAAAAGAAATATCTAAAGTGTTTTAGGAACTAATCTGGATAATATTTTAAAAAATCAGAAACTAAAATGTTAAAAATAATTTTTCCAAAGCCTATTAAGAATTACTCCTAACATATTTTGGATGACTTCATATTTATACAAAAAAATTAAAACACTTTCTTGAAAATGAATCATGTTTCAATCGTAAGGAAATGTTGTTGCATCCAAGATATTATCTAATTTAAAAATGAATGATTTTGTATTCAGAGAGTGTTTCATTCTAACAATGTGAAGCTCCCTCAAAACATAAAGTCTCTATCAACAAATATGGCAGTATTATAAATGGTCGAGCCATAATGCTTATTCGAAAGTCAAACAGAGAGTAGATTCATTGGTTTGTTGGATGACAAGGATATTCTTTATGGAAATTTAATGGCTATTTTCAAAGGGCTCAAATTGTGTTCAGGATCTAAACATTAGAAATATTACGAGTATGACAAACTTCCTTCTATACGTGTCCTTGATTAAGGATGGAGTGTTTTCTTTGTTGAAATTACTTGTGGATTAGTATCACGCAATATCTAATTATCATTAACCGACAATATTAGATATGATCATAATATCAATATGGTTATTTATCTTTAACCGACAATATCTTAAAATATCAATATGGTTATTTAACTGGGATTACAGTGAGATTGACTCTATGATGGGTTAGGTCAATCAGATAAAAAGCCCAATTAAGAGAGGTCCCTGACTACCCTGGGGGGTTATAAATTTGCCATCCCATTAAGCAAATTTACACATCAGAATTGTTCTCTACAATAACCCCTAAGAAGGTAGTCAGAAGAACCTCTAGAGTTCTATTCAATAGTGCTCATGGATATGAATGTCAATTCAGGTACACATTCATTTTCATTCTATTAATTCAATAGCATGATTGACATACTATAATTTGTGTCTAGTACAGTATAATTCAAAAAACTACTTTATACTCTCATCAATTGGTATCAGAGCATACTAGATACATTTTATGGTTGTCAACTGAACAAACCCTATTTTTCAACATTAACATACATGCGTTTTTGAGAGAGGGAAAGAGACTGAATGATACCTGAGCGGTTACGCGGCGGCAGTCGAGTCGTCCGCCGGAAGCCGCGTCGCCTGCCGGGACCGGCGAACCTCCTGGTGGTCCCGACCTTGCCGCGCCGCACGATCGGAGATCGCGTCTTGAACGGACGCCCAGATCGCGGCGGTGATCGCGTCTCGCGCGCCCAGATCGCGGCGGCGATCGCGCCTCGGGCGCCCAGATCGCGGCGGAGATCGCGTCTCGCGCGCCCAGATCGCGGCGGCGATCGCGCCTCGCGCGCCCAAATCGCGGCGGAGATCGTGTTTTCGTCGACCGCCCAGATCGTGTCGCGGCGGAGATCGTTTCGACCGCCGCTTCAGCGGCGTCCTCGTCGTGTTTCGACCGCCCAGATCCCGTCGGATCTTGGGGCTTCAGCGCTGATCAACCGGGCCGCCCGCTCCAGCGGCTCTTCGTCGCGGTTCCGCCGCCCGTTCCAGCGGTTCTCCACTGCGTTTTCGTCCCAGATCCAGACGGATCTGGGCGTTTCGGCGCCTCCAGGGCTGCCTGCTCCACCGCCGTCCCGCGCGGGCTTCCCGTCGGCGCTGGTTCGCCGGCGCCCCAGCAGAGAAGGCGGAAACACCACCGGCGCTGGTTCTGCGCAGGAACCGTTTCCGGTTTTCCTCAAAACCGTCTCCGCTAAAACCGTCTCTCTCTCCTCTTTTGAGATATGTTTTTTATTTTTTTTATTATTTATTTATTTTTATTTTTTTAAAATTATTAAATAAATAATTATTTTTTTTTGAAATTTCATAATTTTGAAATTTATTTAATTTTTGAGATGTAATTTCGAATTAATTTTAGCATATTACTCTCAAATTTTTTGAATATTGAATTATCACTTGATATGATTTTTCCATTAATTTGCATTGTGATGACCTGCCTATCGTGGGCATGATGATGTGAATTTTGTTTGTCATATTTTAAGATAATTAAAATCATATGAAATAAAGCATGATTTATGCTATTAATTTACATAATTGTAATTTCACCTATCGTGGATGCATTTGTGTAAATTTATGAATAAATATTAATTCATTATATTAGTGATAATTATACCCTATCGGTGTGTTGTTATTAGTATAATTTGTTGTTGTACAATACATTTCTCTTTACTTATGTTAATGTTTTTTGGTACCCTATCGGTGCTAGGATTTATTAATTTAAGTTATAATGTATTGTAATTTGCTTAGGGATTTATTTTAAGCTGAACTTTTAAATAATTTTTTTTCTCCTGATTGTGATGTTCAGTTTTCTTCCCTAATTCCGTCAAAACTCTAAACGGAACAAATTATGAGGACTGGAAAGAATCATTAGATCTCTACCTGACCATTGGCAATCTGGATTTAGCATTGAGGACGACGAGGCCTGCGCCTCTTACAGATGAGTCTTCTGAAGCTCAGCGAATTTCTCATGAGAAATGGGAACACTCTAACAGAGTGTGCCTAAAGGTGATTAAATTCACCATGGAGAAATCTATTAGACAGAGCATTCCAGATCTTGATGATGCCAGTGCTTTTCTCAAAGCAATCGGTGAAAAATTCACAACTTTTGATAAGGCACAGAAAAGCCAATATCTTTCCTTATTTGAAAAGACCAAATATGATGGTGTCAGCGGTGTACGTGAACACATTATGAAGTTAATACATTTCTATAATAAGTTGAAGTCTCTCAAGGTTGAGGTTGGCGAAGACACTTTAATTTATCGCATCTTGGAATCTCTGCCTTCTCAGTTTGACATCATGAAGACTTCATATAACATTCAAAAGCATGACTATGGAGTGGATGAATTGATTGCAATAATCACCCAAGAGGAGGAGTCAATGAAGAAAAATAAGCCTAATAGCATTCAGTTCGTTGCTTCTAGTTCAGGTGCTAAAGGTGCTAACAGGTATAAAGGAAAGAAGAAAAAGGGTACAGAGAAAGCAGAACGACATTTAGAACCCAAGAAGAAATTCTTTAAAGGTTCTTGCAAGTATTGTAAGAAACGTGGTCACAAGGTGGAAGATTGCTTTATCCTGAAAAAGAAAGAGGAGAAGCGAGGTAATCTGCTAGCACTAACTTGCTTTGAATCTAATATGGTTGATGTTCCTCCAAATTCCTGGTGGTTAGACTCAGGGGCTACTATTCATGTTGTGAATTCTTTACAGGGGTTCACAAGCCTGAGGAAACCAAGTGATGTTGAGACGAAGATTGTTATGGGAGATGGAGCTGGAGTACCCGTTGCTGACATTGGAGTCGTCTCTTTATGTTTATCCTCTGGACATACTTTATTATTACATGACGCTGTTTATGTCCCTTCCATGAGAAGGAATTTGATATCAATTTCTGTTTTAGACAAATGTGGATACAACTTTCATTTTGGTGATGGAAAATTGGTAATTTATTATAATTCAACTGTTGTTGGTTCAGGAGTTTTGCATGATAGACTTTACATGTTAAACATAACTGATATGTCAGTTAACTCGATTAGTGGGAGTAAACGTAACAGGATTGATGAATCTTCCTCTATGCTATGGCATAGACGTTTGGGGCATATTTCTAGGCCTCGAATTGAAAGACTCATAAAAGAAGGGATTCTGCATGATCTTGACTTCTCAGATTATGACACTTGTGTCGATTGCATCAAGGGGAAGTTCACTGCCAAAACCAGGAATAAAAGTTCAAACAGATGTGACGATGTGCTACAATTAATTCACACAGACATATGTGGACCTATTACACCTACTGCTATGGGTGGATATAGGTATTTTATTACCTTCATAGATGACTTCTCCAGACATGGATGGGTATATCTTCTTCAGGATAAAGCAAGCTCTCTTGAAGCCTTCAAAACCTTTAAAGCCTTTGTTGAGCTAAAAACAGAGAAGAAAGTTAAGTGTGTAAGGTCTGATAGAGGAGGAGAATATTATGGTCGTTATGACGAGACAGGAAGAAATCTAGGTCCATTTGCTCGATTCCTTGATGAATACGGAATTGAAGCTCAATACACCATGCCTGGAACTCCTGAACAAAATGGCGTTGCTGAGAGACGAAATCGAACACTCATGGACATGGTGAGATGTATGTTATCACATTCATCTCTGCCAGAATTTCTTTGGGGAGATGCCCTGCGAACTGCTATGTACATTCTTAATCAGGTACCTAGCAAATCTGTGCCCAAAACTCCTTTTGAGCTAATGACTGGTAGAAAGCCGAGTTTGAGACATTTCCATGTATGGGGTTGTAAGGCAGAAGTAAGACCTTATAACCCTAAACAAAAGAAACTTGATCTCAAAACTATTAGCGGTCATTTCATTGGCTACTGCATCGGTTCGAGAGGATGCAGATTTTATTGTCCTTCTCACTCTACACGAGTTATTGAATCTGACCGAGCAGTTTTCTTTGAAGACGATTTGGACAGTGGGAGTTACACACCTCGAATGATGACCTTCAGAGAAGATCGAACCATGCTTCCATTACCATCTTATTCTCTTCCTACAGACATCTCAATCCCAATGGTTCACACAGATGAACAAATTGTTGAGAGGCATGTTGATGAACCACAACTCAATGATCAACAACATGATCAACAACTTGATGATGTTGATGTGGCTCCATTAAGACGATCTCAGAGAATACGCCGACCTTCTATACCAAATGACTATGTTGTATACCTTCAGGAGCACGAATATGATCCACATGATGATGACGATCCCATCACATTTCAGGAAGCACTTTCTAGTTCTCATGCTTCTGACTGGCTAAAAGCTATGCATGATGAATTGTCTTCCATGTCTCATAATAATGTTTGGGATCTTGTGGACTTACCAGCAGGTTGTAAGCCTGTTGGATCTAAATGGGTCTTTAAGACAAAACGTACTCCAGATGGAAAGGTTGATAGGTATAAGGCTCGATTGGTGGCTAAAGGTTATAGTCAACGGGAAGGTGTTGACTACAAAGAAACCTTTTCACCAGTTTCAACGAAGGACGCACTCCGAGTTGTCATGGCTTTAGTTGCTCATTTTGACCTAGAGCTACACCAGATGGATGTAAAGACAGCTTTTCTGAATGGCGATCTTGCTGAAGATGTCTACATGGTTCAACCTGATGGTTTTGTTGAAGCAGGCAATGAGCATTTGGTGTGTAAACTTAAAAGGTCCATTTATGGACTGAAACAAGCATCTAGGCAATGGTATTTAAAATTCGACCAGGTTGTCACTACTTACAATTTCAAGGAAAATGTTGCAGACCAGTGCATTTACTTGAAGACTAGTGGGAGTGATTTCATCATTCTCGTATTATATGTCGATGACATTCTCCTTGCTAGTAGTTGTATGAACCTATTGGTTGAGACAAAATCAATGTTGTGCAGACATTTTGATATGAAAGACCTTGGTGAAGCTTCTGTTGTTCTAGGCATCCAAATTATTCGTGATAGGTCACATGGCATAGTTGGATTGTCTCAAAAGGGATATATCGAGAAGATTCTCAAGAAGTTCAACATGAATGTTTGCTCCCCATGTGCTGCACCTGTGCAACGTGGTGACAAATTATCTAACAAACAATGTCCTCATAATGATGAAGAAGTGGATGCTATGAAGAAAATTCCATATGCTTCCGCTGTTGGCAGTTTGATGTATGCTCAAGTCTGTACTCGTCCTGACATTGCTTTCATCGTCAATGCCTTAGGCAGATACTTGAGCGACCCAGGTTTGGGTCATTGGAAAGCCGTTAAAAGGGTCATGCGATATTTACAGGGAACCAAGGATCATATGTTGACTTTTATGAAGTCTGATCAACTTCAAGTCACTGGCTATTCTGATTCTGATTTTGCAGGTTGCCCTGATGATCGTAGATCTACTTCTGGCTTTATCTTTATGATGGCAGGAGGAGCTATCTCTTGGAAGAGCGTTAAACAGTCTCTTACAGCTACCTCTACCATGGAAGCAGAGTATGTTGCTTGTTTTGAGGCCACTCGCCAGGCCATGTGGCTTAAGAAATTGATATCTGACTTTCACATAGTTGAAAGCATTTCCAGGCCACTTGTGATTTACTGTGACAATACTGCTGCTGTGAGTTTCTCTCGAAACAACAAAAGCTCTACTCGTTCAAAGCATTTTGATATCAAGTATCAATTTGTTAGAGAGCAAATTCAAAGTTTTCACACTCGGATTGAAAACATTGATTCTGAGGAGATGTTAGCAGATCCACTGACTAAGGCCTTAACTGTTGGAATTTTTCTTATTCATGTAACTCACATGGGTTTAGTCAAGGCTTTTGATGTATTAAGTTAGTGAGAGTCTGATTCTCTATTTTCTTTAAGAGACATACTCTAGTTGACGTCATTTTGTTCATGTTTCTTATTAGCATTTTATTTATGCTTGGACCATTGTAGTGTCACTTATGGGACTGCATTATGCCATACATCTATGAAAAATATTAGTTACATACAATTGATTAATATCCCTATCGGATATTTATTTTGTTGCTCATATTTTTCATATTGTTAATTAATATATGATATATCAGAAATTGTCGTTTTAGTTTAATGATTTTGTATGTTGATTATTGATTGACACTATCCAAGTGGGAGAATGTTGAAATTACTTGTGGATTAGTATCACGCAATATCTAATTATCATTAACCGACAATATTAGATATGATCATAATATCAATATGGTTATTTATCTTTAACCGACAATATCTTAAAATATCAATATGGTTATTTAACTGGGATTACAGTGAGATTGACTCTGTGATGGGTTAGGTCAATCAGATAAAAAGCCCAATTAAGAGAGGTCCCTGACTACCCTGGGGGGTTATAAATTTGCCATCCCATTAAGCAAATTTACACATCAGAATTGTTCTCTACAATAACCCCTAAGAAGGTAGTCAGAAGAACCTCTAGAGTTCTATTCAATAGTGCTCATGGATATGAATGCCAATTCAGGTACACATTCATTTTCATTCTATTAATTCAATAGCATGATTGACATACTATAATTTGTGTCTAGTACAGTATAATTCAAAAAAACTACTTTATACTCTCATCATTCTTTTCATCAAGATGCAACAATCATTTTCAAAGTGAAAGTCATACTTGCAAAAGAATGGGTAGTTGATATCAAGCATGTGATGTGTGAAGGAAATCAAATGGCTGATCTGTTAACAAAGAAAGAGGTTGTGAGAATTTCTTTCTTTTATTGTGCTACAAGAGCTTCCCTTAAAAAATTTGTCATGCTTGTTAACTTATTCTTTAGGAGTCTTTTTTCCTTAAGTTTAATCTTAGTTTCTTTTCAGTTTTCTTCTCCTTTATTTCCCTTACATTACCAAAAAAAAAATAATAGTGCGATGAATTCTAAAAATAACATTAGTGTATTATATAAATGTTAAAACGAGGTTGTATGATAACCAATCACGTTTAATTCATTGGAAATTAGTATTCTATACAAATTTTAAAAAAACATAAAAAAGTCTTGTAATATTAAAAAAAAAATGTAATTTTTAACATATTTATTTATACTCTTATCAAACATATTTATGTACATCTCTTCCTAAAATGAGTCAAATTCACATAAATAGAAGACAAAATACAAATCTATAACATAATTACTTATATTTTTATCAAAGTAAAAAAATGCATATGCCCACACTCAATTACCAATAAATATTTTCCGATGGTTTTGGAGCTGTTAAAAACAATGACAGTACCAACAGATATGGCTGACATATTGATATTAAGTCCGTAGGTAAGTATAAATTTATTTTTTTTAAAGGCAAAAGTATATTGTATTATAGCATATAAGGTGAAGTTGAAATAAAATGTTTCAACTAATGAACAGTATTCAAGTAATATTTTTACTGTGTTCCACCTAACCTATGTATCTATTTCATATTCATCAGACACAATCTAGGGTGGGAGTACCAATCAGAGAATACACATCGTGTAGTAAAACCAAAAGAATACAACAACCATTTCCACGATAAAAACTTTATCGACATTAACATATCAAGAGATTCCATTGCGGACCTTTGAAAAATAATAGCATTCATGGACAACCAAATGCACCAACATACAGCAAGCCAAAACACATACCTGCACCTCTTCTTCCGCTTTCCCACGACCCATCCAGAGGATAAAAGAAACAGTTGATTAATATCTCCCGGAAGTGGGGTCTGTACCCCTACCCAGCTAATAACTTTATACCACAGCCTTTGTGTGTTTGGACATTGTAAGAAAAGATGGTTTTTGGTCTCTGACCCATTATTACAAAACACACAAACGGGATTGAGCACCGAAGTATGAATTCCTCTCATTAGCAGGTTATCAACAGTGGGTAGTTTGTCCCTTAGCAGTCTCCAGGAGAACACCAGTACCTTAGATGGTAACTTTTCCTTCCACAATCGGCACAAATCCTGAGGTTCCACAAAATTCACTCCTAAGTCAAATATTCCTTCATTCAACACCTTATACCCTTCCGCCACCGAGTATCCCCCGACAACTGAATTCCACCCCCACTCATCTGGATTTCGATCCACCAATACCACTTCACTTAAAGCATCCTGTAAAGCATGTAGCAGCTGCTCCTCCCATACAAACAACTCCCTCCGCCAGACCCACTTCCATGGTGACAGTAGGGCTCCTGAGTCGCATTTATCGTTAATAGTAATAAACTTATCCTCTGCTAAGACGTACAATCTGGGAAAAGGTACACTGAATGTCGTATCTCCAATCCACCTTTGCTCCCAAAATAGAGTGTCCACTCCAGACCTTACTATCCTGTTTATTCTAATTTGAAACCATTCTGGCAGTAACGCGCTTGGTCTATCAATGTCCCATATGTCTTTCCACCACTGAGAAGTGTGGAAAAAGGATGTTAGCCTATCCATATATCTATATACCTCCCCGTACCTACTCCTCAGAAGTGAACCCCAGATAGCCGTATCAGCTGATAATATTCTCCACCTTCACTTTGCCAACAGACTCAAATTAAATTTCTCCAAACACTTCACCCCTAGACCTCCTTCGTCTTTTAGCCGACAGACTTTTTTCCAACTTAACCATGTAATTTTTAGGTAAGCATAAATTACTAACAGAATTTTTCAACAAAAAAATTATCTGTTAGAATTTTTATAATTTCTTATGGATACTATCAATGGAATTGCAATGGAATTTTTATTCTGAAATTACATTCAAAATTTTCCCTATGCATTATCGATAGATATATCTATGAGAGAATTACCTGCATATATATATATATATATATATATATATATATATATATATATATATATATTTATATTTATATTTATATTTATATTTATATTTATATTTGTATTTGTCGATAATACATACGGATTTTTGTTAGATTTATTTGTCGGTAATTACCGACGAAAATAAAAATCCATCAATAAATTTTTTATCGGTAAAAAACTATCAAAATGAAAATATTTCAATTACTGACGAATTTGAACCATTATCAATGATATTGACCGTGGACAATAATAACGATATTTCTTAATATGTAGATAAGTCAAAAAATAGTTTTTCTATGCTCCTACTTAAAAGTTAAAACCTTTCCTGTCTTTGATTCTGAAAGGGAAAAAAACTTCTACAAATTTAACCATTTCCTTTCTTTTATTTATTTTTTTATGGCTTCTCATACTAGATAGTTGGACTTCCAGTTTACAAAAAGTAAAAAATCAGTTTAGTTTTTTCCTCTATATATATATATGTGTATATAATAGTTAAGCTACATAACAATTTAATTATGTAGAATTAAATCTAGAATATAGTTTAGTTCAATTTTTTACAAAAATAGTTTAATTTTGTATAGTTAAGTTAAGTTTAGTTGTCAAGTAATAATTTAATATAGTTCAAAGTAATTTTTTAATAATAATGGTAAGCAATAACAGAAATCTAACCCTGTATAATGTAACTAATAGTCTTAATAAATACCTTTGCTGACAAAAACAAACCCAAAATTCTAAATCATTAATAAAAAAAAACTAATCTTAAAAATCATTAGTTGCATACTAATAACTTCACCATTGCTAGGAGTTTTATATATATATATATATATATATATATATATATATATATATATATATGTGGGTTGATTTAATTTACAAAATTTGTGTTTTAATAGGACGATTTGTTTTGGTTTACAAAATAAATGAACTTTGTCTTTAGTCCACATTCATCTTGAGAATCCATGGTTAAACAAGATGGTAAGTGAACTCAATAAAATTTTTGAAAATTTTCATTTTATTTAAATTATAAATTTACCAAACAATTATGAAAATTTGTTTTCTTTTTTTAAGTTAAGGAAATGTGAGATAAGAATACATTATAAAAGAAATATAAAAATATTCATTTGATAAAACATTAAGCATTCAACTCTAATTATTCTAATTGCTGTCAACATGTCAAACATTTAACTTGTCTTAGCTACATTTCTAACAAAAATATATCAACATGTGAAAGTCAACAAAACTTTTTCATCTATATCACATAAATTAAATATTAAAAATAATAATTAATAACAAAACATTAGTCATTTTATTTTAGATAGAATATCAAATGTTTTATAACAAACTAGCCCACAAATTAAGCCTTCATAATAGGACTTGGCGGATCCAACCAAAAGTCCATTTTAATTAGATGGTTTAAAATTAAGACCCGTATTTATGAAGGTCACAGGTTTAACAAGTCAACCCGGATCTCAACCTAATTGTTTGTCCAATTGAGAAAAATTAAAATCTAACGGTTGAATAATAATAAAATTTTAAATGCAAAATTAAAATTAGGGCTTAATCATTGGATGATGAAATTTAAAATTTTCAATTCTACATAACGAAACGCGAGATCGCTCCAGCTTTTATGCAAACCTAGATCTCACATTTTAAAATACCCTCAAACAAACAACACCCATTTTTTTTCCCTTTAATTTCTTTAACATAAAATAGTAATATGTTTTTTAACAAGCTTGTAAACAAAGCAAATGAAAGCAATTTTATGGAATTATCGGGACAAAACATAACCATAGCAAAGCAACAAACTAACGAAAAACAAAAACCCCACTTAAAATAATATGAAAGGTGGTGGTGTGCAACGAAACGAAGCATCCAAAGTAGTTAACGCTGCAATAACTGTGCAACAATTATGGAAACGAACCGAGACAAAACACGAAAAACAAATAAACAAAAACGACGTGGAGGTTGGGGCATGAGAGAGAAACAACGATGCACAACACAAACTAAATTACCGAATATTTAATCCATCATCATAGTTTATAATTAATAAATATAAAGTAAAAATATTACATGACCAGATATATAGTGTTTACAACTTTTTCATATATTTATAAGAGTGATTGTAAAACTACTTAAATTAATGGTGCATAACGCTTTAACACTTTGTTAGTTAGAATAAATTTGATTATTTTTATATTTTTTTATTAGTAATGTTAGAATGTTAGTTTATTAAGGGTGGAAATTAAACGGTAAACTTTTTTCACCTTTTTCGTTCCCTTACTAACTTATTATCTTATACGATTTTTAGTTTTTTTCCATTGATAAATAAAAAAGTTATAATCAATATCACAATTTTATTTTTTTACGATCTACTAGAGAAAACATAGATATTTTATGCTCTCTAAAAATTTTAAATAAAAAAGATTTGAAAGTTAATTAATTAGTAATAGTTATTATAATTTAAAAAATAAAAATAAAATTTTAGGAAATAGTTCAAGAATAAAATTGTAATGAATTGTGTAGACAAAATGTAGATATTCACTTTATTATTAGTATTATTAAGTATTTTTTTTAGTAAAATCAAACACATAAAAAGTTTATAATAATTCATACACATTATTAACCAAATTAAATCTCTTAATGATAAATTATTAGTATATATATGCAAAGTATTTATTAATGAATAACAAATCATTTTTTATAAAATTTATGTTTTCAATTATCTTTTATCTATCTGTAATTTTTGAGATATTATTTAAAGGAATGGTTAAACACTTGATGAGAAGAATTTATTAATTTTATTGATTGATTAATTAATCATTTTATTAATGATTATTTAAAATTTATTTTTACAATACCTACCATCTTTCATCTTTCATCTTTCATTAGTTTCTTGAAGGAAGTAGACGTAAAGAAAGTAAAAATAAAAAAAAGTTACTAGATATTAAAATAAAGAGATGGTAAATGTAATAACTAATAAGAGAAGACCACATGAAGGGATGGATCTAATTTTCTCTACATTTATTTGTCTAGAAAAATAATTATAAATTTTATTTAAAGGATGACATAATTAGCGGGGTTAGTTTTGGAGAAAGAAAGTAATTTTTTTTAAAAAAAAAGAAGAAGAAGCAAGAATCCACATTGGAATCTGTAATAAGAAAGTAGTTTTGAAAGAGGGTCTAATAATGGATAGTAAGGGTAAGAAAAAAGAATAGTATATATATATAGGCATTAAGCAAAGCTGATGAACCCAAAAGGCGAAAAGAAAGGTCCTACTACCCTTTTGTGTGCCTCAAAATCCATTCACACACATATATCTTTGTTGTCTATGTCCCCCCAACCCCAATATCCATCCTAGTAAAATGGACCCATTTTCAACCAACCCAGCTCTTTCTCATTCCCCCTCACATTTCTAGCCCCTTTATTCTCCACTCCATTCTCCATTTCTTCTTCTAATTTCCAATTCCCAATTTCCAATTTCCAAACTCATTTTTATTCTTCTTCACATTGTTTGTTTTTCATATCATATATTATTATTATTATTATTAGTTATACAAAAAACAACATACATTTTTTATTTCTATGGGGAGGATGGTGATACAATGGAGCAACAAAAACAACTCCTTCATCACCACCATTATGGTTGTTTTCATTTTTCTTCTTCTTCTTCTTCCCTTGGCCGTGAACGGGGTCAGGCTGGAGCTCGTGCACCGCCACAACGAGCGCTTCACCGGAGAAGAGAAACTGGATCCGATGGAGACCTTGGACGGGTTCCTCACCAGGGACAACATTCGAAGGATAAGGATGAACCAGCGCTGGGGGATTACAAACTACGATAACCGGAGAAAAGGTTTCGAAACCATGTCGTCTGAGGTGGAGATACCCATGCACGCCGGCAGGGACGACGGCCTCGGCGAGTACTTCACCCAGGTTAAGGTCGGCACCCCGGAGCAGCGCTTCTGGCTCGCCGCCGACACCGGCAGCGAGTTCACCTGGTTTAATTGTGTAATGCGGAATGTGACTCTTCCCAAGAGAAAGAGCAAGAAGAAGCACCATCATCACCATCATCATCACCATCACCATCACCACCATCATCATAAGACATCCAGGAAGAAGAAGGCTAAGAAAAGTAGCAGTCGTAATAATCCCTGCGAAGGAGTGTTCTGTCCGCATAGGTCTCGCTCCTTTTCAACTGTCAAGTGTTCTTCCAGGAAGTGTAAGGTTGACCTCAGCGAGCTTTTTTCACTCACCCTTTGTGCCAATCCTTCTGATCCTTGCTTATACGATATCAGGTTTGTCCAATTCTTCTTCTTCTTGAAAAAAAAATGATTTTTTTTTTTTTGGGTTTGGATATTTGGTGGAATTTAATTAATGGGGTTGTTTGGAAATTAACAAAGAGACCGATTTTGAAGCGGGCATTGACGCAGATTGAAGTGCTTTTTGTTTTCTTCATTCTGGGGAGACAGGTGATGGTAATGAACAGGGCGGGGTTAATTTTTTTTTTTTTTCTATCATTCTAAACGACATCAAGATTTGAACTTTAAGATCATTCCCAATTCCCACCACTAGATGGGATTAGTTTTTGCGGAAAGGATTAGTCTCTGTCTTTGTTGAGAAATGTGTTTATATTTAATGTTTGACGGTATTTGGAACAAGATTATCTTCTAAAAAAGATATTTGTTGAGAAAAAATTAATTGGATTTGGATGAGGGATGGAGGGGGGAGAGAAATTAATGGGTGTCTTTTTTGGGCCTCAAATTTAGTTTTTGTTTTGTGAGCGAGGGAAATGGATAATTAAAGCTGTTGGGAGGGGCATGTCCTTTTTGAAAGCAATATGATGAAGTCTCTTAAAGAAAGAGAGTTGAATTTGATTTTTCATTATTAATAATCTGACAAGTGGTGTTTTCACACTTTTGGGTATGAGATTTGGAGCATTGTTAAATATGACATGATTCTAGGCACAATTCCATCTTTTATGATTTGTGAATTGAGCTTTTTAGGTGGTGGTTGTTTGGTGTAAGGTTCAAATGATACTGTTAGTTGCAGAATACCATTTTTTATTTGCTATTAACTTCACATTTTAGAACCTTAAAGGCCACTTCCTTTAAGGAGCAGTTAAAAGAACAGAACAATTTTTCTAGTTCTGCAAAGCATTAAAAAAGGTTCTGAAAGGAGAGTGTGTACATTTATTATAACAATCCTCCTGTTTATGGCCATCATAATCTCAAAGATCTTAATGTGCTAGATTTTTCTTTCTTTAGAAAGGAAAAAAGCCTTGTGGGGGGGGGGGACTAATTAACAAAAAGTTGCCCCTCACACACAGACACAAGCACAAAAAGTGGCATGCTCCTGCTGGTGAACCAGCAACCATTCTTTTCAGCATCCAACCATGGCTATAAATGAGAGTTAATATTAGTAGGTGAGAATCACATGACCCACATTTTCTGTATCCAAGCCATGCTGGATGGAACACAAGCCTCTAATTAGTCTCTGCCTGCAAATACACCATCACCCCATCTACATGTTTTTTCGTTTTAATTTTTCAAATCAGTGAAGTGAACCCCTCTTCAATTTAATGAATCTCCAGGACAAACATGACTAATTTTCTGTTTTCTTGTCTACTATTTTCAATTATTGACTTTTCTAATGTTATCCGTGACAGCTATGCTGATGGCTCAGCTGCAACGGGATTCTTTGGCACTGACACTATCTCAGTAGATCTCTCAGATGGAAAGAGTGGACAAGTGAATAATCTCACAATTGGATGCACAAAATCTATGTTAAATGGTGTAAACTTCAATGATGACACTAGTGGCATATTGGGGCTAGGCTTTGCCAAGGACTCATTCATAGACAAAGCAGCTCTAAAATTTGGTTCCAAGTTCTCCTATTGTCTTGTTGACCATTTGAGCCACAGAAACATTTCAAGTTACCTAACTATTGGTGGTCACCACAAGGCTAAATTATTGAGTGCAATCCAGAAAACAGAACTAATTATGTTCCCTCCATTCTATGGTGTGAATGTAGAAGGCATCTCAATTGGGAGCCAAATGCTGAAAATCCCACCTGAGGTTTGGGATTTCAATGCTCAAGGAGGCACCATAATTGACTCAGGCACAACATTGACTTCACTACTTCTTCCAGCATATGATCCAGTTTTTGAGGCTTTGACAAAGTCCCTAGGCAAAGTCAAGAGGGTCATTGAAGAAGATTTTGGAATATTGGAATTTTGCTTTGAAGCTGAAGGGTTTGATGTTAGTACAGTGCCAAGATTGGTGTTCCATTTTTCAGGAGGAGCAAGGTTTGAACCACCAGTGAAGAGTTACATCATTGATGTGACACCAAAGGTGAAGTGCATTGGAATTGTTCCAATTGATGGGGTTGGTGGCTCCTCAGTTATAGGCAATATTATGCAACAAAATCATCTGTGGGAGTTTGACTTGGCAACAAACACTGTGGCGTTTGCTCCTTCAAAATGCACCTAGTTTTCTTTTCTTGTGAATGTGATTATTTTCCTTTTCTTTGTTTTTTTGACTCTCCCTCATTTTCTTGCGGATACAAACAAGTCACATTTGATGCTTGTCTTGTTCGAATTGGATTTTCATTCTTAGTTTTTTTTTCACCTTTGTAAAATATTACGTGTAAACAAACATGTATCATACATCTAATTCAAGTTCTTATGATGTTAATGATACGTGGCTGGGCCACTGATTTCCTTTTAGATACAATTAATTAAATAATTAATTTATTGGATTCGTACTATCATCATTCTCTTCCCCTTACTCATTTTACTTTTCTGCAAAAAAAAAAAAAAGAAGTTTTGTTACTCTTTTTAGATACCATATATATTTTGTTGGGACTAGTTACAGATCCCATTTGGTGGTAAAAATGAAATTAATGTATTACAGTTAAGGCAAATTTAATAAGAGCTTATATATGCATTATAATAGCCTCTCCGTCCCTTTCATGCATGACCTAAGTTTACATAATTACTATTTTTGTGTAAAATTGAAATATCAATTATTACCACTCCAATAATTATGTTGACATCATTACCAAAAATAATATATGTATTATTACCAAAAGTGTTGACATCCTTGATAATAATATTAGTCATACTTATTTACTTTTGGTTCTTCATAAATTTATATTCTCTCTCTGAACTCGTAATATATAAATAAAAAAAATAGTTTTTGTTATTAAAAAAATGTATTTTTTTATAATAATAAAAATTAGTAAATATAATTTATTTAATTAATTTTAAATTTAAAAAATTATTGGAACTTGATATTAAAAAAATTATTAAAATTAAAACTTTAATTAATGAAAAGTAGATCAGCTAAGTTTTTACTCCTTAAATTTTTTCAAAATTTGATGTTTAGTCCAAGTTTTTGTTTGACCGGGAAAGGTCCTTAAACTTTTTCACAATTCAATTTTTAGTCCCTAAATTTTAGTTTAACTAGTCAGGTTCCAAAAATTATAAAAAAAATTTAATTTTTAGTCTTTAAACATTTAAAAAATTGATTTTTTATTCTTTAAAATCTCATTAATTAAAGAAATAAAAATTAATTTTTAAAATATAAGAATTAAAAACTGAATTTTTAAAAATTATTCAAAATTTTACTGGCGACTAAAAATTAAGTTCTTAAAAAGTATATAGAAACCGGTCATAATAACGTTTAGGGATGATATATAAAACACTTATAAAATAATAAATAAAAAATATTACCATCATTGATAAAAAAAAAAAGTAAATATAATTAGCGTTAATTTCAAATGAAATGGGCGGAAAATAACAGCAACAAGGGAAAAAAATGAAAGAAATTGTGGATAAAATAGTGAATTAGTTTTCTGAAATAAACAATGCCTGCCTGGTGCACAACAAGCATTGTCCTATCTTTGAATAATAGAGAGAGATGTCACAATCAAAATGCTAATTTATGGTTTGCATTAAACGAATAAAGATAGCTAGCATCTATTATGTCCTGACAAAACTATATGTTCTTTTGTTGTTTTTTCTGTAATATTGATATATAGGAAAATTTCTCATATTGAAATTTTATGCTAACAATGATTTTGTTACTGATTCACAGTGGAAAACGCTACTTCACCTTTGAATTCCATTTTTTTAAAATAATTACTATAAAAATCAACGAGTGGTCGATCCTAGATCCATATTTAGTGGATAGATAAATATGTAGTTGAAATTATTGACTCCATTAACCTTGAATTATTTGTAAATATTTAGGTTTTGTTTTTTTACAAAAAATAGATATTAATTTGATGAATATCTTACACCAGTACCATGATGACAAAAAATATTACAAAAAATAATAATTTTATACATACGACAATTTATGAGCTAATAATTTCAGTGTTTTTAATTAAGTTTTTCTTTCTTTTTCCGGAAGGAATGCAAAGTATATAAATAAAAGCATTGTTTTCTCCCACCATGATGAGTACTTATCTCAAATACTATACGTGAAAGCATTGATTAATTCTCAATAATCTTAGCCGACATCACTTTTTTAATTTTTCAACTTTTTTGCCATATTTATATAATATATATCAGGATAATCAAACAACAAATGTAGAATCATTTTTTGATTTAATGATTCCATAAACAGAAATAACAGAAACCCTTTCTTTGTCTACAAGACTACAATAATGTTCTATAGATAAGAATACTTGTCATAAAAATGAACAATTGCAAATCACATCTAGCTATATCGCAAGAGCAAGACTATATTTATTTTGTGCTGAAGAGATAAGTTTAGTGTCTAAATCATTTGATGTATAATATATAGGATAATTATAATCTTAACACATAATATGTAGAATCATAAAATATATATATATATATATATATATATATATATATATATATATATATGAGCTGGTTATGCTCCTTATCAACAACATGGGTGTGGCTCATTGTGAATGATCAAATATATATCGATATATACTCTTTGCTTTACAGTTTATTAAAGTCAAGTACTGAAAATTCAGTATATCTAATAGATAGTGACTCATGCAATAGATTGAGACACAAGAATGTTCAGAGTGGCAGCAATGCGAAGCATGTGTATCCATGTTTGCCACTCCAATCATTGACGTGTACTGTGCAAACCTAGCTATCACAAGAAGTGATGGAATGCTGTTGTTTTTTAAAAGGTCGAGGTGTAGTCACTTGATATGTTAATGTCCATTAAATTGTTATCGTGGTAATAGTTGTTGTATTCTTTTGGTTTTAAAGCAGGTTGTGTATTCTCTGATTGGTGCTCCCACCTCAGATTGTATCTTATGAATATGAGATAGATAGGTCAGGTAGAGCATAGTCAGCGACTTATCCTACTGTATATCAGTCTGAAACGTTTTGTTTCAACTGTCTCTTTTTTCTATAATAGAATATATATTTGCTGTTTAAAAAAAAAAAAAGAAGTGATGGAGATTATTGATCACAATTAAATAGTCTTTTAATTACATTAGTTAAGAAAATTTAACAGGATTCTTTTATTACCATCTTAGCTGTGAATCTTATTTTCTACCTTAACTCTTATTTTTTGACAGGTTATAATATTGGGCTAATTACAAAAGTACCAAGAAATGAATAAAAGAATTATGAGTTAAAAAAAACTAACATACTAATAATTAATAATTAATATTTGTCTTGTATAATGTTGGACTAAACTATTTGTGACTTGTGACTCCAAATCACAGTTTAGATATATAAGATTGGTTTAATTTAACTAATGTTTAAATTCGGAATATATATATAAATATAATCACTTGACTAAAGTGTAGAAATAATCAACTAACACGTACCCAATCAATCGTTAATAAGACAAATTATCCGTAGCAGTTATAAACAGTGCTATATATGACAAAGAACGTATGAAATTTAATCTATGTTCTACTTTTTCTCTTTATTTCCTTTTTTTTCTTAGTTTTACATTTTAAGAAGAAACGAAAACCTAATCATCACGTGCAATGTTTTGATTCAGTGGAATAAGGCCATCTGAACACCTAATAAGATAAACAGTGCCTTGAAGTCTTTAACTTATGCAACCCATTTCTAAAGATTCTATTCAACACAATTAATGTTGATAGAAAAGTTTTTTTTTTTCTTTAAAAGAAAACGAAAAGAAACCGCCCTTTAGGTGGAACCAGATTCACGGTAGCTATTTTTCACACATATACAAAATATATATATATATATATATATATATATAAAGTTTAATTATTATGATAGTGTAAACGAATAATTGAATGATATTTAATTATATCTTTTTATTTATATAATTTTTAAAATATTAATCAGTAAAATTAATAAACTTATAATTAATTAAGGAGGATTGTGATGGAATGTTGGTGTAAAATATTTTACATTAACTATATATACTAATTAAACTTATATATATATATATATTAAAAATATACAAATAAACAAATGTTTTGGAATTGCTTAGAAGCTAGAACCAGCTCAATAATTAAAAAAAAAACGAATATTAATTTGTAGCAAAAATAGGAATTTTCTGGTGGATTTTTATAGGCAAACTTGTAGTGTGCTTACTTGTAAGAACTCTAATGCTTATAAAGAAGTATATGTAAGAGATGGAGTGTGAAGAATTGCATAAAGTGTATGCATTTGGGACTCATTCATTGGCCTTACTTATAAGGCTTTCATTGAATTAAACTTATGTTTTCTAGATGATGACGTGTGAAAGCTACCTTTGATTCAGATCCTTTATTTACAATGTTTATTATCAACATATGGTAGCCATGTTTGCATTTGCACTAGATTTGAGGTTGATGGTAAAATGGATTTCAATTCTATGATTCTCGCAAAATATCCTCACGCAAAAGTAGATAATTATTCGAAAAAATAGGTTTGAATATAAGATCTGAATCTGTAAAAAATATGCAAGTATGGATATTATAGTATTTAACTTACGTAGTTTTGTATCTTTTATATATATATATAATATTACATAATTGTATTTTTGAGTGAAAATATTGCTAAAAATATTATTTGTATTATAATTTATGATAAATAATATAATTATAGAATAAAAAAAACATATAATATATTTTAGGAAAATTTACTAAGACAAAAATACAATTTTCAAGAAAAATGAATTATAAAAGAAATCTTAATAAACTTACAACATTATTTAATGTTATGATAAAAAATATAAGTTTATGTGTAATCATATAAAATTTTAAAGAGTATCTTATGATTTGTTCTATGTTTAATGTAATGTTGGTTTGTTTTTTATATTATGTTCATTTATATGTAAAAAATATTGATTTATTATTTTTATAACAAGTAAAGTGCGGGTTGCATCTCCAAGTATCAGTACATAGTACTCAACAAGTAGGGATATTTATAGGGTTAGATGTCTAATGACTCAGTCCAACCCAAAATGATTTGATTGGATTTTTTTATATTGGTTGAAGTCCAATCCAACCTAATCAAACCCAATCCCCTACAGGTTGGATTATAGGTTCAGTGACTTGAATCCGAGACCTAACCCAACTCAATCCAATAATTATAGTATATTATTAATTATTATTTTAAATAAAAAATATCTTTAATAATTCAATTTATAATAATTTCTGAAGTTATTGTTGATTGACTAAGCACGTTTCTGAAGTTACAAGGATGATATGTCCTGAACATGTTACTAATGATTGTAAAGAGATGTTATGTCAAACACTAAGTACATGAGTTTTTAAGATTTAGGCCAATGAATTCTTTTTATCGATAAGACTCTAATGTGTCTTTAGTAAAAACCTTTTAAACACGAACAAAATTCAAATAAAATACTTTGTATTGAAAATATAGATTAATCCTACTGATGTAGTGATGTCTGGTTATAGATGTATGTGTTATAACATCTGAAAATTGATTATTCACATTATCAGAGCTAATAGTTTATTGTTTATGTTTATGTTTATGTTACAACAATGATATATTCTTTTTTTTTTAATATCCTATAAAATATATAAAAAAAAGTTCTAAACATTTCATTTATTTTTTTAAAAAATATTTTTTAAAATGTTGATCCCATTAATCAAATTCAACCTGTTTTATGGTAGGTTGGGTTGGATTGAGTTTGATAAAAAGACAAAAATTCAACCCAACCCAATAAATTGTGATTGAATTGAGTCTTGAATTTGCCTAAACCAGACTCAATATAACCCGTGAATACTCCTACTAACAAGTAAAAGGATGAGATTAAAATTACTATCTATATGAGACCGAGTAAATGGATTCAAGTAATAGATACGATTGTACCCTATCCAAAACCTACCCATAGTTAATGGTTAACCTTTTCATAATTTTTTGAGTAACCAATCGAGACAGCATTAAATTTGTCTTTATTACATCGGTTATTATTTCAATTTTTTATTATTTCTAGTTTTTGAAAGGTCGACGTAATACTTACTTTTTTTAAGTGTATAAGAAAATGAGATTAGTACAATGGAAGTACAAATTAAGTTGAAAGTAAATTTTTCTACTTTTCAAAAATAGAGAAATAGTATAATAAACTTTAAAAAAGGTAGAGCATATGCTTGAAAACTTGTATAACGAAAATAATTCTTCTATTTTTTATGTTAATTTCTTTTAATTTAAAAACATTACATTAACCTATCTTATATGCTTAAAAATATAATATTATTCTACACAAC
Organism: Psophocarpus tetragonolobus; assembly: GCA_037954015.1. Classification (NCBI taxonomy): domain Eukaryota; kingdom Viridiplantae; phylum Streptophyta; class Magnoliopsida; order Fabales; family Fabaceae; genus Psophocarpus; species Psophocarpus tetragonolobus. Next base: position 78,413,064 of record CM075690.1, read on the forward strand.
CACGACACAAATAATACATAAAAAACAAAAATAGTTACATGAAACTTCAAAAATATCTCTGTTATTTGCCTTTTTTTTTAAGATATTTATTTTTTTTTTTATTCTCTTGGAAAGTTGGGTAAACGCCGTAATGCCTTTAGTTCACGGGCAACTATAAGGGAGAAGTAATTTCCTTTTTCCATTTATACTCAAATTGTTGTCAAACTTGTAGTGTATTCAAAGATAAGAGAAAGTGCTCAATGTCGGCATAAAATAATTAAAAAAAAATATATCATTGGGTCAACATATCCATGTAATCCACACACAATACAAACCATGGATCTCTGGTTTCCTTGGTTAAATTCAAAATGCCACGTGATGCATTCTTGGACGAATCTTTTATGTTGGTTTCAAACTTGTTAAGTCAGGACTTGGAATACAAGCAACAAGCAACAATAATCAACAAATCTTCCTTGAGAAAACTACAAATAAAAGTTTATCTATTTCCCTATGTTGAGTGGTGGTTCCAACACAAAAATATAATAAATCAAATTTTATGTTAATGTTCTCTCTAGCAAATTTTGACACTATTAGCTTGTAGAGATTAATGACTGAGTTTTTTAAACATGTTAATAAGGTTTGATTGTTTGTGTAAAAATGTTTATTAGAAAGGCAAAACTTTAAGAGCTTCCACATCATAAAAAATTAGTTAAAGTGAAAAATTATTACTTATGAGTTGGGTGCTAATCCTACCATGGTTTTAAAAAAGATTCTATGTTAGGATTTTAGTGGTGATGTTAACGTTGTTAGGTTTGTTGATTGCAACTACATTAACTGCTTTTACTTTTGAATTTTCACAATAATAATAAAATCATGATAAAATTATAGCTGTAATCCCAATTTAAAACCTTAAACTCAATGAATCAAATTAAAACTGAAAAATTAGTAATTCAAAAGATTGATGCATATGGGTGTAAAATTCTGTTAAGAAATTATCTATATAATTATTTAGTGGAAGAGAACTCGTCTATTTAGTGGAAGATCCATATTCAATTTTCTCTATGTATAAAATTTTGAGTCAGAACAATCACATACCGCCGCGAATAGGATTAATCTCTTACTAACCTAGATAATAAGTTAATTAGAGGACATCATTAATATCTTGTCACAAAATAAAAGGTTAGTAAAGTTGACACATACAAATTTAACTATCCCAACCTAACTAATTTGAACTTTAAATTCGACTTCAAAATTTTTTGGATCCATACTTAATTAAATCCATTCTCACCCTACTAAAAATATTCTAACCCTGCTAAAAGTATGCCTTGTCCGCCAAAAACCACAAAACCTATTTCCTACAAGTAACATAGTACTATCTAGTGAATAAAATTAAAGTAGTTTCTTTTTTTTTTTCTTATAACCGAAAGCAACCCAAAATCAAAGTTTTAAAGTCAAATCCAAGAGTTCATGGTTGTTACTCTAAAATTCAAACTTTTCATCTGGATGAGCCAGCTTCCAGACTTGGTCAGCAAGCTTATTATCACAATATGCCCCGTATGCAAATTGAAGAGGATTGTACCTGCTGTTGCTGTTATAAGGTTTCAAGTTTCAACCAGTTTGCAATCATGCACCTACATGCATGCATCTTCCATACGCTACATTTGTTGAAACAAAGCCACAAACTTTAATCAAAGATCTGGAAATAAAGCAAGTGTGTTTGAATTGGGCAATTGGCCGCTGATACATCTATTAGTAATAATATTTTACTTCAGATCCACACAAAAAATTAGAAACATGATATTTACACAATTTTGGAAAACAATGTCTAATGTAAAATATTACTATCGTATCATATGATGATTTGTAGGATTGAAACAGTGATATATGAGATTTCGTTATCTTAAAGAAATCTTCGACAAATTTTCTATAGAAATCAACATCCTCAAGAAAGCTATGAATGTCTTTTACATTAATTGGCAGAGAAAACTTCTCAATAACATCTACTTCGACTTTACCGACCTCAATCTCCTTAGTTGAAAGTTTGTGGCCCAAAACAATACTTTTAGTCAACATGAAGTGACATGTCTTCCCATTAAGCATCAAATTAGTCTCTATGCATATTTTGAGAACCACCTCAAGATTTGAAAGGCAAACACATCAAAGGATTGAAAAAAATAAAACTGAGAAGTTATCCATAAACACTTCTATGCTCTTCTCCACCAAATCCAAAACATAGCTAACTTACATATTTAAAATATTGTTAGAGCATTACAAAGACCAAATGACATCTTTTTATAACCAAACACTCCAAATGGGCATTGAAAGTTGTTTTCCCTTGATCAACAAGATCAACTACAATTTGATTATAACTTAATATCTATCAAAGAAGCAATAATAAGTTTTGTCGGCCAATCTCTCAAGCATTTGATCCATGAATGGTAGAGGGAAGGGAAGTGATATTTTCTAGTTATCTGATTTAGTTTGCGGTGGTCTATGCACATCCTCCGGCTAGTGACTATCATTATGGGAGTAAGCTCATTCTTCTCATTTCTAATCACTATCATGTCACCCTTTTTAGGCACCACTTGCACATTACTTACCTATGCAATGTTAGAGATTGGGTAGATCATTCAAGCTTCAAGCAGCTTGAGCACCTCCTTTCTAGATTGAGATGAATTGTCAGCAATCAAGATTGGAATGAAATTGGTCATTATAAGGGGATACAAAGAATTGATTGTTGAGAGTGATTTTCTTGTGATTGTCTAGATTATTAATGTTGTGATTCAAAGAAATATCTCTTAACATGATCTTGTTTCTTGAATCGTTGAGATGGTTGTGAACTTTGATCAAATTTATTGGAATCATGTGTTTAGAGAAGCTAATTCAGTAGCAGATAATCTTACCAAATATGAATTATCATTGTCTTAAGACTTACAAGACTTAAGTGGTGTGAGTGTCGAAGTTTTTTATTTTCCTCCTCGTTTCATTATGGGCCCCTTATGAGCAGATAGATGTGGAAAAATATATTGTCATGCATAGCTTTTTATGTATAATTATTATTTTTTACATTTTAAATTTACTTCCTAAAAAGCTTAAAAAATGAATTTCAAATAAATTTATAATAATTTTTATAAATAGTTTAATTAATGAAAATAAAATTTTCATTAACTTAATGAAAATTTTGTTTAAAAAGTTTTTTATACCAAAAATTTCAAATAAATTTTATTAATGAAATTTTATTAATGAAAATTTCAAATAAATCATCATCAAATTGTATCAATGGAAGTTTTGTTTAAAAATTTTCTTAATTTCAAAAACTAGCGCAGAAATTAAATGTTGTGATACAAAAATTTCAATATGTTGTGATATCTTTATATATTTAATGTTTAAAAAATTTTGTATTATTTTGACTATATCTAATAAGTTTACAATATTTTTTTTTTAAAAAAATTAAATGTTAGTATTATATAAACTAGATCACAAGTGGTGGTGTTTTATAGGGAACCAAAATCATAAATATTAGACATTCCTTTGTTCTATTTTATGTTGTCATAAACTAGTTAGAGAAGAGGTTCACCAACTAACTGTGCACTCCTTTCCCTCCCCCAAATAAACCATGGAGGTAATTGCAAGAAAGATGGAAGAAATTGGTTGGGATGGGAGAGGATCAGCTTGTGAGTGGACATATCCATGCATGTTTCTAAGAAGAAAGGTGTCATTAGCAATAATTGATTTGGCTATTCAAGAAACGGCACTACAAACATGCAAATATTGGATAAATGGTAATTGCATGTACGGTCAGAGATGCCAAAATTTACATGCATGGTCTGACAAGGAAGGAATTGACACCAAGAATATTAAGGTGAGTTTGTTTTTTGTTTCTTGATGTATTTCTTAAGTGTAATAGTGTCATTTCTTGGTTCTTGATGTATTTCTAATTCTCTTGCAATACTTTGTACAGGAGGACAATCGACAACCCAAGAGATTAGTTTGGTGGACAACACCTCCTATAACATTTGTTAAGATCAACTGTGATGGAGCATTCACTTCTCATGGAAATAAAGTTGCTGCAAGAGGGGTTGTGAAGGATTGGAAGACTAATTTTCTTCTTGGATTCTCCACATCCCACTATTTTCAAAGTTGAATTACAATGCTCAAGTTCATGATCTTTAGGTTATTTTGCAGCTTCATCTTCTACAATAGGTCCATCCATTGAAATCATAATCTTTCTAGACTTATCCATTATTGTTGGTTCATGTCCAGCTCCTATTAATCCAAAAGATATATCAAACTCTTAAGTCTTTAACTGTCTTGATGTACAAGTTCCAACTCTTACGAGAATCTCAAAACTTACAAGAATAAAATATTACCCAATAATTGACTAAATCAACCTCGATCTAGCTCCTACAACTTCATTCATTAATGTTGATCAACTCCACAAGGTGAATCCTTTCTAGTAAGTTAGATCAAAGGTGCTACTATATTTTCGGACTCCTTTTTTAATCTTCAATTGTATACAACTGATAATAAAATTCATGTTTCTCTCTTATAGTCTTCAGACATTCTTTCCATACACTACCCACCTTAGCTGGATCTCGACAACTTCTCAACTAAAATTTCCTGACTAAAAAAATTCCACTCCTTTCAAAACAACTCATATAAACCAATCACTTCAAGGTTTGATTATTGATATGGTGACATTCCAATCTTAAAACGTCTTGACTTTATACACTTGATCTATCACGTATCAATATTAAGCAATGCAATAATTTTTACCATTTTCCTTTTCTATATACGTTGTTGCTCCCCACTGTGATATTTAGAATTTCATCCTCTACTCTATTCTAAGGAAACCTCCAACTGACTTAAAAGATTATAAAACCCTAAATTTATCCAAAAATGTTGATTGAGTAGATACCAATCCTACTAATCTAATGTTGAGGAAAACTAAAATATGTCAAACACAATCTATCTGAATACGATTAGTAGATAACCAATCCATCGCTAGAGTTATGTCCATGTTCATCCAAACTAACCGATCAAGCTAGACCTTAAACGTACCTCAACTCAATTAAATTTTACCATTTATGATCTTACATCTTTCTCGTTTATAGCTCATGAAAATAAACTCACAACATCACATTTTGGAAAATAAGAACAAATCATCTATGAGAACATCTCACAAGAAGTTGATGTTTGAAGAAAATTCATTACAATGGAATTTTGAGGGCACCTTTCACAATTCTATCGCAAATCCTTTCTTTCAAACAACTTCATCTTGCTCGAATATGAAGAGAATAAAAGAAACATTTCCCCTATGCCAACAATCGTTACAATATACATACCAAAAACAGTATAATTCTTATTTCATAATCATTTCAACTCATCACAATGAAAACTCAAGGGTGGGAAGGATTTTATGTCATCGTTTAACTTGAAGCAAACATTGTTTTAGAATAGTAATCATCACACATAATTCAATTTTAATCACACGTCATACAAAATAAGTCATACAATTCAAGTCACATTATATTTTCATACATCTTAAACACAAATTAATCACATATACACACGCACACTCACCCTTTCACACCACACACTAGAAACACAGTAAACTTATTCCCTGCAAGTTCATGTATAGAAACTAACTACTCTGATATCATTAATGTAACATCCCAAATTTATATATACTATTTACATCATAAATTCTCTAAATAATTGTTTAAATTACTATTATCTATATTTTCAAATACTGAGATATAAAATTTTCATTATATTATACTCAATATTAAAGCATATATGACAACACTTTCAAAGTTCAAAATAAAATATAACATAGTACATAAAATCTCAACTCGCCAAGCAAACATCATCGCCTAGTAAGACCTAGGGAAGCTTACCTAGCGATAGTTGTCGCCCAACGAGGGTCCTATATCAAACTATCCTAGTAATAGTGTTTAATTTGCTTTGGGTAAGACCTCTCGATGGGAGCAAAACTACCAAATAGGTTAACAAAGACTAAAGTTCATTAGGCGAGACCTGCCGCCCTACGAGACCCTACATATAACAAAATATTTGCTATCAAAACCAACTAATTGCTGACATATAACTCTACATTCTTATAACATGCATGTAATTCATCTATCTCTTTACACCATGTTCACACAACTTTTATATAAAAGATAATGATCCCATAAGCTTAACAACAATTCCTATAAATTCAAATAACAATATTTCTACACAAATCTCTTATATACATATTCAACAATAAAATAACATCTTTTGAGACTTTCGGCCACAATCTGACATACTTCACTACAGAGCATTTTTTTCTCTCCACATCATCACTACTATCTGCTCCCTGCAAATTACGATCACCACTGTCATACATAAACATTGTAAGGGTAAGCTAACATAATGCACAATAAACCATTATATTAGTCATAAAGCATGAAAGTTACACAACATTTATATTTAATACTATCAACACACATTCAGTAATAGTAAACAACCAATCAATCACTCTTATTTCCACTTGAACATAAGCACTTACAATCAATTAATAATATTTATGCTCCACATAAACATAAACATTCACAACCAATCAATCACACTTATGTTTCATCTAAACATAAGTACTCACAATCAATCAATCACACTTATGATCTACCTGAACATAAGCATTAATAACATTCAATTGACACTTTTCGAAAAGACTAACAACATAGAATTCAAATACCAAGGTAGTGCCCATCTAACTTCACCTACACTAGTATGTGGTATCTAACAAATTCATCTGATACCCAGTTGAAGTCTGAGCATACTTATCTAACACCAGGTGCATTATCACCGTAACCAGGCCTAACACTACATCGTTATCATAACTAGACCTAGCACCAGGATTACTTGCCTTATTGGTGTGTTATAGTCGTAATTAAGCCTAACATCAAGTGCATTATCGTCGTAATCAGGCTTACCACCACATAATCTTCACAACACAATTCATCAATACTCATTCTTAACGAATTGCAAACTCTAAAATTCAAATCACAATTTTAACATAACATCTCATCAGTATATATATATATATATATAGACACACATACATATATCACCACAACATGGATCATAATGTAATCCATCCTTGCTAAATTCTCAAAACACTCATCAACTCAATATCATCATTATCAGTTAGAACATCAAGATGCATTTCCTCACAGTTTCAACTACCCACTCATCATCAACTATTCATTTATCACCAAAATAATTAATAAACATCCATCATCACCCAAATTATCAGTAAATATCCCCAAAATCTTCAACAAACAACAATAGCATCAAAATCATCATTTTCATTACATAAACAACTTGTCACATTAATCACCTCAAACTATCAATTTCACATAACATCCAAATTCAGCTCAAAATGCTAAATCAGCCACAACCTATTAATATTAACACCCTTAAATCATAATATTTCAAAGTTAAACACTCCAAATTACAAATCAATCAATTTAATCACAACTTATTTCAAGAACAAAACCCAAATTCTCATTCACCCAAAACACCCAATTTTGCATAACACTCAAATCATAAACAAAAGTCCAATTGCTTAAAATCAATTAATTTCTCAGCTATTAAATCATAGTTTATTAATTTAAAATTAAAGATTTAGCTTCCCAAACCTATTTCTCCCTTTAAAAGTTAACTCATATAGAAAGGGAAGGATTAATCCGAAGAAATTCCCAAAATCCTAACAGGAAAACCCAAATCCAATAGCAACCTAAGAAAATTAGAATTTTTAAAGGAATTCTCTTTTAACGGGAACAATAGGATCGAAAACGATAAAAAAAAGTTCGTTGATTAATTATCAGACTTACCTATAATAACGATAACTCAACAACAGTAGCTATGGAAGAGATCGCATCGAAATCCGTCAACGTATTACGGACCATGCAAACGAATGAAGAGTGACGGTGAGAGAGAGAATGAAACGAAGGAAAAAAGAAAAATAAAGAGAAAAGTAGAAAGAAGTGTGTGTATATATATCATGGAGGTGTATTTAGTATTGCTAAATAAAACCCTTCATTTCGATAATAGACTTTCCAAAAACTTCTCAAACCTCAATTAAAACCTTCTGAAACAAAAAAATAATTATTATTTCTTACCTATTCACCTTTTTATTATCAAACGAATATCACCACAAAGCATTAATATCAATAATAAACTGATCACACCTCAATTCAATTAATAATTTAAGTAAAAACTTAAATTTAATTTTCTGTAATATTTATTTCCTTTTGATCAATAATCTATTAATTAAATCGATCCTTACACTTGAAAAAGTGTTCGATGTTAGAAGCTAAATTATCAGCAATCAAGATTGGAATGAAATTGGTCATTCAAGGTGATACAAAAAAATTTATTATTGAGAGTGATTCTCTTGTAGTTGTCCAGATGATTAATGTTGTGGTCCAAAGAAATATCTCTTGCCATGATCTTGTCTCTTCAATCATTGAGATGGTTGTGAACTTTGATCAAATTTACTAGAAACATGAATTTAGGGAAGCTAATTCAGTAGCAAATAGTCTTGCCAAATATGAATTGTCATTGTTTCAAGATTTACAAAAACTTAGGTGGTGTGAGCGTCAAATTTTTTTTATTTTCCTCCTTATTTCATTCATTATGAGCACCCTGTGAATCGATAGTTGTGAAAAAATATATTGTCATGCATAGCTTTTTATGTAAAATTATTATATTTTGCCTTTTAGATTATTCGTATACGTTAGTGAATCTTTTTTAAATTCTTGGTTATAGTGGATTCAAAGAGTTAATAAAAATGTCTTGTTGTACCAACTTAGTTTATATTCACTTAAATTTAAAAATCTGTACATTATTGAATTACATAAAGAACGGCAGCTATTGGATTTTGATTGGTAGATTGCATCTTCTATTCATTTTTATGCACAGTCATTAACAGATTTGATCGAATGCCACTTTGTTTGGCAAAATGGCACAAGTGAGCTTTTAAAATGAGCAAGTTTTCATTGCATTAAATCAATATTAAAAATATAACAGTGCTTGATATACAAATTCAGGGTTTACGTTCATCTTCAATGGGATTGGGGATTTCAAGTGGCTACAGTGGAATGGTGGACAAGCCAAATGATCAATCTAAAATAGAAGCCAAGTATCCAGCTATTCTGTTTAAGCAGCATTTAACTGCATATGTTGAGAAGATATATGGAATGATTCGTGATAGTTTAAAGAAAGAGATTAGTCCATTCTTAAATTTGTGCATACAGGTAAGCATAATGTTTAAGATCAAATTCCATGGTACAACATTATGCTTGGTATTGTTTGATTAGGTAAATCTTTTATCACCATTGGCAGGCACCAAGAACCATAAGGACTAGATCAATAAGAGGGTCATCCAGAAATAACCATTCAAATATTGTTGCAAAACAACAGGCATTGCATATGCATTGGAGAGGCATTGTGGACAAGTTAGATACCGTTTTGCATATATTGTCTGATAGCTATGTAAGCATGAATTAATCAATGTTGTTTGTCTGGTTTGTACTTATCAGAGAAGAGATTTCCAATATTCTTAATCTTGTGACTTCAGGTCCCTCCCATCATAACAAGGAAGATATTTAGTCAGGTTTTCTCATTCATGAGTGTCCAGCTCTTTAATAGGTCAGCAGCATTTTGATTCAATTGCACTAAAAACATCTTCCAGTAGTAAATGTTTATTTAACTAAATATAAAAGAAGAAGAAGCTAGTAATTTGGCTCAGCCCAACAACAAAGACAGCAGTACCATTCTTCAAACAGAAAATTGTTTTAAAGGCTGTAAATAATTAGATTATTCCAGAATTCTATGAGATGTACATTTTTAGGATTATTGTTTTTGTTTTGTCCTTATCCATACAGCATATACCCTGTATATAATGTAATGATTGGCATGATCAATAGATACAGAAATCCATTCATAATATTCTCCTTTTTTGTCTGTTATCTTTTATGGTATCAGAGCTCCTCCCTGGAGCTCTGCTGATACTGCAAAATGGCATCATCATCGCCTTCCAACACCACCACTACCTCCCTGAAACCGTTCCTACTGACCCAAGTCTGAATCCATCTAGTCCCTTTTTCATTCATCCTAGTGAGAGCCCGTCGTCCGTTGTAGTCTCCCCTGCTCTCACCAGTCCAAATTTCCATTCATGGTCACGTTCCTTTCGTATGGCTATGATCTCTAAAAACAAGATGGCCTTCTCACTGGCACCGTACCTGTCCCTACCACCACTAATCCTTCCTTCCCTTCTTGGGAACGTTGCAATACTCTGATCATGTCATGGTTACTAAACTCACTTTCCCTTTCAATTGCTCAAAGCGTGATATACTTCGATTGTGCCATAGACATCTGGATGGATTTGAAAGAGCGCTTCTCTCAGAGTGATTTGTTGCGCATAGCAGAATTGCAGGAAGAAGTCTATGGCCTTAAACAGGGCCAACACTCTGTTACTGATTATTTCACCAATCTCCGAGCTGTCTAGGAAGAACTCGATAGTTTCAGGCCTCTCACTCCTTGCAATTGTCTTGCTCGTTCTTACCATCAATAGGATTTCATAATCCACTTTTTGAAAGGACTTTATGAGCATTTCAATGTTGTGTGCTCTCAAGTTCTGTTGATGGACCCTCTTCCTCCTGTAAACAGAGTTTTCTCTATGGTAATCCAACATGAAAAGCAGCACCATCCTCGTCAAGAAGAAGAAGCGCCCAATAATTTTGTTAATGCTGCTAGAACTCCTTTTCCCAATGCTGGTAGAGGACGCGGATATGGCTCCTCTAGCTCTTCTTCTTCCTCTCAAACCAACGTTGGTAGAGGAAATTTTTCTCCCAAAAATTCCGGCAAAGGGAACAGAAAACACTGTGTTTATTGCAGGCGTGACAGACACACGGTGGATGAATGCTACGGAAAGCTTGGATACCCTCCGAGTTATCCTCATTACCCCGGACGTCCAAAATTTCATAACCCATCGTTCTCCTCTGTCAACAGTGCCAACACCACCACCCAAGAAAGCTCTCACGAAGAAGACAGAGTTTCTAGGGATTCCTCCAACAGGCCAAGTCTTGTTATCACACAAGTCAATATCAATGTTTGATGGAACTCTTCCAACAATCAAATGTTGCAACAGCTAGCTCAAGTGACCTTCAGCCCATTTACGCTAATGCTTCTCACATGGGCCCAACCCCCAATTTTGGTCCAAACAGTAGTAGATTTGTTTTTTGCACCAGGAATACCACTAATATTCATTTAGACAACAATTCTTCACACACCACACCTTGGATAATAGACTCTGGAGCAATTGACCACATTTCTTGTTATTTAAATTTTTTTCAAAGATTATTCTCCAATTAATCCTGTCCATATTCACTTACCTAATGGATCTACTGTTGTGGCACGTTTTTCTAGAACTGTTTATTTCACTCCACATTTTGTTCTACATTATGTGCTCTATGTTCCTAATTTTAACTTTAATCTTCTTTCCATTTCCAAATTAATTTCTACTCTTCCATATCATCTTATTTTTTTTGACAAGATTTATCACATACAGGAGGTAAGCTCGTTACAGATGATTGGTTTGGCTAGCTTGAAACAAGGTCTCTACCATTTAGTAATCAACAAAGAAGGACGTCTTCCAACCTTTTCCTCTTCCGCCAATAGTCTCACTGCCAACACCAACAACAAAAACCTTTGGCATCTTAGATTAGGCTATTTGTCCGGTTCCCATCTCAATTTGCTCCATGAGCAATTTCCTTTTATTTCAAAATATATTAATGAAACATGTGATATTTTTCATTTGTCTAAACAAAAGAAATTGCCATATTCTATTAGCACTAGTAGAATACATATGGATATTTGGGGTCCTTTTTTCTAAACCCTCTATATATGGTCACAAATATTTTCTAACCATTCTTGATGATTTTAGTAGATGCACATGGATTGTTTTATTAAAATCAAAGGTCTAGGTGTAATCACATGTCCAAAATTTCATTGCCTTGATAGAAAATCAATTTGACACTACAGTAAAAATACTTAGATCCGATAATGGTCCCAAATTTTCTTTTAAAATTTTTGCTTCCAAAGGGATCATTCACCAAACAAGTTGTCTTGATACACCACAACAAAATGGTAGAGTAGAAAGAAAACACCAACACATTCTCAATGTAGCCCGTGCCCTTAGGTTCCAATCAAACCTACCCACTCATTATTGGTCCTATGCTATTAAGCATGCTATTTTTCTAATTAATCGAGTACCATCACCAATCACCATAAATAAATCCCCTTTTGAACTCTTACATAATAAACCACCAGATTTTCAATGCTTAAGGTTTTTGGTTGTTTGTGTTTTGCTTCAACCCATGGACATCGCCAAAAATTTGATCCAAGGTTCAAACGAGGTATTTTTCTGGGGTTTCAAACTGGAACTAAAGGTTATGTTATTTTGGATCTTCACACCAAAAATATTATTTCAAGAAATGTTATTTTCCATGAGATATCTTTCCCTTTTTCTCTCAACTCTCAGCCCAGCCCACATGATTTTATTTCATCATCAACCCCAAGTCCTACCCATAAGCCCATTTCACTACCAAGTCAACCCATACATGCACCACCCCTTGACCAAACACATTCTCACAACCCATCCTTCGTTCACCCAAACACACCAAGCAACTCCACTGATTCCCAATCTCTTCTTCCCAATTTCAATTCAACCCTTGAATCGGCTTCTTCCTTCCCAAACCAACCGCCCCTCCCTCCGCCTTCCCCATTGTTCTTTACCTCGCCACAATCAAGCGCTCCCTTCGCCACTTACTCCCCTGTTCCGAACGATCACCACACCTCTGTTTCTCCCATCCCACCCTCATCACCTCCCATCCAACCCGTGTCCCCTATTCTCAGTCTCACTTTGCTGATTACTATTACAATACTTCATTCACTCCACCAAATCAATCATCCTCAATGTGCAAGCATCCGATTCAATCTGTGGTCAGTTATGCTCGCCTCTCTCCTTCACACAAACACTATCTTTTGTCTTTGTCCTCTGAAGTTGAACATAGGTCCTACAGTGAAGTTGTTCAACACTCTTGTTAGAGAGATGTTTTGCAAACAGAGATAGATGTCTTGGTGCTTAACAAGACTTGGGACGTTGTGGAACCTCCTCCTAACATCAAACCTATCGGATGCAAGTGGTTTTACAAGATAAAACGAAACCCCGATGGCAGCATCGAGCGTTACAAAGCTCGCCTTGTCGCAAATGGGTACTCTCAAATTGAAGGCGTGGACTATTTTGACACTTTTTCACCAGTTGTCAAAATGGCCACAATTTGAGTTGTCTTGGTCGTTGCCTCTGTTCATCGTTGGACTCTTCAACAACTTGACGTAAGCAATGCATTTCTGCACGGAGACCTTACAGAGGATGTGTATATGTCTTTACCCCCGGGATTCTCTGGACACTCCTCTACTTAGTGTTGCAAGCTCCGCAAATCCCTCTATGGTCTTAAACAGGCAAGTTGATGCTGGTATGACAAGCTCTCTCATCTTCTTTTTACTTGTGGGTATCAGCAGGCCCAGGCTTATCACAACTTATTCATCAAAGCCAGTAATTCGGCGATTACTGTTTTGATCATATATGTGGATGACATAGTCCTTACCGGTAACTGTAATTCTGAAATTACTGCCATTAAACATGCATTACACACCCATTTTCGCATCAAAGATCTTGGCATCCTAAAATATTTTTTAGGCATAGAAGTTGCACATTCTGAAGCTGGTATATCTTTATGTCAATATAAATATTGTCTGGATCTATTATCTAGTGTTGGTATGCTTGGGTGTAAGCCTTCCACCACCCCTATGGACAGTTCATTACGACTTCATAAAGACTCTAGTCCACCTCTGGTTGATCCTCTTGCGTACCGAAGGCTAGTAGGCCAATTACTATACTTAACCAGCACACGCCCGGATATTGCATTTGCCACACAACAGTTAAGCTAGTTCATGGCTCATCCTACTCAAGTTCAATACCGGGCTGCTATGTGTGTCCTTTGATACCTCAAAAGTTGTCCTGGCAAAGGCTTAATCTTCTAGCGTGATTCACTTATTCAATTTCTTGGATTCAGTGATGCTGACTAGGCTACTTGTGCAGATTCCCGATGTTCAGTGACCGGTTACTGCTTCTTTCTCGGTAATTCTTTGGTCTCTTGGAAAACAAAGAAGCAGTAGACCGTCTCTCGCTCTTCATCAGAAGCTGAATATCGCGCCCTTGCCACAGCAACATGTGAATTACAATGGCTCACTTACCTACTCACCGATCTTAAAGTTTCCTTCTCCAAACAAGCTATTCTCTATTGTGACAATTAGAGTGCTCTCCACATTGCTACAAATCCAGTTTTTCATGAGCGCACAAAGCATTTGGAGATCGATTGCCATCTGGTTCGCGAAAAGAACCAAGCAGGATTAATGCGGTTATTACTGATATCTTCCTCCAATCAATTGGCCGACATGTTTACCAAAGCCCTTCCTCCTAGACTATTTATTGCCAATCTATCCAAGCTAGAGCTACTTGACATCTTTGCACCTCCAGCTTGTGGGGGGCTAAAAGAAGAAGAAGTCAGTAATTCGACCCAGCCCAACAACAAAGACAGCAGTACCATTCCTCAAACAGAAAATTGTTTTACAGACTGTAAATAATTAGATTATTCCAGAATTCTATGAGATGTACATTTTTAGGATTATTGTTTTTGTTTTGTCCTTATCCATACAGCATATACCCTGTATATAATATAATGATTGGCATGATCAATAGATACAGAAATCCATTCATAATATTCCCCTTTTTTGTCTGTTATCTTTTAGATATTTAGTCAGGTTTTCTCATTCATGAGTGTCCAGCTCTTTAATAGGTCAGCAGCATTTTGATTCAATTGCACTAAAAACATCTTCCAGTAGTAAATGTTTATTTAACTAAATATAAATTCTCATGAAGTTTCGAAAACTTTTGTCTGGCAGTTTGTTGCTTCGTCGTGAGTGTTGTTCCTTTAGTAATGGAGAATATTTGAAGGCAGGTTTGCATGAGTTGGAACTATGGCGTCTTCAAGCGACAGACCAGGGAACTTTATATATTTGCCACAAGTACCAATGCCTAGGCTGAAAAGGCAAAATTGCAAGGAGTCGCATTTTTTCTAAATCTTTTTATTTTGGTATTTGGTTTATTTTGCAGTTTGCTGCTTCTTGGGATGAACTCAAACACATAAGCCAAGCTGTTGGCTTTCTGGTATACTTTCTTGGATCAAGACTAAGGAGAATGAACTCTTAACTCTTTCATTACCCTTTCCTCAATATTCAGCTTTTGAAATGCTTTGTTTATGCAGGTTTTGCATCAACAGACTCAAAAGTCTTTGGAGGAGATCACAAGTGAGCTCTGCCCGGTAGCTTAACTAACTCATCTATCAAAGAAACCACAATGCATAATGAGCTTACATAGTTTTTTTAGCTTTTAATCATTGTAATGCTTTTCATGTTTATTGTTCTTATATCAGGTGTTAAGTATTCCACAAATATATCGCATTGGAACTATGTTCTAGGATGACAAGTATGGAACCCAGGGATTATCTGCAGAAGTAAGTACTTGTCTCCTCAACCACGTATAGCTCAACAGAATTTTTGTGTGCAGCTTTTAAAACCCTTCAAAATCATTTGAAATATGATGAAAATCTGCAAACATTCAGTTTGCTTCAAAAGGCACTATAGCATTAAAAGAAGCTAATATATTTCTGAAATTGGAAGTCAAATTATTCAGATTTGCATTATAACTGATTGTCACACTTATGTAGAGAATAAAGGACATCAAAGGAACACTTCAAAAACATACCATTAACAAAAGTAACATGAAAATATTAACATTTGATCTATAATAAGAGGGAGTTGTGAAATGGAGAAAGGTAGTAGATTTGATACCATTAACAAAAGTAACATGAAAATATTAACATTTAACCTATAAAAAAACCCTTCAATAATAAGATTAAAAACCCTACAGAAATACTGAACTTTATTGAGGTGGTCCATAAAAATCTACTTGCATTAAACCAAGTAATCGAAATTAAAATAGAAAAATCGTATATTGACATAGGAAACAGAACTAGCCTAGTTATATCCTAACATCAAGACCATCAAAACAACTGAGTGACAGTTAGTGACCAGATAGAATACACAGACCAAGAATTAATACAACAGCCAAGTGTTAAGTTAATTATTATCATAACTTCTTTCTGCATCAGATAAACTTATCATGTATCACACATGATAACTAAAGATCTTTGAATTCTTTTTTTCCCCTACTGACTACTGTTTCTGTTGGTCATTAGCAGAGAATGAGAAAGATTATGACAGAAGACTCAATAAGCATAAACCATAACTCATTCCTTCTAGAGGTGGACTCCAGGTAATTAACTATTAGCACACTTCTAATTCTAGACCCATTTTGAATTCCCTTTTCACATTCCAGATCCAAAAAATATTTACAAGCCAATAGAAACACAATTTTCTGACAAGCTATTGCTATGGTTCCCTTTAGAAAACTCAGCTGTCTCAGCATACCAATCTTAATGGAGGAGATGTTCCTGTCCATGAGCAATATCCGCCTATCAGACATGGATGTGGATCCACCACCATTCCTCGGGCAAAGGTCTGACTTCCAATTCTTGCTGCAACAAATGGATAGTGACTCTCTGTGAGCTGCGGAAAGTTTGGTGCTGATATTAGTTATAGATTCTGATTTGTATTGATTTATTTGGGTTTGGTGTGGAGAAACTGATTGAGTGGTGAGTTAGGAATTGTAATTAGTTTATTTATTTATTCTAATTTATTTTTTTATTTTTTTGGGGGAAGATCACAATTTTGTTTATTATTCTTGTAAGGCTTCTTGTCAAGGAAGGCCACACTGAACTTTGCCATTGTTGTATAATGTTACTTCAGAAAGTGATGAAATGAAAGAAAGTTTGGGTTTATATTTATTAATAACTCACTCAAATTATCATTTTTGTCAGTTTGAAGTTGTCCAATGGAAGAAAAGGAATGTGAAACCTACTTAATGGAGCAAGTCTTAATTATTTTTATAATAGTTGAAAAATAATCATCCCAAGTCTTAATTACATGGATTATTTTTTTTACAATGATTGTGGAGTGATCTTTAAAAGTAGTTAAATGGTAAATTATGAATAAAAAATATGTATACTTAATTAATAGTTATATATTAGTTTTAGAAGGGATAAAGTGACATATAAATTATAATTTAAGCAAAAGAAAACTAGAGAATTAAATAAAGCATTGGTTGAATTGGGTAAAAGAAGAAAAAAGAAAATTGAGAAAAGAGGAAATAAAGAGGAGAAAAGTGAGAAGAAAATTGGAAGAATGAGTGTAAGCAAGAATGAGAGTGTGCGCATTGGCGTTAACCAAATTGGCGCCATTTGGAAATTTGCATAAAGTCGAATTCACACTTGTCATTGGCTGATACTGCTCAGTGCTCAACAACTTTCCACACTGAAACAAACCCTAATCCTAATCTCCGAGCGAAATGGACGGCGATGAGGGTTCGATGATCGATGAAATTTACGCCAACGGCGGTGGCGAAGACGGCGACAAGCGGAGCCGTCGTGCGATGATGAGCGGCGACCAGCTGGACGTGGAGGCGTACGCGGCGCTGTACTCGGGGCGCACGAAGATCATGCGGCTGCTGTTGATCGGCGACAAGATTAACAACGCGACGGCGCAGCTGGAGGCGCTGCGCATGGCGTACGATGAGATTAAGAAGGGAGAGAATACGCAGCTGCTGAGGGATGTTGTGCAGAAGATCGATGGAAGGTTGGGACCTAACTACGGCATGGACACGGCGTGGTGCGATGCCGTCGATCGGAGAGCGCAGCAGAAGAAGGAGAAGCTCGAGAACGAACTCAATTCTTATAGGGTTCGTTTACATTGTCTTTTTGTTTTGTTATTTATTTCTTTTTACAGCTTGTATGATATTTCGATTCTGATAAGAAGCTTTTTCGTAAGTCACCATTGCTTCCTTATTCTGCATTTTTATGCAGACAAACTTGATTAAAGAAAGCATTAGAATGGGATACAATGATTTTGGAGACTTTTACTATGCTCATGGTCAATTGGGGGAAGCTTTTAAATGTTATGTGCGTACCCGGGATTATTGCACTACACCAAAGCACGTTGTTCATATGTGTATGAGTGCAATTCTGGTCAGCATTGAGATGGGTCAATTTCCTCATGTTACAAGCTATGTTGGCAAGGCAGAACAGACACCAGATGGTCTTGACCCGATAACAATTGCAAAGCTACGATGTGCCGCAGGATTGGCTAATCTAGAGGCCAAAAAGTACAAGCTTGCTGCCCGAAAGGTTTGTTCCTTATTTCTCTTTTTCTCTCTCAAGTCGGCCTAGGTTCTAGCATGAATCTATGAAATCCCTCATTTGGAATTCAATACTCTTTATCATTGTTTGATTTGTGATAACCTATTAACTTAATCGCTAATAACTTTGGCTACCTCATTGTCATCATATATAATACAGTTTCTAGAAACTGGACCTGAACTGGTAAATCACTATGTTGATGTAATTGCACCTCAAGATGTTGCAACTTATGGAGGACTTTGTGCACTTGCAACATTTGATAGGGCAGAGTTAAAGGCAAGTGCTCCTTTATATTGTTATGACTGTTGTTCTCTCAATGACTGCTCTGAAACATTGATGCCATTGTTTGTTTTTTTTTTTTTTCTTTTCAATTTTTGGCAGAGCAAAGTCATAGACAATTCCAACTTCCGCAATTTCTTAGAGTTAGTACCTGAAGTAAGGGAACTAATAAATGATTTTTACTCAAGGTAAAGTTGGTGCTTGTTTTCTCTTTCTCTTTGTTCACTTATGTCATGTATTTGGGATTAGACACTGAGGGTCTCCTCTTTTTTTTTTTCTTGCTTAACTGAATTGAAATAAAATCATAAAGAACCACTGCTAGGATAGGTATTTGAAGTTCTTCATGCATGGTGCTTAGCTGGTTTGAAAAAAAACATCTGAATTTTCAAAAAATTGGATTGGAAGGTTTACATGGAGAATATAGATATAAATTTGCTAAAAAAATTAGATGGTAATTGATTTTTGGGAGGTTAGCTATTAGTCATATTGATTTTTTATGTGGTTAAACCTGTTTTTTTTCCCCTTCTTAACAAGGGGTATGATTAGAGTTACTGATATTCTTGATTTCTCTTCTTTTTATCTGTATTCTGCAAATTAATATATTTATTTAAGAATTTAATTTTTATGTATTGTTAATGTAAATTTTTTTCACTCTCAACCAATTAGTAATCATCGTATGAATTACAAAAGTCTATAGACTTACCAAACATGACTATATGTGATTAATGTCTTTGCATACTAATTTAATTCTTATATTTTTTAATATTGGTGAAAAGTGAAAACTGAAAAGGGACTCTTTCCATGATTACATCGTTTAATATTTATTTTACTCTTACTTGTTTTGCATTAAAATATTTATATATTATAAATGTATATCTTACTCAAATTGTTTCTTTGCAGTGTTTTACTGTCCTTTCCTTATATGCCTTTTCTGTCTATCTGGAGATTTAGATTAATCTTGATTTCTTTGCTTCGTTTTCTCAGTCACTATGCTTCATGTCTGGAATACCTCGGGAACCTCAAAGCAAACCTATTACTTGATATACATTTGTACGACCATGTTGAGACACTTTATGATCAAATTCGTCACAAAGCCCTTATCCAGTACACACACCCATTTGTGTCTGTTGATCTTAACATGATGGCTAATGCATTCAAGACAACTGTTGCTGGACTTGAGAAAGAACTAGAAGCATTGATTACTGATAATCAGATACAGGTCTGGTTTGACCTAATTTGCGTTGTTTGGTCCATAGCTCGATTTGGTTGAATTGTAATATAATGGCAAAATTCTACATATCTCAGTATGACATGCTTCTCATTTTTGTTTTTAATTTGCTGTTGCCAAATAACTTTGAAGATGATTCTAAATTCTTTATACCTTCCCAATAAAACGATTGGGATTTTAACAGTTTATCGTTGGTGGAACCTTTTGTACTGTGCAGGCTCGAATTGATTCACACAACAAAATTTTGTATGCACGGCATGCAGATCAAAGGAACGCCACCTTTCAAAGGGTTCTGGAAACTGGAAGGGAATTTGATCGTGACGTTCGTTCCATGTTACTGAGATCAAATCTGATCAAGCATGAGTACAATCTTAGAGCATTAAGGAAACTCTGATTATGGATATGATGATGATAATGTGATCAAGTTGCTATTTTTATCTCACCAGCATTGATCAACTACAATGAAGCAAGTCTCTGGATTGAATCAGGGTTGCAGACGCACATTTGTGGAAACATTTAACGGCATATTATGGTATCTTTTGTATATACTCTTTCAAAATGTCCATTAATTCGTCTCAAGATCTTCATTTCCTGTTTTTAGCCCGTACCTCTTTTTCCGTCCGTTGCGTATGACATGAGTCTTGAATCTTATGGCTCGAAAACATTATCATGATCTGTCTTATCAATTATTTGCTCTCGTAATTAATTTGCATGGCAAGTCGTAGGTAAAAAATGGTTAATTTGAAGGAAGATTGTGCTTTGAACTCAACAAGCATTGTGTCAACAACTTTTGTTGCATGTAGAGAATAAGCGCATATTTCTTGTTTTGTTGCATAACAGGGGTTTTTATTTATTTTTATGACAGTACTAATAATTTTTTGGCTTTACTATCATGTTGATCTCAACAGTAGAATGACTTGTTAAACTATTAAAGGTTTTCATGAAATAGTCACATTTTTATTTTATAAAGTGTATTTAATCTTAATTTATGCATATTATTTCCAGTTGTAATGCACCAAGTTTGAATTTCTGATGATTCAAAATATATCATGAATCTATCTATGAATTTTAGGTTTATCAATATTTATTAACGTAAGTGCTAGTGTTGTTTATCTTACCAAGTTATTTAGAATTTGAATTTTAGTATTGAGTATGACATAAATAATGTTGTATGTTCTTCATCATTGTATTATGTTTAATTTGAGTTTATGTTATTTAAAATTAATTTCATTTAATGAGTAGTTTATTAAAATTAATTTTATGTAAATAGAAAATATTAATTTAAATACTTGTATTAATTTCACTAAGTAGACAATTTATTCAACACATTTATAAAAAATTAAGTTTCACTGCTCCAATTTAATAATTATCAATCCATATATCCCTCTTCTTCAAAATTTTGTAAACATAAAAAATACTTCTAACAATTAATTTAAAGCATCATCAAAAGATTAAGAGTTATATTTTTCTTATTTACCAAAAAATTGGATATATAGTTTTCGTTCTAATTCTAAACATTGCCCAAAGGTGGAATAAAAAAAATAACAAAAAAATAATAAAATTCTAACATTTTTATCAAGAGGAATGCAGTTAACGTTTATAATAAGAGTTTAATTGGTATATATTCTCAGTGTAAAGATTTTCACACTAACATTCACACATTTGTTGATTTTATTTGTTACTACTTTAAAGTCACATAAATGAAAAGTTATGATTGAATGTCAATATAAAAATCTTACATTGAAAAATCACATATATTTTCAGTGTATACCAATTAAACTCTTATAATAACATTTAACATTTCAATTTTTTTATGGAAAGACAAATTATGCATATATAAAAGTAAAGGTGAATATGAAACATGTATAAAATATACTAGTGTCTCACTACATAAGTTTCCAATTAGTCTATAATTTTAGTAGAATTTTTTTTTTTTTTTTTTGAGATGAAGTTTTTTCTGTATACAAGACTTGAACCTAACAATTTGTTTAAAGAAATTGACAGAATCCCGTACCATTTAGAGTAACAACTTGTTACCATTTACATAATTTGAGCATATACATGAAAGAAAATGTGCATTTAAATTTCATCATGACATTCACACTAGATGATTATGAATTTCAGGTCATAAGAAGTACTTGTGGCAAACGGCATTCTTGATGAAATGTTTCTTTTATGCTTGCAAAGTGCAAGTTTGGAAAATTATCCTTGGGAGTATTGGACTTCATGAATGTGAATGCATATATTCCAAATATTTGCTTTAGGTTTTGTTTTCGTCTTGTTTTCTTTTTCCTGCTTTGAAAGATATTGGAGTGATAAAGTTTTTGTCCAATAATGGAGTAGTGAAGTTATTTTGACAATGAAGGAAGGGTGCCTTTACTATGGTCCTTTAGAATAATAAAAGGTCCAGTACCAATGGCCCATGGACCATGGAGATTCTCAACAGTGTCGTTTGTTACAACATGACCATTGACAAACCAAGAAATACATAAAGGTCGTGACACACAAAAGAAGAAAAGGCGAAAACAAATACATATATTACACTCATATTTTCTATAAGATTTTCAAATTATACATGATATTCATGTTTTTATCATTATTTTAAAATCCTTATAGGTGAAGGTTATCTTTCATAAAATTAGCTTCTAAGCTTATTAGAGCTAATAAACTAGCTAAAACCTATAAATAACGGGAAAAAGTTAAAAGCTTATAAATTAGATGAAGTGTTTAGTAAAATAATTGATAAATATAAAATTATATAAAATATATAATTAATCATTTACTTGAAAATTTAAATAAATTAATAAGGAATTTTAAAATAAAAAAGACAACATAGCAACTTATTGTTTATCAAATAAACATGTTTTTGGTAAAAAAATAATTTATAAGTTAATCAAAGAAACTTCTATACTATTAAAGTGTACCCTAAACCCTCAAATACATTTATAATTTTTTTAATAAAACGTTTTCTTTTATAAAAAAGAATTGTATAGGGATAAAAAAATGCAGGTTATATTTAATTTGAGAAAACTTAAAAGTCGAATTTCAATTAAGTTGATATTTTACTTTTTTAAATGAAAGAGAAAGTATAAAAAATATAAATCACTCATAATTCAAAATTTATGGTACCAATTTGTTTGTGTTTTTTCACACAAATCAATGAACAGTTAAATATTGTTTGAATAAATTGTAATAATTGCACACATTTCATTTATTACATACACTCCTATTAACATTTAATATTTAAGAGTTAGAAAATACATAATTACTTTAGGTGATATATGATTCGGCAACATGTGGAGGTGTGCCGAGTAATCTTAATCATAATTGAAGCATCAACAAAAAAAGATTAATCCCATGTTAAATAACCAAATTATCCTTCAACGTGACCTCAAGCAAAATATCCAAATTATCCTCACATATTAAAACTCTATTAAGTGGGTCCAAGCCAAGTAAAACAGTATAAAAGACAACATTCCCTAAGGTTTGACTCACTTATTATATCATTATTCTCTCTAACATACAACACTTTTATACTGTGCTTACATTAACTTGAACATCAAGTGTCATTACATATATTCACATTTGCTAACTGAAACCACCTATTTAGACTCTTGAAAGATTTGAAGACCTTAGTGAAAACCCTAGTACCCAACCACATATGTGCAGGTACAATGTCTAATTTTTATTTGAGTTTATTATGTATACATAGGTAATGTAAAAGAATTTTATACTGGCGTTTAATAATATTCTTTTGTTTATATGATTGTAAAGTATTAATGGGTAAAGGATAAATTTATCACAAATAAAAAGTTATGACTAAAAGTCTATATAAATTTTTTTACACTAGTAATGCATAAGTTTTTTTCTCTTTTTCTTTTTAGTTTTTAAAAGAGTAATGGGTAGAGTTTCAAAACTTGTTGATAAAAAAAATATTTTTAACAAGTTACATCCACAATAATGTCAACATTTTTTATTCAAATAAATTGTTAAGCATAAAAATATTTGTGATCCTAAATAAAATAATAGTATAAATAATTTTCTTTCAATATCTCTCGGTAATAAAGTCTAAAGAAAACGGACAATATAATTTGTTTCCATGAAAAAAACAGCTTTAAGATTTTTTTTCTAGAAATTATATATAGAAAATTATTAAAATTTTAATATATTTATTTTATTAACGGATAAACATATTTTAAACATACATTATAAATCAATTAACATGTTAGTAATTTAACGTCAATATGAAATTTGTGAATTTAACTTTAATGATTTTATGTAATATTAAAATAAAAATTAATAAACTATATTTTATTAAATTTAATCACTTCCTTCTTTGATAATGTACAATTAGAGATAAGAAAACTATCATTCTATAAATTACCATCCACGATTTTGATGGTAAATACTAAATCGTTTTAAAGAACTTTATTGTTTTCTAAATTGTGTGTAATGTGTATATGATTAGTCCTTTTCTTTGTTTTATTTTTCTTTGTTATTATGTCGTCTTAATTTTACATTATTTTATTTTTCATTCATCACCACCAATATATACCAACACAAAATATAATAAATATATCAATATGCTATACGTTATAATTTAAACACAAAATAAGTGTTGTATGATAAAAAACAAAAGAAGAGTCAAAATCAAAAAAATAAAACATAGAATAAAAGAGTCTCTTCACTTAGACACCACATTAATTAAACCATTTAGTTTACTCAAACCAGGGATTCATAACATGGTCCATTATATATATATATATATATATATATATATATATATATATATATATATATATATATATATATTTCTTAGGCTTAGTATTCTTTTAATTATGATGTTTTTAACGTGATTCATGACGTATATGCTTAGAGTTTAAAAAAACATAATTTAAAGTAAATAATTTGATAATGTTATTTTTTAAATATATGATCAAGAATTTTATTCCTGATTAGTATTTATTTAGGAAAAAAAGTTTAAATAGATTTCATTATTTATTAGCTTTCAATTTTGAATTTAGAGATACTTAAGAAAAAAAACAATTTAAATTAATTTTCTTAAATATTCCTCTAAAATTAACACTTAACAACCAATTAAATTACAAAACACTTGTCTAAAACAAGGTTATTATTATCCTATCACCTTTTGCATTTCAGGTTACCAAAATACAAACATGAAGAAAACCAATCTGAACCATTTTTTTTTCTAATTCAAACACCAATTGAATTAAAGATTAATTTGTTCATACTGTGTGATTGTCATTGGTTCAAAATATTTTTGTATATAGAAAAAATGGAATATGAGACCTACATATTAATCATCATGTTTTAAATTTTATTACAAAAAGAGAAAAGAAAAACATAGAGAGACACAAAAAGATGGGAGTGATGGCGAAGGCACAGGAATTCTCCACGGAGTGGCTGAGAATCCTTAACCATTAAGGAAAAAAACAGTGACTTTGACAAAGCCAGAGGAATGAAGCAACTATGAAATAAATAATGACAATAATTTACAACAATAAACTATTGAATTCAATTTCTTCTACGCTTTTTTCTTTAATTTTCTGTCTTTATTTAATTTTCCATCTTCTAGTGGATTCCTAGTCCCTCTTTGTCTTCTTTGAAATATACAAAAAATAGTATTATACTATTTCGCTAAGCAAACGCCAACACGGCTTCCGAACTATAAAGTATTAATCAAGGATTGGATTTGTCATTAATTGCTATTGTTTTTGAGATATTAAAGTATAAGTTCCCACGTTTCTTGCTCTATTGCCTCCATTATAGTGTTAGCAAGTCGCATCGATGTGATGCAATATTAATATTGTTAATATGCCAGAAATAGAATCAGGTCATACTTCAAGTTAATTTTTTAAAAATGTTAATTTAAGAACAAATAAAATACTTATTTTACTTTTATAGATACAATTTTTTTTACGATATTCGATTACAAAGTTATTAAGTTTTCTCACATAGGAGTAGAAATTAACTAAAATAAACTATTTTTGAAAAAAAAAAACAAAACATATTTTTAAAAAAATATGAAAAAAAATATATAAGTGAATATTTCCCTCCTAAAATAATCATTTAATTAGCGAGAGAGACAAATAGAAGTAGGAATGTGAAGAGGAAGATAGTACGAAACAAGACTGTTTAACCTATGTACAGTGGTTCAGACTTTGGATGAGAAATTTTTGAAGTGATGTACTTCATAGAAGGATGTTGGTTGGCCATGTCCTAGGAAGGAGAATGGGGTTCAAAAACGTTGAATCTAAACTTCGACGGAGTTGGGCAAAGACAGGGTCCATTAAGATTATTGACTTGTTAGATGGGTTTTTCCTCGTTCAGTTTACGGCAAAGGAGGATTATAAGCATGCCCTATTTGAGGCACCTTGGACAGTGGTTGACCACTACATTATTGTCCATAGATGACGACCCTCATTTTTTGAGAGTGCAAAGAAAACCACAAAAGTAGTTATATTGGTTTATATTCCTTGCTGCCTATCGAACTATACCATGATACGTTCTTAAGACAAGCGGGGTCATTATTAGGGAAGTTTCATGTTTCTCACCTGCCATTATTTAAATTAGATCATAAAGCAATTATGCTCTGATTAGTGGCACCAACGACTCATATTCCAGGGTAGAAGCTTTTTCGATTTTTTGCTGGATGGCTAGTGAGCGAATTGTTTCAAGGGATGATTAGGGATGCTTGGGTGTCGGGTTCAACATGGCTTGACTCTGTTAACAATTTCCAACAACTGGCGACACATTGGAACAAATCCTATTTGGGTAATATGTTTCACAAGAAGTGTAGACTTATTGCAAGGATGGAAGGTATTAACAACAAATTGACTGTTCATGATGATGACTACTTGCAGAAGATCCAAAGTAGTTGTGGGTAGATTATGAGGCTATTCTCGACCTAGAAGAACTTTATTGGTATCAGAAAGCACGGTATGACTAGTTCTAGTTTAGGGATTGGAATACTTTTTTTTACAACAGTACTATTCGGGGGAATAGAGTGGAGGTGTTGATGAACAACAAAGGACAACTGGTATGGATGGCCCCAATATGCAAAACATTGCTTGAGATTACTTTCAGATCCTTTTCACCAACGAAGGTGTGGCTCAAAATTGGGATTTTCCAAAATGCTTTCCTAAGTTAGATATAGAGGATATTAGAAGAGTTCAAGATCCATTTTCAAATACAGATATCAAAGCCACCATTTTCAATGTGGGACCATTTAAAGCCCCAAGCCCTGATGGACTACATCCAATTTTCTTCCAATAAACTGGGAGGCAGTTAGGCAATCAATGTGTTCGATTGTGCTATAACAACTTTGCTAGAATTTGTAATATTAACCAAACATTGTCGGTGCTTATTCCAAAGTGTCAAGCCCACACACTTATTACTCGATTCAAACCCATCATCCTGTGTAATGTTATATATAAAGAAATTACAAAAGTTATTGTCATAAGGTTAAGGAGTGTAATGCCTTATTTAGTCAGTCAAAACCAATGTAGTTTTGTGCCTAGGAGACATGGGACAAATAATATTGTCATTGCGCAAGAAATTTTCGACTCCATTAGGATTAAGAAGATCAGTAAGAGGAGGTGAATGAAGCTTAAGGTGGACTTAGAGGAAATGTATGATCAAACTAATTGGGCATTTATGAAGGACACTCTTAGGGAGATTGGGTTCAGTGAACACTTTTGTAACATTATTCTATCATGTATTTCTTCTATAAGTATGCAAGTATTTATCAATGGTAATCCTATGGATGCGTTTCTAACTTCTAGAGGCATCAGGAAAAGGGATCCTTTTTCCCCTTACCTTTTTTGTCTTATGCATGGAGAGACTAGGACATATTATTGACAAGGAAGTCCAAAAACAAAATTGGAAACCAATCAGATTGAGTAGAAATGGACCACTTATAACTCATCTTTTTTTAAATGATTTATTGTTGTTTGCAGAAGCTACATAGAATTAGTTGACAACAATTATGAAGTGTTTGGATACGTTCTGTGAAGTGTATGGTCAAAGGTTGTCTACGTCCAAAACCCATCTATTTGTATTAAGAAATGTGCCCCATTTGTAGGTGGGGTTCCTTAGTAACATTTTAGGTTACCTGATGCAATCCTCCTTAGATGCTTGTCCCGTGATCATCTTCCAAAGGCTTCCAATGGTGAATATGAAGATGGAAGTGGCACCACTTAAGGAGATAAGCCACAGATAGAAGGAAGTTTTCCACAAGGGAAAAAATCCTTGATAAAAGCCATGAAGGAACTCTCACAATTGGAGAAGAAAGACTCAAAGAAAGGCTCTCACAAATAAGAGGTTTGATCTATCATTCAAGTTTTAAAATGATAAAATGTGTGAAGGTGGTTATTTATAACAAAGTTCTTAAGCTATGGGCCTTGAAGTTAGACGTCCAAGTCTAGACGATTAGGGGGGGATTAGTTAAATTAAATAAGTGTTAATTGAGCTAGAAGCTAATTAGCACTTGGCTAATTTAACTAAATCTAAACAAGGTCTTAAAATCATGGATCTATGTTCCCTCTAGATTCAAATTTGAATTCAAATGTGCCAACTAGGAGAGAGAGTGAAGGTTGGCACCATCTAGAGGGAACAAGGGAGACCCACTTGTCTCTCATGCTTCATGTGTGCCTTAGAAGACGTGTGGAACAAACTAAGAGTTGTAGTTAACAAAAATCACACGTCCAAGGCTTCCCAAAAAGGCCCAAACTAATGCACACACTCCACTTAAAAAACTAGTGATACCTCCTATCTAAAAATAAGAAAATAGGCCAAAATACAAGGCCTTAAAAGAAACCAACTACACCTCCCACCATGATTATCAAAATCGCGAGTTAACTTATAAAATTGTACGAGTTTACAAGTTTATAAGTCCTTGATGAGTTAAATCACATGTAAAATCGAAAGAGTAGTAAGCTTGGTAAAATCGGAGTAAACTCGTGAACAAATTTCTTAGGTGATACTTTTCTATGTTAAATCTAATTTTGAGTGTTTTGAATGTAACTTGTTCTTATGTTTAAAAAGGTTTTGAAATTTTTAGTGTTTCGACTTTAATTTCTACTTATTTGGAGTAATTTAAATTTATTATGTTGATTTAAACTTATTATGTATTGAAAATTTTCAATTTTTATGTGATTTATAGTCATATTTTTAATGAAGTAAATTCTTACGATTTTACGAGTCAAGTTTACTGCACTCTCACGAGTTTACATAAACTCTCGATTTTGATACCTTGTTTCCCACTACACTTCAATTAAGGGTGCAAATTACACTCAAATATTTACAAACATAGACTATGGCCTAAAATAATTTCTTCATGCTTCATCCAAGTTATTTCTACTCTCCAATCCTCCTAGCTAAAGAATCTTGCTAGGTGATATTGCTTCAACTCCTCCCCTTGGAGAGGATTTGACATCAAATCTTGAGGACTTTCTTTCTCTTCTTCCAGTCTTGCAAGAAAATAAGCAATATAATTAGCAAGTGTAGACTTAAAAGAGTTGGGAAGGTAAGAGGTCTATGACGTAGCCCCTTTTGGTTGGAGTAGTAGAGGTAGTGCATTGACCTCCACACAGCAGCTCCCCAACTTGCACCTAATGCACTAAGTAATAATCTCATATAGTTGAAAATGGGTGAAGAGACTATACCTGGTGCATCAGAGCACTCATTTAGGAAGGCTAAGTAATTCTTATTCTTTTTTTTCAAACCAACAGAAAATTATGGGCCCAGGGGTGGGTCATTCTTGCATGGTCTCTTGGAGATGAATTTAAGATTTACTTTGAGTCTCCAAAGTTTTGGGATCAATCTCATGCTCAAATGTAGTGGCCTCAACTTCAAGTAGAGTTTGAGATTGTGATGCATCATGCTTAATGGTGATGGGCACAACCTTAACTTCTACTTCTCCATTGGAAGAATCATCTTCAATAAGATCCTCCTTGAGGTCCAAGGGATAATCTTTTTAAGGTCATCATTCCATTCCATGTCTCCCAAATCTTGAACCTGATATACATGGTCAATTTCAATAGATGATGTTCCAAGCTTAACACTTGGGAGAGTATGCAATGGTGTCTCCATGAGTTGAAGGTAGAGAGGTTGCTCAATAAGGAGACTATATTTTAAGTCTACTTTGGTTGAAAAATGGCTCTCCTTTTATTCAACCTTCTTGGAAGGGACACTTCTTTCCATCCCATCAATTATCAATGCTTGTTTATTTTTGTTTTTTTTTTCTATTCCCCATCCCTTTTTTTCTTTTCATGATAAGTTGATTCTCCCTCACTTATGAAGGTGGAAGAAGGTACAACTTAATCTTGTTACCCAATTGGGTGAGGATAATCTCATTAAAGTAACCATCATGCATAGCTTTCTTGTATATTGCCATGGCCTCCCTAACAAGTCATGAGTCGCTTCTACTGGTACCATGTTTATTTGTTGATTGACTTCCATTTTCTTAGTCTCATTCAACCAAGTGAGCTTATAAGGCTTTGGGTAAGGAATGGTAGTCAAGGCTAATTTCTCTACCAACCTTGTACTACAACAATTATATCATGAGCCACTATCTAAAATAAGAGAACATATTTTATCAAATACTTTACATCTTGTATGAAAGATGTTTTCTCTTTGAAATGGGCTAGTATTACAAGGTTGACTTCTAAGAAGCTTTCTTATCATCAACAAGTCCCCCTCACAAGAAGAGGAAGATGATTTAGTATCAATGTCTTGGCCCCTTATAATCATGGTCCTTTTGTTGGGGCATTAAGAGGAAATGTAATCTCTCCCAAGACATTTGAAGCACTTAATACTACTAGTCTTAGATGAAGAACTGTCAGGGGTTTTCTCTATTATGCAAAGGATTGTTCTTATTATGCATGCTTGTGATGAGTGTTTCTTCTTTAGGGGGGCTCTTGGAAGAACTCCCTTTTGCTTAATCCCTCATTGCTTGTGATGAGTATCCTTTATTTGGTGGGATAGGTGGCTTTCTTCACGATTATCATTGGTCAGCTTGTTGGAGATATAGTGGAGGTAAATAAAAAAAATATGGGGGTAGCCCAACTTGCCTTTATAAACAATCGATGGTTAACCCGTCTATTCTGGCATTTGCTTCCGGATTGGGTCTTTATGGAGATCATGGACACTTTTTTGCCTTTTGACTTAATGGAAGAGGATCGGATCATATGGGCAAAAAGTAAAGATGGCACATTCATAATAAGGTTCATGTATGAGATGGTTAGGCATAATGTAAGGGCCTCAAGGAACCCCACATGGCAAAGATTGTGGCTGTTACCCGTGAATATGTGAGACAAAATGTTTCTGTGGAAGTTTATGCATAGAGGACTTGTCACTAATGAACTCAAGAAGCTTAAAGGTATGTTGGATTCGCCCTTGTGTCCTATTTGTGCTCGACAAGTGGAAATTGAGCTACATATTCTTCAAGATTGTATCTTCACTAAGGGGATTTGGCAAAGACTGAACCTTAACTTGGCCTAGAATTTCTTTTTCATAGGGTTCCAAGATTGGTTAGGCGGAAATATGGATGACAACATAGTACAATGAAATTCCTTGGCACACTACTTTCTCAATTACAATTAACATGATTTGGAAGGAACATAATGACTTTGTATTCAATGGTGGCCAACTTACTTTAGATGGGATTGTGGAGGTAGTGGTTCATCAAGTACGACAGGTTTGTCACATCCATAACCTTGACTTTTTTATGTCCCCTCTAAGCCTCATGGTCAGGGTGCCACATGTACAGGTCTTCTTCAGAATGAGGAAGGTCGATGGCAGAGGGTTATAGCTCACACTATTTGTGTGTAAGTTTGTTTTTTGACGCATAACGCTTCTCAATAACAAAAAAATGTTTTTATTTTTATCTAACAACACCTTAATAATAATTGATATTTTATAAATTAATTTCCATATTTTAAATCAATAAAATGTACTCAAGATCGTTGTCAATGATTAAAATTGTTATAAGTTAAACATATATATATATATATAACAATAAAATTTAAAAATTGTTATAAGTTAATTTTTACGGTTTATTTTTAATTGATAGTTATTATTACAATTTATCTTCTAAAACGTGTTTCTTAGAGAACCAAAAATTCCAAATTTTATATATCTCTTTCATTTAAAAAAATTGTGAAGACCGAAGAATCCTTTAATATTCTCTATGTATGTATTTCTTTATCAACCCTGGAAAAAATGCAATAAATTTGTTTGGCATTTTTCTCTTTTTGGCTTCTAAAAATGACACTAAACAAATTTGCCATCAACATGGGAAAGGGATCAGAAATGAACAAGGTTCTTTCTTATCTTTACCAAACATTCAAGAAATGCATATGATGACATGAAAACTAGTTGGGCAAAGTTGAAAACAGGTTTCTTAATAGTGTAGTCCTTCTACTCTTCGAATTATTTAATTATTTCACCACTTAAGGTATGACAATAGTTAACATCGAACTCTTAATGCGCATAATTAGTTAAGGCAAATTGTATGTGAAACTTCTTTGGAGTTATTATTTTGTTGGAAGAACTTTCATGATTTAATTAAATTGGGTTTTTTCTCAATTTTTTCCCTTTTAAAATTTTAGGTCAAGGTTGTTTTAAACCTTTTCTGTTTTCAATTTTTATAGAAATGGAATTAAAAATATATTTAATTACAATTTAAAAAATATTTTTAAAAATTAACTAAAATAGAAAACAAAAAAAAAATATTTTCAGTATTTTCAAAATAAAAATTGTAAAATTTAATAACAATATTATAATTATAATAAAAATTATATAAATATATTTTAAATTATATATAAGATATTTTATAATACTTTACTGATTAAATTTAATAATTTATTTTTTTTCAAATAAAAATATCAAGTAGAAATAAATATATTTATAAAGTGAAAAACTTTAAAATAAAAATAAAAACTGAAAATATTATCTTTATCTATAAGATGATGTCATGCATTTGAGTAATACAAGTAGCTTCAGAACCCCATTATGATATGGAATATACCTCCAACAACAAATGTTGAACATTATACTCGTGTTGATTTATTGTAATTAAAGCCAAATTAGTACTGCATGTTGTCTGGTGTTTAATTTGAGAATTTTTATTTGGTTATTTGCAACTTTGTCTTTCATAATAAGAAAATATATATGTTTGGCATATTATTCATCATTTTCTCAAGCGCTCCGAAAAAAAAATAAAAATAAAGTGTCTTCTAAGTTTTCTCTTTGCTTTATGATTTAGCAATTTAGTGAAATAATTACTCTTAACATTTTTCTTAAATTATATAAATTTGTTTTACTCAAAATTATAAAATAAAAAAACAATTAAATTAAAAATTCCGAAACTTTAAACACGTCCTTAACCATCCACAATGATGGTGTTTTATACATAATGAAATTAGTAATATATGGGGGTAGTTACACATCATTTTTGAAATTGTCATATGTCTAATTAGTTTAGTATTTGTATCCTAATAGGGGACAAGTTTGATACATATGTGATGTTTGACTTAATGATCAAACTACAAGTGGATGATGATCACGAAACACTAATGATTTATTGAAAGCCAAATAATTATAGTCAACTTAGTTTTTAAAAAATATTTAATATATATGTATGTATATAAGAATGTTTTTAACAAGATTAATTTGTCACTAAAGTATTTTTACAAAGATTTTATTATTATTATTTAAAATATAATAACAGCACCAATATTTAAATCTAAAAGCTTATGTATGCTATTATCATTCTCTAAGGTGGTCCTAATCAATAATCTCACATATACTAAATGTTATTAGATTAATCCTAAATTCTGTACGCAGCACAAGTTAATAGTACTATACAAACTAGGTGGATTGAATAGTTACAAAAATGGGTAGAGTATAGAATACTTTAGTACCTGTCTTTATACTCATGGTTAAAAAATGTATAAAATGTATAAGTACTTGCTTTTATATATATGTTTGGATAATAACTTTAATCTCATCTTTTATTTATTGGATATATGTGATTCATACTTTACTTATGTATATAGAAAATAATTAAATTAATATCTTTCATACATAAATAAATATAATATAAAAAATAAGCTAAAATAATATTAAATATAGAAAAAATTATAAAATATTTCCTAAAATTTTATATGATTACTATGCATAAATCTATGTTTTTTTTAACATAACATTAAATAATGTTGTAAGTTTATTAAAAATTATTTCATAAATAACTCAATTTTTCTTGAAATTGTATTTATCTTATTAAATTTGTATAAAATATATTATATGTATTTTTTATTTATATAATTATATTATTTATCATATATTATAAATATAATATTTTTAGTAATATTTTCATTCAAAATAATAATTATGTAATATTATATAATATAATTATGTTAAAATATATATATATATATATATAAAAGGTGAGGATGGATACTATAGACTCATACCCGCTACATACCCACGTATTTTTGTGTGCTTGGATCTTCCTATGTTCTAACCTATTTTTGCAAATAATTTATCCATCTTGTGTAAGGGTATTTTTGTGGGTACTGTAACGATATCTATCTCAATTTCATGATAATTTTTTTCCATTTAATCTTGTTATTAGTTACAAGGAAATAATTTATTTTCTAATAAATTTTTTTTACAAATAATTTCTTTTCTTCAATTATTTATTTAACAAAGTAAAATAAAATCATAAACAAAATCATATTTATATATATTCACAAGTCATATTTATAACATTATATATTTCTACTATATACATATTTATATATATAGGAAAGATTTTGTTTATATACGGTTCTCCCCTTTACTTATAATTTTTTTTATACAATATTTACATGGTCAGTGGAAAAATATTCAACAAGGGATTTGTATAGTTAGTCGGTGGTAAATAAAATGTAACCACTATAGATCCTTCAATCACTACAGGTCTCCCATAATCATTCACAAATATTAAAGTGGAAACTTCAGTCCCTCTAAACGTGACTGAGTTCTCAAACACATTTATAATCCATCATGTTCCTGGAAACATTGCTGTAATTACCGCAAAGAAAGGGTTCGGATAATTTGTCGCGTCATCTTTTAAATTTTGTGTTTCCATTTTTTTAACAAGAAAATAAAGGAGTAAGATCAATTATCATATAAATATTTTACATAATGATAATTTAAATGACAACAATTTAAATAAAAAAATTGTAAATATATATATATATATATATATATATATATATTTAATAATCACACATATATATATATACATAAATCTATTTTTAATAATTATACATATATATATATATATATTTTCTTCTAAAAATTTGAATTATTTTTTTAGTGACTAGTCAGGATAAATGAGTTTCTTTACTATGGTTTTTAAAAAATACAAGGATATGTTAGCTTAAACACATTTACTCATTTAAATCCCCAAGGTCAAACCTCCAACTACAACTTAATTCAAATCTTTATTTAAATATTAAAACTTTTATCAATTAATCTTTTTATATATACAAAATAAAAAAATAGCTATTATGCTTAAAATAAAATGGTCAGTACAAAAAAACTAATTTAATAAATCAAATATGATTATAAACAACAAATTACAGAATTATAACTAAAATTGACATAAAATAATGAATAAAATGAGATTAAAGACACCTCAATGAATATTTATAGTTAAAAGTAATATAAAATATTAAATAGAACATGATTAGGCACACCTTACTAATTAATTATAATCAAAAGTAATACAAAATAATAAATAGAACGATATTAGGGACACCTCACTAAATAATTATAGTTAAAAGTAACATAAAATAATAAATAGAACGAAGTTTGAGACACCTCTCTAAATAATTATAGTTAAAAGTAACATAAAATAATAAATAAAGTAAGATTAGGAACATCTTACTAAATAGTAACATAAAATAAACAAGTATATTATTAAAAAGTGATAAATGTCTCCTCTCCTTATATTAGTAATTACAATAATACAAGAGTTTGAATTTTTTTCTCCAAATACACACTCACTATCAGTATCACTTTTATTACTCAGAGATCCTTCCTATTCTTCTCCCTTCTCGTGTTTAATACTCTACTTTTTTTCACCTTATCTGCACTCTGTTTTTTTTTTTTACCTCAGTCATTCATACTCCTGTATTTATAGCCAAGGTATGATGATATTTGTTTTTTCTTAACTATTAGTTACTATTCCCTTGGATTTCCTTTTAGTTATAGATAGACATAGTTAGTTTTTTATAAGTTTTTTTTTTTAAAACTTATCCTATGTCAATAATTATTGTACTTTGTTATTCTTCCTTTCATACGTTACCTTTTTTTTTTCACGTATGTTGCTGTCAGTTTTATTTTTCCTTCTTTTTACGTTGCTGTCACTATTTTTATAAGTTTTAATATTGCATTTCTTTTTTTAATATATATATTAAAATTTTCAAAATAAATTATAAATTTATTTCTATTATTTTACTTATACCATATATTCTAAAAATATTTCAAATTAAATATTTAATAATAATATAATATTAAAAGTTTAGCAACATTTAGTTTATTATTATTATTATTATTATTATTATTATTATTATATATAAATATTGTCTGAAAATTTAAAATAACTTAATTATTTGATAATTAGATAGTATTTAAATTTGATTTGTTTTATATATATATACAATTATATATATATATATATATATATATATATTTTTGAGAATATTACAGGTACCCATAGAGTCTGAGTTCATTTTGTCATTCATAGGATTGGATATCAAATGTTTTTCTAAATTTAATCTTAGTTTGCTAGTTAAGGGAAAGTGAAAGTTTTTAAATGACAAAAAAGTTATTTGGTGTTCTTTATTAAGAAGAAGGTATGGACAATTTCAAAATATTCCATATCAAACTACTAATGGTCAAAATAGTCTATTTGGTGGAGTGATATTTGAGTAAAAGATAATAATGTTGTGGTACTTCTTGCTTGGTTTTCAAACAGTATAAGAAAAAAAGTAGGGAATGAGACTGATACTCTTTTTTGGGTGCATATCTAGTTAGTTTAAGGAGTCCTCTCTCTTCCCTAGGTTGTTTCTTTTTGGTGCAAGAGAAGACTATTATTGTTCATGACATGAGGGATTGTCCTCTAAGGTATCTCTTTTGAAGTGAAATTGGCGTAGAAAGTTGTTTGTGTGGGAGAAAAAATTATTACAAATCATGGAGAGATTATTACAAAATGTTCATTTTGGGCAATAGGATCATGATGAATGAGCTTGGATTTTCTGTAGTAGCAACATATAGAATTTTATGTGTAGGCTCTAATGATGAAAATAATTTAAGTGATGAATCTAAATTGTTTAAGTGGTTGTGGAAGGACCAATTGTTTTTCAAAATTATTGTTTTTTGTTTTCATGATAATTACCGTTTAGTAGAAAATCTTATTAAAAGAGGTATGACATTCGAGGATAATTTCTAGAGTTGTGTACAATACAACAAGCATGTAGAAGATTGTAAACTTCTTTTTCTAACATGTACGCTATCTTAATATTTGTGGTACATGATAATGAAGTGAATTAGAATTGTTTCATCTTTACCGGATGATTTATGTCATATGTTTCATTTGGTTGGTTCTTGGATTATGAATAAATATAAAAATAAATGTATTTTTTTTTGGCATACGGTTTGCTAAGACATGGATATCCATAACTCCATTGTTTTTTTATAACAAAACATTTGAGTCTCTAAATATTCTAGCTTTTATTCCAATAACCTCATAGAAATGGTTGGTGTATAGGTTTGGAATTAATAGGGCTATGTTTTATTTTACTCACGCAGTAGTATAGGATGGTAGCAGGTTTAGTCTTTTGTGGAATGTTGTTATGCAGGTGATATGTAATACCTCGACTTTTGAACACGGTATAAGTGGGTTGATGTATTTTTTGAAAGATATACAGTTTGTGAAACATTTTGTTTTATTGATTAAATATATATAAGTTTATTTGCTTTTTTAAAAAACAAAATCTCCATAGAGGATGAGGTGAATGAAAAAGAAAGAATGAGTAACGAGGTTTAATAATGGAAACAACAAAAAGTAGATGAAAAATAAGGCACTAGGTTTTAAAAAAAAATCTTAATATTTGTTTAAAAAAATAGGTTTTTTTAAACTATCAACTCAAAATGTATATGAAGTTCTTATCCATTTTTAAGACATGAAAAAATGTGTTTTTTTGTGTTAAATTATTTGTATCTTTTCCTTAGAAACACTATTTTAAAACTTTAAAAGTACTAAAAAAACATATAATAGTTCTCCTAATTTCTTTATATTGTCAGATCAATTAGAAATCTTTTATACTATTACAAAGGGGTAAAGATACAAGATAAATTTAATGTTTGTTTTGGAAACAATTTTATAAAACTATTTTTAGTATTTTAGTATTTAAAAACTAAAAAACTTGCTTAGATAGTGTTTTCTGAAGACAACTATGTTTTTTTAGTTTTTAAAAACTAAAAAACAGAATCAGTTGAAAGTAGTTTTGTTTTTCAGTTTTCTATTTTTGTTTTGAAAACTCAAAATACAATAAAAAAATGTTGTTTTTTGCTTTTCGTTATGAAATTTTAATAAACATGAACAAATTTTTTCATTTTTACATCTTTAAAATAGTTTTCAAATAACATTTACTAAACAAGTTTCTTTTTTCTTTTCACTCTAAAAACAATTTTTAAAAACTATTATTTAAAACTCTTTTCAAAAACTAAAAAACAAAATCAAATCAATCAAACTTTTACTATTTCAAATATAGTTATTTACTGTTTTGCCCTAACTATGTCATTTATTTTGTCTTGTTAGATTTGTATCTCACTTGCATATTTGTGTTTTTGTGTTTTAGTTTAAACACATAATGTATAAAGTTTCTTTTGTAAATGTATAGATAACATTTAAAAGTGTATATTTTCAACACATAATTTTTTTTTTTTATAAATTATTTATGAAAGATAATTGTACTTTACACCACCATGAGTAATAGTTTTAAGAGTGATGTTTAACATAATTTTATTTCAAATACTCAACAATACTTAATGATGTATAATTTATTATATTATAAAATAATATATTAAATTTATATTTAATATATTCACATATGTAGATTTATTTAATAATATTTAAATATTAGTATTTCTTTTTCTTAAATATATGAATATGATATATATTATATATATAAATTTAGAAAAACATTTTATACACAATAATTATTAAATAATATCATAAATTAATCTAGTGTAATTATTTTTTCCAAAGAATATAAATATTATTTATGAAATTCAATCTTATTTCACATCGTTATAAGCAAAATCTATTTGTCTCCATCAATTTTTTATGAGTATTTAATAATATTTATTTATGCTTTAAAATCCTATAAAATTAATTTTAACTTATTTTTAAGAAAATTAAATTTAATTTATAAAAATATAAAATATTTTTATATACATATTCTGTTAAATAATGTTTAATTATATTATTATAATTTTCTTAAACTAAAAAAATTTAATTTATATTTATATAACAATTTTAAGTTATTTTAATGTAAATTAAGTAATATATTTATTATAAAATATATTTTGAATTTATATTTAAAATAGTTACATTATTTTTTATCATTTTTTATACAGTAATGTTAATTTTTATGTAAATTAGGTAATATATTTATTATAAAATAACTTTTAACATTATATTTAAAAAATTCTTATGTTGATTAATATTTATATAATAATGTTATTTTTTCAAGTAAATAACTTAATATATGAAACACTAAATTAATTTAATTTTTTTATAATAGAAACAACAAGTATTATCACGAAAGACAATTTCATCTAAAATCATTGTCAACCAAACATGATAAATAATAAAAAAAAATCTTTAATTATTTAATATACTTACATATTAAATATTCAACAACATTTGTTTTTACTTTTTATGTAAATAATATAATATATGATAATTAAATAAAGTTTCATTTTTTATAATAAAAACCACGAGTATCATTTATGGGAGAAACATTTTGCTCAATACATTATGGACGAAAAAATATAAATAACAAAAGTCTTTCAATAATTTATTACACTTGCGCATTAGGTACCACCTGGTAACGTTTATTCACCTTTGAAATGTAATACATTATTTTTTCCTACACATCTTGTAAAACAATTTTAAATAGTTTAATAGATAAATTATTATTAATATTTCTATTATATAAGAAAAAAATTTCACACTAAACTTATTTAAATTTAATTATTTAATATATTTATATAAAATAATATTTTGATTCTATATTTGATAAATTTATATAAAAAATTTGTGTTGAAATATTTATATATAATATTAATTCATTTTTCATAAGTTGCAATAAATATACTAAAATTAAAATATTAAATGATAATTCATTTTCAATTTTTTTTCTAACATTCCATAAGAAAAGTCGTATTTAATTTCCTTTATTAAATTAGTTTTAAATCTTTTATAAAAGAAATACAAATATCATGACACTATTATCAATGAGAAAACTTGAAAGTGTTTAACACTTTTAAGGACTCTGATAATATATGATTTATTTATAAATAATATATTGACTTTATATATATATATATATATATATATATATATATATATTAATGTTAATTACTTTATATATGATATATATAAATTAATTCAATAAAATATTTTTATGATACAATAATTTAAAATTAATTACTAAACAAGACCATAAATTTAGTTAGTTTTAATTTATTATGAAAAACACTAAATATATCATTTAGGGAAACAATAATTCTTCACACCGTTATAAACATTACATTATATTTATTAAAAAAATCTGAATATTTAACACAATTGTATATTAAAGATTAAACAATATTTATGTATACTTCGGAATAAAATCATTTTAATTTTTCAAGAATTTCTTTTTTTACTTAAAAACATATAAATTGTCCTTATATATACATATTTTATTAAATAGTATTTAATTACATGATTTTTATACTAAAAAAGTATAATTAGTTAATATTTATCATAAAATAGTTTTTTCTTTATGTTTAAAGATATTTATACCAAATTTGTTGATTAATATTTATATTAATTATTAACATTTTTATATAAATAAATCAATACATGATATATAATATCATAAACTAAATTAGATTTAAAAAAAAACAACTAAATTAGCTTTAAGTTATTTTATAACAATAGTGCAACTATAATTGATATAAATTAATAGAATAAGTTAACGTTTAATTATATCTCTTCATTTATATATCACTTAAAAAAATTAATGGATAAAATCAATAAACTTATTATAAATTAATGATTGTAATTAAAGAATAATGTAAAATTATTTACACATCTGTGTAAACAAATTAAACCTCTAATCCTATAGGCAAAACAATCGTTGAGGTCATAAATTTTTTATGATTGAAAATCCAAGTATCATTTGTGATGACATTTTCACTAAATTATAATTAAAAAAATTTAATTATCTTTAACTTATTCTAGAAATTTATTAGAATATAATATATTTTTAATCCTATAAAATTTAATTTTAGTTCTCAATTTTTTTCTTTTAATTTTAAATACATCAATTTTGATTATCCAATTCAATTTTTAATAAAATTGTATAATAATCCATGTGTATCCACGTATACTAGTTTATCTATTATAAATAAATATATTCACCTACTTCAAAACACATTTATTATATAAATTTTTTATTTGAATATAATAAATATATTTGAATTTTAATTTTAATTCCTAAATTAATACCCTTATAAAAATTAGCATTTAATATATATATATATATATATATATATATATATATATATATATATTCATAGGTTACATTAAATAGTTATACTTATATTAAGTAAGTAATAAAAGTCAATACTTTACGGCTGTATAATTTCTATTATGCACTTCACAATTCTCATCGCTCCTCAATCCATAACATTTAACATACAATTTTGTAATTTTAATAAAATATTAAATAATTTCCTTTTCAATTCTTATTATCCAAATACATAAAAAAGGATTATCATAAAAAAAGAAAACATAAAAAAAAGTAAACATTTAAAAAATGAATAATTAAATAAATTTATATATATATTTCTACCATTTTGAATTGACGCGGGTAGAGGAGTGGAAGAGAAACACAGTTAACTCAAAAAGAGAAAGTAAAAGGCAGAAAGCTGTAAACACACAATTAACACGCAATTTTCCATAATTTTATATGCATAAAAATAAAAGAGATGACGTGGAGCTCTGTGGACCGTTCCTTTTCTCTATGTTATGAGATGCCATTTTCTTCATCTGTTCCTCTTTCTTTCTTTCTTCTCAGTTCTGTGTTCTCTTCTGTTGTCTTCTCAGGACTCTCTCTCTTCCATTCATTCATCAAACATCCCTTTAAATAGCTTCTCTATTCAAAACCATATCTTTCAACCAAAAAAGATTATCTTTTTAAGGATATATCCACACCGCTCTTCTCTCTTTTTCACACCAAAAATCCTATTTTTTTGTGATTTTCTCTTGCACACCCCTGAAATCTAGAGACAAGCCGCAAAAATAATCCATACCCAGAATTTTTCTCTCTGAAATATCTTGTGGGGTTTATCTCTTTTTTTCTTGTTTTTGCACCCTTTGATTCTGAACCTTTGTAGTTGAAGAGATACACAAAGTTGGGTTTGTTTTTTTTTTATAAATATATAGAAGAATATAATATATAAAGGGTGTGTTTCTCGGGTGGCTTGGAGGATCTGCTGTGTTCAGTGGATTAAGGGGTTTTGAGAATTCCTGTTGAAGTTGAAAAAGCTGAGATATTCTGGTTTAAGTGCTGCTCCCATGGCTGCTCAATTCCAAACATGTAATTCCTTGTTTTTTTCTTATTTCTTTTGATTTGTGGGTGTTGCCTTTGGAAAATAGAATGAAAAAAGGAAGGATTTTTACTTGGTTGAATTTTCTGCTTTTAACAGCTGCAGATGAAATGAGGAAGAAGCTTCATGGTGATTCTTCAACGGTTGAACTCAATAATTCCAATTCCAATACGGTAGTAAACGAAAATTCCCATTTCATCCCTCTCTCTCTCTCTCTTTTTATGTTGTTGCATGTGATATGTAAAGTATAACTTTATCTTTGGATTTGAGATTTTTTTTTTTTAATTATCC
This sequence comes from Psophocarpus tetragonolobus, assembly GCA_037954015.1. Classification (NCBI taxonomy): domain Eukaryota; kingdom Viridiplantae; phylum Streptophyta; class Magnoliopsida; order Fabales; family Fabaceae; genus Psophocarpus; species Psophocarpus tetragonolobus. The sequence continues at coordinate 78,456,291 of CM075690.1, forward strand.
TTTTTCTTTTCTATGCTTTGATTTGAGATGAACTGTTTCATTGGTTGTCTATGAGACATAGAGAATTTCTTGTTTTCTTAATGTGAATATGTCTGTTTCTGTTGTTTGTTCAGGTTCCTTCCAAGGGTGCAAGTTCCCCTTCTGATGCTAGATCATGTGTATCATCTATAGGAGATGCTTCTGGTAGTGCTAAGGAAGTGGATGTGGATCATGAATACTTGTCCACAGATCAGGGTGTTCCTTATACTGCCGGTGGCTATTATGGTTACTACTATCCAGGTTAGTTGCTGCTGGGTCAAAGACCTTCCCTCCAATGGTTCTCTATTCAATTTTAGTTTGATTGTATATTTATGGTTTCACTTCTTACGGTAGAATGATCACAGGTTATGGTGGTTTCTATGGAGATTCAGACAACCAAGGATACTATGTTGGTGCAGATGCTGTGGATGTTCAGTACCCTGTAAGTATCTTGAGCTGAACTGTGTTTGGTCATGTTGTTGTTGTTGTTGCTGTTGTTGTTGAGTCTTTCTATGTGGACTGTGGTTGACTTGGCACAAATCTGGTCAATTCATGCATATATAAATACTTGAATTTGAGAATATGATAATTATGCCTACCCATGATACTGATTTTCATTATCAGCATTTCCACTTTCTCAAGGTTTTTGTGAAACAAGCACGGTTATCCAAGCAACATATTATTTTAAGGGTGGAATGGAAAATAATAATGATAATTATGTATCTATTAGCAACTTGGCTTGTTTTTTTTGTCTTGCATTTGTGGCTTGAACTAAGGAACATGTTGCAATTTGATTGGTTTTCTGCTTCAATGTAATCAGCAGTTAAAAATTTCTTTTATATGTCAAAAAAGTCAAAATCATTAATATTTTAAACTAATACATGGACGTCGTCTTTTTCTATACCACTTATGTAGCCAGTACTTTGGTCTCCTGGAACAACTGGAGTTATTGGATTTTACTATTCACTCTCTATGTTCTTAGCTTTAAGTTAAGCAAGTAGATAATTGGTCTTTTTAACATTCTTTGATATGTATTACTTGTCTCAATACATATTTTTGTTCTTTTTGTTGCTTCATTTAGGTCATGCAAGCAGATAATGGATCTTATGTCTATCTCGTGCCAGGATATCAAACTGGCTATCCTGCATACTATCCTCTAAGTCCAGCTGGTGTTGAAGGGCAGTATGCTGGCCATAATGTCTACTCCCCTGGTTCAATGTTTCAACAACCCATTGGATCACCTGGGTACTTTCCAACTTCTGTATCATATGGAGAGTTATCACCATCAACGTACTCATGGGATTCATCTCTAATCACACAAGATGGGTTACAAGGATATGGTTATAATGAACTGGCTGGTAAACCAAATGGTAGATCTAATTTGTCTTCCCAACGTCATACAGGTGGTGTTGTGTTGAAGTCTGCACCACCCTCTAACTCGACAGAGGTGAAGGGTACGACACCATTATTAGAGGTCTCATCGACTCATCTTAAGCGTAACCAACAAAAACAAACAAACAAGGTAATCTTACTTTTTGTAACTTCTTCTTTGGGGTTTATCTATCATAACATCCTTGGATTGGATTATTCTAACTAGCTTGTAATGTTTTTTCAGGCACCTGTTTCAGTCCTCCATTCACCTGTGGCCAAGTATCCCACATATAATCAAGGAAAGAGTGGTTTCCTCTATCCAAACAACATGCTTAATGTGAAAGCAAATACAAAGGGCTGGGTTAGTACTGATAAGTTGAAACACAGAAACAAGGTCAATGATTCACTTAATGAGCAAAATCAAGGTCCTAGAACAGCTAATGCAAAAGGTGCATTAGTGTCTGGTGGTAATTCTGTGAGAAACTCAGCCCTAGTTGGAAGTGGAAACATTGCCAGCAAAATCAAGACTGATCAATACAACCTTCCTGATTTTCAAACCAAATATGATCATGCACTTTTCTTTGTCATCAAATCATACAGTGAAGATGATGTCCACAAGAGCATCAAGTACAATGTGTGGGCGAGTACTCCTAACGGGAATAAGAGGCTGGATGGTGCATTTCAGGATGCACAGAAGAGAATGGAGGAGAAAGGATGCAAGTGCCCAGTGTTCCTTTTCTTTTCGGTATGCTATTCGGTTCCATCACATTTGTCTCTCAAAAACTTAAGATTCCTTACATCCATATTTGCATATATATTTTCAGATTGGTAACTGTGTCTCTCAATATCCTTTCTGGTATTTGTTTGTGTTCAGGTCAATGCTAGCGGTCAATTCTGTGGAGTAGCCGAAATGACAGGGCGAGTTGATTTCAATAAAAGCATGGATTTCTGGCAACAAGATAAATGGAATGGATATTTTCCTGTTAAATGGCACATTATAAAGGATGTTCCTAACCCTCAACTACGGCATATAATACTTGAGAATAATGATCACAAGCCTGTCACAAACAGTAGAGACACACAAGAGGTATGCATTTTGCATTTCATAGTAAAACTACAATTTCCACTTAGAAAGTCTTATTGCGTGTTTGGATGAGCATTGTCAATATTTATTTTGAATAAAATTTTGATTAAAATTTATTGAAATGATGTAATTTCTATTTGAATGATTTTATTATAAAATCAAATTAGGATTAAAATTTGGTTGAAAATTCTTGATCCATCGCAGATGTTACTCCAAGTAGTTTTATTCCAAATCAATTCTTGACCTATAATCAATTCCTAAATTCTTTTCTAACACAAAACTAATTCTATAAAAAATTATTTGAAATTAATCTACAAAATTCATGATCCAAAATTAATTTTGTAACATGAAATCAACTATATAGTTACTTCTTTATGCTTGTCCACTTTCAGGTGAGTTTACCCCAAGGTGTTGAAATGCTCAACATTTTTAAGAACTACGTGGCAAGAACTTCCATATTGGATGACTTTGAGTTTTACGAAAGCCGCCAGAAGGTGATGCAGGAGAAGAAATCAAGGCAATCTATGCCCCATTCTAACGTACAGGTTAGCTTTACACTGCTACCTTATTCCAAGATTTTATTAAATATGTGGTTCACACGCTTCCCACTATTTTTCCTTTTTAAATGATGGTTAATGGCAACTGTTGATGAACGCATGTGATTGTGGGACCACATTGGCATAATTGTGCTTGGAGTAGGAATTCTTTTGCTATATCTGATCAAAGGCCTAGTTGATAAAAAACTCTAAAGTCCTACAGAATAATTTGGTGTCTGAAAATTCCATAAACTAAGGGGCTCTTTATATAGACTTTGGAACATTGCAATTTATTCTCAGTCATTTATTTAATTACTGTGTGCAATCATATATATTCCTTTGAGATGCTTTGCTCCCCATAGCTCATTGTTTAACTATATGAATAAATAACATGCACTTTCATTCATTCAGTAATTGACATGTGTGATAAGCATATGGACTTTTATAATAACTATCTTGAAAATCCTCACAATTAATGATTTGTTATTGACAAACAATATAGTAACCTCTAAATTATGTCTATTAAAGTTCTATTTTCTTTGATAGAGGACAAATAAGTTTGTTGATTTTTATAATAACTATAACTATTATGAAGGTTATAGTAAATAAGAGACTTTTCTTGAAATTTTCTTTCATTAACACCTATTGTGTCTCTATTTTTTACATTAATTTTAGCTTCTCCTTAAGGGGTTGATCTAGTATTTGTTTACCCAAGGGAGATCAGTGTAATGAATAAAGGTAAAAATTCATAGGATCAATATAATAAAAGTAAAACAATTTTTTTAGGATTCAAAAACAAATGAGTACTGAGTGTAATAAGGTCAAATCTCAAGAGGGTTGGTGTAATTTTTAATTGATAGTATTAGTATATAAACTTACACTGACAATGCATGTTTGTTAATTAAATCTATTATGTATTTAATTTGGCAGCATATAGATGAATTAACCACTACACTTGGGTCAGTAGACCTATCATCACCTGCAAAGAACATGGAGGATCCTAAGGTGGTTGAGAAAGTAAATGACTGAAGCAGCATGCAGGGCAGATACTATTCCTAGGGACCCGCCATGTCAGCATGCCGGTTACAGTGGTGCCGTGTTGCGCCACGTGGGGCCACCACTAAGCTAATTAATTCAAATGTTAAGCTCAAAAAAAAAATTCTTGCTGATGAATGATGCTTTAAAAAGGGAGGAAAAAAAAAAGAAAAAGAAAAAAAAAAAATTCTTATCCGGGCAAAATGGTGGTGACTGCATTCCTAATTGTACAAAACTACAAAGGAAGAAAGTCTTGGAAGTGCAATGGACCCGGTGATATAGCTGTTACTAGATTACAACAGGGTGTGCTATGAAAAGCACGTGCCATTTTTACTCTTTTATCTTTGTTTGCACATAATAAGGTTCCTTCTTTGTTGTTATTTTCACAATTTTTTTTTTCTTCTTGAAGTTGTAGTTACCGATTTTAACAACATAACAAATGGCATGATTATGACATCTCACCAATAATAATGTGTTGAAAATGATGGGTTCCGTGTGGAAAATTATTGGAGTCTGACCATGCATTATTTCAATTTTGAATTTTCAATTTGAATATATGTTGCAATACCTGATCGTGGTGCCTGCTCATTATTGATACACAGTGTAATGAAATTGAGTGTTCATCAGTCTTTGGAAAAAGGCAATCAACAATTGAAAACAAAACAAAAACTTGTAAACCAAAGATAATCTCTAAAATATGAATTTAATTATAATATATTTGAGCAAATTAATGTTTTCTTGACTTCTATCAAATTTATATAATATATAACTTCTTATCTTGTTATTTATTTTACATTATTATAAGTTCAAAAATATTATACTAATTTTTTAATATTAGAATAAAGAGTTTGTATTTGTTACTTAGTCATTGATTGTTGATGTTTGTAGTTATTATTTTAAAAGTTATATTTAATTAAGATGATTTTTAATTGGTTGAGAATGAATCTAGTGTTAATGTATCTTTAAGTTATTTGACCTAACTTTAAAGTTGTGTTTTCTTTGCTAGCAAATGGCACTAAAGTGCTTGTTTGGATATCAAGTGAAAAATTATGTTTAAAACAAGTATGTTTTAAAAATTATTAGGACATTAGTTTTTACTTTCAATGTTTTTTGTTCACGCAGAACATTTTCAACTTCAATCTAAATATGTATCCTTTTTCTGTTTCAAAATGAGTATAGTATTTGGAAAAAATATTTGTTACATTTGACTTTTTAATGTTTTTTTTAAACTAAATTTTTAATATAGTATTAATATTAAGGTTAATTTTGTGACATTACTAAACCACATCATATATTTATTGCTAACCATCATTGTATATACTAGTCATTCAATACTATTCGAAATCACAAGATGAATACTTATTTTTAGATTATCTCCATATTTAAAATGACATAATCAATCCTTGAACTACTTGATTAAGAAACACAAGTTATTAATGATGTTACTTACGTAAGTATATGATAAGTGAGATCATGATAGTGTATCTTATTTTAATTGGGAGCTCATAAAGGTTTAAAAGTATCAATCCTTAGATGAGTATAATGTGTATAGGCACAAATAAATGAATCAGATCAATTATAATATTTAACATACAAGAAAAGAAGGATTCAAATTGCACAATCTCCGCTATTAGAAGAACAAGTAGTTCTGCCTAGGCAAAAACAAACAAGGATCACTGGGCAATGAAAAATTTTGTTAATTAAACATAATAGAATATTACGACAAGTATGCATTAAATGTGCCATTTTGGAAAATTTTAAAAAATCAATTGAGAAATAAGCGTTTTTTTTTAAAAATAAACTTCCTTTTAATAAGTATATGGAATTAAATTTCTAACATAAGAAAAAAAAGTAAATTTTAAGCAGAACTAATTTAGTCAAATGCACAAAAGATAGAAAATTCTTTTAACCAGAATAACCATTCCGAAGTTTACAAAATCGCAATGCAATGTTTACAAATGCGTTCAACATGAGTTTGTCATGCATCCTACATTAAGGGTTTAAAAAAATACCTAAAACTACCAACAATATGTGTTAAAAGAATAAGAATATAGGTAGATCAAGTGAGTTATCACCAAAAGGACAGAGACACCTCAGATTATTTAAGAACAAAAGTAAATATTTAAGCTACACATAAGAAAAATTCTTTAGCATTTCAAGGTTTTAAATACGCCGGATTGTAATTCGTAAGACAACTTCATAGAAGTTAATTGTCATCAAACCATCATGTCTGCCCTCTTCTACCAACAAATGATTCTGCAAGTAACATTCCGGATTAATTCCATTTGAAGTCCGAAATGCCGTGTTCTAGATGTGATTCCATGGAAGTCCAAAATGGGCTATTTCGGATCCACTAACCCTTCTAAACACCCTCTTTCATGTTGATTATAAGGGTATTTTTGTCCCTTTCATATAGGAAGAAAATCATGAATTATAAACATGATTGTTGTGATTGTTGTTGTTGGTTCAACTTCCTACTAATGTTAATAAAATTTTGGACTTCGATGATTGTTTTCCAGAAACATTTTAAGAAAAAATATATAAAAAAAAAAAAATCAACAGTTTTCCTATGTTTTTAAATCATGTATGACTTTTTATAAACTAATTTTTAAAATTTCACATTTTCAAAAAAGTTATATGAAAAACTTTTACATATTAGCTAAAATTAACTTAGAAAAAGTCTTAAATATGACTTATGAAAAAAATTTGTATTTTTTCTCCTAATTTTTAGAAAAGCTTAACCAAACACACATTTTATCTTTTTGGCAGCTAAACCCATCACAAATTTTTTTAATAAATAAAAGAAAAATAGAGAGCTTGACGGCAGGACTAACGGAAATATGTTGAAGGATGATCGCTCTTAAATTATTTCCTAGCATGAGTGCATGATAGCCGCCCCTCATGAATGTTAAAATCAGGATTCCAGCATATCTAACATTACGTAAATCCAAGCAAGTTAATTGAGGCAAAAATTAAACACGGAGAAATATATAAAAGCAAAATTGCATTTACAAGACGAGAACTGACCAGCCTTTACCACCTACTGACACTGTCGTTAACATACTAAGGGAGAAGATTCAAAAAAGATTTCATTAAGCATCAATCAGAGAGTGAATTTGTTGTTTATTGATCACCAGATGAGGGAGGTGGTCGGCGCACTACTCGACCACCCCGCCCAGCCCGACCTCCTCGTGGAGCACCTCTTCCTCGACCTCTAAAGGTAGAGGCCAATCCTGCCTGTCTCATCTGAGCCCTTTCCCGTGCTCGCTCTGACAAATTTATGGTTGTTGAAGTATTACTAATAGGCGATGCCTGCTTTGGCTCTTCTGTTTCAGACGGGGCACTGGGGGTCCCTTGCTTTTGAACAGGTAAGTTCACTTTAGATGAACTACTTTCAGCAACACTGCTTGTCAAAGTGGCACTCTCATTCCCAACTGGTGTAGGCTCAGCTACCTGATCGCTCTCAACTGATGTTGGTTCGTTCACATGAATTAACTTGTTGGAACCATCAGCAGCCTCCTCAACCAAGTCACCCTCATCATTCTTATCCTCACTTGAAAGCTCAGGAGAATTAATCTCACCAGCCTCTAGAGCATCATCATCAATCCTAGCTGGAGAACGCTCTGGGGTAGCAGCAGACTCAGATTGACCTTCACGAGATTCTTGGTTTTCTGCAATGTTAGACAAATCACTACCTCCCTCAAGATCACCAGAACCTGGCAACAATTCTCCCTCTTCTCTCTCACTATCAGGTGCCAATGCTGACTGCTGGTTGTCTGGGTCAGCATTATCCCTCTGTATCTCATCAGATAGCATTTTTGTATCAACAGGTTGATCTGGATTCTCTTCTAAAATTCCAGTTTTGCCACCTTGTAATTCCTCTTGACTTGTACCATCCAAGAGTTGTGGATCTTTGGATTCCTCATCATTCCCGACAGCTATTTCACCATCTTCATTTTGAGCTTCACCTCCTTCCTCATTTTGGCCTTGTGGCAACTCATTGCTATCAAATAATTCTTCAGTGATTGTCTTACTGCCAGTAAATTCCACAGCTGCAGCAGGTTGTTCTTCGGTACTCTCCTCCTCTGGGGACTCTGATCCTTTTGACTTCTTCAACACAGGTGCTACTACATCAGAGCTCCTCTCACCAGGTGCAACTGATTCCTCACGTAATTCAGAAGTCGAGGTAGGAGCAACACGCTTTCGAGCCAATGGTTGAGATGAATGAGAAAAACTACTTGTTTCTGTGTCACTAGATGGCCCAGGCTTGCCCCCTGGTCCTTCAGCATCAGACATTTCTGTGTCACCTTGTGGCTCCTCAGGTTTTGTTGGTTCTAGTTTAGGCCTAACCAATCTCCTACCTGCTCGACGAGTTTCAACACCAGCCTTGGGTAATGCAAGTCTTTTCTCACTTTCTCCAGTAGATTTAGGTGGTAAACTGCTAGCTACAGGGGCTGCTAAAGATACACTACTTTGGGGTTGAGCTTGGACAAGAGAACCTGCCAAGTTACAGTGAATCCATTAATATTGCCAGAGATACAAGGTTAACTCATGTAGAGAATCGATATGAGTAATTATAGAAAACTGAATTCTCAGTCTAAAATCATTATTTTACTTTTTCTATAAAACTAATTATTCCACAAACTTGATCTGCACACCATTATAAATGAAATAACCTGTAGCAACTACTGAACCATCCATAGTTGTTGCTGCATCTCCAAGATTACCGTGACCTCCAAGCTCACAAAATACTGAATGAGCTTCCTTTTCAAAACTTTCCACAGCAGACATGTAAGGAGCTGCCAAGTCATCAACATTGGATCCAGAAAGAAGTTGAACCACATTTGAACCCTAACGAAATAAGAAAGAGGATAAAAAAGTAAAATTTTGCTCAAAAACAATCGACTCTAAAATAAAAGTGACTAGTGCTCAGATCATAATCATAAAAATATCCCTGCAGGCTTAAGCCATGTCAACCTGTTGGAACAGTAGTTAGATTGCACAAAAAAACCACTATTTTAAATCATTACCTCTGGAAGATTTCCAATAACAATCTTTAGCTTTTCAACTTCATCAGATAACCTTTTCAGAGACTCCTTATGTCTCTCAATTTCATTGGTCAATTTTATTTTCTCCTGAAAGTAATAAATCAATAAAAGAGGTGATTAAATTGCAGAACTGGACAAGAAATTAAAGTAGAAGAATAAGCCTAATAAAATCAGTTCATTATCAGTAATAGTGAGCCTGAATTTGATGGCCTCGTTCTTTCATTGACCTTACAGAAACCAATCAAAAGCAGGACTACCGAAACTACTTAATTGCCAAATTGATTGTAGGGGCAAAAATAGGCATATTATCCACACAAAATATTTACCTACCTTTCTTCTACTACCTTAACCACTGCACTACCAATCATATCCCCACAAAGGGGTAGGGGACAGCTAGTATGGATCTAAAAATGTAATAGGCTCTACTAAAACCAAAATTCAAATAATTCAATTTAGAGACAGTATTTTAACATGACCTAAAAATGTTAGACAAATTCAAAATTCAAATAATATGCCAGCAAGTCAGAAAAGTGAGGGGAAAATTTTTCATTTTCTTGAGGAAATATGGTAATAGGAACAAGAAATTGAAGGGTGGGAAAGGAGCAGAACCTGTTCAACATTGTTGTAAGAGTCTTTAATGGCCTTTTCAGTCTTCAGTCGTCTAGTTCTCTCTATACGATTTTCTTCTTTCTCCTTCTTTAATTCATCTCTCAGTCTCTCCAGATGTTTCTCCAGAATCTAGCAAACAGGAAACTAGTAAAATTAAGACAAAGTGGGTTGCACATCCAGAAAGAGGAATGGTTGGAAAATAAAAACACTTCCAAATTAACCTGTATTCTAGTGTCCTTTTCCTCTTTCATTGCTAGTTCACCAGTTGTATCACTTGTTGATTTTTTCGCTGATATACCCCATGAAAATTTAATAATAAATTCCAGCAGCAATAACATATCACAAACAAATACAGGCAGCAAGGGAGGAGGATTGTGAAAAAATATTACCTTGCTTTATGTCATCTAATTGCCTATTATGTTGCTGGTTTTCTTTCACAAGGTCTTCTTTTTCCCTTGTCAAAATATCAATCTTCTTCTGGAAAAGGGTGTCCAAAAAAAAAAAAGAAGCAATGTGAAAACATATAAAAATTATGGAATCTACATTTATCCATAAATAACTATCCACTTTCAAAAAATAAGAACTTCCAAGCACCTTAAACTGTGCCAGCAGTTTCCTATGCTTCTCCGAATCAAGTTTTAGGTTAGCCTGTTTTAAACATTTTCTCGAAAATGTCAACAAAGAAAGTATTTCCGAAAAACATCAAAGATAGAGAAAATGACAGAGACCTCATTATGCATAATGTCATTAATTCTCTTTTCTCTCTCCGCAATCTGCAATCGGCAGTTTGAAATATCTTTCTCTAGACGTGAAACAGAATCCTGCTTTTCTGATAGACTTCTTCCAAGTTCCTCAATCCGAGCATCCCTCTCTCTTAGTTTATCCTGATGAGATAAAATATGGAGATATAAATTCTAAAAAGGATTGTTTGATTCATACTTCCTCTTTTAAGCATAATTGAGTGACGAAAAGGTAGATACTGGAAGGAGAAACAGAAGTCCAGAAAGAACAATTGCAATCTCAATTCTAACATAGATCTTCAAAAAAGAATTGCATGATTTTATTTAAAATAGAGTTCATGGTAGTGTTTAAATAGGCAGAACAAGTTTGATAACCAAGTAATCTAAATTAGTAAACATGCCAATTTTAGATAACAGATTTCATGTACAAAGAAATGAAACACAAAACATGCATTAAATGATCAATTGTGCTGGACAACTGCAAGATTAAGAGATGCGTGAATATTCATTAAAATGAACAATTTATGTTAATATAAAAACCTGGACATCTATAGCAAGTTTCTTGACTCGATCATAATCCTCAACATCAACATTTTTAATCCTTTCCAGCAACTGAAGAGAAAACAGGTGAAAGAATTAGAAAAAGAATGTATAACAAAGACAGTAATACATCACAATAATTTTGTCAAGATTTCAAAAGAAAATACCTCAGAAACCTTGTTATTAAGATGATCTTTCTCCATTTTTAGTGTTTCAATTTCTTTCTTATGGCCTTCAAGCTCAACTTCTCTTTCCTTTAGGAGATTCTCTAAATTCTCCATTTCAGCTCTAGCCTTTTGTGATAGTTCACGCAATTTCTAAGAAGCCAAGAAAATTCTCAGCATCAGTAGCAAGAAAACACTACAGAATGCTACAGCTGTTACCAAAATATATTTCAACCAACGTAAACTACATCATGCTATCATGAGAAGTCAAACAGATAAGTTTCTGAAGCAAGAAATAATATAGAAGAAGAGGAAGGAAATATGAAGGAGTGCAAAAAAAAAAAGTAGAAATTACAACACAGGCAATTAACAAAGCAATATACCTGACACTCCTCAAAATTGTGCTTATTTTCTTCCCTGAGCTGCATATTACTCTCACGAAGTAAGTTCATTTCTCTGACCTGCAAATGATTTTAAAAAATCAGCTTATTATTTGACTGAACATAGCATCATTAGGAAACACTTAATTGAAAAATAAGAATTTATCATGTCATCAAGAAAAAAGCCATAGAAAAAGAAAAAAGTGAATTTTGATGATAGGATTGTCAACCTGAAGCTGCAATGTTTTGAACTCATCTTCAGTAAATAAAAATGATCTTGATTTTGCACGCTCAGTTTCTAGTGATGCATGTGCAGACTCTGCTGCCTTCAAAGCACTCTCAACCTAGAGGGAAACAAGAGAATATTATAAGAAACATAATTCAAATGTCAAGTTTACTATAAGAACCCTTCACTGGTTTAAAATGAACAGGATCGTTCACAAAAAAAATTAAAATAAAAATACAGTCTTTTATATCCAATTGATTGAATTGAGTTTCAAATGCTACCAGCATAAAATATGAAAAAGAAAAATCAGTATTTTTTATTTTGGCAGTGAACATCAGAAGGGGAGAGGTAGATGTTAGAATAGCGACAGACAAGAAAACATACAGCAACATCCACATTCAGGACCTCAAGTACTAGTAACAGTATAGATATTCAATCTCTTTGACCCTAAGCTAGCAAATTTTTATGGGAGAAGTTCAACAAAAAAACAAGAAAATACAATAACAAAATCCCCACTCCCATCCTCTAATCCGTACAAAACCAAGCACAATCATCCCCACTTCAAATTAGCACATAAAATGATAGGATAAGAGACCTGGTTGAGTTAAAGATAAATGTGTTAAAATCAGAGAAATAGAAAGAAATAATGGAATAAAACTGTGTCTGAATACACAGTGAAAATATGTTTATATAGTGTCAAAAACCGTGATTTGTGCAGCAGTAATTGACGTGACGTAATTTTAGGATGTCTTTATATTTTATGTGCTGTATTCATGCAACAGTTGTGTGTTGTTTTTATTAGGATCATATTTATGTTTAATTAATCCTGTAATTATAGGGATCTGTTTTTAGGATTAGCAGTCTGCATTTCCTAAAATATGTAGCTGACTCATGTATATTTATAGAGGTTAATAACCTCATAATAATAAGATAAGAAACTATCCTATTTCTTCTAAATTTCAGATGGTATCAGAGCACCCGATCCCTGGGAGTCTTTGACCTGCCGTCAAACCTAAACCGCAGCCTTCATTGCTGCGCGACCTATAACCTAAAATCGCAGCCTTCATTGTTGCGCTACCTTTAAGTCTTGGTGCTAGCCTTCATTGCAACAGAATTCTCTACCTTAATCTCACCTTGTTATGGCTCAAGTCGTGAACCTGGAAACTGGGGACAGCCCTCAAACCATTGGAGAAATGCAGAATATTCATCCAACTTATCGGTTAAATGGGAAGAACTATCTCAAATAGTCTCAAATCATTAGGATCATCTTGAAAGGAAAAGGGAAGATCAGTCACTTGACCGGTAATGCACCTAATGAAACTGATCCTAAATTCAAATCATGGGATGAAGAAGACTCTATGATTATGGCGTGGCTGTGGAATTCGATGATTCCAGAAATCAGTGATACCTGTATGTTTCTGAAATCAGCAAAGGAAATTTGGGAGGCAGTTGAACAAACTTATTCTAAAGCGAAAGATGCTGCTCAAATCTATGATGTATAAAAGTGAAAACCGTGGCTGCCAAACAGGGAAATAAATCAGTCACGGAATATGCCAATCAACTCAAGTCTCTATGGATGGAATTGGATCACTATCGAGTTATAAAAGCAAAGTGCTCAGAGGACTCAGCAATTCTAAAGGAGTATATTGAACAAGATAGGGTCTATGATTTTTTGGTAGGCCTAAACCCTGAATATGACCAAGTCCGAGTCCAAATCCTGGGAAAAGAAAAAGTTCAAGGGCTTAATGAAGTGGTGGCCATTATCCGGAGTGAAGAAAGCAGGAGAGGGCTGATGCTGGAAAACCCAACCATCGAAAGCTCTGCAATGATAGCCGAAGGAGGAACAATTATGATTGCCAACCAGAGAAAAAAATGGGTTCCCAGTATGGAGAAAAAACATGAGGAGGTTTGGTGTACTTATTGTAACAAGCCGCGTCACACAAGGGAAAAATGTTGGAAATTACACGGAAAACCCCCAAGACGAGAATGGGGGCTGAAAGATGGAAAGACCTCAAGCAGAGAATGAGGATTGAAAGGAGAAAACTCAAGCCGAGAATGGGGGCCAAAAACCCGAATGGGGGCTGAAAGGAGGCTTACACAAAAAAGGAGGGCAAGGACAAGCATACATTGCTAATGGGCAAAGTGAAGAATCTGTACAGTTGAATCATGAAGAAATAGAACGGGTAAGATCAATTCTTAGTAAATTGGAGAAGCCCACAAGTACAGGTACGTGCTCATTGACATATTCTAGTAAGTTTCCATTTTTGTTTAGACTCAATGTTTCAGATACACCATTTACACATTACTGGATATTAGACTCTGGAGCCACTGACCATATGACCCCCTTACCCAAATACTTCTCCACATATTCCCCATGTCCTAGCAACAAGAAAATTTCCACCGCAGATGGAACCCTTATAACTGCAGCCGGACAAGGAGAGGTCCAAATAAGTCCATCCATGACTTTAAAAAATGTCCTTCATGTCCCTAAACTATCTACCAACCTGATTTCTATACAAAAACTCACTAAAGATCTTTCATGTAATGTTGTCTTTTACAGCAATGCTTGTATATTGCAGGACAAGAATTCGTGGAGGACGATTGGACATGCTAGAGAATGGAATGGCCTATACTACATGGAGAATCCTAATCTACCTACCAAGAGTCTTATATCTACATCCACCATGACCAATAAAGAAAAAGTTCAACTTTACATTACCAGCTAGGACATCCATCATTCCGAGTCATAAAAGTGTTGTTTCCTTCCCTGTTTAAAAATTAAATGTGGAGTCTCTCCATTGTGAGGTGTGTGAGTTTGCGAAACACAAGCGTGTACCTTTTCCCATTAGCAATAAGATGAGTTCTCTCCCGTTTTCTCTTGTTCACACTGATGTATGGGGTCCTGCTTATGTTCCTAATATCTCAGGTGCTAAATGGTTTTTAACATTCATTGATGATTGCACCCGGGTGACTTGGGTGTTTTTATTAAAACAAAAATCTGAAGTCAGCTCCGTTTTTATCCAATTTGTCTCAATGATTAAAAATCAATTTGGGGTTAGTATCAAAAGAATTAGGTCTGACAATGCCAAGGACTACTTTAATCTTGTACTAAACTCCTTTTGCCAACGGGAAGGGATAATCCATGAGTTCTCATGTGTGAACACACCTCAACAGAATGGAATTGCAGAAAGGAAAAATGGGCACCTATTAGATCAAACTAGAGCTCTACTTTTTCAAAACCATGTTCCTAAGAGATTTTGGGGGGAAGCTCTTCTTACTGCCACCTACCTAATTAATAGGTTACCCACTAAAATTTTAAACTCAAAAAGTCCCATGGAAGTTCTATCCTCATTCTACCCACACTTAGACCCTACAAATAAACTCCAACCTAGGATTTTTGGGTGTGTATCCTTTGTGCATGTTCATAGTAATGAAAGGGGAAAGTTGGATCCTAGGGCTGTTAAGTGTGTCTTCTTAGGGTACTCTACTACACAAAAGGGGTACAAATGTTTTCAACCCCTCTCAAAAAGATTCTATGTGTCAAGAGATGTCACCTTCAATGAACAAGAAAGTTACTTTAAACAGCCTCATCTTCAGGGGGAGACAGTAAGAGAGGAAGATGAGACTCTCATGTTCCCAAATATGATGTTCGGACCTGAAATTGTACCTGAAACTGAGGGAAGTATTGAGCATTCTGCACCTGAACCAGTGAGACCTCCTACATCTGCAGCTGAACCAACGAAACAGCCTACACCTGCACCTGATGCCGGAGGAAAGTTTGGGAAAAACTTGGTATATTCAAGGAGAGAAAAGGCCATTCCAGGATCCGGCAATGTCCAAGAATCCAACCCACCATCACTGCATGAGGTAATACCTTCAAATCCTATAAATTTAAGTGATTCTAATGAACTTTTGTCTGAAAATATAGAAGCACAGGTGGACCAAAATCTGGACTTGCCCATTGCCCTTAGAAAGGGAACTAGAACATGCACCCAACAACCACGTTACCCATTGTCAAATTTTTTATCCTTTGAAAAATTCTCTCCTACCCATAAAACTTTTCTCACTAACCTCAACTCCACACACACACCTTCCTCTGTATCTGAAGCATTGACTGACAGGAAATGGAAACATGCCATGGATGTGGAAATGGAGGCGTTACACAAAAATAAAACATGGGAACTTGTCATCTTACCTCCTGGAAAAAAACCAGTTGGATGTAAGTGGGTGTATACAATAAAGTATAGGGCCGATAGGACAATCGAACGTCACAAAGCAAGGTTGGTGGCTAAAGGCTTCACTCAAACCTATGGAGTTGATTACTTGGAAACATTTGCCCCGGTTGCTAAGATGAACACGGTCAGAGTAATATTGTCATTAACAGCTAATAATGATTGGGATCTGCAACAATTTGATGTGAAGAATGTCTTTTTGCATGGAGATCTTGAAGAAAAAATATACATGGAATTGCCACCTGGTTACAACGGACATGTTGCTGCTGGAACTGTTTGCAAACTAAGAAAGACTCTATATGGGCTAAAACAATCCCCAAGAGCATGGTTTGGAAGATTTACCAAGGTCATGACAGGTTTGGGCTACAAACAGAGCCAAGGAGATCACACATTATTTATCAAACATTCAGTTTCAGGGGGAATAACACTTTTATTAGTGTATGTAGATGATATTATAGTAAGTGGAGACGACAAGCAGGAACAACAAGTGTTAAGTGAATGTCTTGCCACTGAATTTGAGATCAAGACGCTAGGGAGACTTAAATATTTTTTGGGAATTGAAGTGGCTCATTCCAAGAAAGGGATCTTTATATCTCAACAAAAGTATATTACTGACTTGCTTAAAGAAACAGGGAAGACAGGCTGCAGACCAGCAAACACTCCAATTGATCCAAATATAAAATTGGGAAGTAAGGAGGAGGATATTGCTGTGGACAAGATGTATCAAAGACTTGTGGGCAGGCTTATCTACTTATCTCATACTAGACCAGACATTGCTTTTGCTGTAAGTCTAGTTAGTCAATTTATGCACCAACCAAAGAAAGCTCATCTACAAGCTGCCCTTAGAATTGTTCAGTACTTAAAAGGAACCCCCGGAAGAGGAATTTTGTTCAAACGAAACAAGAGTGTAAGTCTTGAAGCATATACAGATGCGGATTATGCAGGGTCAGTTGTAGATAGAAGATCAACCACGGGATACTGTACCTTCCTTGGTGGAAACTTAGTCACTTGGAAGAGTAAAAAACAAAGTGTAGTGGCTAAATCAAGTGCTGAAGCGGAATTTCAGGCAATGGCTCACGGAATATGTGAACTTCTATGGCTGAAGATTATATTGGAAGACTTGAAGATAAAGTGGGACGAACCTATGAGATTATACTGTGACAATAAATCGGCAATTAGCATAGCCCACAACCCGGTGCAACATGATAGAACTAAACATATTGAAGTTGATAGACACTTTATCAAGGAAAAACTTGACAGTGGCATGATTTGCACACCATATGTGTCTACTCAGAACCAGCTTGCAGACATCCTCACCAAGGGACTGAACTGCAGTAACTTTGAAGGAATTATATCCAAGCTGGGAATGGAAAACACCTATTCACCAGCTTGAGGGGGAGTGTCAAAAACCGTGATTTGTGCAGCAGTAATTGACGTGACGTAATTTTAGGATGTCTTTATATTTGATGTGCTGTATTCATGCAACAGTTGTGTGTTGTTTTTATTAGGACCATTTATGTTTAATTAATCCCGTAATTATAGGGATCTGTTTTTAGGATTAGCAGTCTGCATTTCCTAAAATATGTAGTTGACTCATGTATATTTATAGAGGTTAATAACCTCATAATAATAAGATAAGAAACTATCCTATTGCTTCTAAATTTCAGATATAGACTTATTTCATAAATTACACATGAATATAGAATAATAGAAGATACCGTTGCCTATGATAGTATCTAAAATAATATGCCTACATACTATTTTTAAAATCAAGATAAAATAATATTTAAGATTCTCAACACTCCTCTCAAGCTGGAGCCTACTAAGCATTCAACTTGTTACAAGAAGCAAGCAACAAAATTATCTTCCACCATAAAACAATATTTGGTAAAAGAACTCAAGGAAGTTGGTGAAGTCCGGAAACATTTGCTAGAAATATAACATTGCTAGATAGCTGAAATATCCATCAGCCTTGGTAACCAAAGCAAATTTCAACTTGCATAAAACAACATTTGGAGGCTTCAAACCAATATTTGTAAAGACCCAAAATTATTTAAACAAAGAAACATGCTGAAAAAGGACAGAATCAAGTAGGCAACACGAAAGTTTTTCACCAAAAGATGAGTGGTGAGCAGAACATTGAAAAAGAACAACAGAATAGGCAGCAAGACAGTCCATTACTGAAACAAAAGAAGCAAAAGGTGATATTGAAGTATTGAACCACTGGCAAAAATCCTCAATGAACCCAATGGTGTTGGTCATGACCGGAAGTCGCTGGAAAATGCACTAGAAAAGGAAAGTATATTGAAAGGATTGTAGGAAGAAGGGAAAAGGTTTCAAAAGAGGAGAAACAAGCAAAAGGAGCACCCCAAGGGCATTGGGCCCCAGGTGAGGGACGCTTTCTCAATATTCCTTCAATCTGCCTCTGATACCATGTTAAAGTAAAAAAAAAAAAAAAAATAACGGAATAAAACCATGTTTGAATACACAAGGGAAACATGTTTATGTAAACTTATTTCATAAATTACATATTAATGTAAAACATTTTTTTCCTCTAATAATATCTAAAGATAATATGCCTACATACTATATTTAAAATCAAGATAAGATAATATCTAAGATTCTCAAAAATATGTATAGATAATTATATGAACTATGAAAGAGAAAAGGTATTACTACTCATGTCAGACAAATGCTGAATTTGGAATAGCTAATAACAAGTAATATGAATATGATGAATATAAGAATAATGGAATATAAATATTAATTATGATAACTCGATGAATAATTTATCCCTCAAGTTGTAATATGAACGTAAGATGAGAGATAGATGTTTACTCAGGAGCCTAAAGATGTCCATACATGTAAGTAATACAAGAAATTCATAATTTTACCTGTGACTGTAATCGCAGCTTCTCTTGTTTTAACAATGAAACTTCTGTTTCTGCCTGTAAAAGAACAAAATTATTATTAGATAGCCAGGAGATAACATACAAATAGAAATTTAGCAAGACGCGGATATGTACAATTTCTTTTGAACGTCTGAGATATTTAATCACGTTTTGAAGACCAGCATCACCAAAGGCATCTGCACTACTACTTGCAGATGAAATACCAGCAACACTACGCTCATTCTCGGCCCATTGAATATGGAAAGCCTCAAGTTGGCTATGTAGTATTTTATTCTGAAAAAGTAGAAAAATTATGTCATAGAATGATAACAACTAGTTCGATACATCAGGAGTTCTGACTTCTATGCAACAGAAATCCTCAACATTCAAATCATCAATGCATCTCCCACCATATAGCAAATGGACCAAAAATATCACCTACTTCGCCGAAACAAATGCAATTGAACAGATGAGAAAAAGTAAAATTAATACAGGAAATCAATGGATAAAGAATCCTCCATAAAATAAAAGAGGAAATTAAAACAAGAAAATAAAAAGGAAAAGACATGAAGGGAGCAATCATTCTATATTTCATTAACATAATAAAGCTATTAAATTAAAACAAGAAAATAAAGAGGGGATTAAAACAAGAAAATAAAAAGGAAAAGACATGAGGGGAGCAATCACTCAATATTTCATTAACATAATAAAGCTATTAAATTAAACATGATATGCCTTTTTTTATACATAATCAACAGTTTACTGCATAAAGTTTCCATTTTTACCAAAGCACAAAAAAATTGTCCAGAAAGTATAATCAATCACCTGTTCATTGATTTCATTGTATTTCTTTTCAGCATCATTTCTAGACTTTTCTAGTTGTGTCTTCTCATCTTCCCACTTAGCCTTTAGTTCATTCTGTCAAACACATGAATTGAAAATTAAAACCTGCTGAATTTATATTCATGATATCAAAAGCAACCCATAAAAAACACCCATCCAGAAACAAAGATTGAAGGAGAAAATTATTAGTGTGGAATAAACCCAGTATATCAATAAACAAGATTTCCTTCTTATTTGTTTTCCCTAGCAGACATGATATCAACATGTCCTCAAAACCACAAGCAACATGGAACTCATGGACATGTCCTCAACCAATATATATACTGTTTTGTTTCTACTACATTATATAGAAAACAGAATATGGCAGGGTCTATTTTTTATAAAATAATAAACCAATAACTTCATTATAAATAAGTCATTACTTTAAATTGGATAACATAAAGAATCATTTTATGTGGATTATGTAACATTCTAGCATCATGTTTTCTAATATAATTAAATAAAATGAGGCTCTTATAATGAGTTGAGCCTAATTCAGCCCCAAAACCAAAACCTAGCTCAAGAGGTGAGGGTTGCCCCCATACCCATATCACTAATTGACACAGGATCTGCACCTCCATCTCATTTACTAGAATCTCAAGTGTAAACTTTACAAGATTAAATATCGGCAGGTGGTCCAACAATAGGTGGCCTGAGTATGCTAAAAAACAAGCAGTAGGATAGGCTTTAAAATAAAATATAAAACTTAAACTATGATATAACCTAACTTATCCTGAAAAGCAAGATCAAGAGATGAGAGTTGCCCCAACATATACATTTCTTTTACATATATCACTACTCAAAGTGAGATCTCCAATAGACAGAACTATGATATAAAGCGGAAATGTTAATATAAAATAATAATCCATCACACATTCACACCTAAGGCTATCGGTTTGGAGCATAGTAAATACAAGCGGATGAGCAATAGATCTAGGATAGGTCTAAAACCATCTTAGAATTTAAGCTGACGGTCTAATTAAACCCTAAGTCTATTGGTTTACAATGTCAATACCATGTTCCTAAAAACATGGAATTGTTCTGATTTCAATAACTTTAGCCTTAACTCCAAGAAGTCCACCTAAATAGCATAAATCAAACCAACAAATGTATCACAAAGACTACAACAAACACCACAGAAACTTAAAAATGAAAACAGAACGAACAATTAAATATACTGGTGCTAAAGTATAGAAAAATAAACAGATAATAAATATATGTTATGGATTAAATAGGGATTTTTTACATTTTCAATTTTCTGAGTATTGGCTAGTTTCCGTAATTCAGAAGCCTCCTCCTGCAGCAAGGCTAGTGCCTCAGATGTTTTGGTCAACTCCTGTATAGTCTCAGACTGGAGAACAACCTGAACAATAAGAAACATCCAAAGATTAAAAACAGTGAAAAAAAAAAAAGAGATAAGGCAATACGTTATCTCCAACAGTTTCGAAAATTGCTAAGAAAAATCACATTCACATCTTCAAAGATTAACAAGTCATACAGCAATGAATGGATTTCAACATATGGCTAATTTATTTGAGAAAGGAAGTGGAGTACAAAAGGTCAAAAGGATTAGATACACTCAACAAAGACAAAACCATATTAGTCAATCCCAAATACGGCAGGGCAGAGCAACCAATCTGTAAAAGGGGATAGCAGGAATGCAAAATGGCCACTCTTTTAATTAACATATATAAATATTTTATATTCTTTCTACATATTATTATATATTTCTTATTATTGATTTATTCTATTAAATTATTACATTGTTATTTATATATTTCTTATTATTGATTTATATATTTTAAATTATTACATTGTTATTTTACATTGATTTATTCTATATATTACATTGTTATTCTTTCTACATATTATGTTATATATTTATCTCTATTATCATAAATAATTATAATTATGTATTAATACTTTTCTATATTTTTAAATGTTCTATAACATTGTAGAGTATTTTAATATTTTATACAGTTATAATGGTATAAATATATTATTAATCATAAAAAGAGTAAAATAAACATTCATAATTTTAAGATTATATGGTAAGAGTGGCCCAATTTGTGGTGCAGCAACAGCCACTCATCCAAAAAAAAAACAGAAGCCCAAATTTATTTTTTTTTCTCCCACCAGTCATCATTGTGTTTCAGAAAAACATCTAACCTACCATCTGAAAGATCTAATCCTTCGAAAAAACAAAACATCTCTGCGATGTCCACTAGAGAAGAAACAGCACAGTAATCAACCTAAAATACAATGCCAGCTAGCAAGGGAATCATAAGGTTTTCAAAACATGATGGATTTCAGCCGCTCTAACCATCACACAAAAACATGATGCAAAAGCATCGTTTTCATGCTGCTCCACCCCATTGGAGCCACTCCAGTTGTTATTGACTACTATGATCAAAACAAAAGGAAAGAATAAAAGAGACAAAGAAAAGGAACTACTAAAAAAACTAGTAGTCAAGGAAATTGTAAGATAACAAAAGAGAAACCAACACCAACATAAATATTATAATTTCAGTAAAATTAAAATGGTGAAATCAGATTACTTTAAAATCAGACAGCCTAGAAAAGCCATTATGCAACTTGATTCATGCAACAGTTTAATAAAGTAAACATATTTCACTATATAAGGAAACTTATACCTGTCTTTCATAATTGGTTTGAGCTGTTCGCCATTTCTGATGCTCCCCATCCAGCTTTTCTTTTAAACCCGAAATCTGAATTTCCATTGCTGAAATTTGAGAACTGCATAAACAAAAAATGTAAGAGATGTGAAACCAAACTAGCATAAATTTAACACTGCAGAGCTATGACAAAACTTACGATTTGGTTAGAATTTCTTCTTTGAGATTTGTAATTTCAGCCATAGCAGATGTAAGAGCCTCTTCCTTTCCCACAGTTTTAGAAGCAACTTCTTCATATTTTAAAGAAGATTCATTTTCAATCTCTAACATCTTCTCTCTAAGTGAATTAAGTTCAGATTCTAGAACTTTCTTTGTGTTTTCAGCCTATTTTGTTAACAAGAAGACAAACAAAATACATTTAAGTAGAATAGCAAATTGACTGGAAAATATATTTCAAGATTCCATATACTGGATTACCTCTGTTTTAAACTTCTCATGCGCCTGTTCTATCTGTTTCAGTGCATCTTCATTCACCTCAGCAATGCTCTTATACTACAGCGTAAAGTTTAAACACAGACAGTTAGTTTCATTACAAATTAAATATAATTTGTTTGAAAAATAATAATAACAACCTGAAGCATGTGAACTTTGTTGGAATGAGCTTCCTCTTTCAACTTTTCAATCTCCTCCTTTGCCTTTTGCAATTCAGTAACAACCTAGATTAAATTGGGGAGAAATGTCAAGCACAATCCCAAATATGGTTTAAGGCAATCTACTCATTGCAGAGTAAATTAAATAGGAAGCAAAGTAAAGGGCTGCTCATGCTGATCTTTTCTTGCACAACTTTTTTGCCCAATTAGAGATAGTGTAACATTGCAGCAGTTGAGTCCCTTATAGTTCATAAGGTTTACGATCCTTCTCTTATAAATACTGATCACCATCGTCCATCACAATTGTAGTCTCTTCGACAATTGCTTAAGAAAATCATCTGCAGTAAACTTGTTCTCTCCCTCTCTCTCCACCTTACTTTCTCAGTTTCTCACTGTCCAAACAGTACAGTGAGTCTTAACACAGCAGTGGTACATTTTTTTATCTGATTTAGTTCCTTTATCTTAGAGGAACTCATCCCCACTTCGTATCAATATGGAAAGATCTCAGTGCAAAAATAAGCCACTGGATCAGCTATATGCATTGGGATGCCACTGCATTCTGTCCAAAAACAACCATCCAAGAGGACATTTAGATCCAAATCCTTTTAATGGGTTTACTTGAAGTCTTTTGAGGCCCACTCCTAAGTAAAGGTTTGCACATTATCAACTCTTCTAATTCTAACACCTCTATTGCTCAAGTCTCACGTTTCCAAATCAATCAAGGTGCAATTATACCATATTAATCTTATCAAGTACAATTTGAACTTTCCTTTCTAGCCCCTAGTGAAGAGTACCAATACAAGATCTTGTCCTCGCCCACATTGTTTACTTAACTGACTACTGTGCACACACCAATAATCTTCTCGACATATTGGTAAATTAAATATTTTTCATAACATATTGCACAAGAAAAATGTGCAAGAAGAATAGAATGAAATTGATATATAAAAATGCATGCCTACCTCATCACTTGATAAAGTTGAAGGTCCACCCATTTCATCGAGCTGCATTCAATAAGAGAGTAGGTCATTAAGGGCATAAATATTATGATTGCAGAACAAACATGCTAAAATTGGACTTCCGTGTAACACATATCAAACACTTTTAACATTCCAACAGTTATAGTACATGTCATGAATCTATCTACAATAAACAAAAGAAGTTGCATGAAGATACTATTGATACATCATACACAAACAGAAAGATAAAATAGTTTTAGAATTGGTAAAAACAGGCTCTGCATTTGCATGGGTAACACTGCATACATTACTCTCCACAGATCTCCAGGGAGAGTGTCATACAATGGGTTGCCCGTAACACTGTTATGAGTAGCTGCAGAGCTGTCACCCTAGCTAGCAATCAGTTCCAATCATTAGATTTCAGTAAGGAATCCAAGAAATAATACTGATTAGTATGTTAAAGAACCTGTTAGAACTTAGAAGTTCAGTCAATTCATCTAGATACACAGAATAGAAAATTATTAGCCACATTGTAAACTTTAACTTTCTCCTGCTTCTTTCAGATTCCTAGTCATTCTTGACTTTTATCAGATCTAAAAAAAATCTTAGAATAAAAAATAAAATCCTTAAAAAAATTGAAATGACTGCTAATATTTTAACATGGAAGTTGGAAACAATATTCAATAAAAAATTCTAAACACTAAACCATAAGAGCATTAACTGTAATAATTCTAAAATAGAAACAATCAGCAACACACTTCGCAAATTAACAAAACCAATCAAGGAAACAAACCTTGTCATCTGTGGAACTCATTTTTCTTTGCAGACTGGAGAGTTTTGCCTGTGTATAGAGCTTGAAGTTAATCTTTACAATTTTTTTAAGACTTTAAGAATAAGGTATATAAAGGATAGCACGCACCTCAGCAACAGCTGCCCTCGATTCGGCAGATGTAACTGCACGCAATGCATTAGCTAACTCTTTGCTCATATCTTCAACCTGTCTCAAAGAATTTTTTATCGTCTGGTCCCTATCTAGTGAGAATCTCCTCACATTTTCCCGCTCTTCATTTAACTCTTGCTTGGCTTCAGCCCATTCCCTCTGGAAAGTGGGAATTTATGATAAACATAACAAAAAATATGAAAAAAATGCCAAATATACACTTCGTTAAGGAAACCAGTTTATGATTTACCAATTAATAGGAATTATTTATAAGAAAAGAATAGACCCACCTCCAACTTCTTTATATATTCTTCTTGCTTAACCCTCTCTGAAGCTCTTGCTTCCTACATTATTCAAATAAAAAAAGAATGACATAGATAGAAAGTTTTATAGAACATAAAAGTAACACAAGTTTATGATAATAACTGACCTCTCGAACTTCCTCAGTACTCTGTATGGTACTCAAACTAGCCTGCAATAGCAAGTGTAAGAATATGCAAATTTTAGAAAATTAAAAAATAAAAAACATTGCCGACCTGCAAACGCTGCACCCTTTCAGACAAACTGCGAACCTCATCGGATGCTCTTTTTTCAGCATTTGATATGACTTCCTTTTCTTGCTTTAAAACTGACAACTGAAAAAATTAAATGGATTGTGTCCATTCAAAAGGTGTATCACAGTTCAAAAGTTTATAAATTTCAAATAACCCATATTTAACTTGAATAAAATATTAACCTCCATAGAAAGTTTCCGAGCAAGCTCCTCAGCAGCACTTAATGACTCGGAACTTTCACGCAGTTTTCGTTGGTAGTCAACAACCAGCTGAGAAAATTCAATATTTCTTTCTAAAATGCCCTTTGCTTCAGCTTTCTAAAATGGCATCCAAAAATTCATAAATTAGTACAGCACAGCCATGCACAGAGAAGACACTTAATATTACAGACAAGTACTTGCCTGATGGTCAAATTCTTTAATAAAGCTATCTAGTTTCTCCTTAGCAAAATTAGCTTCAAGTGCCATCTTGTCACGTTCTGATCGTAATACAATAATCTCACTCCTAAAGACACAATTGCAGATTTAGAACCAATGCATTATGTTACAGAAAGCATGCAGGTATCTGTAAAAGGATTCTGTAAAAAATCTAGTTATTCCATATATACATGTAAAAGGTTCTGTAAAAGCATTAAGAATAAAATAAAAAAGAAAACAAAAGAATCTAGTTATTCCATATTTACTTGGTCAAAATTGATTTAAAAATAAAATAAAAATAATATGAACGAAAGAATAAAATGGGAATTATAATACTGTTGAAAAGAAAACAAAAATTGTTCATTTTCACAAAGAAGTAAGAATAAATAACATTAAATTAAAAAAATCTTTGTTGCATGTAATTATACAACTCAAACAAAATCAATTTCTTTTTAGTTCCAAAAACTGAATTTAAATTATTTCTCCATAGTTAGCGGATTAAAAATTATAAAAAGCAGTTTATGCTATTTTATACAACTAGTATCAAGAAGGGAAGCCATTGTCCAAGGTTGGAGTTGTCATCATGTCAGGTAAAGCAGCCCTATCATACACCCACCTTGTGGATAGGACGCTTCCTTATACAGAAGGAGCTTCATAGTACCATGCTGCATTTTAGTATCTATGACCCATTTTAGTAGTTTATGTACCTTTTTACTGTCAAATTCATAGCATATTATTAAATTATGTCTTGATATTATTCTAAAGACTGTCAATAAGATTATATGGCAGATGGTGGTGAGCAACTTTATGCACCATGGCAGATGCCATGGCAAACAAGATATATATATATATATATATATATATATATATATATATATAATATGATTAAAAAAAAGGAAAATAACAAATATATATATATATATTAAAATTCATAATTTAATGATTGTTGTCACAAAAAGTCTTAAATACATAATATATATATATATATATATGCTGAAAAATAAATAAAACACTTAAAATTAAACACATTCATAACTAAGATTTAAAATAAAGTTTCCCAAAATGGGCTTTGGAGGAGGTTGGTGCTGACTGAATGGTTTGAGGAATGGCTAACCAATGGGTGAAGCCATGATTGCTGAAGCTAAGCACCACCAGAATACATGCCAAAAGCATTGTCGGAAGCATCGCCATACGGTTTGAGAGGAGGGGAGACAGTGAGAAGGGCAAGAATGGTCATCACTGTGCACACTAGCCTTCTGGTTTCTACCTTATTGCTGCTCTGACTTACGAAGGAGATAAATATAAGTAAAACACATCGCTTTGAGGTTTTTTAAGTAAAATGCATTGTTTCACCCCAATTTGTTTTAAATAGTGGTGTGCAACACAAAGTAGTGGAGCAGCCCCCAGCTGCTCTGTACTGCAAATCCGCACTATTAAAGAGACTCTGACTTGGGTTCAAGCGGGTTTGGGTTGACTCAGGGCCTTTTTTTTTTTGGAAAAAACCCATATGGTAGAACCCCACCACAAAAGTCTATAACAGATCGCAGCAGCCAGTGATACACGTTATAAGTTATAACGCCATTTTGGCGGAGCAATAACTGCAATTGGATAACACCGATAATTCCTAATATAGTATTTGTTATTAGAATACTTGATTTCCTATTGATTAGTAATTGGTTGATCTTGTAATCAATACTGATTCCTTTGTCATATTATAAATAGCATGAGGTGTGACCCACTTGCCACACATTACAACAGTAAATAATTTTTAAACATATAATTCAACTTATCATTATAATCTTTTTTCAGCCAATTAGACACACTAAATTAATACATAAGAACAGCATATCCAAAAAATCATAGTAGTGGTATTTATAAAAAATCCTGAATTTCTAAAAGCAACCACACATTAAAAAAAATTATGCCATGCTTTTCTGAAAATAAATAGCAAATTTGAAACCTACCTAGACTTTGCTAAATCATCCTCAAGGCATCTCACACGCTCAGCTGCTTTTTCCAGGGACTTCTTAGCAGCCTCCTACAATGAAAACAACATCACATAAGACAACTATTTAAAATAGAAACTTTAATGTGAATCACCCAAATAACTAAAACTTATTGGGGAATTGGTTCTTTACATAATGTCAGAGCAGAAAGAAAACTAATGAACTGCAACACAACAATATCAACTAGTATATTATGATTAGGAAATAATTTTAGATGAAGTGAAGACCAGACCAATTTAACATGATTAACACAATATTCCTCACAACATAAAAGTGTAATTTCAGCCCAAGGTATGAAAATGTAACAAGCTTAGGCATTCTGCACACTTCAAGTCCATAGGGCTCTTGCATAAGAGAGCACATTAAGTACAAAACCATTAATCAGCTATCATGTAGCAGCTTAGTCTTTTGACAAAGGTAATCCTTCACAGGAAAAGTATGAGATTAGAAGTAATTTTCTCTCTAAGTGTCACGACATCATCTTTACCTGTGAAGTTTCCATTGAAGTCTTAAGATTATTTCTTCCAACTTCTGCAACGGCTGAAAAATCCAGAATAAATAAAATATAAGATGCCAACAGTGTATAAGGAGAAGAGACGGGTCTGACAATAATAAAAGAAAGAGCAAAAGCTAATCTACATCAGCTTACAGATTCTAAATTTCCATTAAGAAATCACTATTTTATGCATCATATTGGCATTTTCACAATATAATAAAATATTCATGGACTGAAGCACAATTGATCAACAACAAAACCTCTATCCCAGTATGAAAGGTGGCTACATTATTACACAACATCATTAGACTGTTAAAAACAAAATTCAAACACTGCCGTGCTCTCATAGCTGGTGCCAGGCCCAATGTAAAACTTGTCTAAAGCCCAAACATGAATCACATGAGGACAACCAATCAAACCAAAAACTATATGGAATTGAATTACACAGATTTCTCAGCCAACAAACAAGCATAACTAACATGCAAGGATACAGACACTTTCAAGTAATTGACCTACTAAAAAAAGATGCAGAACCCATAGCATTTTGTTAAAAATATGATTTCATTATATGTAAATAGGGTAATAGAGTACAAATATGTAGGATGTACATATGAAAATAAATACATTAGTGTGTGGATGTGTGTGTAATCCAATACACACAATTCTCTATACATTTTGTTCTAGCTCCACACACAAAACACTATATTTAAATGCCAACAAATAAGTATTTATGGAACCTGCAAGAGCATCTGAAGAATGGGTATGAGATAAATGAAGATTATGCTCCTCCTCATACAATCTCTTATACATTGCAACCTACAAGAAGTAGCATTACAAGTACAAACTTAGAGGCATGAATAGTATAGTAACAAGATGAATATTAGACTATTAGAGACTGTGTAACACTTCAACACGTGAAATTCACCCCACCATAAAAGGTGGTTGGTCTCATAATAAGAAAAATCAAAGTAAAAAATATGATCATTATCAAAGAGGTGGAACATTACAAATCAGCATTCAGACCAACAGTTACAATCTGAGTCATTACAATTGAAATTCTATGGGTCTGGTGTTTTAATTCCACTGGAACCTATAAGGTAATTTACTCTTATCTCAAAAAAAAAAAATTCTCCGCCAGATGTTGTAGATCTTCAACTATAAACAACACCATATAGACTTACAGATGTATGAAGCGCTTCAATCATGCGCCCTTGCTCTTCTGCTCTCTGTAGAACAGCTGCAACTTTAGAAGCAGCTTCTTCAGTATGTTTTTTGAGTTCCGTTTCAAGCTTCTCCTACAATTTAAAAGGACAAGAACAACCAAATATTTGAGGTTGAGGGTCTATGCAGGCTTAACTATAAGGATAGCAAAAGATTTCATCTCAAACAAACCTTGAATTCCACCTCCTGATTTTCAATATGGCCAGAAAGATTACGTACAAGGCTTCTAAGTTGGACATTCTGATTAACTAGTCCATTAATATCCTTGAAAGTCAACTGCATCCAAATTTCAAAGGAACATATGTAACAATGAAACAGACAATTTCAGGAAGAAACAAAACAGGACATTCTATTCGACTAGTCCATTAATATCCGTGAAGGCCAACTGCATCCCAAATTTAAAATGAACATATGTAACAATGAAACAGACAAGTTGAGGAACAGACAAAACATTGTTATCAATGGCGAATGGCAGAATGTGGTGTAAGACCAACATTTTCCACCATAAAAACTCACTATTACTCTGCCATGGCAACATAGAGTTAATAAATCAGCCACCACATTCCACCATGGTCACTATTTAACAACATTTTGAGACAATAAATTCAAAAACAGCTTACGAGGTGCTCTGATATGACATGTTCAGCTTCACTCTCTGTAGTTGTCCTTGAAGCAATATTTGAAACATCATCAACAATATCATACCCCATCGAGCCACATCGAAGTTGTATGTCTCGACATTCCTTCAAAAGTAATGTCACCTGTAAAGAATCAATTATCAATTAATAATTGTAATATAAGGAACCATAAGCAAGGGAGGGCATAAAGATACAAGAATGACCTTAATGACTATAATACAGCAAGATAAATTATGTCCCACCAGTGAGAAATTTTTGGCAATAAAATTACCTTTTTAACAAGCTAAAAAGAGGTAGCTCTCTAAACAAGCACCAAAACAATCACAGTTAGCTAGTGTGATTTATGTTAAGTTATAAACAGTATAGCATATTTCTGTCAACAAAATATGTTAAGCTTGTTTGATTTCTGTTATTCTAATATGCCTGTCAGATGTGGTTAGAGTTAGCTTGTAACTGACTGCTGAGCCAACAGTGAGTTGGGAATAACCACACATTTTCCCCCATTTTCTTCAATTTCAAATAAGGCTTAAACTAGTTGCATTAAATTGCACAATACAAACTACAAACTAAGTTCGAACATGTAACCAGAATACTAGATAAAATACATATTTCATATTATAATCATGCATATCAATCATACACAAATTGAACTATTGCACTTCAAGGGAGCAGAGGAGCACCGTGCTGCTCCTCCAGGGGTAGTTGAGCCACACCATCGTAGCAGGAACATGATTCACAGCCCTTATTGCAATGAATACTGAACTATGCAGGAGTCACAACAGGGATACACCAACGGTCATGTTTTCCCCAGAAACAAATGTTCCATGGATTTTTAGGAGGCACCAAATATATCTGATGCATTTTGTGTTCATCCACTCTTGTTTCTTGTCAGTCTCCTCCGCAATTTTTCCCCTAGTACCAGCAACTACTTGCTCTGTTCTACAACTCAACCTCCCCTCTCCTCTATTTTCAATTTTGATCAGCTTCTACCTTGTTCCAGCTGCTCACTGCTGACTTCCAGCAAGCTTTATGACTTCCAGAGGTTGACTCTTTATTTCCAGTGCTAACTCATCATTTCCAGCATGTTCAAAAACTCAACACTCTTCCTTCTTTGTTTAGTTCAAAATTGTATGAGAACGCAATTCAAAATCATAAAGGCGCACAATTTTGCAATTGATAACAAAAAAAAATCTTTTTTAAACTCCTTGACAAGTGAAGTAAGGGCACCGGTTACCATTCCCCAACTGATAAATATGTTTTTTAATTTTAGCTATTTTTCTTGTGATATAAACCTTACTTAATGTTCAAATAGTGACCATCCCACTATTTGTTATCTGACTATAGCATTTTTGGGAGGGTTGCCACTCCATCCCACCATTCGCTACTGACTACTATGATTCCATTACCGCGTTATAATGTTATATATAATAAACATAGTATACTAGTTGGAAAAAAGCGTGTTCTTGTTTACCTGCTTGCGAAGGTCGTCAATTTCTTTTAGGGCAAGATTATAATCCCGCTCACGCCTTTTCAGATCAACCTGCAAGAGATACACCTAAGCAAATCCACATGTAAACAAGAATAAAGGTAGATGAAACTGTATTTTATGTTTTAAACCTTCAGTTCCTGGATGGTTTTCTCTAAGTTGGAATTTTTATCAAGGGAGTTTTGCAATTTTTGGTTCATCAATGAGTATGCTTCAGCCATCTTTTCATGTTCCACTGCAAGCACACCAGTATAACTATTTCAGTGAAAAATTACTGCTTTAATGATAAACTAATAAACAATGCAACATTGACCATGATAGCGTTGTTTTTCCACTATAGTAAAATCAAGCTCAAGTGGTTCCTGCTTGATAAATCACCATAATGAAACATGAAAATTCACACAGCCAGTTTAAAATTTAAAATGAATTATCAAATCCTTGTATATTTTCCCCAAGAAGTGCAAAATGAAATCTTTAGATAACAAGACTATGACCATCAAAATGACAATAAAAAAGAGCAAGCACAAAAAAAGCAACCTGACTTCCACTATTGATCATTCATAAATTCAAATTAGATATATAATCAAAGAAACAGTGCAGTAACACTGATGCAGATCTACATTTTCTGTTTCTAGTTCAGAACATGGGACTTAATGACTTTTGTTCTATCGTTTACAGCATATTTAATAAACACCCATTCAATCCAACATAAAGATATACCTCTTTCATCTATAATTGCTTCTGCTTTCTCCTCTAATTCGTATAGAACCTGTAAAAGTTAATAAAATAGCTTTGCATCAACTTAAACATAATAGCCAGGAAAACAAGGGTGTGTATTATTAAAGTATATTGGTGATCTGGTATGGAAAGGAGATTGAAAATATTATAAATGATATACGTTAGTACAGACAAATTCCCTTAAAAATAACTTCAAATTAAAATGAATATAGTTTGTCATTCATAAAACATAACCATACCAGAACACAATTGTAGGGTAGAGTTGTAGAAAATCAATTCATCTCCAAATCTAAACAGAGTGCACCCAGAAGTATAACAATCAAAACGCATATCAAAGCAGATATATGCCAAAACAGCTCAATACAGACAACAAAAATTATCTCGTAGGGCAAGGTTATCACAATTCACAAACATCTATCAAAACCATTTTTAGCTAACCAGAGCAAAAGAAATAAGAGCAATGTTGACACCATTTCTCAGTCTTCCAAAAATACAGGCATCATTTCTCTTTAATTTGGTCCTCCATTGATAAATAAATCAAAATGTCCATCCATGCCAATTCTTTTCATCAAATAGGACCTTTTTTGAAAGACAAAATGAATCTTGTTCTATGCTTGCATGCAAATGATATAATGGATAGTGGATAATAATTCATATCATTACAATCGCCTACTCCTCAACAATGCTTTTTATTGTCCATTTTACAAATTAGTACCAGATAGACAAAACAACATAAAAGAAGCTGTGTCGTATTACTCTTTTGAGGTATACATAAAAAAAGAGGCATGAGGTAAATCATACCCGTTGCAGTACTGCCTCTGACTCCTTCCTTCCCAACTGTTCGTGCCTCAATGCATCAACAGCCTCGTGGTACTTTGCATACATTTTGGCCAACTTCAACAAATAGACATATATGGTAAGAATAAGAGTAAATCAAATCAAAAAATTGTGCCAGCACAAAAAGCAAAACTTTCAAGAACTCACACTCCACCCATCTCGCAGAAGTGAAGCAGCCAATGCAGTTCCAGAAACTCCAACAGGAATTTTTGGGACTAGCAAACTATTTTCCTCAACCATGGTATTAGCTTCAATTGATTCCATCCACCTTTAAGAACAAAACAAATTACTAAGGTAAAAGTTATAGGAGCAAACAAAATACTAAATCTAAACAACATTTTCCTTCATTATACAAAAGTAATGAGTTTGACTCTGCCAACCAACTCCAATACCTTGGCCCAATCACATTCCAATGCTTTCAACAGTGAATACCATGACAGAATGATACAGTTCCACATCATAACACATGGCCAAAGTGGAACAGGTAATTTTTTGCATATGTGAGCCTTTTTCCTCAACCAATCAGATGGATACTAGATTTTACGTATAAACACATTTAGCCATATAACAATAAAAATGGCGCATTTATTGAGCATAACATTTTCAACAACTTATGCCAAGAGGACACAAGTTGAATATGGGATATGGGAATAAGATATTAAGAATAAAATCAAATAATTCAAAAGAGCACAAAAGTAATAAAAGACATACGACTGAGTAGCAAAACTGGTCAGGGGAAGATTATTCAGTTCATCGGTCTTCTTCCTTGTCTCAGTTTCACCTTCACACTTCTCAAGCTTTTCTTTTAAATCACTAGCCTCCTACAAGCACCCAAATAGTATACTTTGAGTAGAAATATTCCGTCAATTTGTCAAATAAAATGAGAGCACTGCCTACCCTATGTCACCCAAGCATAGTTATCAAAATCTTACAAGTTGATACAATTCGACTATCCATCGATTCGTATATTAAGAAGTATCTTACAATGCATGAATGAATCTATGAAACGTAAGTTTCACATGATTCAAAGGGTCATGTAAATCTTACGACCTTTTTTTTTAGCTTTCTTTAACCAATTCTCTTAAAAAAAATAATTGAAAAGCCTTACAAACTTAAATTATTAAATGTAAAAGAATTAAAGGAAAATTTCTAAACTATTATATTTAATTATTCTGCTACTTTATTTCACTCATTAATTTAATGGATTTACTCTACTTAGCTATTTAATTGTGGTGTTTCAATCCTTATAAAAGCTTTACAAACTCATTCATAACTAATAATTTTGTTTTATAAAGCTTCTAGTTAAGTTGTTTTATGATACATGTTAACATTAATTAATTAGAAATAAATTTATAACTAATAAATTTATCATGAATCTTATGATTCATGATTCAAAAAATAAGGATTTCCGATACACAATTTGTGCCCTGATTCAACTACCATGCACCCAAGTATTCATCAACTTCAAGCATTACCTCTAGTGGGTAACCTTATAACATTTTGCAGCTAACAGATCCATGCTATTTTAATATTTTTAAGTAACAAGTTAATTATTATTTCATCCAAAATAACTAGCTTCGTATAAGAGGAGAAAGAAAACAAAGAATGAAGATTAACACACAACAGAGAAAGAATGTAATACCTTTTCAGCCTGTTTTCTGGCAGATAATTCCTTCTCAAGTTTCTCTTTATTATCATCTTCGATTTGCTTTAGATGTGACTGTTAACACACAAGTATCATTTTTTTAAAAATTACAATCATTCTAGTTTATAATTTGACTAATTCCAAGCATAAAAGAAATGTGCAATAAAAGAGAAAATTTACCTCCATCGCTTTTATCACACCTTCTAGGTCTGCAGCTTTTTTTGACCACTCTTCAGAACTCTCTTTATAGAGCTCATTAAGCTTATTAGCCTAAAAATAGGGCATATGCAAATTCAAAATACATAATAAATGACACAAATGAAAAATGGTTGCTTAGCATTGAAGAATACATCATGGTTCATAAAGTGTCAAGACAATCTTTTGACTTTCCACAGGATATGTATCTGTTCCCACAAAAATGAATTGGGGTTACTTTTTCACTTCTTTTTTGCTCCTCTGCTCATGACTGGTTCAAGGGAATTACTAATTTACTATCTCAAATATGCTGAGATAATGGACAGCATTGTTTGTTGCATTTCAAATTTTTTAAAGCACTCTCCCGGTCTTACCTATCTCTACATAGATTTCTCAGTATTGAAGGTTCTCTTGTCGTCATCATAGTTGTACTCTATCCTTCTTTCCTCAATTTATTTTTCTATCAAAATATACTATATATTATATAATATTTGGCATCCTTCAAATACAATGTGCATTTCCTCCACTATGGTACGGCTGGAAGCTTAAAGCTGTCAAGACAGAGGACACACTACTCATTGTACAGAACAACTATTGGATCATTGCAGTAGGCTACTATTGCTTCTTCTGTGCTTTCCTTAGCTGTCAACCAAGTGCGTCAATTTATGTCATCAACCTTAAGTCTCACAGGACAGCATTCAAAGGCATACTGCATTTTCAAAAGGATATTATGAATCACGGTCTACATTGCAACCAGCATTATCAACAATACCTGTACAGCTCAATGCATAGGGTCCAGCATATTTTTTTGCCTAAACTCCAGACCCAACTTCATCTCTTGGTGGTCTTGAAACAAATAATAGAGGCAAGCTCAAGAACCAAAGCAGAATAAAGGAATCTTTCAGCTGCTGCAGCAGAAATTTTATGGAATCAGACCTTCTTGAATGAGCTCAAGCTGCAAATCCATCACCAATAATCTACTGCCATAACATGAGCACAGCCCAAGCTAGAACAAAGTATATGGAGTTGGTTCTTCATTCTCAGAGAAAAGGTAATCAACAAAAATTTAAGGTGCTATACATTCCCTCAGAATAGCAGTGTGCAGACGTATTGAACAAGGCTCTCTCTCACTCTCTCCTCCTCGGTTTAAAATGTTATGAGACAAGTTGCAGGTGTCAGTTCTTCATAACTTTGCTCAGCCACCTCAACTGTTATTGTTGGGGAACAGTTTTTGTATAAAAATTGTATTGTATAGTTTTCAGGTTCCATTAGTTAGGACTGTTTGACTTCTGTTAGTGTTCAGTTACAACTGAACTGAACCCTCAGCATCTCTTCAATACCTGTTGTATCCTAGTAGTTCATTAATACAATCACTATTTTCATTCTCACAACCCCATGACCATTATCTGAATCTAAAGAAAGTAAGTGGAAATTATGAATGCCTCAAATGGTATTGGACTGGCAGGTGAGCCAATGGCTAGGTTTTAGACAAGTGGATACAGGCAAGGTGAACAACATTGCATTGCTGTTCACTTTAGTTTTAATGGATACAAAGCCAAATGGTTAATGACACAATACATGAAGAAGAAATGACGCACAAAAGCACTATAATAGAAACAATAAGATTGTTTTTGGCTTCTCTCCTTTACTTGTTAAGGATTATATTTGCTATGGCATATGATTATTATGGAAAGCTAAACTTAGGCCACATGCAAAAAATTTTAAAGTGCACGCTGGTCTCCAGTTAAAAATCCCCAGATACATGTTCTCATATGAGCAAGATATTGTTGTTTTTCATGAAACACAGCTTAAGAATTCATGTTTCTCAGATTTAACTGATTCAGAAAAATACACTAAGTCCCACTTCTTCATCACTTTCAAGCATTGTTATGTTAACACCTATTTAAATTTATAATCAGAGTCTCTTCAGTTCCATCAACTCATTTCCAATTGATTCCACTAATATGCCACAAAAGTATATCAAACAGCAATGAACCTACATCCAATGCATAACCTATCTTAGATCCAGATATCAATAAAGTGCATTTTTTTTTTGTGGAGGGGGGAAGGAAGGATCATGCATGCCAAAGGCTGTCATAACACTCACAGTTGAAAGTTCAGCAGATAATTGCTCTTCGTTTGCTGCAGCAGCATCTTTAGATGAAATTAATTCCTACAAAGGAAAAAGAAAATCAATCAAGTTCCAGCAGGGTTCAAGATTAAGCTCACGCATCACATTTCAAGATAATGTTCCATGCTCAACCTCTTGCACAGATTTAAGCTTCATTTCAAGCTCCCTCACTCTATCCTTATTCCACTGTAGAGATTTAGAGCATTCAGTGAATTGTCTCTCCATCTGAAAGCATAAGCAACAACTTGAATATCATTTAAGAAAGAATAAAATAAATTAAAATAATATCATTTAAGAAAGAATAAAATAAATTAAAATTGAAGACAAAAAAGTCATTTTTAATTTACAATATTA
Source organism: Psophocarpus tetragonolobus (assembly GCA_037954015.1). Taxonomy (NCBI): domain Eukaryota; kingdom Viridiplantae; phylum Streptophyta; class Magnoliopsida; order Fabales; family Fabaceae; genus Psophocarpus; species Psophocarpus tetragonolobus. The sequence goes on from CM075690.1 coordinate 78,493,949, forward strand.
AGCTAGCTTACATCTGCAAGCTTGGAAGATATATCAGCATCAAATTCATTGTGCTTTCTGCGCAGCTCAAAAACAATATTAACTTTATCATTCAGCTCCTCGTTGAGCCAAGAATTCTGCTTCTCAACAATCTCCTTCTCCTGCTCACACAAATTATACAGTTACAACAAGTTTTCACTACAGATAAAGCAAGAAAACGTCTACTCCAAAATAAAAGAAATAGACATTCAGACACATTTTCCCATTCTGTAAAACATCAAATCAGCCCAGCCCACTTGAAAATTTCCAAGTCTTATACATTATATATAATATAATACAATATAATATAATATAAATACAATATATAATATGCCACAACAATGATCCATTCAGAAATAAGTCATTTAAAACATTCAGACAGTAAAGGAGTTCAGTACCACTAGTAATCTCCCCGGGCATAAAAACAAATAGGAAAATCAAAGAAAAGAAGTTACAACAAAAGCAAATCATAAAAAGAAAATACCTGTTCAAAGCGGGTGCAAGCAGCCCGGCACCGCACCAACTCCGCCTCAACTTCACTCAATCGAGCCTCCTTATGAGCAGCATTTTCACTTAAATGAACCTTCAACGACACAATTAAAACACAACATAACAGGTCAACACCGTTAAAACAAAACACATCACCTAAGCAACAAGAACAACGCCCAGGATTTTAAATTGCAAATCCTTATAATTGCAAGAAAAATGAGGATGATACAGCCGCAATTTCACTCATGGTGAGTAAAAACAACCCTTTTAAGTCACAGCAACAATTTAAAACAGTGGCAGTTGTAAAATTGCAGTAACAGCTTTGCCGCGACATTCCTCCATGATGTGGGGGAATAGCAGACAAATGTGACTGATACGGCGTACTGTTATTTAAAACCTTGGTAACACAATAACACCACAAACCAAAAACAGAGAGACTCACAATCTTATCAAGATAACTCTTCATTGTTGCATTCTTCTCACTAAGCTCCAAATCCTTCTGCTCATTCAACCCAATCAACTGCCTGTTCGACTTGTGCAACTCCGCCACCTCTGTCCTCAACCGCTCAATCTCCCTATCCTTCTCAACCTAATAAACCAATAACAAAGAAAAAATCAAATCAAACAAGTTCAACAAAAAAAGTGTAGCAACACTCTGTGTCATATCTCATTTAATGTTTCTCTGTGCAGCTTTCAATAAATTTTAAGCAATAGTGAATTGTAACGTGATTTAGAACAAGTGTATCAGAGAGTGCAACAATAACAATAACAACAACGAGAGAAATGTTTGGTTCCGTATGGTTTGGAACGACTCGAACCAATTGCAATTGAATTCGGTGGTTCTGGGATTGCGCCTCGGCGATTTCGCGGCCGCGCTGATCGAGGGAGGATTGGAGTTCGGCGACTTGCGACTCGAGTTTGGCGAACTCGGCGACGAGGGAGAGGTACTTCTGCTCGATGAGGGAGCAGTTCTGCTCGGCGTTGATGTCGGCGGCGTCGGCCTTGGCGCGGACGGTGTCGAGTTCGTGGAGGAGGCCGCGGATGAAGGCATCGGCCTTTGCGGCCACGGCGGCGCCGTCGCTGGAGCACCGCGCGAACTCCTCGTCGGAGATGAAGAGAGGCATCGCGTGTGCCCTAATCGGAGAGAGTTCGAAAGGGGATAGTAGTGAGAAACGAGAGAAAACGAAAGAGAAAGAAAAGAAAAGAAAAAAAAAAAGAGGGTAAAGGGGAATTGGAAAAGAGAGGAAAAGAGGGAAGTGAGAAATTTGAAGAAGAAACGAAGCGATTGGTAATAAAAATATACAGAAAAGTAAGTATGGTAGTTTGTTTTTGTGGATTCCTTTAGTATTAATTTTTTAATTTAAAAGGAATGGGACTTTAGGCTGTGTGGTAAATTTATAGATTAATTTTTAATTGTAAAATATATTTTAATTTTTAAAAAAAAATTATATGAAAAAAATTTTTGCATTACAATTTTATCACAAAATTAATTTGTACGATAAGTTTATTATTTTTTAATTTTTATTGAGAAACATTTTGAAAGCTATATTAATTATAATTGTTGACTTTTAGAATTTTTGTTAGCTATAATAAACTTTTACTGATATTTGTGATTTTAATTAAATTATTTTAAAAGCGAAACCAGGTATATTTTTTATTTTACTTATAAAATATTTATTTTAAATATTTATTGAGAAATAATAAGAAATATACAGATTAATTTGTACCATTAGTTTTTTATACACCTGTTTTTCAGAAGAATATACACCTGAATTCTCATTAGTTAACCGGGTAAAACTTTTACTAATTATAGATTAATAATTATGATATTTATTTAAAATAATTTATATAATAAAAAATTGGATAATTTTTCCTCTCAGATTAGGAACACTTTAGAAAACTTTATTTTTTTACTATTTAATCAAATTTTTAATAAACTATATAATTAATTGTATTAATATTACTTTTAATTATTGTGGATTCCGAACGTAAGGGTGCAGATAATTTAGATTAGTTTGGTTTTAGGAGAAAAATAAATAATCAATTATATTTAGATTGGTTTGAGTTAGTTTGGAATGATGAAATTATTTTCTTAATTCAAATAAATGATAATTCGGTTAGTTTAGTTTGGTAGAAAAAATCCAACTACAAAATTTAAAAAAAATCTTTTCATTAAATTATAAAAAAAATTATATCTTAAACTGGCCAACTTATTAACCTATTAAATTCACAACTTTATAACAAAGACACAAATTGCAAAACGGAATTCCGTTATGCTACTAAATTTAGTAAATTTAAATATAAAATAAATATAATATATATATATATATATATATATTCTTAATAAGTTCGGTTGTGTTAAGATTTTAAAATGCTAAATGTGATAATCAAACCAAAAGCTAACGATTCAGTTCAAGTCAAATTCGATTAAATGAAAAATCAAACCAATTAATTTGTTCGGTTCAGGCAGTTAGGTTCGTCGGGTCGAATACCCCTACATATATGCCATAAAATTGAAATTGAAATCAAATATGTTTTCTAAATATTTGTTATTTTGCTAATTATAAAGTACAATTTATAAAAAAAATATTATTCATCTAATCACACGAGTAATTGAAACAAAAGGTAGAAAATAAGAGTAATATTTTATCTAACAAACTCTTTTACACATATTTCATATTATTGATTGAAATTTGTCAAAAACATAGATTTTGATGCATGAGATTGACGCCTCGTTTAATATTTCTATATCATGATATTGTAGTTTTGAATAAATTTTAATTTCAATAGGTGATATGTGTGGTAAAAGTAGTGTATTGATTAAATTTATTTACTATAAAAGGAAACAAGATAGACCTATCACTTATAACTTTTATGTAATTGGGAATTAGAGACAAGAGTTTAATGTTAGGTTGTCAAATACTTAACCCTAACTCCTTTGAAATCTGAAGTCAAAGATTTGTGAATTTGCTTATTTCCTTTTCTTGTGCAGCTAGAATTAATCATTGATTTTTTTTTCTTCTTTTCTTGCATTTTTTTCCATTTAACTTTTCATTTTATCCTGATTTCATTTATTTGGTTTACTTTTTATAAAATGATTTCTTTTGTCTTTTGTTAGTATATGTTGTGTATTGTTGTGACTAATCTCTTTGTTACCAATTTACAAGATCTATTGTCTTATTATATCAATGAAACCAAGTGCAAGTTTCTTAGAAAATTAAGGATGAGAGCACGATAGGTATCTCGATCCCTGGTCGAGACAGAAACATGTTTAGTTTTTTTTATCCGAACACCAGGATCATGGGCAGAAATAAATTGGGATGTCAAGAACGAGAAAGAGAGGCTAAACCTTTTCTTGTCTTGTTGTCATGCCAACATGGATTGGATTTTTGTGATGAGCTATATTAATATTTGTAGAAATAATGGTAATAAGTCAAGATGAATAAACACCAGCTCCCGTATACCACTTAAATAAAATGGAATAGATATTATATATGTGCCACATGAAATCATTGAATAATTAATTTTACGTTTCTCACTATCATATTGAGCTTTGTGAACTCAATATTGAAATTTATATTTACAAAATTTAATTATTGATATAAATATACATTTGCATTTTGTGATTTTATTAATTTATTTTGTTTTCAAATTGCGTAATAGGTGACTTATAATCAAATTTTGGACATTAAAAGAAGTTAAAAAGAATAAATGTTTAAAGTTCTATAAAATGTGTTATGGTGTAACGATAATTGCATTAGATCATTGAATCTGACTTGTGGTTTTGAAATGTATTTTAAAAATATAAATGTGTTTAAATAAATTATTCTTATTTGATTTTTTTAGTTATTTCAAAATAGTTTTTATTCACTTAAAAAATAATAAAATTTTGTTAAGATTTATATTTATATTTTCAAAAATAATAAAATTTCAAAAAAATATTTAGTTATTTCACTCATCATCATCCACTACCATCCCCAAGATCATCACCAATTATTAGGGTGGTTATTAGTCATAGACTATACCTACAAACACATATCTTATGAAAAGTAAACAATGATGGGATGAATAAACATGAAATATCGATTATCCTAGTAGCATTGTCACATTTTATATCCATGGAGTGATATATAGGTAGTTGATCTTGTTTTATAATATGAAATTATTTTACACCAATTAATTTTTGCACAAAATGTCTTATTTTATAAAATGCTTTATTGTTTAAATTAAATAAAAAATTTATCCAAACAGCTTTTAACTTAAAAAGGAACTTTAAAGCTAAAAAAAACAAATATTAAAACAACTTATACTTAATTTTTAAGCTCTATTTTTTAATAACCTAAAAATAAAGTTAAAAAAAACAAGTTACCTTAAAACATCGTCTATTAAGAGATTAATTCCATTTCTTGCTCTACTTACATCACCGCATATGTTCCGGTAATAGTATCCTTTCACATAGTTGAAGGGTATAATGATCAATTCCTCTGCATGGTCCATTATTATAAGCAATATAGAGTCCTTTGCATAATATAAACCTTCACTTAGCTGAAAGTCATGGTTGATCATTAAATCCTTCATAACAGTTGCTTGCATTTTACTCTCCATAAATTAAATACACATCATTAACCTTTTGTGAGAATATACATGTAAACCTGGACACTTTTGTAATATAATTATATTATGTATATAATTGGTATATATTGTTAGTGTAAAGATTTTTATATTGATATTTAATTATAACTCTTCGCGTTTATGATAAATTTATTAATTTTATTTATTAGTACTTTAAAAGTCACATAAATGAAAAGTCATTATTGAATATCAGTGTAAAAATTTTACACAGTGTAAGATTATAATCTCCTAATTTGTATATTAAATATTCAATTGAGAGTCATTTCTCTTTTATTTTTTACTTTCTTTTTACTTACCGTCTTCAATCTTCACTTCTATTATTTTTCTATTGCTGCAATAATTTTTTTTTTAGTTAATTACTTTTTTTCCTGAAAATGTTTTCTTAGTGACTCTTTACTTCTGATTGACATTTGACATACTTCTCTATTAGATTGATAATTTTATTAAATAATTAATTTCATTTATATTTTAAAAAAGTATAATATATCTTCAATTCTGCATATGTTTTCTTTGTTTGCCTCCATTATCGTGACGCTTAATTTTATAATTTGTCAGCTTTGTTTTTGTCATATATATTTTGATGAAAATGTATTATAGGTTAAAAGATAATTTTCTGAAATATATTTTATTGAAAATGTGTTTGCCTCCATTATCGTGACGCTTAATTCATAAGAAATAATTTTCTGAAATTTTTTGTATTCATATATTTCTTGTAGGTTAAAAGATGTTTAAGAAAAAAACTATTAACTCATTTGTTTAAGGAAAGGAAAAAAAAAAAAACAAACATAACTAGTGTTTAATATGTCAACTACATAACCATTTGTTCAACTACTTGCTTTTAAAGTTTTGATGATTGAAAAAGAGAAAAATTACTATTAATATGTGATCTAACAAATCTCTACCAGTTTAGGATTATCTTGTTGCTTAACTAGATAAAATTTATAGAATATATATATATATATATATATATATATATATATATATATATATATATATATATATATATATATATAAATAAGTTTGATCATATTAATTTTGCATGGTTGTGTATCCACTATTGAATAAAAAAAATTATCTCTGTGTGTTTTAAGTTTGTTGATTTAAATTTTTCTATAGAACAATATTCACCCCAAAAAAATATCGTCTCTGTATATATATTTAATTTGAAGGATTATACATTTTTATCTCATAAAAAAACCTTAATCCAACTCACAATCTTTTTTTCAAGGAATTTACTTCAAAATTTTGCTTCTCCCTTCTTCTTTTTTACTTTCTTCTATTTTTCAACTAAATGGACGCTTGTATAATACAAATCTACCACAAAATCAGGATATTAAAAGTTTAAAACCACGATGAAATTATTAATATTCACTTTAACCTACATAAAAGTTGAAATAAGTACAACAGTGGAACACATATTATGTGGGAGAAGTGCGTAACAGAGGGATGGCTTTCAGGACGCAGATTTTCCTGATGAATCATGGAATCTACAATGTGAGCGCGACCCCTATGGGGGTAAACAAGGTTCTGCTGGAGGTGGAAGGACGTGAGACGTTCGAAGAAACACTGAAAAGAAAACAACAATGGTTCGATCAATGGTTTGTGGGGATACAGAAGTGGGAGCCGGGATTGGTCTACACCGACCGGAGGATCAAGGTCAACTGCTACAGGGTCCCGTTACACGTCTGGGGCGAAAACTTCTTTTCCACACTACTCGCGCCATTCGGAAAGCTTCTGTATGTGGAATAAAGTACTCAAAATGAACGGTACGACGTAGCACGGATGGTGGTGTCAAGGAAGGATATGAGGAAGCTTGACGAGGTAGTTAGAACGAGTATTGATGGGTGGGAGTTTGATATCAGGGTGAAGGAGGTGGAAGAGGTAAATAAGGGTAAGAATAGCCTAGTGACCACGAGCTACGGATCGGAGAACGGTTATTGTCAGGAGGACGATGACTTGGATGAATCGGCTGAAGCGGAAAGGCGGCTGGCTGAGTTGAAAAGGAAGATGCTCCGGGATGGAGAATGGAAGGAAGGGGATGTGGAGGAGGGTGGAAGCGCCGACTGGGGTGGGGTCCCTTTCCGATTGCGACGGGACACGGTCGTGGAGGACACACACCGGCCCAGATCGGAAACCACGAACTCGGAGGTGGGAAGGATGCGGCCCAAATCGGCGACCACGAAATCGGACGCAGGGAGGACGACGCTAGCAGCATAAGGAGGTCCTACCACCGCAGGTTTCGGCCTCAACGGAGAAGGGAGGAAGGCGCTGGTGAATACCGGAAAGGAGATAAGAGCCCAGCCAGTGTGTATAGGGTCAACGCCCAAATTTTGGGTATAATCAGAACACAGGCGGCACTAGCAGGAGCAGAGGTAGCGAGAGAAGGGAAAATGTACAGCTTTTCTCAGAAAACAGAAGAGGAAGAAGACGCACGCGGGGGTCGAGCAAGGAAGGAGAAAAGCGAGATATGCACAGTCCGGGTAGCGGGGCACGCACACCGAGGTCTGACAGCGGGTCCCATCAAGCGGGACAACGCGTCAGGCGGCTGTCAGTCAGGCGCGCAGCTCGAGACTGCCTCGACTGCCATGCGCAACAGGCGCGTACGACACGCGACAAGACGACCGTTGAACGGTCCAGTCCGCGCCAGCTGGGCCCGCGCGAGGAGGCCCATCCCGTGTGCCACGAAGCGGACAGAACTGCTGCACACACCGCCTTTTTTTCTAATTGGGCCGGGCGGGAAAATGAAAACAGTTTCGAAACAGCAACAGTTGCAGGAATTGCTATTGGGCACCAAAGAAAAGTTCCAGAAAATGCTAGTGCACACGGACAGAATAGGGTCATTTCGGAAAACAGTGATTTCGGAAAAAATGAATCTATATCTACAATGCCTTATGATTACAAGAAATGGGTATTAGTGGATGGAGAAGGGGAGTCCGATGGAGGGAATGGGAAAAAGAGAGTGGTATCCATATGGAAGCAACTCAGGAGAAATAGTTTCGATGGGAGTGAATTAATGATGCGAGGGCAATTGGATGATCGGAACGAAGATGACCAACGAAGTGGCCACCAGGAGGAGGATGCGGAGAAAATATGGAAGGCACTGAAGGAACTCGGAATATCCGCCAAACAATCAGATATTAACTACATACAGGAACTACGGAAGATGGAGGTCAGAGATATTGGGGAGAAGGAACGGAGGGAGACGGGGAGTGACCGGAATAATTAGATGAAGATCTTCTCTTTAAATGTGAGGGGGTTCTGGGATCGGACCAAACGTCGAAGAATAAGGAGAATGTTGAAAAAGAACGACATTGATATCTGTCTGCTACAGGAGACAAAGTGCAGGATGGTAAACGATTGGGAGGTTCACGAGATTTGGGGGTCGACAGAGTGCGAATGGAGGGCACTACCGTCTGAAGGGCTCAGTGGAGGATGCCTTACAATCTGGAAGAAGCATATTTTCGAGGTTGTCTGGGTTATTCAAGGGCAGGGCTTTCTTGGAATTGGCTTCAATAGGAATAGTGCCCAGGAAGTTAATTGTGTGGTAAATGTCTATGCCCCATGTTCGGTACAGGGTAAAAGGAAGGTATGGGACGATTTGATGATGACTAAACGAGGTTTTCCGGAGGCCAAGTGGGTACTTGGAGGAGATTTTAATGTCGTGCTAGATACGACGAAGGTCAAAGGGAGATCAGGATATCACTCTACAATTGAGATGTCTGACTTTAGATTTTTTATCCAGACAATGGGAGTGTTGGATATTCCAGTCATCAAGAAAGGGCCAACGTGGATAGCCCCGAATGGAGAGTCATCTAGTAGGCTGGACCGATTTTTGTTTTCACCAGATCTGATGGAGGACTGGGGCGTTACAGCACAGAGAGTCGGTACTAGAGAGTTCTCATATCACACCTGGATCATAACAGAAGTGAATAAACAGAATTGGGACCCGAAACCGTTTAAGTTTTTTGACCATTGGTTGGTGGAGCCTGGTTTCATGGACCTAGTCAAAGAATTTTGGTCATCGGAGCAAGGCCAATGATGGAAGATGTACCAGTTGGCACGTAAGTTGAAAGGCCTGAAGTTGAAGATTAAACAATGGAAACAAGATTACTGGAGTCGGGATGAGAATTTCCTGGATGAAAATGTCCTGCAGTTGGAGACAGTGGATCAGCAGTTAGGTCAGGGGGTCATCGACAGTGGTCTTCACAGACAAGAGATTTTGTCCGAATATTGGGAAAAGGCAAGGAGAATGGAACGGTCCATGTTACAGAAATCTCGGGTAAGATGGGCTCTGCATGGTGATAGCAATACAAAGTTCTTTCATAAATGCTTTAAAGACAGATGCTATACAAATTCATTATTGGCAGTTAAATCAGAGTCCGGATGGGTGGAGGGAGTTCAGAGTATCTGGGACCATGTGTTTCGTCACTTCAAAATGTGCTTTAAAGACGGAAATCCAACGAGACCACAGATGGATGGGGTGACTTTCAATCAGTTGACTGATCAGCAGAGAGTAACCTTAGAGAACCCTTTTCGGCGGAAGAAATAAAGGAGGCGGTTTGGGCGTGTGACGGAGGAAAGAGCCCGGGCCCTGATGGATTTGGTTTTCAGTTTTACAAATCATGCTGAGAAATAATAGGGGGTGATGTTATAAGTGCAGTTCAAGAATTCCATCAATCAGGGGAATTACCAAGAGGAGTGACTTCAGCTTTTCTTACCCTGATTCCCAAGGTGGCAAGACCGGACAGGTTAGCTCAATTTAGACCAATCTCTTTAATCTCTAACACTCAAAAGATTGTATCTAAATTGCTGTCACTGCGAATGAAGAAAGTAATGGGCCATTTAATCTCCAAGTGCCAGTCAGCATTCTTGACAGGTAGATCAATTCTGGATGGGGTATTGGTAGCAAATGAAGTAGTTGACTGGGCGAAGAGGAAAAGGAGACCTTGTTTCTTGTTTAAGGTGGATTTCCAGAAAGCATATGATTCGGTCAATTGGGATTTTCTGGATTATATGTTAGCTAGGATGGGGTTTGGAAACTTATGGTGAAAGTGGATAAATTGCATTGTCAGGAACAACTATGTGACAGTTCTAGTTAATGGGAGTCTGACGGCTGAGTTTAGGCCGGGAAGAGGTTTGAAGCAGGGAGACCCACTCTCTCCCTTTCTGTTTCTAGTGGTAGCCGAAGCCTTAGCGGGTTTGTTCAGGTCAGCTGTAGGAAAAGGGGTGTTTAAAGAGCTCAATATTGGTGCAGAAGCACAATTTTCAGTATTGCAATATGCAAATCATGTTATTATGATGGGGGAAGCAGATTTGACATCGATATGGTACTTGAAAGTTATTCTGCGTGGATTTGAGCTGACATCCGGATTAAAAGTCAATTACAGCAAAAGCCAGTTTTTTGGTTTTAATGTAGAAAACTCGTTCAAAAGTGCGGTCAGCAACCTTTTGAACTGTGTCGTCTCTACATCGCCCTTTAAATTCTTGGGGATTCCGGTGGGTGTGAACCCGAGAAAGGTAGAAATGTGGAATCCAATCGTAGAACAATTTCAAAGGAAGTTGGAAGGGTGGAGGACCCAGCATATGTCATTCGCAGGAAGGTTAGTTATGTTAAACTCAGTATTGTCTAGCCTTCCATTGTATATGTTCTCATTCTACAAGGTTCCCAAGAAAGTCCTACAAGTCATTACTGGTCTATAACGATCTTTTCTGTGGGGAGGGAATGGTCAGGACCACAAAATAGCCTGGGTAAGTTGGCAAAATGTGTGTAGGCCGAAGGAAGAAGGGGGTCTGGGGGTAAAGTGTCTATGGACCTTTAATCTGAGTTTGCTTGCAAAGTGGAGGTGGAGGATATTAACAGAGCAAAACGCAGTATGGGAGACCTTACTGGAATGTAAATATGGGAAGACATACAAGTTCAACCAAGGACAGCTGAATTTATCTAAGGCTTCTCAGTGGTGGAGGGATCTATGGGCCATTAATGGACCGGAAGCGACCAAACCAAATTGGTTTCGGGACAATGTCATAAAAAAGGTAGGGGACGGAAAGGATACTCTCTTCTGGGAACATAAGTGGATAGGAAGTACATCCCTTAGTTTGCAGTTCCCCAGGTTATATGGGTTAGCAGCAGATAAGGGTACTACTGTTTACGACAAAAGGGAGGCATCAGGGGGGTGGGTCTGGGAATGGAGGAGACAGTTATTTGGGTGGGAAGAAGAGCAGTATCGTCTTCTGCAAAGTAGGCTGCAGCAAGTGTCGCTTGTGGACTTCACCTCGGATACATGGAGTTGGAGGACTGGTACGGATGGAGTATTCTCAGTTGCTGACGCTTATTTGGTTTTACGCCCACAACAGCCGACGTCTAGACCAATCGAGATGGAACCCAGGGATTTGCGACGAATGTGGAAAGATAGACTACCATCTAAGGTAATTGTTTTCTCATGGAGACTACTGTTAGATAGATTACCAACCATGGCTAATCTATTGAAGAGAGGCGTTCCTATACCAGGGGAGGAGACGCTTTGTGTCTTCTGTCATAATGTTATTGAAGATACGAATCATCTGTTCCTAAGGTGTGCCAAGGCTCAATATGTATGGAATAACGTTATCAGCTGGCTGGGTATTCAAGAACCTATTCCGGGGGACGTGTCTAATATTTTTCTCTCATCGGCAACTTGATTGGTTGGCAAAAGAAAGAAGCAGTGCAGGTATGTGTTCTGGCTGACTGGGGTTTGGAGTATCTGAATTACTAGAAACCAGATCATTTTTTATAAATTACCAGGAAACTTAGTCGATATAGTTATGTCTATAAAGGTATTATCGTGGCAATGACTATCGTACTCCTTTGGTTTCAATAGGAGGTGTAGGTTTTCGGATTGGTATGCCAATCCCAGATTATGTTTGTTAAATATGACATAGGGGAATAGTTTATGATATGCTCCAATAGAATATGGAGAGTAAACAATCTATGTTGTATCCTAAGAAACAATTTGTTTCTTCAATAAATAAATGGTTTAGCTTTCCAAAAAAAAAACATAGAAGACACTCAATTTATCTACACCTATTAACATACCATCTTTAATAATCGTATCGGGCAGAAAAATAGTTTAGAAGACCAAAAAGTAAAAAATATATAATAGAATTAAAAAATAAAATTTAGACTAAAAACATAAGACTTCTTAGAGTTAAATCGGAAAGATACATTTTATTCATTTTGGAAGTTATAAAATTTATTATCTAATTTAACTTAAGATTAGACTATCGATTTGAAAAAGAAAGCATTTCTTTATTGATCACTGTCACCATTACCAATAATTAATAAGTATGTATGTCACCGTTACCAATAATTAATAATTATGTGATGAATTTTTTCTTATGCTAAATGTTTCTATCCTTTTAAATAAATGAAGAATTATAAACAATTTTGTTTATCCAATGCGTAAATAGCAAGCCATGTATTTGTTGGATGATGAAAAAGAATAAATTACTATCATAGTACAACAAAAGTTAAAGAAGCTTTTACGGGTTAATAAATTAATCATCTAAACAATAAATTATTTGAAATAAAATTTGGATGTACTCAAGTTATGACAATTTGCACAAATGGAGATTCCTTATCCAACTCAATGCTAATTTCAATAATAATTTATTTTTATTTTAATTTGTTATTAATATTTGCAATAAAGAAATATAAAATTTATTTTATCCAACTCATCCTTCATTTTATCTAATAGTTTGGATAGGGAGTCTGGTTTTTCAAACCAGAAATTGCTTTATGTATGTCATCATCCAGCGTTCTTTCTATGGTCGTTGGCCATTCACCTGTAAAAACAGGGTATTTGTATTTTCGCTCCTATGTGTCCAGCACTTGTTGGGTTGTTGAGTGCCCGTTTTGTATAATCTTGGAAAATTTTATCTATATATGAGTGTTGGGTGCTGGATGTTTTAAAATTTTTGTGCATTTGAGCTTTGTCCTTGTTAGGGAGTGTTTAACGGTGGTTCTATGACTGTTAGGCACTGTTTCATAAAGACCTTCCTCCAACATCTTTCCTATGAATTTTCATTTATCTAGTAAGTGTTTTTGCATTTCATTCCTATTTTGCAATGATAATTTCATGTTCCCCGCTTCGTTCAACATATGTCTTATGTTTGTGGTACCTTTTTATTATTTGCATATTTTTTATGTTAATACCTATGTTATTTAACTGTATGTGCTGCATTCTATTCTGAATCTCTTTTGTAGAGACATATTTCATGAACTTCATTATTGACCCATGCTCATGAACCTGGGGACTAGACTTACTTTTGTGAGAAAGGAAGGGTAGGGGTGTAACACCCAAAATTTTAATGATGAATATTAGTGAATATAGAAATTAAGAAAATAATTTTAGATGAGACACATAAGAGTAAGTTGAGCATACATGCAGGAACAACAAAAATGTATCAAGATCTTAAGACAATGTTTTGGTGGCCCAAGATGAAGAAGGAAGTAGCTCAATATGTGACCATGTGTTTGACTTGTCAAAAGGCTAAGATAGAACATAAAAAACCAGCAGGAATGTTACAATCTTTAGATATACATAAATGGAAATGGGATAGTATAACAATGGATTTTGTGGTTGGATTACCACGAACAATGCACAAATTTGATTCCATATGAATTATCGTGGATAGACTAACAAAATCTGCTCACTTCTTACCCATTAACATTAGGTATTCATTAGAAAAGCTGACAGACTTGTACATAAAAGAAATTGTAAGATTACATGGTGTCCCATCTAGCATAATATCTGACAGAGATCCTAGGTTTACCTCCAGATTTTGGGGAAGTTTACATCAAGCCTTAGGAACCAAGCTTCATTTTAGCTCAGCCTATCATCCTCACACAGATGGACAGTCAGAAAGAACCATACAATCATTAGAAGATTTGTAGAGAGCCTGTGTATTAGAAGATTCAGGTAGTTGGGATCAATACTTACCTTTGATTGAATTCGCTTACAACAACAGTTTCCATTCTAGTATAGGTATGGCACCCTATGAGGCTTTATATGGAAGAAAATGTAGAACACCTATATGTTGGTTTGAGACTGGGGAAAATTTTATCTTAGGTCATGAAATGGTGTAGCAAACCACAAAGAAAATAAAAATGGTTCAGGAAAAATTGAGAATGACTCAAAGCAGACAAAAAGTAATGCTGGTAAGAAAAGAAAACCACTTGAGTTCCAAGAAGGTGATCATGTATTCTTGAAAGTTACTCCAAAAACTGAAATTGGTAGGGTAATGAAATCAAAGAAACTCACTCCTCAATTTATAGGTCCTTATCAAATTCTCAGAAAGATAGGTCCTCTTGCGTATCAAATTTCTTTACCTCCTTTTCTTTGTAATCTTCACAATGTCTTTCATGTGTCTCAATTAAGAAAATATATATATGACCCTTCTCATATAATAACGCCTACAATTAAAGGATAACCTTACATTTGAAACAATGCATATACAGATCACATACAAGAAGATCAAACATTTAAGAAACAAACAACTTTCACTAGTAAAAGTCATTTGGGATGATGTTACAGGAGATGCTACGTGGGAATTAGAAGAGAAAATTAGATAACAATATCCTTATCTGTTTAGTCAATAAAAATTCTGAGAACGAAATTTCTATAAGTAGGAGAGAATTGTAATAATTCCAAATTTATAATAAAATATTTATATATTTAATATATATATATAGTAAAATGAATAAAATTTAAATAATATATAAGTATAAACTAATTATGATATTTTAAACTTTCAGTTGCAATATTTTAAAATATACAGATATTATATTTTAAACTTTTAGTACAATATTACATTATTATTATTATTAAATGTAAAAGTTTAATATTTAATTTTGAATTTTTAAAACATATTGTCTAAGTAAAATAATAGAAATAAATTTATAATAAATTTGAATCTTTAAAATTATATACGTAATGATAAAAAAAATTATTATATAAATAAAAAAAATTACGTTATTAATAGAAAAAAAAAGAAAAACATAACAAATGAAAAACGTACCTAACATAAACTTAAATTATATACAGATATTATATTATATTATATATATATATATATTATATATTATATATATATATAACGAAAGTGATAAGTCAAAACACTTATCCATAAGAAACTAAAGGTAATCCATAAGTAAAAAGAAAACTGGAATGCAGTAACCAAGTAGCTATGCAATGATGTATTTGTACCGGAAAGCTTAATTTTCACAAGCCTATAAATAGTGGCTCAAACCTTGAAAAAATTTGGGGGGAAAGAATAGGAAGAGTTAGTGAGTAGTAAGAAATTGATAGTGATAGTTAATGTCTACTCGGAGAAAAAAAAAGTTAACTTTTGTGTTATTCTAATTACTAAGGTAAACGGAAAAAAACATTTATTGATTTTAATTATTATGCTTACTTACTTGTTTATTTTATGTTACTTGCAAATATAATTACTTAGTAAGGTGTCCCTAACCTCGTGTTATTTATTATTTTATGATACTATTAACTATAACTATTTAGTGAGGTGTTCTTAACATCGTTATATTTATTATTTTATGTTATTTTTTTTAACTATAACTATTCATTAAGGTGTTTCTAACGGCGTCATTTTTGTTATTTTATGTTACTTTTAGTTATAATTATTTAATTTGTTATTTATAATCTTGTTTGATTTATTAAGTTAGTTTTTTTTTTTGTTATTAACTATTGTATTTTAAACATAATGGTTTTTTTTTAAAAAAATATTTTGTATATATAAAAAAATAATAAAAGTTTAAATTTTTAAATAAAGATTTGAATTAAGTTGTAGATGGAGGTTTGACCTGGAGAACTTAAATGAGTAAATATTCAAAGTGACATAACCTTGTATTCTTTAAAAACCATGGTAAAGAAACTCATTTATCTTGATTAGTCACTACAAAATAATTCAAATTTATAAAACAAAAATAATATATATATATAGATATTTATATTTTTTTAAAATTTAAATTGTCATTATGTAAAGTATTTATATGATAATTGTTCTCACTCCTTTATTTCTTGTCTCTTATAAAAAATGGAATTTGCAAACTTAAAGGATGAATGCACCAAATGCCCAAATTCCTTTTACTGCAATTATTTCGGCTACCTTTCCAGGCAACAATTTGGTCACTAATGTAATTGAGAATTCAGTTACATTCAGAGGAACTGGTGTGCCAACCTTGATGTTTTACTACGAGTTAGATGGACCTATAGTGATTGAGGGATCAATCGTTGTTACGTTTTATCTTTCACCAACTAACTATACAAATCCCTTATTGAATATTTTTTCACCGCCATGTAAATATTGTAGAAAAAAAAAATTATAAGTAAAGAGAAGAAACGTACATAAATAAAAATTTCCCTATATATATAAATATGTATATAGTAGAAATATATATAATATTGTAAATATGACTAGTGAATATATGGTTTTATTTATGATTATATTTTATTTTATTTTATTTTTAATAAATAATTGAAGGAAAAAAAATATTATCATAAAAAAAATGTTACAATTTTAGAACCCTTATATTGATTGTTTATCTCCACGGCAAGGATGAAATAAATATAGTTTATGAGAGAAAAAATATGGTTTACAAGAAAAAATATGATTTACAAAAAAAATACGGTTGATGAGAAAGAAATACAATTTTATGGAAAAAGAAATATGGTTGATGAGAAATAAATACGATTTATGGAAAAGAAATTGATTTATGAGAAAGAAATAAGGTTTATGGAAAAGAACTATGATTGATGAGAAAAAAAAAACTATTTATAAGAATTCATACAGTTAACAAAAAAAAAGGTGATGGGATATGTAAGAGAATTTCTCAAAGAAAAGTTTTGCTGGTTGAATGAAAGATTAAATAATTGTTAAATTATATGTTTCTCTAATTACATGTTGACAGGAGATATATTTATATGTTGGCATGTTGTACATTGGATATTTATATATGTTTATTGCATGAGATTTTAGAGGACGGGGGAGACTCACCCTTACAACCAACATTTTTCAAGTTTGGATGACACTGATTTTGATATTCTATAAGACTGTATAACCATATGTGTGTTTTTTAGGATTATACAATTGATCCACAATGTTTAGGTAAATGACTGCTTTGAAATTTGAGATTTTAATATTTTGTACTTATTCAATCATCTAAGCTGTATTTATTTATTTAATTAACTACTTTTACTATAAATATTTGAGATTTATGTTCTCTTGACATTTCTTTAAAATTTTCTTTATATTTGTTGACCATGGGGTTTAGGGTTTATATATATAATGGTTATAAGAATATATATATATATATATATATATATATATATATGATTTAAAGTGAATTTGTTATGATATAAAGTTTTACAAAATATTCTTTATATATTCGTCTTGAAAACAATAAATATTTAACTAAAATCAACCTTTGTCTTAAAGAAAATTGTTAGTTAAAAATGTACTTGAAAGGTTTTATTATTGTGAAAAATTTAATAGAGATTTTATAAGATAACATAATGCATAAAATTTCATTGGACATAAAATGGTACAAAAAAAATTATTTTAAAAAGAGGGAATGCATATAGTCCTGTGTTTTAGGGTGTTACAAGGGGTCCTTCAGAGCTTAAGTTGAATTCATCTATAAAGATTTCAGGGCACATTCTTTGTTAGTTATCATTACATTGCATTATTTTTAGTTGTTTAGTTAATATTTTTTTTTAGAATTGCATGAGTAGATAGATTGTTGTGAAACTTCAATGGATGTTGTGTTGTTTAGCATTGTGCATTTGTATGTAAAGTCCTTATTTTTCCTTTTATCGGTGTTAAAAAAATATTTTGAAATCCGATGCTTGTGTTTTATGTTGATTTAATCTTTACTTATGGTTGTAAGTAAATAGTTTGAATATTCCACTTTGTTGTTCTTTTAGCAAAATTGTATGGATTTGTGGATAATAGCATAAATCACAT
This sequence comes from Psophocarpus tetragonolobus, assembly GCA_037954015.1. NCBI lineage: Eukaryota > Viridiplantae > Streptophyta > Magnoliopsida > Fabales > Fabaceae > Psophocarpus > Psophocarpus tetragonolobus. Next base: position 78,512,108 of record CM075690.1, read on the forward strand.
GAAGTTTTTGGCCTACAAGTTTATTGTCGTGTGAGTCACCATGTATGTCATGTTGTTTATTTTGCTTAATTCTTACTAATTACATCTTTGCTTACATGTTGAGAAATTATCAAAGTCATGTTTCTTAAGTAGTCACTTAGCAAAAAAACTTACATGTAAATCACTTGACCTTTGATTCACCTTTTTGAACTTGATTGATGTATTCTTATTGTATGAACCCTTATTCCTAATCAGGGTTATTCATACCTATACCTCAGGGTTGAGAAAGTATTTACATGAAATTGATTATATAATAAGTTTAGGTAAATATGTTTTGAAGAGTCAAGTACGAAATTTAAGGGCTTAGTATGTTATTTAATTGTGCAAATTATAGTATATATATAAAAAAAGAGAAAGAAAAGTGAAAAAAGAAGAAAAGAAAAGAAAGTTGTAAATAAAGAGCTTGGACATTGATTTGCTGTGCTTATTGTAAATGTTGAGAGAAGTCAATGACCCTAGTTGAATTTTGGTTTAAGATTGATTATATAAGGGATGAACTAATCTCGTTGAATATGCCTCTGTCAACCCTTCTTGTTTGCTTTCCAGAAAAACCAATATTTGTTTCATCTCGACCAAACTACAAGCCTAAAAAAATCTTTGTGATCTCTTTGTGAATGCATTAGTTGTGATTATGTTGAGATGAAAACCAAAGTTGATTTGTGCGGTTGCATTGTATGACATGGGTGCATTGTTTTATCCTTATATAGTTTGTAGAGTGAAACACTTTACTTGTAAGGTTGCTTCAATTTTGTGATCTGTATAGCTTGCCATAATTGACTTGTGTAGGGTGAATCTTTCCTTACTTTAGTATTAAAGTTCCTAAAGTATCATCCCAGTTCCTGTGGGATCAACCCGATATTTATTGAATACTACATAAACTAGTACACCTACCAAGAGTATTGTAGAAAATTTTTCATCACATACCCTTTAGTTATATGGGTTTGCTTTAAACAAGCACACACAATTGCTTAAAAGTGGGGAAGGGAGTGTTAATGAAGGTGGACATGGAGAAGGAAACTATTTATCTAGGAAGAAAAGTTGGTAGCAGAGCTAGGAGGAAGGTTGGAACTTGAGCCAGTGTTAAATAGGGACCAAGATGGATGGGTATGGACTCTGGATAGGTTAGGTTTGTACTATGTATCATCAACTTAGAAGTATTTATCTTTGGAGATGGGAATAGAATATGATGATTTCAACAAGCAAATGTAGTTGACAGGAATACCCCTAAAGGTTCAACTCTTGACATGACGATTCGGAGTGGACAAGTTGCCAATAAGAAACAACTTGCTGAAGTAAACATCCTATGAGTAAAGGAAGACACCTGTGGGTCATGTGGCTCGTATAAGAAGTCAAGCGCACAACTATTTTTATTTTGTGAAAATTCCTATCAGCTTTGACAATAACTTTGCAACTAGTAAGGTTTTTTTACGATGCTTCATGAAAACATCTAAAGTCACTATTACTATTTTACGAATTGGTAGCAGGTCATATGAATCAGTGAAAAGCTTGGTCATTTGTCTGGTTCGCTGAAATTTGATAAATTTGCAAAGTTAAGAATGAAGTGGTGTTCAAGGATAGAGAAATAAACACTTAGGAGATTGTACATGCAACAACACGCCTTAGTGCTTGGGAGTGGTGTCACACAACTAAACGTACATCTCACTCCTTCGCAAAATGATTAATAAATCATGTGTTGTGTGTTGATGATTCATAATCGTGTTTGATTCCATAGGTCCTGTGGGTGCAACTTTTATTATTGCTTTGTTTGCCTCATAATTTTCTTTAGTTCTTTACCTTTAATGATAAAGAAAGACATTCCTTGTTCTTTTTATTATTATTATTATTATTATTATTGTTGTTGTTTACTTTTAAAAAATAAAATATGTCAAAAATAATATTTTAAAAATTGCACCGATCATAATTCAAAAGAAATATATAGCTTGCATTAAACTACTGAATTATCATATATAGAGAGTTTAATTGGTATACACTGATAATGTAAAAAAATTTGCACTAGTATTTAATCACAATCCTTAATTTATGATAAGTTTGTTAACTTACCAATTAATACTTTAAAAGTTATATAAATTTAATGTTAATGTATACTAATTAAAATTATATATATATATATATAATATTTTTGGACTATTGATGCTTTTATTATCAATTTAATTAACTTTTTGTCATTAATTCCATAAAAGAAATTGTTGTCGTTAACTGGTTTAACAATTATTATTATTATATAGAATAATATAGTAAACTAAACTATGAGTAGGATTTTGGATATTTTATTGAAAAAATAAAATTGGTTTTTTCCTTAGTATATGATATGAATTATGAACGAGTGACACATACCTCTGGTACACGTTTCTCGAACGTCCAGTTTTATTATAGGTCAAACGTAGATCAATACGGAAGGACATTAACAAAAAAATATAAAACCAGTTATATGCATGACTAGACGTGTCTAAAAGTACAAAACAATCAGGCAATGGTGACTTTCCTATGGATATTGAATTTTTTTTTAGCCAATCAAAATTATAGATTTAAGCTAACTCAATTTTTAATATATTTATATTTATTTATAAATAAGTAAATCTGCTTAGGATTTACAATAAAATTATTTTATAAAATTACTTAAAATAAGTTTTAATAAATAAAGTTTTAAAATAAAATCATTTTACTGTAAATTCTATATGTATTTACTTATTTATAAATAAATAAATAAATAAAACTTATTTTAATTTATTAAAAAATAACTTGAATAAAATCTATAATTTGATCGATTCAAAAAAGAAAAATATCAATAAAAAATAAAAAATTATTATAATAATAATTTATAATAAATAACAATATAAAAATACTTTAAATTAAGAACGCATAATTTTTTATAATTAGATTTTATTTATTAAGACTATAGAACCTTGGATCCATAAAATATCATAGAGTAAATTAAATTACACGGATATAGTCTTAAGGTTCTCTCTCTCTTTTTTTCCTATTATCAGAGCCCTGTTCTTTCCAAGGACGGTTCTTTTATCATGTAAATCTTAATTTTATGTTTAAAAATAGACATCTGTCAAGCGTGTATAGTGTTTGCTAGGATACCCATAGTAGTTGAAGGGCAGTGATGACTAGTGGAGAGCTTTTGTAAGTCCCTAGTTTCCTACCTTGATGGGTTGAGAAACACGTGCAGATTGCGACACAAAGTTCAGATGTATATTTTTAAGCAAAAAAAAAATTTTTTTACTTTCTGATAAGCCTTATGATTTTTTATATTCTTTAATATTTATTATTTTACAGTGCATTCCGTGGATACCTTATGTAATATATTTGTTTTCTGCTTCTGCTACTGTTCATTTCCTGCTGCCTTTCTATTTTCTGTATTCTTATTCTCGCGCTCTCATACAATCTATAAATCTTACAAACATAAATAAATTTTTAACAAATAAATGGCAAATATACAACCTTTCAAGGGAAAAGACTACAACTCAGCTCTTGCAGCTGTAGAATCTTTAACAAAGTCCCCTCCAGTGGGATATATAAAACCTACTCATGATGCAGATCTTGTTCATACAATATTAATAGGACAAAATAACACAATAATAGCTTTACTAGAAGAGGTTTCTAGAAAACTACCTAATCTTATAGATTTAAACAAAAACGGAAATATATCCGATGATATAAATGATTTAGTTAATAAAGATTTTAGACTATCTTTAGGAACAAATACACAAACTAGAACAGTATGTAAAAATACTCATAAATTTGTTAAAGTAATAGCAAAGACAAATATAGCTGAATCGAGTAATAGGAATCAGACTAACCAGGAGAACAATACCTCCAACAAAGACAAAAATGTTAGTTAAAATATGAATTTAAGACCAGATAACAGTTCACAAACACAATTACAAGATATTTCTATGGATAGTACATCAAATAGGAATCAAACATCAAAGAGGTTTCCAGGAACTTCTCTCCGAATAAGAGAACACCAAACTAGGAGACAAAATCTCATACAACACCCAGGAATCTTAGATAGATTTCTAAATAGAAGAAGAACTACTAATGTCAGAAGATTAGAAGACTTAGTAGATATACATCAAAATACAGAAATAGGATCCAACTCAAGAATAGATTCTTTGAATCCTAGACAACTATACAATATAGGCTGGTTAAGTTCCGAAAGAACTAGTCTTTACAGATATAGGAGGATATAAGATTTTCACCTTCCTGATAACACATACGAGATAATACCTTTAATATCTCAACAAACAGCTACACAACTCCTAAACCAACACGGGAGATATGTCCATACGAGATTAATTACTATAGGAGTAAGATCCCTAGCTAGACATATGATTGGTGCGAGAGCTTTGATAGTTCTCCATGATACCAGATTTCAAAATAATGATTCTCAAAGTATTATTGGAATCTTAGAGGTTGACTTAAATCAGCCCATATCCTTAATATACATTGCTCCAAACTTTACACTCACCCTTCCAGACTTTGTTAATCATATTAGTCTAGAAGTACAAACTATAGGTTTTGGAACAAACTGGATAGGAGATAACCTACATCTAGACATTACTTTCATAGGAAGAATAAACAATTATATTTCTTCGATGTATAGAATAAATACTAGACCATTAGAGGAAGCAATAAGCTCTATTGACACACAATTTTTGCCAGCCCAGGCATTCACACGAAGAAATGAGGGTCATCTATGACAAACTCATCTACAAAGGGATGAGCGATATCCAATCACAAATCCAAACTCTGCTATTATACACAATAGATCTAGAGACCTTAGTTTAAGCTTCACAGACTATAGAAATACTCCACTTATGAATTTAGAACAAAACAGACGGGATAATACATCCGCTATTCTGACAATGATCATATTGGTATGATGAACATCATAGATAGTGATGAAGAAGAAGATGATGATATTACTGAAGAATAATGGAATCATCATCAAACAAACATAACCATGCTTAGGCAAGGAACTCTAGAAACTATGTCTAGACAAGATCCTCTAGATTTAGAACCCTGGGATAGATTCCTTAATAATCCTAACTGGGAACCATGGGATAATTTTCCCCTTGAACACAATGAAGTTACAAGATTTCAAGAAAATAAAGAAAACGATGAAATAAATAATATCGTTAAAACATTTTTACAAAAATTAAAAATTGAACAAGAAACTGAAGAAAAAGAATTTTCTTATCAATTTACAGAAAAATTACAAGACAAAGAAGATGATAATTTATCTACAACTTCTGAAAATACAAAAGTAGGATTAATAAATGAATATGAAGAATCCACAGCTACAAATTATAGGCTAGATCCTGCTGGTATACAAAATTATTCTCAATGATTTCTTCCCAAAGAAACTGTACAAAATATTATCCTTAGTAACAACAAATACATATCACATGGTAAAAGATTACCAGTTGAACCAAACTTTCAAATTCCAAACTTGCTTTTAAACATAGAAGGAATAAATCCCCAACTCCTTCCAACATACATAGAACAATGGACAGCAGCTGTAATCCGAGATTATGGCATACATAATGAGAAAGATGTACTGTCTTCTCAAGAAATGATAGCTAAAGGAGAAACATACTTAGGCGACATCGCTAGATCTGGATGGGAATTTTTTACGAAAAATTTCCCTAATGATCTAAATACACTAGTCATTGAACCAGGTCCAAATATTTACAATTTTTGTTCCCTTATACAAAGATTGTTTACCTCACAATCTGCCAATGATGGGAATACAATTAGACAACAAATTTATCTAGGACATTTAGAAAGACTGTCTATAGAATATTTTGATAAAATAAAAGAATACTGTAAAGACTATCTCTTGTATGCATCTATAGCTGATTGCTTTCATGATGTTAATATAGGAGACAAAATGTTTCTCAAACTTCCAGGAAAACTGGGACAAAAAATTAGAGAAAGTTGGAAAAATGATGAGGTTACTCCTGTGCTGAATAACCTCTCTATACGAATACAATACATTATGAAAATAATGGAAGACACTTGCTCCCATATAGCTATACAAAAACAGCTTAAGCATTCTGATGCTGGGATATGCAAACAAATATACACACCCCAACAATATGCACAAAATAAATTTAAAAACAGAAAAAATATAGCTAGAAACAAACAAAGATATAATACCCAAAAATTCTTAGGACCAAGAACTCCAAGAAAAACATATACAATAAGGGCTTCTAATGCCAGAAAACCCACTCTAAATCCCAATAGACATGTCAAAAAATTTAGGGATAACAAAATCTACAAACAAACACTAAAATGTTTTGCCTGTAGTCAACCAGGACACTTTTCGAGAGATTGTCCAAATATTGCAAATCTTTACACAAAAGAAGCAGCCCTAATAAAATCATGTCATATGAATCTTCTTCCCATTGACGAAGAGGTTTCTACTGACTCTGAAATATTATCTGTTATTAGTATAACAGAATATACAAATGAAGTAAACCCCAAAAAGGTTCATAAAAATTATGATTTAATAAATGAATTTACAAATAATGAATACAGTCATTTATATCCCAACGAAGAAAATAATTTCCCAATGGGAGAAGAATATAACGAAATGGGAAAAATATTAGACGATCTAGGATATTGTCTAATGAAAACTACAGATACAAATCTTTGTCATCATAAAATACAATTTTATTCAGAGACAAAATCAATCCCTTGCACTTAATGTGAAAGGTATTTTCACATATAAAAAAGGGCACATTGCCCACTCTTTTATAAAAATTTTTGTATTAAATGTGTGGAAAAACATTTAAATATACAGGAACAAGATATACCCTCTTTCGAAAAGAAAGAAAATATAAATAAATTATGTAACAAAGATTTAACCGATACCAGAGTTTCAGTATTAGAAACTCGCATAAATCATCTAGAAGAAAAGGTAATTCTTTTAGAAAAACTAATCAAAAGGAAAACTAAAATAGATCTCCCAGAGTCCAGTTACTTAGCTGAATAAAATAACATAATGGGAACAATGGAATGTATCCCATTAGTTTGCAACAAACAACAACTAATAACTTTAAAAGTATTAGTTAAACTAATTTTTCCAAAAATAAATAACAAACCATCGACAGAAAAAATGATACAAGCATTATTAGATACAGGATGCTCGGAAACAGTTATATGTAAAACTATAACTCCACATCAAAACATAGTTAAAAGTAAATACATAAAAAAAACCAGAACAATGTCTGGTGAAATTATGATAAATGACGAAGAAGTTAACAATGTTATTCTTCAGTTTAGTACAAATTGTGATTTTTTTTGTCATAAAATTTTCATTAAAACAATGAGGGTAGAAAATTTAGTTCCCTCAAAACAGAATATGATAATCGGCCTAGATTTTATTTTAGGACAAAATAGATCAGTTATAATAAACAAAGATTATGTCATGATAAGTGATAAAACACAAATGACACCAATAGTTAGTAGTGATTCATTAAAACAAGAAATTATACTAATAATTGTAATTGCAAAAATTCAATATTTCTAGGAACATGCGATTGTACTACGGAATTCTTATACATATTAGACGAAACAAAAGAAGACTATAATATACTAGATAATACAGTTGAGGCTTTTTCCTCAATAAAAATTTCAAAATCAATAAAATTTGAAAATATTCAACAAATTCTTGACAGGTTAAATAAAACAAACAAAATAGGACAAGATCCTACAAAATTTTGGGATAGAGATCCCGTAACCTGTAAATTAGAATTTATCAATCCAGACTTAATCATTAAAACAAAAGACATTCAGTTTAATAATTGGGAACAAGAAGAATGTCAAAGTCATATACAAAACTTACTAAAACTAAAGGTAATATCACCTAGTGTTAGCCCACACAGAAGTTCGGCTTTTATAGTCAACAAATCTTCCGAACAAAAAAGTGGTAAATCAAGAATGGTTTACAATTATAAAAGACTAAACGACAACACAGTAGAAGATGGATATTCAATCCCATCTAAAGATGTTTTAGTAAACCGAATTCAAGATGCCAAATGGTTTTCTAAATTCGATTTAAAAAGTGGATTTCATCAAGTTAAAATGAATCCAGAATCAATAAAATGGACAGCCTTCTCTTGTTCCGAAGGTTTATTTGAATGGAACGTTATGCCATTCGGTCTTAAAAACGCTCCTGTTGTTTTCTAACGAAAAATGGATAACATTTTTCAAAAATGATAAAATATTTACATGTGTCTACATTGACGATATACTAGTATTTTCCAAAAACAAAAGATGATCACTTTCACCATCTAAAACAAGTTTTATACAAATTGGAACATTACGGATTAATAGTTTCAAAATAAAAAATGGAAATTAGCAAAAATTTCATTGAATTTCTTGGAACAGAAATAGGTAATAGAATTATAAAACTCCAACCTCGTATTTTAAAGAAAATACAAGATTTTCCAGATAAAATGGAAGAAATTAAAACGTTAGATCTTTTTAGGACTTTTAAACTACGCAAGAAATTTTATTCCTAATCTAGGAAAATACACATCTCCTCTATATAATAAAACTTCATTAAAAGGAGAAAGAAAATTCAATTCTGAAGATATAAAATTGGTACAGAAAATAAAACAAATGGTAACAAATCTACCAGTTTTACAATTACCATTAGATTCAGATTACTTAAGAATCGAATGTGATGGATGTGAACTTGGATGGGGAGCCATCCTTAAACGTAAGAAAAATAAACACATACCCAAGACAGAAGAACAAATTTGCAGATATGCCTCTGGCAAATATACTATAAAGCCACAAATTTACAAAACTAGTACAGACTACGAAGTAAATGCTATTATACACGCAATGGATGCATTCAAATTATTTTTAATAAACAAAAAAGAAATAACAATCAAAACAGATTGTGAAGCCATAGTTTCTTATGGTAAAAACCAAATTAATAATGATAAAAAGCCACATAAAAAATGATTGCTTTTTAAATATTAGATAAATTTTTCAGGAAAAACTATTTATTTTGAACATATAAAAGGTTCTGATAATACTTGTGCTGACATACTTTTCAGGTACATCAAGTAAAGACCTGATCTTCCACAAAGACCTGTTAGGTAATTGAGACAAAAGTCCACATGATGGAAAATACAAAGAAGGGAGCTAGTGGCCCTAAACAAGTCAAGTCCCCTTTTCAGGCGGACCAATTTACAAAATATGACAAACAAGAGTTGCCAATCCTCACAAATATTTTCCAGTACCCTGGAAGAGATAACACAAATGTCAAATTAAGTGTTTTAATTGACAACATTTGGAATATTCCAAAATACACAACACAAAATGAATTTCAAGTCACTAAGGTGAAACAAAGCATTATAAGTGCATTATACAATTTTTGTTGTCATGACAATAAAGGAGTAGCATTGACTTCTCCAGCCTCTCCTTCTGGGAAAGGTTTCACACATTTTGCCTTGATAACAAGCAAAAACAAAGGTGTTTATACATCCTTCAGAGACCTCAATGAGGCCAAACAGGACCAGTTTTGGTGCACTTACAAAGGTTTCTACTCATTGGAAGAAGCCGAAATGGTAGTTCGATTGGAAACAATTGACGAAGAAAAAATAAAAATTGCCTTACAATTAGAGCCTCGTGCTAAAACACAGACATATGCTACTGCTGCTTGCAGTATCACACAATAAATAAATCCCAACATCCTTCTGGGTAAATTCGGGATAATACAGGACTTTCTGTTTGAAGTCCATTCTGAAACAATAAAATACGATGGTTTATTTGTAAAAGTACACACATATTTCAATAACAGAAATCCTTGTTTTGAATCTTCTGATTATTGCAAAACTGTGAACAAAGACTGTACGTGCCAGTTAAAATTCATAATAAGAAAGACTCAGATAAATTTGGGTTCTTTCAAAGCACACTTATACAGGGATGTTTTGATAACTCCCATGCTACTACTGGAAGCAGGATGTCTCCATTCTTTGGTGATACCTCCCACAGATAGGTTTTCTGCCTTGTCCCCAACACTAAACTCCGTCATAAATGATATTCAGGAGGAACACATGCAGCAGGTGGCTCTACAACTCACTACTTCTCCTAGAAGTATTTACACTCATGATAGTTCACCTACTCATGTGATAAAGTTATTTACTGAGGTAAATCCTGAGATACATACTCTAACCCTGTTAGAGCATGATTCACTCAAAGGATTATCCCTAAATAAAGACAAAGCCTACCAGTATAATCTCTGGAAAGCATACACTGAATGATCCAACTGGAACTTCTCCAAACAAGACTCCGAAAGTTTTATACTGTTGAAGGAAACGTCAAACACAAAATTATATTGGAAAAAGACAATGGGCAATAAATTTCACCCATTTTCAATAGAGGCTAACCTTTCTCTCGTCAAACATTTTGAAAAGGAAAGATTATATAAAGAAATATATGAAGAAACTGGCTGTGATGGTCAGAACACTCCTGGACTGTCCTCCTTTCCATCTGACTGTGACGACACTGAAGATCAGAGTCTCCTAGAACAAATGAAGGAAGAAATACAAGACTTGACTCCACTTGCTCGAGTAAGAAGAGCAAGCTAAAATTTTACCTGTGACAAAAGTAATTTTACTTATTTATCGAAGTAATAGACTGAAGGGTAAAATTTACCTTGAAGACAGGTTGCCAGTCATGGAGAAACCTACACAATAGGTCACCAGTCAACAGGTTACCTTCTCAGCTGGTTTCCGGTTACAAATTTTCTGTATAAAAAGACCATAAGTCTCTTATGCTGAGCAGGTCCGAAAAACACTCATCTCTCTTGCCTTCAAATTCTCTTCCCCTTCTCTCTACACTTCTCCTCTCTCCTCTTGTAAATATCTTTTCTGTGCAATACAATCAAAGGTTTCTGCAACCCCTCCCCTCTTTTCCCCCCCCTTTTGTAAGTATTTTCTTTTAATCTTTATGCGTTTATATTTTTAAAACATGGAGTAGTTCACTCTTAAGGTATCATCGGATGCCCAAAACAATAAATATTTAAAGATGCGATTATCATTTAAAGGCTTATCATATGTTAATTAAATTTACTTTTCATCAAGTTTATAAGCAGATGTCTAACTGGCTCTGCCAGATTCAGTAGCTTACAAACTTGGTTTAATCAATATTATATGAAGATGTCTAACTGGCTCTGCCAGATTCAGTATCGTATAATGTTGATTTGTTAATATTATGTTTTCTTTAAGTTTTTCTCATCTTCCTCTTCACCTTCTTTCTCATCTTCTTCTTCTTGTCACTCCCTCTCTCTCTCTAAATGTGTGGAAAAACATTTAAACATACAGGAACAAGATATACCCTCTTTCGAAAAGAAAGAAAATATAAATAAATTATGTAACAAAGATTTAACCGATACCAGAGTTTCAGTATTAGAAACTCGCATAAATCATCTAAAAGAAAAGGTAATTCTTTTAGAAAAACTAATCAAAGGGAAAACTAAAATAGATTTTCCAGAGTCCAGTTACTTAGCTGAACAAAATAACATGATAGGAACAATGGAATGTATCCCATTAATTTGCAACAAGCAACAACTAATAACTTTAAAAGTTAAAAAAAAAACAACTAAAATATCTATGTAATCTAAAAGGAATCTCAAGTAATGTGAGCATAGGTCATCCCTATATATTGCTGATTTTTCTCTCTTTAGTTATGCACACCAACATGTGTGTCTGTACGTGTTCAGTGTTCGTACATGTGTAAACCTTGGTGGCACTAAAACATGACACACTTCATTCACCCAATATATATATATATATATATATATATATATATATATATATATATATATATTATATGACACACACTTTTTGCATATATTAAAAGTACTTATAATATGACGAAAAGCCAATTGTTCATGCCTTCATGGTGCAGGCAACGTAAGCTATAATAATTGGAGAGGCAAAAAAAAAAAAAAATATTGAATGGGTGAAAAAGGGTGATGAAGGTAGCAACTGAGGTAGTGTAGAAAATCGTCTTCAACACCTTCATTGCAACAGATGCAGATCAGAAGCACTGTGAAGAAGGGTATCAAGTTAGTTAGAACTGCTTCAAAATGAAATTAAGTTTTTGAAGAAAGGATAATTTGGAAATTAAAAATAGTGCTTGTTTTTTTTTAAAAATAAATGTTGTATTTAGCTTTAATGTATTATTAGTTATTTTTTGCTAATATTTAAATGCTGTCGTTTTAATAAGTTTAATGTAATATTAGTATTGAATTTAGTTTTATAAAATTATTATTCTTTTCATTTATTCATTTGCTTTTCTTAACACTTATTTTGAGATTATTATTTGGTTTTTAAATATGTTTCCTGCAACTTCTTTTTGTGGGAGTAGTTTTGTTCTGCAACTTCTTTTTGTGGGAGTAGTTTTGTTTTTTTTTTTATTTTTTTTATAGCTGGAGTAGTTTTAGTTATTAATTTATTTCTTGAGTTTAGATTTACAACAATAATGTCAGTTTATGGTAATTATTTGAAATACTTAATTTAGATTATCATACATACGTACGGATTAAACTCTTATTTTTTATTTATTTTATTTAGTATTTGAATTATTATTAGTTTTTTTATTTAGTCTTTCTAAATAACTATGATTTGTTGAAAGTTCATTCAATAATATTTATCATTTTAATTACATTTTTTATATTATATTAATATTTGAATGAATTTTAATTTCAAATAAAATAAAAATTAATAAAATTTTTAATATAATTTTTATATAATTCAAAAAAATTCTTCCTCCAAATTTATCCATGTATCACACAGATATACTGTCTAATTAAATAATAAAAAAATAACTCTAATGAAACTCGTGCTCTTTAGCATTTACCAACATCGTTGGCATTATCTTATGTCGAAAGAAGCCAATATTTTACAATAATTTCTGTATATTAAAGGATTAATTTCTACTTTCCATTAAACAAATATCTTAGATTCAGCCAAAAACTCATGCTATTTAGAAGAATTAAAGAAAAATCATAATATTTAGAGAAACCAAATATTAATAACTGAAAAGTATAAAAGAAATATTTAATAGAAAATATTTAATTTTATGAAATATTTCTTTAATACAGATTAAAATGAGAAATAAGCGAATTTTTTAGGAAACTAAATGTTATAATTAAGCCTTTATTTTCTTATTCAACGCGTTATCTCAATATATAGGTTATTTTATTGTATCGTTTCTTCCCCAGCTTTTAGGCGATACATAAAGACAACATTTTGAAAATTTATTATTATTCTTCTTAATATCGTATAAGATTAGAAATTGGCTCTTGACATTCAATTTTTATTTATTTGTAATATTATATAGTTTTTATTAATCATTGGGTGCTAAAATTATATTAGGCTGCTAAGTCATGATCATTTTCGTAGAACCTACATTTGCTATATTTTCTGATTTTTTTCCCTATCTTTTAGTTTATGTTTAAAGACAGCATATATGCATGATGGAGACAATTTTTTTTTTCTAAAGCTTACATGTAGCTTCTAACATTTTATATAGTGTTGTTTACGAGTAATATTACACACTAATACTATTGGATGTTAAAATGTTCTTTTGGCTGTTTTTGACGTTAAACGTATTTGGAGAATTAGTTTTGGGTGATAATATATAGCAGGTTTTTTGGCTTTAATTTGGTTTGGAAATACAAGTTTTCAAAATAAATTGGGTTAAAAAAATTGGAGTTGAAAGGATTTTAATTCAATTTCAAAACATTTGTACAATTATGTTGCAAGTTACTGGTCATATATATCTAATCAAATCATAAATGATAAATTATTAATTGTTGAAACCATAAATAATGTGATAATTCAAATCAATAGTATAATACAAGAATACTCATTGTTTTCATAATTGGATTAGACTAATAAAAAACGGGTTGTTTGTTCAATTTGGTTGAGGTGGAAAACTATTTTGAGTGGTTCACATTATTTTTGAAAATTTTCAAAATTTACTAAATGCACATCTCTTTTTCATAAATTAATTTTCTTTAATTAAAAAATTAATGAAAATAGAAGTTAACTTAACAGAATATATTTAGTAATTTTTTTCTTTTATAATTATATTTTTAATCCATTGTTTTCTTATATATTATGACTTATGTCTTATGACTGATTAAATATGTACCATTATGAAACTTTTATGTTTTAATATTACAAATTTCATGATTTTTTTGTTTAATATTATTTAGTATATTCATTATAATGCATTAAAAATAAAAAAATATTGTTTGTTACCACGAGTTTAACAACAATTGAATAAATGAATAATGAAGAAGTGTTTTTATCAATTAGATCATTGGTCTGATTTTAAAATATAGGTAATAATTTATTCTCTTTTATTCTCTTACACATTTTTTTTAACACAAATTCTGCCATTAGTTAAAATTTATTGAAACACAAATTTGTGGGTTTCACATTCTTATTATTTATGTAGTTTTTAACAAATTTTAATTAATAATAAAATGTGTGTTGTTAACACTCCTTTTATTTTACCAATATTACTAACATCGTCAGTGTCATCATTTACACCATCATCATCACAACCCACCACTTCTATTGACATAACTATGGTGAACTAGCTTTGCTACTTTTATTGTGAATCATCACCATATTCATGTGGCTGGTGAACCATGTGCTTATAGATGTGTAACTAAGTATACTATATCCATGTGTCTTTCCCACTGTCCTATGAAAAGGTCGTTGTTATTTTTTTTAAAGACAAAATAGTATGTATATCGTTGTTTTTTTTTTTAAAGACAAAATAGTATGTATAATATTTATGTGGCTGAAACTAAGGATTTTAATAACCTGTACAGAATCTCAACAAATCAACAAATGTACCAATATATCTATCATGAAGTCTCAAAAAAGCCACCAGTACACCATAGCGAGCCCACCATTCCCATAACCTTGTGCTGTTCTTTGTGGAATTTGATTCATGTGAATAGTGATATGTGATCTCACGTACGTGTAGATACGCATCTCACACCCATGTGATACTACCCACAGTACTGTAAGCATCTCTACATAAGAGAAACAAAACACAAATCTTTGTGCCATTGTTCATGATATTGTGGCTCACACAACAAGTGATTACAGACGTGCAATTACGAAAGTCGTACCCATGTGTCATTCCCTACTTTCTGGCATGTGAAATTTACAAAAAATTACTTAGGGTTATCCTATTGGAGTATTGTAACCTCTAAAAACATTCTACATTGATAGTATGAAATGTCTTTTTTTTTTTAAAATTATTATTATTATTATTTTAAAGATAAGAAACTGGCTTTTGACATTCACTTACTGATTTTTACTTAATAATCGGATATTATTAAGTTTCAAGTGGCTCCTTTGATTCTAAATATTTAAGGTAACTATTATTTATTTGGAAACTAAGGCCTAGAGTTTGCTTTTGCAAATGTTACTCTATATCAGAATCTTATCGGCATGGCACCGTCCACAATGAGACAAGAACAAGAGAAATTATAAATTAGTGAATAACATTAAAAACTCACCCTAAAATGTGACACTTAACTTACAATATTACACAAATCAAAATTCTCTCATTCAACTAAAAATCTTTAACTACGAAACTCAAGATCTATAAATAGAAGCACTTCAAAGTGCCCTTTCATCATTCAAACAGTTTCATTCCCCCTCATAACTATTGCACTCTCCATCCTGGCCTTTCTTCCCACTCCTCAAACATGCATCCTTTTGTGTTCACCTTATTATTCATCTTCTCATTTTCCACTATGCTCTTTATTGGTGCTAGTAAAAGCCTAATGGGCTTTAGCATTGATCTTATAGCACGCCACTCTCCTATGTCCCCTTTATACAACTCCCAACTTACCCAAACTGAGCTAGTTAAAAGTGCTGCCATGCGATCCATGGCTAGATCCATACGAGTTGACTTTATTGGTCAAATTTCACCATCACCATCACCACCATCACCATCACCACCATTACTATCACCACCATCATCATCACCACCATCGTCGCCGTCGTCTTCGTCTGTCGAAAGCATCATAACTCCTGTCCCTGATCACGGTGAATACCTAATGAGATTCTCCTTAGGTACCCCTGGGGTTGAAAGGCTTGCAATTTTTGACACGGGTAGTGATCTTTCATGGGTGCAATGTACCCCATGTAAAACATGTTACCCCCAAGAAGCCCCATTATTTGATCCTACACAATCCTCCACTTACGTGGATGTGCCATGTGACTCCCAACCATGCACAATAATCCCCGAAAACCAACGTGATTGTGGCAATATAAGGCAATGCATTTACCTTCATCAATATGGTGAGAACTCAGTCACCATAGGAAAATTGGGCCAAGACACCATCACTTTTGGTTCAACGGGCATGGCCCAACAAAGTGCCTCATTTCCCAAATCCGTGTTTGGGTGTGCCTTCTACACCAATTTCACGTTTGAGATAAGCGCCAAGTCCAGCGGCATGGTAGGCCTTGGGCCTGGCCCATTATCACTAGCCTCACAACTAGGGCCCCAAATTGGTAACAAATTCTCCTATTGCATGGTCCCTTTTAGTTCAACTTCCACAGGGAAACTAAAATTTGGAAACCAAATGGCACCATCAAATGGGGTTGTGTCCACTCCCTTTTTTATCAACCCATCATTACCCTCATATTACTTCCTCAACTTAGAGGGCATCACAGTTGGAACAAAAAAAGTGTTGACTAGTCAAACAGGTGGCAACATAATCATAGATTCTGTGCCAATATTGACACACCTTGAACAAGGACTTTACACCAATTTTATGAGCTCAGTGAAGGAAGCAATTAATGTTGAGGTTGCTGAAGATGCTCCAACCCCATTTGAGTTTTGTCTTAGAAACCCAACTAACATGAATTTCCCAGAATTTGTGTTTCATTTTACAGGGGCTGATGTTGTCCTAAGCCCAAAACACATGTTTATTGCATTGGACAGCAACTTGGTCTGCATGACGGTTGTTCCCTCCCATGGGGTTTCTATCTTTGGAAATTGGGCACAGGTTGATTTTCAAGTGGAGTATGACCTTGGAGGGAAAAAAGTTTCTTTTGCCCCTACCAATTGCAGCACCATTTAATTGAAGAACTTATACTGTTTCCTTGATTAATCTAGATTTTTCATTTTGATAAGAAAAAGGTTATAGTTTGGTTTCTTTTGTTGTCTTTTATTTAACCAGCTAGGAACTCTTTCTATGAGATGTTGGATGATATATATATGTATTGCCTCTACTTATTTCTACTAGTCTAAATTGAATTTTGAATTAACTTAGGAAATGTTTGTTGCATTTTTTTTATTTGTGTCATTGGGAGTGAGCTAATTAACCTACTCAATGTCTCAATGCATGTTTGAAATAAATTTTGGAACGCAATTTTACATTCTCTTTTCCCATCTAAACTGTAAAATACGTGAAAGTTAATCCTAGTTGTTTTTCATTATACGTGATTTATCATATTTTTACATTTTCCAAACACATAATCACTCTTCTATAACTTTGCTAACTATTCTAACTATATGTTAAGGAATAAATTCTCTAAGTTTTGAAGCAAATCTAGAAAGTGTTAGGTTCAATGGCTCGCAAACTTCTTAAGTTTGCATGAGAAAATCAATGAAAGCAAAATAAGGACATGAAAAAGAAAATTATAAATAAGACAAAAGGATGGAAGTACACGTAGAGCAAAAAATTAAAAGGATAATAAGTAAAGGCTTTAATTAATTAATTTATTTAGTTTTTCATTGCTTATTCATTCAAAAAATTTATATAATTAGTATTTAAAACTTTAAAACTAAATGTTTATCATGATTAGTCTATTTACAATATTCTTAGAATTTAACACTTATGCACTATTATTGACGGTTAATTACAATATTTTTTTTGCATAACTTTTAAAGTATTAATAGGTAAAATAAAAAAAAAGTTATTGTGATTAAATACAAGAGTTCATTTTAATTCTTTATTTAATTTTGTGACTACTTACAAGAGTTAATAGTTAATTTAATTAAGTCGAAAGTGCTAATCTTTTTTAGTCACATTTCTAATGAGGCCTACAAGACGAACAAACTCAGATATTACTATTTACACCGTTATCGGTCAACTAAAGTCCAACATGTGACTTAAATCTCCTATGCTAGTTATAGAAGCCCTTTATGCTGACTGACTGCAAGTCCTCTTTGGCAATTTTTTTAAAAACAAATTATTGAAACACTTCCTTAATTTTTATTAAATTACATATAATTTATTTTTTTACGCTAATATCTCTTTCACATTTAAAAATATTATACTAACAATCTGTTTTTTTAAATATTACATTAGTACCCTATTCAAACTTTACATTAACACCCTTTTGGGGTACAAGAATAATAGTTAAAATCACACAAATTTGTCATTTTTAATAAATTTCAACAATCATAAAGGATGTGTTCAGGATAATGTATTAAAGAATGTGTTGTTAGTGTTTCTTAATAACAAATTAACATATAGACAAATTTTATTTTTAAGAAACTGTCGTTATTTTGATTTTATTTAAAAGTCCTAAATAATTAAATCCCTTAAAGTATCACATACAAGATAAAAGATAAATTTTTACAATGTTAAAATTGGATATTTACATAAATATCAGAAGATATAAATGATTTAGTCAACAAAGTTTCTAAACTCTCTTTGGGAACAAATACACATATTAGGACAGTATGCAAAAATACTCAAAAATTTGTTAAAATAATAACAAAGAAAGACATAACTGAATCTAGTAACAAGAATCAATATAAAAAGGAGGATAACACCTCTAGCACAAATATGATTGTTAGTTAAATATGAATTTAAGACAAAATAATAATTCACAAACACAATTAGAAGATATTTCTATGGATAGTACAACCAATAGAAACCAAACACCTGAGAGGTTTCCAGGAACTCCTCGAAGGTTAAGAGAACATCATACTAGGAGACAAGATCTCATACAACATCCAGAAATCTTAGATAGATTTATAAATAGAAGAAGAACTACTAATGTCAGAAGATTAGAAGACTTAGATATACATCAAAACACAGAAATAGGATCTAATTCAAGGATCGATTCTTTGAATCCCAGGTAGCTATACAATATAGGATAGTTAAGTTCTGAAAACCTTTACAGATATAGGAGGATAGAAGATTTTCACCTTCCTAATAATACATATGAGATAATTCCTTTGATATCTCAACAAATTGCTAGACAACTCCTAAACCAACATGGGAGATATGTTCACATGAGGTTAATTACCATAGGAGTTAGATCCCTAGCTAGACATATGATAGGTGCGAGAGCCTTGATAGTTTTCCATGATACAAGATTTCAAAATAATGATTCTCAAAGTGTTATTGGAATCTTAGAGGTTGACTTAAATCAGCCATTCTCACTTATATATCTTGCTCCAAACTTCACACTAACTCTTCCAGACTTTGTAAACCACATTAGTCTAGAAGTGCAAACTATAGGTTTTGGGCCAGATTGGATAGGAGATAACTACATCTAGATATTACTTTCATAGGAATGATAAGTAACTATATTTCTTCCATGTATAGAATTGACACAAAACCATTAGAGGAAGCAATAAGCTCTTATGGTACACAATTTTTGCCAGTTCAGGCATTCACAAGAAGTAATGAAGGTCATTTATGCCAAACTCATTTACAAAGGAAAGAACGTAACCCCATCACAAATCCAAATTCTGCTATTCTACACAACAGATCTAGAGGACTTAGTTTAAGCTTCACAGATTACAGAAATACTCCAATTATAGACTTAGAACAAGACAGATGGAATTAGTACATCTGCTATTCCTGATAATGAACATATTTGTATGATGAACATCATAGAAAATTATGATGAAAAAGATGATGATATGACTGATGAAGAATGGAACCATCATCAAGCAAACATAGCCATTCTTAGGCAAGGTATTTTAGACAACCCGAACTGGGAACCCTGGGAAAACTTTCCCTTTGAAACAAATGAAGTTATACGACTTCAAGAAAATGAAGAAAATGATGAAATTCATGATGTAATAAATAAAAATTTAAATAAATTACAAATTGAAGAAGAAGATTTTCTTTATCAATTTACAAAAAGTTTAGAAAATAAAGATGAAGATGTCTTGTCCACAACATCTAAAAATACAAAAGTAGGTCTAATAAATGAATATGAAGGATCTACATCCACCAGTTATCGATTAGATCCTGCTGGTACACAAATTTATTCTCCGGGATTTGTTCCTAGAGAAACTATACAAAATATTGTACTTAATGACAAGAAATACGTGTCACATGGTAAAACATTACTAGTTGAACCTAATTTCCAAATCCCGAATCTACTTTTAAACATAGGAAGTGTAGATCCTCAACTTCTTCCAACATACATTGAACAATGGACAATTGCTGTAATCCGAGATTATGACATATATAATGAGAAAGATGTACAATCTTCTCAAGAAATGATTGCTAAAGAAGAAACATATCTAGGTGATATTGCTAGATCTGGATGTGAATCTTTTAAGAAAAATTTTCCCAATGACCTATTCACATTAGTCATTGAACCAAGACCAAACATTTACAATTTTTGTTCCCTTATACAGAGATTGTTTACCTCATAATCTGCTAATGATGGAAACACAATTAGACAACAGATCTATCTAGGTCATCTCGAAAGATTATCTATAGAATATTTCGATAAAATAAAAGAATATTATCAAGACTATCTCTTGTATGCATCGATAGCTGGTTGCTTTCATGATGTAAACATAGGAGAAAAAATGTTTCTTAAACTTCTAGGAAAATTAGGACAAAAAATTAGAGAAACTTGGAAAAATGATGAGGTAACACCTATGCTGAATAACCTCTCAATCAGAATTCAACACATTATGAAAATAATGGAAGACATTTGTTCTCACATAGCTATACAAAAACAACTCAAGCATCCTGATGGTGGAATCTGTAACAAATATACACACCCCAACAATATTCTCAAAATAGAGTTAAAAACAGAAAAAAATATATCTAGGAGCAAACCTACATATAATAATACACAAAAGTTTCTTGGTCCAAAGAAAACTTATACAATAAGAGCTTCTAATGCTAGAAAGCCTACTCTAAATCCTAATAAACATGTTAGGAAGTTTAGAGATAACAAAACTTACAAACAAACATTAAAATATTTTACTTGCAGTCAACCTGGACATTTTTCAAGGGATTCTCCAAATATTGCTAATCTTCACACAAAAGAGGTTGAATTAATAAAATCATGCCACATGAACCTTCTTCCCATTGATGAAGATGTTTCCACTGATTCTGAAATCTTATTTGTTATCAGTCTAACAGAATATACAGAAGAAATGAACTAAGAAAAGGTCCATAAAAATTATGACCTAATAAATGAATTCACAAATAATAAATATATTCATTTATATCCCAATAATGACAATGACTTCCCAATGGTAATGAATATAATGAAATGGGAAAAATATTAGACGATTTAGGATATGGTTTAATGAAAACTATAGAAACAAACCCTTGTACACACAAAATACAATTCTATTCTGGGTCAGAATCAATTCTGTGTAAATACTGTGATAAGTATTTTCAATATCTCAAAGAGCTCATTGTCCGCTTTGTTACAAAAATTTTTGTATTAAATGTGTGTAAAGAACACATGAATATACAGGAAGTACCTTCTTTCGAAAAACAAGAAAACACAAATAAATTATGTAACAAAAATTTAATAGATACTAGAGTTTCGGTATTAGAAACTCGTATAAATAATCTAGAAGAAAAAATTATTCTTTTAAAAAAAACTATAAAAGGGAAAACTAAAATTGATTTCCCAGAGTCTAGTCAATCATCTATACAAAATAATATGATGAGAACTATGAAATGTATCCCATTAGTATGTAATAGACAACAACTAATAACTCTAAAAGTATTAGTTAAAATAACATTTCCAAAAATAAATAACATACCATCAACAGAAAAAATAATACAAGCATTATTAGATACAGGGTGCTCTGAAACAGTCATATGCAAAACTATAGTTCCACAACACAACATAATAAAGAGCAAACACATACAAAAAACTAGAACCATGTTTGGAGAAATTATGAAAAATGATGAAGAAGTTAACAATGTTACTCTTCAATTTAGTACAAATTGTGACTTGTTTGGTCATAAAATCTTTATAAAAACAATGAGGGTAGAAAATCTAATTCCCCCAAAACAAAATATGATTATTGGATTAGATTTTATTCTAGGACAAAACAGATATGTCACTATAAACAAAGATTATGTGATGATTGGTGATAAAACCCAAATGACACCAATAGTTAGTGGTGATTCATTAAAACAAGATACTCCTCATAATGAGTGTCCCTGTGAAAATCCAAATTTTCCTGGTACATGTAATTGTACTATAGATTTATCACACATATTAGATGATACAGTGAAAGCCTTTTCCTCAATAAAAATCTCAAAATCTATAAAATTTGAGAATATACAACAAATTCTTGATAGATTAAATAAAACAACATAATAGAAGAATATCCTACAAAATTTTGGGATAGAGATCCTGTAATTTGTAAACTAGAAATAATTTACTTATTAAAACAAAAGACATTCAGTTCAACAATCGGGAACAAGAAGAATGTCAAAGTCATATACAAAATCTTTTAAAACTAAAAGTAATAGCACCAAGTATTAGTCCACACAGAAGTCCAGCTTTTATAGTCAACAAATCTTCTGAACAAAAAAAGGGTAAATCTAGAATGGTTTACAACTACAAAAGATTAAATGATAACACAGTAGAAGATAGATATTCAATTCCATCTAAAGACTTTCTAATAAACCGAATTCAAAATGCTAAGTGGTTTTCAAAATTTGACCTTAAAAGTGGATTTCATCAAGTTAAAATGGACCCAAAATCAATAAAATGAACATCATTCTCCTGTTCAGAAGGATTATTTGAATGTAATGTTATGCCGTTCGGTTTAAAAAATGCTCCTGCTGTTTTTCAGAGGAAAATGGATAACATTTTTAAAGACGATAAATCTTTTACATGTGTTTACATCGATGATATACTAGTATTCTCAAAAACAAAAAATGATCATTTTCATAATTTAAAACAAGTTTTGTACAAATTGGAACATTATGGATTAATAGCTTCAAAATAAAAAATGGAAATTTGTAAAAATTTCATTGAATTTCTTGGAACAGAAATTGGTAATGGAACTATAAAACTCCAGCCCCATATTTCAAAGAAAATACAGGATTTTCCAGATATATGGAAGACATAAAACACTTAGATTCTTTTTAGGACTTTTAAATTATGTAAGAAACTTTATTCCTAATTTGGAAAAATACACATCTCCTTTATATAATAAACTGCATTAAAAGGAGAAAGAAAATTTAATTCTAAAGACATAAAATTAGTCAAGAAAATAAAACAAATGGTAGCAAACTTGCCAACTTTACAATTACCATTGGATTCATATTATTTAATAATTGAATGTGATGAATGTGAACTTGGATGGGGAGCAATCCTCAAACAAAAGAAAAATAAACACCTACCAAAAACAGAAGAACAGATATGTATGCTTCTGGTAAATGCACAACAAAACTAAAAATTTATAAAACTCGCATTGACTATGAAGTCAATGCGATCATACACGCACTAGATGCATTCAAATTATTTTTGATAAATAAACAAGAAATAACAATTAGAACAGATTGTGAAGCCATAGTTTCTTATGAAAAAACCAAATTAACAATGACAAAAAACCCCATAAAAGGTGGTTACTTTTTAAAGATTACATAGTTTTTTCTGGAAAAAACATACATTTTGAACATATTAAAGGATCTAAGAATACTTGTGCTGACATTCTTTCCAGGTACATTAGGTGAATATTTACCAAGATACAGAGCTCTTAAGGTCAGCATGATGGAAGCTACAAAGAAAGGAGGTATTGGCCAGAAACAAGTAAAGTCCCCTTTGTAGCGGAACAATATACAAAATTTGGCAAACAGGAATTGTCAATACTCACAAATATCTTCCAATATCCTGGAAGAAAACACACAAATGTCAAATTAAATGTTTTAATTGACAATATTTGGAATATTCCCAAATATACCACACAAAATGAACATAAAGTTACAAAAGTGAAACAAAGCATTCTTAGTGCATTATACAACTTTTGCAGTCATGACAATAAAGGAGTAGCTTTGGCTTCTCCTGCCTCCCCTTTTGGGAAAAGATTTACACATTTTGCTCCAATAACAGGCAAAAATAAAGGTGTTTATACATCATTCAAAGAACTCACTGAGGCCAAACAAGACCAGTTCTAGTCCACTTACAAAGGTTTCTATTCAAAAGAAGAAGTCGAAATGACAATTAGATTAGAAACAATAGATAAAGAAAAAATTAAAACTGCCCTACAATTTGAGCCTTCTGCTCAGAACCAAACTTATGTTACTACTGCTTGCAGTATCTCTCCACAAATAAATCCAAATATTTTTCTGGGAAAATTTGGACTAATTCAGGATTTTTTGTTTGAAGTCCACTCTGAAGACAGAAACCATAATGGGTTATTTGTTAAAACCCAAACCTACTTCAATGCCAGAAACCCTTGCTTAGAGTCATTTGATTATTGCAAGACATTAGATAAAAATTGTACTTGTCAGATCAAGTTCATTATTAGAAGAGCCCAAATTGATTTGAGTTCATTTAAACCACAATTATACAGGGATGTGTTAATAACTCTCATGATTCTACTAGAAGCGGGATGCCTTCATTCAATAACAATACCTTCCACAGATAGATTTTCATCTCTGTCCCCTATTCTAAACTCAGTTATTAATGATATCCAAGCTGAACACATGACAAATGTTTCTCTACAAATTACCACTTCTCCAAGAAGTGCTACAAATCCTGACAGTATAGCTACACATGTTATAAAACTTTTTACTGAAATAAATCCAGAGTATCATACTTCTTTTGAGCATGATCCATGAAAAGGACTATCTCTCAACAAAGAAACATTGTATCAATACAATCTTTGGAAGACATTTGTAGAAGGGTCAAATTGGAATTTCTCAAAAAGGGATATCCAAGAATTTGCTCTTCTAAAAGAAACAAAAAATACCAAATTGTATTGGAAGAAAATAATGGGAAACAAATTTCACCCATTTCCAATAGAAGCAAACCTTTCTCTTGTCAAACATTTTGAAAAACAAAGGTTATACAAGCAAACCTTTCTCTCTTTCCCCTCTGACTGTGATGACAATAAAGACCAAAGTTTTCCAGAACAAATGGAAGAAGAGATTGCAGAATTATCTGCAATAGCTCGAGTCAGAAGAGCAACTAAATTTTACATGTGATAAAATAATTTTACTTCTTTATTGAGGTAATAGATTGAAGGGTAAAAAGACCGGCAAAATAGGTTACCAGTTACTGGGTAACCTTCACAGCAGGTTACTAGTCATAAGGTTACCTTCTCAACCGGTTTCCGGTTATACATTTGTCTATAAAAAAGGCCATAAGTTTCTCACTATTAATATTATCTTCTCACTCTCCATTCTTTCTCTAAAAACTTCTCCTTCTCACTCTAAAAATTCTCACTACTTCTCTTGTAAAATTTCTCACTATCAATAAATCAGAGTTGTTCTGTATCCCCCCTCCCTTTGTTTCTCTCGTTCGTAAGTTTCTTCCATAACTGGTGCACATTTAGTTTTAGCATAGAGTAATTTTCTATATAAGGTATCTTCGGATGCCTTAAGTAATATTTATTAGAGTACGATGATCATTTAAAGGCTTATCTATCTTGTTGTATAGTTTTTATTTTCTTTCAAGTTTATAAGAAGATGTCTAATCGGCTCTACCAGATTCAGTATCTTATAAACTTTGATATGTTCCTTTGTATATTTTATGTCATTCCATATTCGCTCTCTTCATGTTCCTTTGTTATTTTTAATAAATTTCAACAATCATAAAGGATGTCTTCAAGATAGTACATTAAAGAATGTGTTGTTAGTGTTTCTTAATAACAAATTAACATATAGACAAATTTTATTTTTAAGAAACTGTCGTTATTTTGATTTTATTTAAAAGTCCTAAGTAATTAAATCCCTTAAAGTATGACATACAAGATAAAAGATAAATTTTTACAATGTTAAAATTGGATATTTACATAATAAATAAATTGCAAGGAGTTTGTTTAAAGATATATGTTCCACATATGTATGTATAGAGTTAAAATATATGTTAATTCCAGTGTCAATTCATTTCAGTAGGTTAAACTTTTTTTTTCTTGTCTAGTTTATAATGTCTAAATCTGAACCAGAACTGAGTTTTGTTTATATATATAATCATTTTTTTTTACATTATGAATAAAAAATATTTTAAAATAATTATTATAAAAGATAATAAATAAATTTATCAGTATATTAGTAGAAAAAAGCAGAAAAAGTGGAAATTTTGGACGTTACATTTCCTGGCCATTCGAAAAGTAATGAACAATCACTTTACTGCCGGATCATGAGATTCGGAAATTAGGCATCATCATAAAAATACGTTCAAATTAAATAATTGATCCACGCTTTGTTTGTTTATTTGTTTATTACTTCAAGTGATTATGAGTGTGCTTACTCAGTTACGATTGAACTATGAAAAACTGAGATTTTTTTTATCTTCTAAGATAAATATTAAGAAATTTTCAATGATTAACTTTTAGAATGGCCAGAATCCTAACTATAAAAAGTGAGATATTGCTTTTAAAAGTGTGAACTGAAAAAACAACAAATTTTCAAACACACTGTGTATCATTTCACTAATAAGGATATAATTGATACATTAAGAAATAGTATTAGACTATGGTCTAGCAAAAAGTTGAGCGGTTGTTATTTTAAAAAACTCTTTATGCTATATTTTGATTGATGTAAAGGATGGAATGTAATTGGATTTGAATGGAATAAATGAAATAATTATTTTATTTGTTTAGTTTATTTAAATAAGATGAATGATGACGGTGTCTATAAAAATAAAGTTATTCTGTAAATTCTGAAATTACTATTTTAAGTTTTTAATTTTATTTAAAGTGTAATCAATGTATCATCACAACAATAGTATATAGAAAATAAAAAATTGTAATATATTTTGTTGGATTATCTTTCAAATCATTTAAGAATACTATTAATCAAAATACAACATTTGTTTTTCTAAAACGTCTAGAAAAAATTTTTTCCAAGATAAGCTTCTCTAATAATTTTCTTTTCCTCCCATAATTGCAAAAAAAATAAAAAATAAAAAAATTAAAAGGTATTTAAAGGTTCATGATCAATTAAACAATTATCAAATTTTATCACGAGGATGATATATATCGTTACAACAAATATACCAATAACATATTTTTTAGACTATAAGTATTTTTTAATGAAAACAATTTTATTTAAGTTAAACAAAATTATTATATAAGTTTAATTAGTATGACTAATAATATAAAAAAATTTTATATTTATATTCAGTCATGCACACATATTTATTTATATAATTTTTAAAGTATTAAATAAATAATTGTAATTGAATATATATAATTAAATTCTTATTATATCCGACAAAACTCTCTCCCTTAATATTTATCATTACTGTATGTCTAGGATTCCAAGAATGATGTTAATGGAAGTAATGCAAATATCTTAAAAACTGCCCTTGAAATATATATTTCATGGCAAACATGAAATTTTTCTGGAAAGAATTAAGATAATGGAAGTCATGGACTAGACATGGAGCAACATAATATCACGAGCTATTGCAATTTGCACAAAGTCAAACATTGAAATGTGTATAAAAATTCTAGTCAATTTCAGCGCAATTCATGGGCATTAATGCTTTCTGAAGAAACTTTGAAGATTATCTTCAAGAGTGATCATAATGTTAGTCAAATAATATTTCCTTCGTTAAATCATATAGCAACACATCCAAAGCAAAAGGGCCTAATAAAATTAATTAATTAATTCTTCTTCACATAGTCTTTTACAGTTTCGAAGTGGAACATAGTTTAATATACAAACTTGTGCTGTGGTCTCTAACAAATTGGCAATTGCTTAAGCACGAAGAATTCATAAATTGTGAAAAGCATAATCAATTGTTGACCAAAAGTTGTACTTTTAAAGGAGATTGCTCTTTATGTAAGATTCATATGTAAATTAATGTATTTTACATTAGTTATCTTATGTAAGGGTCATATTAATTAGTGTTCGGTTATGCAGTTATAAATAATTTTTTAATACATATACGTGTAACTCAAAATCATAAAAGCCACAATTTTGTATATTCTAATAAAATATATATGTTTTATAATTTCTTTACTAAAGGCACTTATTAGCCTTATCTTTTATTTAATTATGATACATACATTAGAACAACAAATCTAATGTCACAAGAGATTGAGTACACGACTTATCATAGGATTCTATATTTAGTAATAGAATATCATTCTTAATCTATTCTTGATAATAAAGTACCATCGTTAGTAAAGATAAAAAATAATGCATTGAGATCGATTAAGATGTGCATGTGTACACTAATTATTACATCCAATAAATTGTGGATAAGAGATACATTAATATTATTATTCACAACATATTAAATTAATTTTTAGAATTTTTTATTAGTTGAAAAACTTCATTAACTATTTGATGAATATATACTTTTTAAAGAAATTTGTAGCCTTTTTTAAAAGAGTTTAATTGTATACAATGTTACTTTAAAAGTCAATATAACTTTTAACTTTTAAAATACTAATTAATAAAGTTAACAAATTTATTATGATTAAAAAATTATAATTAAATGTCATTGTAAAAATCTTTACAACTGACCGTATATACTAATTAAACTGTTTTTAAAATGTTACTTCGAGTATCACCTTTTTAAAATACTAGCTTATAGTTTTTTATGTTTATTACTTTTTAATATTTTCTTAGAAAATAATTTATTATTGTTTTTTCATTTATGTTATTTTATATTTTCATCCACTTTAACGAATAATTTTACCATATCTTATGATGATTTAATAAGTTAACAACTTTTAGGTTTCAGCTACTAGCTAAGGATCACGTTTGTTAAGTAAAAAATAAGTAACTTTAAAATAAATAATTTATTCATAAGTAATTTTTATAAAATCATAAAATTTTTATGTTTGGATACAATTATAAAAGTGATTTTTTTTTTAAATTATCAACTTTTTGTTTCTTATAAAACAATTTCCGCATCAAATTATTTTGAGAAATAACTCTTCAAAATAATTTTTTTTAATCTTTTTACAATTTATGTTTTTTTTAATAAAAAACATCTAAATAATTATAATAATTGTTTATTCTGTTTAAATAAGTATTTTTATCATAAAAACTTAAACAAACTCATCCAGATTTTCGGCTAGTTTTACAAAATATAATTTGAGTCTTTACATATCATAATGTAATGAATTGCAATAAATATGAATTATCATAATAACTTTTTAAAGTTATTATGAAATATTTAATCCTTTGTCCCGAGATTACTATGATTTCTATACGAGGGTTTTATATTTCAATGTCATCCATTATTATTTATAACAAGAAAATTATGAAGTTAGTTATTCATGCATAGGGATTTTAAGATTTGTACACCCTATATATATAATGTGAGGGATATCTTTGAGACTCCTAAATAGAATAAAAATATAAATGCTATAATGAATCGTTATGAGATGTTAACTTCATTAATTTGTTAATTTGTTACCATGTTTTCTCAAGCATCTTCATGAATAAGAGATGTTTAGGGTTTTACTTGTGTGGAAAAAAAACATATATAGAGGGGATATGTTATTGCATGCGGTGCTTCGGTCATTCATTTGCAGCAATATATATCCTTTGCTTTACGTACCAAAGATAAGCGTTCAAATTAAACAATATTCGTCAAAATTGCATTTGGATCTTATGATTGAAATTTTTTAACATAGAATGTTGCTAGCTAGTTCTCTATATGTACATTTTGGCGATTCTCAACTAACACTAATATGAGTGTGTACTTGGAACTTAGCAAAAATAATTAAGAAATCAAAATAGAATTGTTTCTATAAAAAGGTATTGTACTGTTCACATATTTCATCGTGATCTGCATGTTTTTTTAATGCAGTATCGTCATGATCGATTCTCATAATTTTTTTTTATTTATAAGTAAATTAATATTTACACCTTGAGAGATAGATTATTGCATTGTCTTCTGATTTTTCGTTGAAATTGATCTACGTTTTACTCTATTTAACTTTTATTTAATATATACTTGGTTCGAAGTAGTTATTTTTTTCCAAAAAAAGGGATGTTTGTGATAATCCAATTAAACCCTGACGGACTCACTTGCATTTCTTTTCTAGTTGGGTAAAACCTAATGTAACTCGACAGTATAATAAGATGGGTAATGAGTTATGTATGTTAATCCAGAAACTCAATTCAATTTAATCATAATTATTAAACTAATAATAATATTAATATAATAAAATAATAATTATTACTAATGAAAATATAAAGTACACGTTAAAAATATTTTTTAAAACTTGATGACCTAAAATACATCTATTAAACTATTTAAAAAAAAGTTATCCTAAATAAGTTAATATTTTTTAAAACTTGATGTTATTTAACCCAATCAAATCTGGTCCGAAGATGATTGAGTTGAATTAAGTAAAAAAAAAATAAAATGAAAATCAACCCAATTTAATTCAATATATTTTTATTGGTGCAAGATTTTTCTAAATTTGAACACCTCTTTCTTTATATATATATATATATATATATATATATATATATATATATATATATATATATATATATATATATATATATATATATATATATATACCCATACCCTTGTAGAAAGAATCAATCCTAAAATTTTTTTATTGGATTGTTGTTGTTGTTTTTAATCAATTTAACATGTTCCAGAGTGAGTTAAGTAAGATTAAGTGTTTGTTTGACAACAATTTTATAAAATTGTTTTCAGTATTTTAGTATTTAAAAACTAAAAATTTGTTTGGGTAGTGTTTTCTGAAAACAGTTTTCAAAAATAGTTATAGTTTTTTAATTTTTAAAAACTAAAAAAAGAACATCTAAAATAGTTTTGTTTTTCAGTTTTCTATTTTTGTTTTGAAGACTCAAAATACTAAACCCTAAATCAGAATATATTTTTTTTGTTTTTTATTATTGAAATTTTAATAAATATGAACAAGTTCTTTAATTTTTACATCTTCAAAATAGTTTCAAATAACACTTGGCAAACAAATTTTTTTTTCTCCCCAAAAACAGTTCTTGAAAACTATTCTTGAAAACTCTTTTCAAAAATTAAAAAATAAAATCAAACCAATCAAACCCTAAGTAAACAAATTTGGAAAGCCGACACAATTTAATCTAACATTTTATTGGATTGAGTGTTAGGTTTTTCTAAACCTGAAGATCCAACCCAACTCGTGTATACCCTTCCAAAAGGAGTGAAACCTACAACATTTTCCTCCTTCTCTTTCTTCTTAACCATCCAACCCACCTTATAACTCCTAAAGTATATTTAACTTAATATTATTAAAGTAAATTATTCCTCCTGCATTTTAAAACTATAGTTGTTTAAGCTAGGTACATATTCATTAAGAAAACATTTATCAGTATATTAGTAGAATAAAATGACGTTATTTGATGACTATGTTGTTAGAACTACTTTTCATCTTTAATATTTTCATTAATAGATAGTTAGTGTTGACTTAAACAATTATAAAGTTTACCACATTAATAAATATAAATAAAGATATTATTAAAATAAGGATAAAATATGTTTTAGGTACCTACAAGATTTTCAATATATTACATACATTTTTAATTTTTTATTAATTTGTTCCTCTATTTTTAAATATATAATTTTTTATCTTTAAACTCTATCTAAATCCTTTTATCTTTCTATAAGGCGGTGTCTAAAATACTTAAATGACCAAAAGTGATTTACTTTAAATTTAAAAGAACCAAATAAATAAAAATAATTTTTTAAGAAAACATATTTAATATTTCATAAATGTTTCAGAAAGTTAAAACATATTTTGTGTGTGCGGTGGGATGTGAGCCACGCCTATGTTATCCCTAATTATTATAAATAATTGCACTATTTCTTTAACTCTTAAGTTTCAATTATCCCTAAAAATAATTTTCAACTTTAGATTATTTACGTCTAATTTAAGTACTGATTATAACAAAGGTATAGGAAATTGTATAATAGCACTATTGTTTTTCCTCATTGGTTTGCACCATCACTTTACCTATTGTACTTTTTTTTTCTATTCTCTTTATCTCTATTATTTTTCTATAAAGTTGTACAAAGTTAATGTACAAACAACATTTATTCAAGAATTTTGTTTTAAGATTATTTATTTAAAATATCGATAGTTCTATGTGTATTCTTTAATACGTTTTTTTCCCTATTACATCCAAGGAATTAGTAGCCTGAATTGAATCTCCATACCGTCCAGCTACTGGATCAGAGATTAGCAAGCAAGAAGTGTTTTGATTATAGTAATGGATTGACTTGGGTAAATTTTTTTTTATTTTTAAAAAAGCTAGTTTATTTCAATGTGTTTGATTACACTGGTTTTGCTTAAGATAATCAATTTTCTGAGTTTAAAAAACAAAATCTATATACTTATTAAAAAACCTTATTTTGAAAAACGTATATTTCATAATTATTTTTTTATAAGATTATCCTAATACATCCAATTTCACATGGGATTTACAAAGAAAAAAAAAAAAAAAAGAAGCCAGAAAGAGCAATGAAGATCAGCAATGTAGAGTAACACTTCTGAAAAATATGGAGAATGTGAAGGGCATGGGTTTATGATCTTCTGAATGTGCATATCATCGTAGCATAGCCTAGAAATAATTGAAAACTATATATGAAGCCAAACCTATCTGCATTTGGATTGATGAAATGCATGAATAGTATTTCTTGATTTGTTCTTCATGTGTCTGCTATATATATATATATATAGAAATTAGAAAGAGAGACAGAGAGAGAAAGAGCACAGTGAACGATTTGTTTACACCAATTAACTATTGAAAATTAATTAGTTGGTACAATGTTTGTTGGCTTGGCATGGATTACGAGAAGTTGCTTAATACATTGCAATAAAGGGATACTTGCTAAATACTTCAGTGGATTCTTGTTGTTTTACAGTTTTTGTTTTGGTATTGGCAACTACCTCACATTAATTGTCCATTATTCTTTATTAAATACTCTTTTGTCTATAGCCTGTTTGGACCAATCTCTTAATATGCCACTAATTGAACTTTCATGCATTTGCCAAATGCCAAGTCCTTCCATGCATGTGTATGTACCATGTTAAATATTTCTACAGTAATGGTTGGTAGCAATGAGTTTCAAATGTATTTAGTGCTTGCAGTTACAAATTTAGATATGTGGTAAAAGTAATTTTGCTAATAAATTGTGTATAATTGGAACTCGTTCAACACAATGGAATGTGGAATCATCGCTTTTGTTCCTTTAGGTTTCCTGCTTTGGAAAGTGAAATTCTCTCTTATGAAGTCTTCAAAAGGATATCTAAACACAACTAAGATTCTTTTACTTTCAGATAGACATTTCCATGTATGTTATGTGAAAAATAAGAATTAGTGATTTTTTATTTAACTGTTATTTTAGGATCTTTCAATATTAAACCAATCACTTAATCTTTGAAGTAGCAATTACTTGAGAATAAAAGCAATTGGTGTGAAGTACCAATTAGTTGAGGATGAAAACAACAAAGAGAGGAATGAGAAAGGAAAGAAAAGACTATTTCTTTAACAAAGGTGAGTGAGCACATGGTGGTGTGAGCTTGGAAGATACTTATCTTATCTGGTTAACGTTTTAAAAGTGTATATATTAGTATATATTAGTGATGAAATAGTACAGAAGCACATGGCAAATGTATTGAAGACCACTCAAAACATTCACACCAACTCCAAAATATATTGGGGTATAACATATATATATATCACCCAAGCCAAAAAGTTAGAGAGAATACAGTAAAGATAACAAACCCATAAACAAAGCAAGAGAAGGAAAAGGGAGGAGAAGGTGGTCCTACACTCCTCTCTTACAAGTATCACACACAGGCTGTTAAAGGGAACCAAATAATGCAAAGTCTGATGGGTCACATGGTCTAGAAAGCAAACTGACACCACACATGCCCTTGCCTCCCAATTGCACATGCACATGGTGACTGTTCCCTAAGTCTTCCACCACTTAATAAAAACCATCCTAAACCTTTTTTTTTTCTCTCTAGTAATCACCTTTTTCTCATTAATTATGCAAAGAAAAAAGCACACCCAAACTGTCATTAAAAATTCTCACAACATCTCACAAATCAGAAAACCTTTTTGTCCTATCTAATTAATATTATACACAACATTAACTGAAAAGTAAACTATTGTTAGCCACATTATCACATATGCTCCATCTTCAGCATACATAATAACTGATCTTAATTTATGTCTTGAGCTCTTCAATGTCAATCTCTTTGGTCCTTATTTCTGAGTTGAAGTTGGATCTATTGAGATGGCTCTATGGTACAATGGGGGCGTGCTGCCAATAGGGTGCACTGCAAGTGCCTGTGGCATGTGATTAAGTGGTCATTGGTGAGACCAGATGCCTGCATGAATGAATGAATTGCTGTTGGACCAACGTTCCTGAAGCCCCTTCTGACCATGTCTTTGCTTATGCTCTCTGATTTTGATGTCTTCACTGGGATCTTGTGGCCAAACTTGTATTGAGTGGAGATTGGTTTATGATTCACAAAGCCCCAAATGTACTTGTCAAATGAACCAAAGTCTTTCTTAATCTGTAACACCACAATTTGCAAAGAAAATATTAGCAAATTGTTAAGTAGACACGATTAATGCAAGATTACTATAATAAGCTAAATTAACAGAAGTTATCCCACCCCAATGAAAATTTTGTTTACATTTTGTATACTTAAGTAAAAAATAATTACTTGCTAGTGTTAAGCAACAGCAACTAAAAGTTTGTAATATATGACAAGATTGATATGGTAACCATTGTATGAATCAGCTCATGTGGGACCGAGCATTAAAACTTGTAACCTATTGGAAATTTCTTGTCATTAGGTGACTTAAAATAAAGAGATAATAATCAGATGTAGCTGAACAAGTCACCTCACCATTAATACACTTTAACTATTCAGTTGTTCCAAACTAGAATATTCACTTAAAGCCAGCTCAAGCTATTATTTTGGGGGACATGAGGTGAAAAGTAGAGAGATCAAGTTAGAAAGAATGATGAAAAGGGCACAGTTTTTGAGTTTTCTTACCTCTAAAATTTGGTTAGCATTATCAACAACACCTCGGACTCTGCTCATGTCAATGCCATATTCAGAACTAATAGACATCATTTGCTTATCAGTCAAGTTGGCCACCGTTTCTGCATCAAATTCTGAAAATGCAGCCCTGTACATAATTTAAAATTATTAGTTTCCTAGACCCCAAAAAAAAAGTTCATAAAACTATCCATATTAATGCCTTTTAACAGAACCAAACCTGAAATCTAGGCGTTTCTTCAAGGTTGAGGTCCAATCAGATCCAACTTGAGCACCACTTAAAACTAAAAGTTCAAACAACATCCTGGATGGAGAATATTGTTTTTGTCAGTCACCATGATTGGTTTCTATATATTTGTATTTGGCGTGACACCGTGATGTGTGTGACAGAAAAAAGAAGGAAGTGGGAGCTTACTTGTCATCATGAACTGGAACTCCCCATTCTTCATCATGATAAGCAATATAGATGGGATCTGATTATCAAAAGAAACATTGAGATTAATCAACACATTCTGCATTTTAAAAATGTAAAAAACTTAGATAGAGTTTGATTGGTGTTTTGGTATAATTTTCCAACCATGATTAAAGTTTTGTCCCAGTAACTTATGCCAATTTAATATAAACTAAAAACTTAAATTCTGATTTTAGAACAATATTTAAAATACATGAAATTCTGCATCTAAGATTTGTAATTAAAATATTCACTATAAAATTACCTGAGTTTGCTGTGATAAAGCTGCATCTCTTCTCCTCCTCAGTTGGCTTTGATGTAAGACTAGTGGTAGAGGGATCAAGAGGGACAACTCTTTCAAACTTTGCAGACTTTGATCTTCCATAATGAGCAATCTTCATTTTCCTTTGTGCTTGTTGCAGTGCCATCTGTTCCCTCCTTCCAGCAGCTATGCTACCTGGGGAGTCAGTGATCAAGGAGGAAGAGTAACTGAAAGAAGCCTCAATAGAGGCTGACACACATGATCCTTCCTTGAAGCTCTTGGACTTCTTCCTCTCTAAAGTTGGTGTTTTTGTTGAGCTTTTAGGGATCAATATTTTTTCATAGCTTGAGTTAAGTCCATTGTTGTCATTGCCTCTCTTTGTGGCAGGAAGCCTAGGGGACTTTGACTTTGGAGAAACTGGGGGGGTCATTAAGGCCTTGCTTGAAAGAGGTGGTGATGGTGGTGAAAGTGACTTTGGTGGTGCCACTTTCTTGATTGAATTCCTCTTTTCAAAATTTGGAACTCGATTACATGTAGGTTGAAGTACTGGCCTTCCGTTGATTCTCGCAACAGAAGGCACCGTAGCAATAGTAGTAATAGCAGTAGTAGCAGCAGTAACAACGGCTTCTAAGCCAATAGTCACTTTGGCCTTAGAGCTACACATTTTGTTACCTTGTTAAGATATGTGTAGAGAAGGTGTGTTAACAAGGAAAAAGGACTAGTAATGGTGTAATGGCACAATGAAGGAGGAAAATGGAGGGAGTGAATTAGGAGAGGGAAGAGAGGGATAAGGGGTTTTTATAAAATGTGGGGAAGGTAGGGACAGGTAGAGGGGAAGTTGTAACATGGGGAGGTGGGGATCTGCCATACAACCTCTTGTGAGGGGCATTACTTTTTGCAAACTAAACCACGAGGATGAGTGTGACACGCGTTTCTAACTTTGCCACTTGGCAATGTCTCAAGCTAATAATATGCTATTAGCTCCTATAATGAATATTATGGATACTAGTTAGAAATATCAGGGCTTAATTAGAGAGAATCAGGGAAGCTTGCTAGAGGATTCGTTGGGTGGGATATTGTGTGTGCCTGAATCATGTATCAACCATGTTTACCAATACATTATACTAGTTCAAATTTTGTTTACCTTTTGTTTTTATAATTTTGGTAGGAGTTGAAGATACTTTTAGGAACTTTATAACAATTTAGTCATCATGCTCAACCAATTTACTACTCGCTCAACTCAAATTTTGTTAAGCTAATTACATTAAAATATCTTTATTTTTTACTTAAAACAAATTTTAGTTTCTTAAACACATGAGTTTGAAAACAAAATTTGTTCAATTAACTATTTATGAACCATAGAAACTTTAAGCAAATAACTTCTTTTAAGAAAAAAAACTTATTTAATTTTTTTATTTTTATATAAATTTTATTTTGTTAAAAAAAATATCACTGTACACGTGACACTTCTTTTTATTTTACATATATAAAATTTAAAATATGATATATTAAACCATATACCTTTATAAAAGTACCACTGTGTGCGTTGTTCAAAGTGCTTGTTTATATTCAGTTGCCTACTCAAAGGAGAATTTGCTCTCTATAATAGCCCACAATGCTTTAATACGATAGTCTCCACATGAAAATACATATGGTTTATAAAAAAATACCTATAAAATTAATCAAAATAATAATAAAAGGACAGAAATATTACATATACAATGATAAAATCTGAGAATGCCTAAAAAACAGAAGTATTACGTGTAATTGTTATAGAGAATTCGAGTCTAAAAATTTTCTTACATGTGACTTTACTTCCCATGTACAGTAGATATGTGCCTTCTTAAGTTCTTAAGGATTTGTTAGTGTTGGAGTGATGGATAAAGAAAGGTAAAAATGTAAGAGAAAAGATCAATCATTGGGTCCATTCTTTTTATCTGTATGGAATCTGTCTTTTTTTAGTTTATTTTTATCCCCTATATGTGTGAGAATTTGTAGAGTGCAAATGGATTGTGGAAGAAAAAGTGCACACATGAGATCCTTAGTTAGCACAATTACAAAGTGAGCACTGAGAAGTGAGAAAAAAGAAAGGTTGTTGTGGGATTGAATTGAATTGAATGGTATTGTTGTAGCTAAGAAAATAAGAGAGATATTGATGCCATGTGACTATGTGAGTCTTTTTTGTAGGGGTTTTTTTTATGTGACACTTAACTGAGATATTCTGTCTCTTTTTTTGTTCTTGTATTCCTATCCAGCTTCTGATTAATGTGTTTTCTTGGCAAACTTAGTTTCATATGCTTTTCAGTTTTCATCAGTGGTCCTGATCTCTGATATTATCTTCCACTTCATTGAGAATAATGGACGATATCTAAAGAAATTGAGTTTTAATACACATATATGTTAGTTGGTTTGGTTCTTCAATCGAATTCAAGTGTAGGCCCTCAAAGTTATGTTGCTATTAATAATTCTCTATTGGATATGTGATCTCATTTCAGAACCAAGATATCTTGCATTTGCAGCTCCTCTAATTGGAAGGTTACATCTTTACTAAAAGGTATAAGAAATAAGAAGCACTTTTCATTTTCTTAATTCACAGCAATGATTATTATATATATATATATATATATATATATATATATATATTATATTATATGCACATATGGATTCACTCATTATAAAAAAGTAAGTATACGTGATTTATTTCTTTTTTCTTTATTTATTTTCTTAAAATTTAATTATTGTAATAAATAATTATTTTTTTATAGGTTAAATATTAATCTTATTAATAATATTAATTTTTGTTAACATTGAGATCAAACTTACGAAATTTTCTTATTTTTTTCTTTTCTTAACCAATTGAGATACCTTTTATCTACCAATGAATAACTAATATTGATTTTTAGATTTTCAAAAAAATAATAATGAAGTACTTAATAAATAAATCTCTCTATATAGTTTATTTCTTTACTTAGTGAGTCATATTTCTGATTTTTTTTAATTTTTAAAAAAATAAGGTTTTTTATAATAAGTATATGCATGTAAGGGATTTGGTAAGGATTTGAT
Source organism: Psophocarpus tetragonolobus (assembly GCA_037954015.1). Classification (NCBI taxonomy): domain Eukaryota; kingdom Viridiplantae; phylum Streptophyta; class Magnoliopsida; order Fabales; family Fabaceae; genus Psophocarpus; species Psophocarpus tetragonolobus. The sequence goes on from CM075690.1 coordinate 78,551,443, forward strand.
AGGCAATAAAATAAAGTTTTGCTCATAGAATTTTACATGAATAATCAAAATTATTAATTTAGTTTTGATTTTAATTATTAATTTCTAGTATAAGGTCGTACTCATCTTTAAAGTTCTCTCATCTCATGTAATGTGCTTTTAGTAGATATATCTAAAAAGAAAATCCTTTATAATGGTCAAAATTTAAAATCATGTGACCAATTAACAAGATTATGTCACATGAGTCAATAAAAGAAAAAAAAAATGTCATGTCATTTTTAAAAACTCACATTACTAGTGTATATTAATCATGATTATTTATGATAAATTTATTAGTTAATATATATTGGTTTACATAATAATTTGTTTTTGAAAATATTTTTTTAGTTTAGCCTTTAAATATTTTTATTTTAAAATTTTAAAAGTTTTTTTTTCAATTGAGTGACTTGTCATGTCGTTAAGAAATTTGATGAAATAGTCCATTTAATTTTTTTATACATTTTGCATTTAATCACTTATAAATGTATTTGTTGCCATATTTTTTTAAATAAATAAAAAATTAACAATATAGTTTGTCTATAAAATTACACAAGATTACCCATTAAAATTTTTAATAAGATAGTAAATCAGTGAGTTAAAATAAAAGTAAGGACAGAAAAAAAATTTAATAGCAAAATAAGAAAATCTATAAAAAATAAAATAAAAAAAATCCCTTTTTTTAGGGGCTACATTAAAATATATACATAAATGACTAACATTCTTTCTTAAAAAAATCACTAACATAGAATTTTATTTATGGGAAAAATGACATGCCTTTTTTTTTTTTAAAATTATTCTATCTTTAAATTTTGGCCACAATTAAATTCCAATAAACAAACTCTGTTTTCTTTGGAGAAAATAACAATAAAGAAACTCTCTTCTTTACCCCAAACATCTCTCTTTGTATATATAAAGACCAGACTATGATGTTGAAATAAGAGAATCTCAAATATCATTTTCATTGTTTAGTAAATTAGAACGAAAGGTCATAAAGCTTTACACTTTCATTTGTGTGTGTTTGTTTTCAACTCTTTTTATTATTATTAAAAACGATTGTAATTACTCCATTCAAAATATAGTTACACGGTCTCTCACCTATTTCTAAAAATGTATTCTACTAAGATTAAATCCAGTTCTTTCTCAAAGAAATTTGTGTGTTACTAATTTTTTTCAACTCTTGTTAAATGTTTAGCTCAATTTTGTTATGGTACAATTCCAAAGCATTGTTTAGCAAATTTCACTCTGACACCTAATGGTGGATTGACATTAAAGTCAAAAGTTTGGTATCAGTCACTTGTTCATTAGTGGACAGAATCAAAACATGAATTTCCCTTTTTCACAGAAAAATTTTCCACGCTTCACTACCTATTATCACCATAGACTTCTAGACTAGCTCTTTTGTCATTAGTTTTAACCAAAATTCAGTTTGATTTTAGGTTCTTACCACAAAGATATTTGTTTAATTTAAATATTTGGTACAACTAATCTCCGTTCTAAATTAGTGTTTTCCAAATTAAGATAATATATACAGTTGTAAATTAGTAGCAATACCTTCGGTTCTATGTATAAGATACATTTGTCTAATTGATATTTTCTTAAAAAATTGTTAAATTTAATTGATAACATTAATTTTAAGATTATTTTTTAAAATTACAATTTAATTTTATTTAAATCTTTCATTTTTTCACTTTCTATCTAATTAATTAATATATTTTAATCATATCATCCCATCTTTATAAAGATAATATATTTATTATAAAACAACTAAGTAAGAATATTTTGATAAAAAAATCAATTAATTAAAAATAATTTTATAAAAAGGATAAAAAATTGTTTTTTTTTTCTTTTAGTAAAATTAACAAATGCTATTAAGATACTAGTCAATTTTCATCTATAATTTGAGTCACACTCACATATAATTTTTTTAAAAAAAAAATAAATTCACCACCCTTAGCATTACCCATTAGATAATTAGTTTAAATAAGTATTATAGAATCTTGCATGGGGTGATATGATTCGTTGATTAGATTTTGAAATATGTGTTGAGTTCATCGAAGGGAGACACAATTAGACGCTTAACCAAACTAGTTTTTGTTTCATCTAACACTAATGACAAAACTGTCATAAAGATTAGACCATCCCATGTTCTATGCTCTGGTTTTCCAACTTCTTAGGACTTCTTTATTTTGGGATCAAAATCTCGTTTTCAGAAAATGAATTATGCCTTGGGTGAAAGTTTTCAAAACTAATTTAGGGCAATTTTGATTAAATTTGGTTTTGAAGTATACAGTGCAGTGTAAAATCTAAAATTTTTAAGTAGTTAGGCTATAATTTAAAATTTTAAAATAAAGTCGATATAAGTAAGTACCTAAGAAAAAGTACATATAAGAAGTTGTTCTTTGAATATTTCTTTATCACTTAGACGTTCCTTACATTAAGGTGAAATGTCATCATTAAAAAAAAAAAGAAGAATTAAAATATATATATATATATATAGCCTGTATTAGATTTTTCGGTGCAAATGTACTTGATTTTGTAAAAGCATCCTTATCATTCCTTTTTAAAAAAAATGAATTTTATGAATTATTGTTTAATCTCAAACTTCTGTACATAACAAATTAAACTTAAAACCATGTCTATACACGAATTAGTTTTTGATTCTCCTAGAATTAGGCTTTGTATGCAATTATGTATAATAAAGTAAAGACTTCACAAAAAAATGTATAATAATGTAAGGTGGAATGACATAATTTCCTCCTAAAATTAAAAAAAATAAAATCGAATATAATGATGTGTGGTATAGATTTGGGTTTCAAGAGTAGTAAAAACTATAGTAATTAAGGTGAGTTGAAACTTGTCAAGAATGTCTCGAACCACGTGTCATTTTTAATGTCATTTGTTTAATGATACACTGAAAAAAGTAGTAAGAGTAAAGTATTTGGGCTTGAATAATTTGGTTTTAGTTTTTGGTTTTTGAAAATATTTTTTAAGATAATTTTTAAAAATGGAAAAAAAAAACTTATTTGACAAGTTTTATTTGAAAACTATTTTGAAGATGTAAAAATGGAAAAATTTGTTTATATTTATTAGAATTTCATTAATGAAAAGTAAAAAATAATATATTCTAATTATATTTTGAGTTTTCAAAACAAAAATAAAAAATTGAAAAGCAAAATTACTTTTAGTTGTTCTTGTTTTTTATTTTAGGGTGTAGGGTTTAGGGTTTAGAAACTAAAAAACTATAACTGTTTTCAGAAAATACTATCCAAACAAGTTTTTTAGTTTTTAAAAACTAAAATATTGAAAACATTTTTATAAAACTGTTGTCAAACAAACATATATGTTTAAAAAGTCACATAGACTTAAATATCTCATTTTAAAAAAATAATTAAAATTTGTTTAAGGTATTTCTCACTGTTGGTTTATCTTATGAGATAGAAGGAAAAAGTCTTTTCTAAATATATTCTTAAAAAGACAATTTCAATTAAAAATAAAAAAATAGATAATATTATTTTATTATTTTTCAATAACTAATGTACTGATATTGCACGAGAGAAAATATTCAAGTCTTAAATTATGTGATTTAATTATTTTCCAAAAAAAAAATTATTAATTATAATTATTTTTCATCATCCAAGTCACTTTTAAATAACAAAATTAGGTTATGACATGTGAATAAATTACTTTCACATGTCAATCAACTTTTATCACTTAAGGACCTGTTTGGTGCATAAGACATGATATAATAGGATATAATAGAAAAATTGAATAGAGAGAGAGGATAAGATAAAAGTAGGGTAAACTACTATGGTATGTTTGGTGTGTACCCAGGTAAGAGGACAAATATGATTATTTTATCGTATTTTACGTTTGAGACGGGTAGATTATGGTAGTATAGAATATAAATAATATTAAATTGACAAAATTATCCTTATTATAAATTTAAATATAATTTTATAGTAAATTTAATTTAAATTATTTTTTGACTTTTTAATAAGTACACATAAATAAAAAAATATTTTTTATTAAAAAATGTTCAAATTTATTTTACAAAAAATAAAACTGTTAAAAATTTTAAAATTAATATCAAACTATCATAAAAAAAATGTTATTATAGATTATTTCTATTAGTTAATTAAAATGATTTCAATTCGATTAGTATGACTTAATTTAGGTTGTTGTACAAGCCATTGTTCATACATGAACATAACCTCCCCATGGTACAGAGGGAGGGTTGACTTAATTTCTATTTTCATTTTCTATTTTTATTTTCTAAAAACAGATTTTATTTTCAAGTTTTTAATATTTAGAAAATATGTTTGTTTTTTGTTTTTACTTTCTATTTAAAAAAAAATATTGTTAAATTAATCAATTTTAGGAAAAATATTATAAAATATTTATATGTATAATTTAAAATACATTATAGTTTTTGTTATAATTACAATATTATTATTGAGTTTTTACATAGTTTTAATTTTGATTTACATAAGTTTTTTGTCCCTAAAGTTTCACAAAAAATCAATTTTAATCCTTAAAATTCAAAAATATTTTTCTAGTCCTTGATTCACTTTTAGTCCTTCTTCTCTAGTTAACGCCGTTAAAAAATTTCTGATAGGGAACATATTTTTGTACTCGTGAATGACTCCTCCTCAAGCCTAGTCCTTTCAATCTTTAACTTCACATATGACACAATCAAATATTCTGGAACTTATAAATAGACAACATTAATACAAAAACCAAATTAATTTCAAGGACTAGAAAAATGTCTTTAAATTTCAAGGACCAAAAGTGATTTTTTTGTGAAACTTTAGAGGAAAAAAACTTATTTAAGCATTTAATTTTTGAAAACAGTGAAAACAGTTTTTTTCTGTTTTCAGTTATTTTTTGAAAATGTTTTTAGAAAAAAATGTTTTTTAAATTGTAACAAAACATATTTTCACTACTATTTTTCTATTTTTGTGAAAATAAAAATAGAAAACACCTAAAACAAACATCGCCTAATAAATCCCTTTTCTTAGGAGAGAGAAAATGGGGGAGAGGAGAAATGTGAAAATGAAGAAAAGGTGCAAAAAGGTGGAATTTATAAAAGGGGGGTCAGTTGGAGGTGATGGTGCATAGAGAAGGGTGATAACAAGGAGGAGGAGGTTGCGGAGGGAAGGGTTGGAATCGATGGAGGTGCGGCGGCAGAGGAAGGAGAATTCGGGGAGAAAAGGAGGGTGTGAGGTGGCAGAGAGGGAGTGAGTGAGGAAGGGGGCTAGGGAGAATGCAGGGAAGGGTCAGTGTAGGAAGAGTCAAGTTCGAGAGAAAAGGTGAGATGACATATGAAAAAGTAAAAAATAATTTTATCCTTTCACTTTCTAACCCAACTCCCCTAGATGGTAGAATAGAATAAGCTGATAAGATAAAATTATCCTATCATATTAGTCTAACAAACACTTGATATAAGATATGATAAGAAAAAAAATCATCTTATCCTGTTATTTATCCGATCCACCAAACAGGTCCTAGCAATCAATATCAATCCATTAATACAGTTGAACATAAATTTAATGATTTTTAAATTGAAAAGCACATTGTTATATTTTAAAAATAGAAAAAGAATATCTTAAATTAATAAAATAAGAAAATACAAAATATAATTAAGTCTTAATAAAATAAATTTATTACTTCATCTTACTTAAATTCAAAACAAAATAAGCACATTAACAACTAATACATTAACCATTAACATTTTATTATAAAAAAATCCAAATAAACACATTTAATAGGTACATGTAATTTTCCCATAAAGAAGGTACATGTAATATTTCAAAACTAATTTAAGTTATTTAAGATTCTGAAAGATTTTTTCAATAACATATAACATGTGTTTTTAAAAACGCATTAAAATGTTTATAGATGTTGATAAGTTTTATTACATATAAAATCTAGTGTTTATTTCGTGTTAAATATAATTAATTTGTAATTACATAATTAATTACATTTAATCCTTTTTATTATAATTTATATTTACAATGACTATATTCATTATGAGATGCAAACTCAAAGCACTATAGATAGGGTCTCTGATTTCACTGTTAGAAACACTTTTAGCTCTTTTCTTTGGCTTTCCCTTTGGTTCTCGAGTTTATCTTGCTAGTTCTGTAGCCTTAGCTTGCTTGAGATATTTCTTTTATATCTTTGGAGACTTGCAGGATTATCCAGATAAGTCTTTTAGAACAATTCCCAACACGCTTTAGAAAGATAATTTCTACACCTTTGCACCGGAGTTAACAACAATTTAAAAGACTTATTGCTAATTCGACTCTGTTGGTGCCCACTAGACTGTCAATCTTGCACCTGAGATTTGTAGCATGTAACAAAGATTAACATGTCATCCACATATAAACATATAATGCAACATTCACCATTCACAAGTTTTGCAGCATGTAACAAATGCTAAACATGTCATCCAAATTTGATATGAAAGACATGGGTAAGACAAGTGTAGTTTTAGGAGGTAAAGTCATAAGACAAGTGTAATTTGATATATAACAAATATAATATGTGGAGAAACTTCTTAGGAAGTTTGACTATTATGATTATAAATTTGTAAGTACTTCTTATGACATTAACTCTAACCTAATGAAAAATAGGGGAGAACCAATTTTTCAAACTTAATATGCCCAAATTATTGGGAGCTTATTGCACTTAATAAATTTTTCAAGACCAGATATGGCCCATGCAGAAGGTAGATTTTGTAGATACACTCATAATTGGAAAGTACTTTATAGACTCATGAGGTATTTGAGAGGTACCATGAACTATGATATTGAATATAATGGATTTCCCTATGTACTAAAAGGTTATAGTGATACTAACTAGATCTTTGATTCACATGAGACAAAATTCACTAGTGCCTATGTATTTACACTTAATGATAGTGCAATTACATAGAAATCAACCAGACAAACTATTATAGCTAGATTAACGATGAAATATGAGTTTGTGGCTCTAGAAATGATTGACATTGAGACTGAGTGGTTGAAAAAATTCTTGTCTAACATTCCTTTAGGAATGAAACCAACACCATAAGCGTTTATGTATTGTGATTCGCAATCAACAATAATTGTAACAAAAAATAAAGAATAAATATACACAATAGAGACATAATTGATAAAACAACTACTAAATGATAGAATAATTTCATAGATTTTGTGAAGTCAGAAGGAAACTTAGTAGATTCTCTGATGAAACCCCTAGAAAGAAAAATGATATTAGAAACATCGAGCAGAATGAGAGATAAGCCACTTGAAAACAAACAATGATGGTAACCTAACCTTTGCGATTCGAGATCCCATGAAAAATGTTCATATGGGTAAGAACAAGTCATTTGTCAGTTATACTAGCACTAAAATTGATATCAATCAATTTCCTTTTTTAGTCCCTTCCTATGATGTGAGAAAGTGCTAGATGCTGCATAAATGAGAGGTTAAACTATATAGTTAAGTTTTATGAGAAAGCTTAGCATTTTATAAAGTTTTTAATGAATTTCATATCCCTTATGGATGGTGTATGATTTGCAGCATACACTTGATTAAATCACCTAAATGAGTGTCAAGTGGAGCCGTTTGCATGAGATCTTAACAAATATCTAGAGCACTCAAGAATACCGGACATGCGTATAGTCTAAACGTGCAACACAGCGAAAACGAAAAAAGATTGTGGAGGTGCATTGTGATCAGTAGACCACTATCACACGCCATGTGTTTTTAGTTTATATAGCATCGCTACACTAACTGTACTGTGTGATAAGTACTACTAGTTTAAGTGTGGTTCATATAACATAGTTTCACCAAGTCTGATGCAATACATTTCATTTGAGAACCTTGCGAGAGATTTCTTCTTTTGAAAAGTTTTATTTGTCTTTATAATATGTGAGGCATTGTTGGAAAACTTGAGTATTACAATAAGCAAATTTATTTTAACTGTGGTTTTAAAAGCACATTAAAATATTTATAGTTGTTGGTCAGTTTTATTATATATTAAATTTAGTCTGTATTACATGTTAAATAGTATTAATTTGTAACCACACAATTAATTACATTTAATCCTTTGTGAATATGAGAGCACTATATATAGGGTATTTGCTTTCACGGTTAGAAACAAAAATACCTCTGAGCTCTTTTCTATGATTTTCTCTTTGATTCTCGGGTTTATCTTGCTAACTCTGTAGCCCCAATTTGTCTTAGATGTTTTTGTTGTATCCTTGGAGAATTGCGGGATTACTCTTTGTAGCCCCCAATTTGCCTAAGATGTCCTTGTTGTGTCATGAGAGACTTGCAGGATTACTCGGATAAGTCTTTTAAAATTTCCTTGAAATGTTCTTGCTGTATCTTGAGAAAATTGTGGGATTACTCAGATAAGTTTTTTAAAACTGTGTTTAACATACTTCAAAAAGATAATTTCTACACCTTTGTACCGGAATTAACATGAAGTTTACTATAAAAAATTTAAAAGGTTGAGATTTTGAACTCCTCACTTTAAAAAGACAAACTATCGATTGGCCTGGCATTGATTTGAGCATGATTCAGACTAGACAGCCACTTTAGTTGATGAAGAAGCAGTCCAGTTCCTCTTTTTCTTCTTCTCATAATTCATAGTAATTTTTATGGCTGTGTCAGCCACAAGCACGAATATACAGAAGAAAAATACCAAAAAAAGTCTTTATGACACTATTTTTTTTTATATTCTTTATATAATTAAGTAAAATTTATTAAAATAATTAAATTGAAGAAAAAATAATAAAAAATAAAACCTATTAAAATTTTAGAAAGAGCGTCTCAGCACTTTATATATATAAATAATATGTCTAGTGATAGGTCCTTGATGGCTTGAACAATGAACAGTTCTAGACTTTACAAAAAGTGTTGTTGAGTTCAAGGAATCAAACGTTATTGAATTCAAATTTTTTAATGAAATGGTGTCTGAGATTTCAGAAGCCTGCGATACCATCATCTTTCCTTTGATTGCTCTGGTGAGCACTACTGTTCATACTGTTGTTGCCAACCTTTGCTTTCAAGTAACAGTTCATTATTCTATACGAATAAAACAAAGACTGAAAGGGAGATGTACATATAAAATAAATAGGATTAAACATGTTTTAGTTTAGTTCTACCAAAATATAATCGATTTAATTTTAGTATTTTAAAACATGTTTTATTGTTCAAAATTTTAAAAACAGATGAAATTGATCTTTTTTCAACTTCGTTATCTAGTGATTTGTTATGTCATCAGAAAGAACTTTGATTGGGTTATTCTGTGTTTCTTTTATTAATATGTATTTTTATTTATTTATTTAAAACAGTTGATTATATTAAACAAATTGATAAATTATTTAAAATACAGTTTACGAAAAAATTACATATAACTTTTTTGTTAGATTTTCAAGTTACATGACAAATCACTAAATAGTCATCGTTATATCTCCAACGTTGACAAAATTATCATAAGAAATCAATTACTTATTTTCAAAATTTTCAAAACTAAAATCAATAATTTTTTGGTACAGTAAAACCAAATTAAGTATATTTTTTAAACAAGAAAAACATCTTTAATCCAAAGAAATATATTAGTCACTAACCCATAATTAATTCATTTTTATTATTAAATAACATTTATGAAGAATAATTAAATTATAAGTAAAAAATTATGTATTTTTATAATTTTTAATCAATAAAAATAATTTAATTATCACACATCTCTTAAAATTAATCTGAATTACATATATCATTTATTTATTTTTACATAATTTTAAAATTCGTTAAAAAGAATTAATGTAGTATTACTTTTTATTAAAGAGAGATGTATGTGTAATAAAAATTAAATTTTAATAGATGAATTCTAGATGTGATAACAACAAATTTTAAAAAGCGAATCGGATTAGCCTAATGAACTAGAAACTGAATCCTTTTATTTTTTTTAAAAAAATATAAATAAGAAAAAAAGTAGTTCTTAAAATTTTAAACACACAAATAAGAAGTATTCTAATAAGATACTGTAAAATAAAAAAAATAATTATAAAGAACTTTTGCAAAAAGGACTTAATACTAAAAAAAATATTTAAAAAATGCAAAAAAATATTTAAGAGTTAATAAAATATATTATATTTGTATACTATAAATAAAATATAATTTATTTTTTGATTAATATTTATTACTATATTAATAATAAAATATAAAAAAAATAATATTTTATCAAATTTGATTCAACTTTAATTAAATATTTGAACCTAAACATCTTGTTTTTGAAAACATTGATTAATATAATAAAAAAATAATTTTGATAAAAATATTTTTTAAAAGGAGACGGTAGAAAGATTTAAAAGAGTAATTATATTCAAACTTATATAGTACGAGCTGACAATTTCAGTTCCTTGAAAATTGGGGGAAATAGTGTGGAAATCACGCCAACGTGGAAAATCTCACGGTTGTCTTGTTAATTTGTTTGTTTCTTATAATTTACTAGAGTGTACGAACATACAAGGTTGAGATAAACATGAGGCTAAAATATTACTGTATATTTATAAAATATTATCTATTTTTTAGTTTTTTATGCTTGTATGTAACTAAGAAATAATATATTTATACAACAAAAATTATACAACTATTTATGTTAATTAATTTAGCATGTATAATACGGGATCAATATTTTTAATATAATTAAAAATCATAATAAATAAATGTTTTTACGTAAAAAAAATATGGAGTATAATTTCTAGCAGAAGGGTGTATAATTTTTTGATTTTATTTTTATTTTTTATTAATAACTCATTTTATTACATAATTTTTCTTGTTTAATTATATAAATAAATTAACATGAGATTGTTCCAGCTTAGTTGGTCTTACCTAATTTAAAGAAGGTTGAATCCCGTTGAGAATACCTATTCATATAAAAAATATAATCAATTTTTGTTATTTAAAAAATATTTATGTAATTAACATGGTGTTTGTATAGAATAGTCATCACCACCCGTAATAATGATTGACATTGATGGGAATCTTGGTTACATACAAAGTATATATTTTTCTTTTATTCTACCTATGTGACAACAGAAAATTAGTTATAGATAGAGTAAAAGAATGAGATAAGAAGAGTAAGATATGTAGGTAATAGTAAGGATAAAAGAGAGCATAAAATGTATTCATTAAATTTTATGATAATTGTTTTAAAAGCATGTTAAAGATATTATCTAATTAAACAATGTATTTTTGTTTGATTACATGTATTTTTTATTGTACTAAATTTTACTCGAGTATCAGGGGTTATTATGAATAACAAACTAAAACTATTTTTTTTGGGTAAGCCAAATTTTTTTTATTAAGATATTAACTCAAATAGGGAGCATAAGACGTGTATGCTTAAGAAAACAATTTACACTAAACATAGGTAAGACAAATGAGAGAAAATATAACCTAAAGACAGAGATTAGGATTCAGAACCCATTTAGTAAAAGAGTGGTATGATATCTTCACCACATTACACCAATCACATGAGGTCAACATAAATGATATCATCAATCTCCAGTCTTTTACCTCTGAAAATTGTGGCATTCCTTGCCTTCCAAATGTGCCAAAACCCTGCAAACCACACAAACGACCAAACTTTCCTTTTAGACTAGTTTCCTTAGGCTAACCCCAGGAACTGAATATTGAAAGTACAAACATCATTGGGAAGTGCTACTGTTAACCCCCACCTAACTTGACCCATATTCGAGCGGCCATATTGCACTCCTTAAACAAATGCTGGGCAGTTTCCTTTATACCCCCACACAACACACACCTGACCTCTTCCTCGGATAAGACTTTTCTCTTATTCAAATTATCTCGAGTTGCCAACTTGTTAGCATCAAACTGTCATAAGAAACACTGAACCTTTGGTGGAACACCTTTGACCCATAGTGTACGGAACCTTCCTGTATCGTGACTCTAACTAGGTGTTAGTGCTAGAATTTTGTATATTGACTCTATTGAGTAAACTCCTGATCCATCCGCCACCAGGCCCACTCATCTTCCTTCTCTAAAAAAGTAACCCCTCCCAGAATATGCGATAACTCTTTCACTTGATCTTCCTCCCACACAAACAAAGGTCATCTCCATCTCCACTTCTAATTGCTTCCATTGAGCATCTCCATGATAAATATTCTTTTCTGAACAGCGAGGTCATATAATCTATTGAACCTGTCCTTTAATAGCATCTCCCCTGCCCACTTCTCCTGCCGGAATGAAGTATGTTTGTTATTCCCTAGTTTTCGCTTAATATTCTGAGACCACCAACCAGGTTGCCCTTGCCCCTCTTTCTTTATGAATTGCAGATCTACCCACCATTTAGAGCCAACATCCCGCTTCCTTGGCCCACCCTCATTCAACTATTAGTATTTAGATTGCAAAAAACTAAAATATAAAGTGATAATATTTCTTTTACTCATTATGTTATAAACACAATATTATTAACAACAAATCTCAATTAAAATTAATTTGAATGATTGTTTAGTATAATTTTTTTATTCATATTTTCTATCAAAGTTATAAGGTTTGTGTAGTGGTAAAAGTTCACGTATGAAGAAAAGTGGAGAGGGAGAGATCATGGATTTCAATTCCTTCCTTAACAAAATTAACATTTACCTATAAAAAATTTTTTTATCAGAAAATTTAGTTTTAAATCTTAATTTATTGTTTGTTTGATTTACAAATGAAAGACAAACAAGAGAGAGTGAAAAAGAAATAATAAAAATAACTTTTTTATGCTATTTGTGTGTATAAAAATACAAAGAAAGAAAGAAAGAAAGAGGGATTACATCATAAAATAAAATAACATAAATATCTCAAATAAAAATGAAAATATATAATATTTTTTTAGGCAATTCTAAATCTAGTGTTAAAGAATTCAATTGCTGTGTATGACACTCATGCATCTTAGTAGAAAAAGGGATTACATCTTAATACTTTTTTTTATACTTGCCAAATAATGAAAGTTAGAATAATGCATGAAAAATGTAAGTTTGCTTTTAAAAACAAATTTGGAAAAAAAGCCTTAGACCTACGGTCACCTAAGGATGGACAAAAGTTAGGTTTGTCGGCTTTGGAACAATTCGTTTCAACCCCAGTTAATTCACTTCTTTAAATGATTTAACCTTTTCGACCATTTATTTTTTTTGGATTGGTGGATCACAATGTTAAACAGTTTTTTATTACAATTTTTTTTTAATTTTTTTTACAAGAATTACAAAGTTTCAAATTAATTTAGTATATAAAAAAAAAATGTCCTAATGTTGAAAAAAATTTAATCTGGAAAAACACATTTATATTTATTTCAATTAAAGAAAATAAGTATTAAACAATATTTTAAAATTGGTTAAAATAATTATAAAAATAATATATTAGACACATGTTTTCTATGAGTATAATTAATATAAATTATATTAATTATTTTTTAAAAAAATATTATTAATTTTAAAACTATATATATAAAATAAGCATTTGGGTATGAATTAATTGTAAAAAATAAAATAGTTTAATTGGTATACACAGTTAGTGTAAAAGATTTTTATACTTACAATCAATTATAATTTTTTATTTATGAGACTTTTAAAATAATAACTAGTAAAATTAATAAATTTATCATGTATGTCAGTATAAAAAATTTTAAACTGAAAATATATACCAATTAAACTCAAGATAAAATCACTCCCACTATTGTAATTAATTTAAAATGATACTCTAACGCATTTTAACTCGTTAAAAATGTATTAAATATAATGAATGGAGTCCTATGGCGGTTTTGTGGCAAGCATATCCTCATCTAATCAATCATGTAACTCCAAACGAGGAAAGGCATCCGGCTTTATGAAATTCCCTGCAGGTTTTGTTCCTTTTTCTTTTTTTACGCAACTCATTATTCCCTCACATTTCTTTTCTAGTTACAAATTGGTGTGTTTTAAACATCATTTTTTAGACAAGCTAAAACTTCAATGATTGGGGAAAAAAAAATTTCAATATCGGAGAAAAAGTGTAGTAGAAGAGAGAAAAACACTAGGATATGTGAGAAATCCACGTGTGTGGATCGATTTCACAAAAATTCTATGTTATAAGTGAGTTTCACAGGGATCCCAATTCTTTCATATTTATCAATTTGGTATTAGAGAGAGAAATTGAACTCTCATACCTAAAAATAAAAATTGTGTACTTTTTAAGAAAAAAAATTTACTAATAGAATTATAAACAAATTTATATTTAGATAATTTTTTTTATTTTTTCACTAAATTTATAATTAGGTAATCCAATCTTTTAATTTTTAATCGGATAAGGACTTTTTTTTCTTCTTTACATTGGATACTTGATTTTTTTTTTCTTCTTTACATAAATACTTGATTTTTTTTTTCATTTAGGTATCCGATTGCCATGAAAACATAAAGTTTAGGTATCTAACTATAAAAATAAAGAAGTTTGGATTAAGATACTTTGAACTGATCATAAAAAAAGTTATGTTGATCAGGTCTTATAACTCAAATCACAAAAGGACCACAAAAATAATTTAAAAATTAGAAAAGTCGTTGTCTCTAGGATTGTTTAGATCAACCATTCACAAAAGGTTTGTAAAAAAACATAAAGGTCCAAGAGGAGGCGAGATATTCAGTGCTACAGTATGCACATGATGTCATTATGATGGGTGAAGCGCATTTGCAAACAGTGTGGTATTTAAAGGTAATTCTGCGGGGTTTTGAAATGGCATCAGGATTAAAGGTGAATTTTAGCAAGAGTACTTTCTATAGCTTAAACTCGTCGGAATCTTTCATACTTGCTGCTAGTACCATTTTAAACTGTAATGTTGGTACACTACCATTCAAATTTTTAGGGGTACCAGTGGGAGTGAACCCTAAGAGGGAACACATTTGGAAGCCAGTCATTGAGCAGTTTAAGAAGCGATTATCAAGCTGGAAGGCGAGCAATATGACTTTTGCTGGGAGATTGGTATTAGTGAATTCCGTGCTATCTGCTCTTCCTTTGTATTTTTTTTCCTTTTATAAGGCACCTAAGATAGTATTGAAGATTCTAACGTGTTTGCAGCGATCTTTCTTATGGGGAGGAAATGAGAGTCATTCAAAAATTGCGTGGCTAAGTTGGGAAAAAGTCTGCCGTCCAAAGGAGGAAGGAGGTCTAGGGGTGAAGTGCTTGGGGAAATTTAATTTG
This sequence comes from Psophocarpus tetragonolobus, assembly GCA_037954015.1. Taxonomy (NCBI): domain Eukaryota; kingdom Viridiplantae; phylum Streptophyta; class Magnoliopsida; order Fabales; family Fabaceae; genus Psophocarpus; species Psophocarpus tetragonolobus. Next base: position 78,566,688 of record CM075690.1, read on the forward strand.
AATTTGTTGGCAAAGTGGAGGTGGAGAATATTAGCAGATGATACGGCGATTTGGGGTCCGCTGTTGAGAAATAGGTATGGGGAGGTACACAGATATATGGGTAGGCCGACATCCTTTACTCATACGTCTCAGCGGTGGAAAGATATATGGGGAATTGATGGGTCAAACGTGTTATTACCAGAATGGTTTCAAAATCGAGTTAATAGAATAGTACGGTCGGGAGAGAATACTCTATTTTGGGAACAAAGGTGGATAGGAGATGGGGCAATAAGTGTACTTTTTCCTAGACTGTATAGTTTAGTAGAGGATAAGTTTATTACTATTAAAGACAAACGCACCTCAGAAGCTTCATCGCTGGCATGGAAGTGGGTGTGGCGGAGGGAGTTGTTTTTATGGGAGGAGCAGTTGCTTCAGGCTTTACAGGAGGCTTTAAATGTATTTTGTAACTTTAAAGAAAAACATCTTTTGGAGTTTCTATTATTATTATTATTACTACATGGCTTTATAAAAAAAAAATCCGTGCTTTAAATAATTTTTTTTCTTGTTTTTTTAATAATTTTTTTTGTTAAATTGAAGTAATGATGTTACCACAATTAATCTAAGTACCATTTTATTCTTCCTTAGATTTTGATGTGTGTAACAATAACATCACAGGGTATGCATAACATAATATATAGTTATCCTAAATTTCTAAATAATTGGGGTTTCTTTACAATTGTATTATTCTTTTAATTTGTTATATATAGATGGGTTTTCCACATTATAATTTACCCACCTTTCCAAAATTAGGCCTCAACTCATGTTGATTCTTTCGCCCCACGAATGAAACACCCCATGTGATTATGAAACGCGCTTTCTAAATTCCATTATTCAATAATTGCTGATTAATAATGACTACTAAGATAAATATGACAAAATTAAAATGCTAGAATATACCATATGCCAATTCATAACACGCTCTGAAATTCTTTGCTCTTCAATTAATTTTGTTTATCTTTCTTGGGATAAAAGGCACATGATTCTCATTTCCTTCTGCCTTCCTCTGGAATTATTATGTTCCACAATTGAACCAACACTATTTTCTTTGTCAATTTTAATTGTATATATACTACTTTATCAGTCTATTTACTCGTGGAAGAATTATTCTCTCGTTGCCTTCATCGATCAAGACACATGCTATCATAATTTCCTAGAGCCTTCCCATTATGAATTAATTATTTCATTTTGATAGTTGGATATTTATTAGTCTATTACATTTGTTAATCTTAACTTGGATTAAAATTTGAGAAAACATGTTTAAGTTTATACAGTTATTTAATTATAAATAATTATATATAATAAATTAAGAGGACTGTCTTAAAATTTTTAAAGGTCTTGCATTAATTATAAAAATTGATTCCTTCACTCTTAATATTTAAAAATAAAAGCACATTTTTAATAAAAATATTATATAAATTTGTATATTTTTAGAATCTGGAGAGCCTTAATAACTAATTGGAGGCCCCGAAAAGAATATGTTTGCACAGGTTGTTCTACGTACCTGTAAATTGTAGACTAACTTTTACAGGAGCTATCTTTGTTTTAGATGCATTTATATGGAATAAATATTTTTTTTTTTTGGAATGGTAACCGTTAATTTTAACTTTCCATCGTTAAAAAGACATTGAAATAAGGTTTTCAATCATTTATGTAGTGATGTTTCCCACAAAATAATTCCCATGAAGGAGGTTAGGAATGTAACATTCATGGCTTAAAAAAGATTTATTATTAAAATATTATGTTAGTTTTAAATCATTTTTAGAAATATAGTGTTTAGAGTTTTTTTAATAATTCCCATTTTTTTAATTATTTATAACATTAAATGATTTATAAATAATTAAGTTTTTTAAAAAGCTTATATTCTTAGAAATATAGTGTTTTTACCTTTTTAAATAGATTTTATTTTATTCTTAAAAACCATGATTCATACAATTCATAATTTCTCTATATAAAAAATCATAATCTCTAGGAATTATGATTTTTGGATATAAACAAGTATTTCTTGTATCAAATGTCCGCTAAAAGTCATACAAATAATAATTTATTATTGAATTTACACTCTAAAAGTATTTTATTTTGTTCGTGTATCACTATTAAGTTTTAAAAAAAATTATAAAAGATTTATATTCCAAGAATATAAAAAAAACACATAGTTAAACTTATGAATGAACTGTATACTAGTTTTAGCTGTGCCCTTTCACTTATTTTGAGGTAACTTTGATTTTTTTTTAATTTTATTTTATGAATCTTCATGCTATATAATACTGAAACATTTAATGGGTAGCAAGAGAAAATAATAAAATGAAGGGTTTGATAAAGTTTAATTTACAACAAAAAAAGCAAGATGACCATAGCAAAGAGACCCATATACCATACATAGGTGATAGGTACGTATACCATGGCCCTCACTCCCCAAATACATGAAGAATCTTTTCCAATTCTTCCCCCATAGCTAGTTATTGTGGGAGTGAGAGAATAGCTTTGTGAACAAATTCATGCCATTAGGGGCTGGCATTGTTGGATGTACAAAGGTGGATTATGTTGTGGTGGGGAATATTTAGTTGTCTTGCTCAAAACAAAAAGGATGTTATGTTCCTTTGTTTTTTCTTATATGGGGGTGTTCACGATCCAAGAAGAAGAAGAAAAAAAGAAAAAGCAAATTAAATGCATAAAGTACAACCCCTGCTATAGATGCATTATTATTATTATTATTATCATTATTTTTTGTACCTTGACTTTGTACGTACAATTATATTATCTCTCTCCCCATGCCTTTCTTTATCAAGCTACACACGAGACCACAGTTGTTTTGAAAAATTATTTGAATTTCTCTCTCTCTCTTTTCTTCCATTTTTTTTCCCATGCGAAGTTTGGTTTTATACTTTTGTTTTGGTGTTTTCCTGCAGAGGCAAAGCACATGTGTTGATGTTGGACAAATTATCGACTAGTGTTTTTGCGTTGCTACTTCTGGGTAGTAGGAAAGAAAAGTTATGCATTTGAATTTTAAAAGGAATAAATCCAGTAGGTTAATTTCATTGATGTGATTTTTAGTTTATTATTAGGGTTAAATTATGTTTGTCTTCTCTAATAAATTACCCGAAACTACTTGATTTTTAACTACAATTACAACTCTTATGATAAATTTGTTGAAAAGTCAAACGGTAGTGAATACTAATTAAATTTTTATAAAATTGAAATTTGGATAGGTTAAGAAACATATCTATATTATGTATTTATATGTGGGATAATTGCCTCACTAATCTTTTGGTTTTATTTTGTAATATATATATATATATATATATATATATATATATATTAATTTCTTTTTATTGTAACTACTTGATTTTGTAACAAATTTTTAAACTTGTCCTACTTTATTGTAGATAACTTCTTAAAACAAATTAAATATGGTAGTTATAATTTTTATTTGTTTGTGGTATTAGTTATATATTCACATTTATTAATTTAAAAATTATGAAAGTAATTTTTGATAGTTATAATTTTGGTAGTTATAATTTTAAAAAAAAATTTAGCTGTGAACAGCTAAAATTTTAAGAAGTTATTAATAAAAATTATTATTTTATAACTAATATTGTTAAAAATAATTAAATTATTATTTTATATAATCATGAAATAATTTTAATTATTTTTGTTTGCGTTTTTTTTAAGAAGTTATTGATAAAAATTAATATTTTATAACTAATATTGTTAAAAATGATTAAATATTTCATGTAACATATATAAAATTCACTAACAGGTAACTTTAAACTTTTACACAATAATAATTAAAAATATTTTTTTAATAGTTATAAAAATATTTATGTCAAAATAATTAAAAGAATAAGTCAATATTTTTTTAGTTACAATTTTTATTTAATACTTATTAAAGAGATAAATAAATATTTTCTTTACATCAAGTAGTTACAATTTTTACTTAAAATAATTAAAATATAACTTAATATTTTATTTTAATGTAAATAAGTTAATATTTTAAATTTATTAGCAGGTCTCTACTAACTATATAATTGTTTTTAACTTTGAGTTCCAACATGTTGCATTAATGTTGCTTTTTCATCGCTTATAAAAAAATTGTTTTTCATCTCTAACAAATTATTGGTTCAACTTTTTACTTTTTATTTTGTTATCTTTCGTTAATAAATTCATTTTTTATCTTAATGAGTCTTTTTATTAAATAAATTGAATAGCAGTTATAAACTTTATCTTATTAATATTTCTTTGATGAAAATCTTCAATTTGTTTGTCTTATGTTTATCAAATTTATATATATATATATATATATATATAAATTTTTGAATTTTATAATTTTTATTTTAAAATTTTGTACTATGCTCCCACTATTTAAAATTTCTGAATCCGTGAAAGGGTGGGTTGATTGGTTAAAGAACGTTTTTGAATGGGTTGCAGGTTTGATTTTTATGCCTTATCGAAACCTGACTTGAATTGCCTATTATATTTATTTTATTATAATTTTAATATTAGTAATAATTTTCTAAATTTGTATGTTCTTAAACAATTAATATAATTCATACTAATTATATTAGTAAAAAACATGTATCAAATATATTATTTTTGTAATTTTTTCAACCAATCGTAGAAATATTGTTTAATACTCATATTTTTAAATTGAAATAAATATAAGTTTTTATTCTAAAACCCTTTTATAAAATTATGACATAATTTTTTTTATTTTTATATGTCAATTTTGGTGTGAAAAGTTGTAATTCTTGCAAAAAACAATTCCCAAAAAATTATGATAAAGCAAAATAAAATTAGCTAAACTCCAACCCAACTCACGACATGCCAAACAAAAATAAATGATTGAAAATGGTTAATTAATTTAAAAGGGTGAGTTGAGTCACGTAATTGACCCGAACTTGTGGCCTGACCCATTGTCACCCCATATTGGTGTTTCATTTCTTGTCTCAATCAATCAATAAACGTCATCAATTTTTTTTTATATTTTATGTAACTCATTAAATAACATGATTTTTATTGATATTGATTGAGATAGAAAACGTTGGTATAAAGTAATTCTCCGATCTGGGTGACTGTATATGTTTGAATTGATTCTCCAATATATTTTATTTAATAATGGAATATAAATTATTTCATATATTGACTGTTATTGTTGTTGTATGAAGTAAATTTTACGCTTTGATATATTGTTAGGTGTTTTTGGTTACAAATAAATGTTAAGTGAAAATGTAGTCTTTGTATAATCATCAAGAAGAAGAGATAATGAAATAACTTAAATACTCTCAGAACAAGAGACAAGGAGGATTTCGACAAGACTGAAAATCGAAAAGTAAAATAGCACCTTCTAGAAGAGAAAACAAAGTAAAAAATACAAGGGATTTCAATCTCACAGAAATCCTTATATCTATAATAAACTAATTAACTAAATTAATCACATATTGATTGCCATAATTACTTATTAACAGTACTATCAATAAAGTTGAACCAGTTAAACAAGATACTTGTTGCATAAAGACACAATGCAACAAATAAAGACAACACCTGACTTTTAATAAGTAATACTCATAAGCTAAAAACTCATATTTTTGCTATAAATAGTTAGTTATTATCTGAAATTCAAATGATCAAGTTATCTTTACTCTTTATTCTCTCGTAATCTACTATCTATCTCACTTGAATGTTAGAGTCTTTTTTTATAGGTTTTCCCCTACTGTAGACAAAAGATATTTTCGATCAGTTTCACTGTAAATAGTGTCGTGTCTGGCTACATTTTGGTAGGAACAATTTTAAAAAAATTCTTTAAAAAAAGGTAGTTTTAAAATAATTACTTCTATTACATTATTTTATAATTGGTTTTTATCGTAAAATTATAAAAAATAAATTAAATTTATTTTTAGTCATGGTTTTTGTATTTAAGATATTCATTTTTTAGAAATAAAATAAAAAGTTATTATAATTGAATAAGAATCACGAAAAGCAATTTGTTAGCCACATAACTTTAGTATAATAAACCATAATTTATCTTACATCCTTCTTATACTAAACAAAAATAATATATGTAGATCAACTGGCCTAACGTATGGTCGTTCTACCTAATAAAAAAATCTGACAATATTAAATTGGGTTAAATATTCAGAATGAGAATTTTGTTTTTAATAGTAATTCAAGGTTGCTTGACTGAAACATAATTATCTTCGTGGACTCGAACATAATTGTTAATTTTCATTTCCCATCGAGCAATGTAACTTGTTCTGCTCCTCTTTCCACGAAGCAAAGCAACTGTACTCTCTATTTTGATTAACAAAGCAACTTGTACTCTATTATAATTTTGTGATCGTATATTGATATTTTAATTTCTTCGTAGCTATGTTTTGGTAAACTTCTGACTCAAATCAAGTCCTTTAATTTATTTTTTTTTTTGTTTCTTGCATAGTCACACCCTTCTCCAATGGTGGATGATTTTTGCTTGGACTTAAAGCACATGCAAGATTCAAAACAAAATGAATCCTTTCTGACACACTAACCCATAAGATGTGATCATTATTCGTGTTGGGAGGAAATATCCATGATGTTCACCAATGATGATGAATGTGATATTTACCATAATAATTATATTGGAGCGTTGTGTATATATAATATGGATATCATTTTGGAAATCAAGAAAAAAAAAAAGAAAAATAGTTTGTGGATTTCAAATTTCAAATTATATCTGCAATCTGCTTTTTCGTAAGTACATTAATCATTGATGTGGGAGGGGAAAAAACGGGAAAAAACACTTCTTTTATATATAAAAGAACTTTCTACGTGCACTTTTTTTATAAGTAAAACCAACTTTATTCCACCAAAAGAATGAATAAGGATAACACAAAGTATATGTCTTTTTAATAGAATAAAAGAATCAATAAGAAAATTGAAACATAAAAATTTTTCATAATTCATTCAACAATGAATGTCTAGTGATTTTTTCTGCAATTACATTACTTTTAAAAGCTTAATTGAACTCCATAAATGATAAAAATCGGTATTTTTTATCTTTCATATGTATTATATTACAATATACTATACACATGTCAAGAAGTACTTTCTCATGTAACTCCAGCTATTTTGATGATATTCATATATATATATATATATATTTCAAAGGAATCAAATTATAGCAAGTATTACACAGTTAGAATAGTTTTAATTGTTTTATTTCAAAAATTTTAGATGGAAGTTTATTTCACATATATATTTATTAAATTTTATAAAGTAATATAACATTTTATGTAAAGTTTAATTGATATACACTGTTAGTATATACCATTTCTACACTTACATTAAGTAAAGTCAACAAATTTACTATAAATAAAGAATTGTGATTGAATGTCAGTGTAAAAATCTTTACACTTGCATACTAATTATACTCTTAAATTTAGTATATTTGTAAAACCTATTGTAATACAAATGAATTACAATAAATAAAAGTCATTATTACAGTTGGTGAAAATTACTATAATTATAAAAAGCGTTATTATAAGGGGCAAAACACACTATATGACTATATATAATCTTAAAATATGATTTTAGAGGGTAACAATCACTGTAATTGATATTGCTTCATGCACAAATTCTATGTTTTAGATATAACTTTTAGAATAGTAATCTTTAGTCGACAAACTTACATAATATGTAATTAATATTTGAGAGCATTCTAATTAAATTAAAAACATGTGCTTATGTGTTTTGACAACGATGTGTTTGCATTAATTGATTGATATAAACAGAGTTATGTCAGTTTGAATTTTAAGAAAATTAATTGTGACATACATTTGTTCTGGTGTTTGACTCAAAATCCATCGATAGAAAATGATTTCTTCAAGATTTTTCTTCCATAAAATTCTCGAATCAATTGAAAAGAATTATATTATTTGGCTACACGAGAAGAATTATATTTAGACGTGTTCATTAATAATCGGTTTAATAATAATAAGTTTTACTTCTTAAAGCAGATTAAAAAATTATGTAATTGATGAGAACCAAAAAGACACTTTAAAAAAATTTTAAAATATTAATAACCACAAAATAATTATTATGTTTATTGTTCAAACAATATTAAAGCAAAAAAGAAAACTGCTTTTAACATAATAAAGATATGGCGGTGACTTTTGCCAGCTGATATGCCAACATCCTTAAAACTTTAACTAAATATTAAATATTAGTTTTACAGTGAAATGGAGGAAATAGATGAAAAAAAAGGAAATAATTAAAATTTTTTATTTGATTGAATTTAAATAGAATAAAAAAATAAAATTTGAATAAAAATTAGTTATATATAACAAATTCTATTTTATATTTTTAATATAATAATATTTATTATTTTATTGGTATAATATTATTATCATAAATTATAAATTTTTATTTTGTATTTTTTATTTTATTCTAATAATTTAATTAATATTATTTGATTGTAATTACCTTACATAAACTAAATACTAGCCAAAATTAAAAAACAATACATTATTATTCTCTTTGAAATGATTGTTGATAACAGTGTATAATGTTTTCACACCTTAATATTTTTATTTCACCAAAACAAAGTTAGTGGTAATTTTTTCGGAAAATATAATGATAATTAATAAGTACAAATTAGTATATTAGTAATATTTTTAAACGATAAAACTAACTAATTTACATTTGTTTATTATTATATGTAATTCAATTAAAAGTATCTTAATTATGTTAATGACAAAACTAATTTGTATTATTCAAATGAGATTTTCTTTAAAAAAAATTAATTTATTTAAAATTATTGATATTATTTATAAGCAATTTAAATTGAATTAATATTTTCATTGAAAAATCTTTCATTGTCATTTGATACACTAATTTAAAATTATTAAGATATTATTTATGAGTTATAAGCTTGAGAAATATTTCATTGTAAAAAGATTCAACGGTTAAGTAAGGTGAATGAGTTATTATAGTTCTTTGACACTATTTTTTCAACTCCGGTAATTAACATAAAAAAAAAATTATAATTGAACTTAAAAAAAAAATTGTGATAGAAGCTACTAAACATAGGTCAGAATTTATTTGAATCACTCTCAATAACAACAAACTAATAACTAATATTTATTATAAAAAAACTGTGATTATAATTTTATAATATTATGTTAACAATCTTTGTCGACGATTTTCAAAATAAATGTTGATAAAAATTTAGAATTTGACGTATTTTTTCTATTTCAATATAATGTGATTATTTTAATGAAATGTATGTGTTTATCAACATAAAATCCATTGAATCAAAGGCTAGCTGTAGTGTCATTTATGTTCTGATGCGTCGACCGATTAGACATAGTAGCATGGTAGGGAAGATATTTGCATTTAATATTTTAATTAATTTTAAAAACTATGGTATCATCATCAGTAATAATACTAATTAATAATACAAATATTTTCAAAGTAGGATTTGAATTCTAAATTACTTATTTAAGATACATAAGTTACTTAATTTTTACATTAAAATAATTATAGTGCGCACATGCTTAGGATAAAGAGTGGGGACGACGAAAGATTAATGCTGAATATTCTAATATATTATAATTTGACATTTTGTTACAAAATAACTTTTTAAGACATTAAATAAATTTGTATCTTTAATTTTATATTTTCTTTATAAAATAAACACATATGATTTTTTTTATATGATCCCGAGTGCATAGCTACTTAAAGGTTATACGTAAGTACTTGTTTATTTAATAAGTTATAAATTATAAAATAAATAATTTAAGAAATTAAATTTAAGTTTTTACTCAAATTATTAATTGAAATTAAGATGTGATGGATTTATTATTATATTAATGCTTTGTAATGGTAAACAGTCGAGGGTAGAAGGGTGGAAAAGTGAAAAATTATTATTATTCTTTTGCTTTAGAATGTTTTAGTTGAGTTTTGAGAAGTTTTTGGAAAATCTGTTATCAGAAGGGATTGCATTTAGCAATACTAAATACACTCCGATGATATATATATAACTTTTTCTCTTTTTTTCAATTTTTTTTAATCTACCGTCGATCTCTCTCTCTTTCTCTTTTTTGACCAATACTTCTCTCTCTTACTCTTCCATTGCTCCTGATTTAGAGTGGTGATCAACATATGTATGTCTGATCATATTTTCTTGAATATTTTTCCATTTGTTTTCAATCCTGTTGTTCCCATTGAAAAGATGTTTCATTGAAAAGAGGTTTCCTTTAAAAAAATTCTAACATCTTAGGTTCCAGTTGAACTTGGGTCCCTACCAGTTTTCTGAGAAATTTCTTCGGGTCGATTCTTACTTTTTCTGTTGCATAGACTTTTGATGGAGAAATAGGAAAGGAAAGCTAAATTTGTGCTTTAAGTTGAAGAATTATGGTTTTAGAGGTTGTGAGATTGTTGAAAAAAATTGACTGAACTTTTGACTTGAATACTGATTTTGTTAAATTGGTTGTGTTGAAAATATTGATGTTTGAAATGTTGCTCTTTGCAATGTTAAGAGATAGTTATTATGATGTTGATTTTGATGAAAAAGATGAATGAAAGTGTTGTTGTATATTATGAGAATTTAATGTTGGTTGTTAATATGATGTTGATCATAGTTCTATTATAATGCATATGTTGTAATGCATGATGATGATGAGATGTTGTTGAACTTGTTGAATGTAGGAAGTTATAGGTGGTAACTTAGTCTTGGTTGTGATTCATATGTTGATAATATTGGTATTAAGCAGTGAGTTAGAGACACCAATAAGGTCAATGTAAGTACTCTCTTTTGGGGAGTACACTTGTAGTCTTGCATTGTGGTTCTAGTACTCCAATGTAAGTACTCTGCCGTTGGGGAGTACACCTGTATTCTTGTATTGGAAGTTCTAATGTAAGTACTCTGTTGTTGGGGAGTACACCTGTAGTCTTGCACTGAAGCTACCTAAGGAATATATTTGTACAACAGTTGTGTGTCATAAGGGTCAAACAAACTCTAGGCAACAATGTTGGATAAGTATGATATTGATCTCAGTTGGTTGTCAGAAAAGTCACTTAGACTCTAGACTCCAATTATGAGAGATCTTTAGCCGCCTTAGTGTTCTACTCAATTAAGTCTTTCAGGAAAACATCAATTGTATGTTTTGATGACTTATGTTTAGGGGAACATGAGTGTTGTTGGTTGTTATCAGTAGATATGTATGGATTGTTATTGATTAATGATGTTGTGCAACTTTCATGTTTTATGACTTTTGATTGTGTTTTGTGTATTATGTATGCTTACCTTGTATTCTGTGTGTATTTTGTATGATTGTGATGATCGTGGTTTGCATGAGAGTAGATATTAGTATGAGTTGTGGCAGTCAGAATTAGAAGGCATGGTGGAGGATGTGAGGCGGAATTGAATTATTCTTTTGTAATAAAGTTAGTTTATATAAAAGTATGTATAAGAAGTTGTATATGTAAATTAAAGAATTGTGTTAAGATCAAAGCTGAAAAAGGGTTATGTTTGGTATTAGAATTTTTGCTATGTTTTGAAGAATATGCAATATTTGAAAAATGTGGATAATAATGTTTGGAGACTGAAACTCATAAGTAGTTCATGTATATGTGTACAGATAATGGATATGTGAATGTGTTAGAATTGGTGGAAATGTATGCTTGTTATGCAATTAGATATACTTGACATGTAGTATATATCGATATGTTCATTTTAAGAATGTCGTAGGGAGGAAATCTTTGAGTTATGCGATGTATGTTGTGATTATGCAGCAAAGGTCTTATTATCTATAGGTCTTGCTAGGGGCGAGGTCTTGTCCAACGAGCATTTGCCTTTGTTAGACTTGTTTTTTAGCTTTGTGCTTAATGAGAAGTTTTGCCCAATACAAAACGGTCTTAAGTTGGTTTTTACGCCCAGCGAGAGGTCTCATTGAGCGAGGTCTTTATTATTGGGATAGTCAGATATAGGATTCTCGCTGGCGACAATGATTACTGGGTGAGCTACCGTGGGTTTCACTAGGCAACAAAGTTTGTTGGGCGAGCAGTTGTTGTATTTATTAATATATTATATTTTGTTTTAAACTTTGGAATTATTGAGATATATGTTGTAAGATTGTGTGTAATATAATGAAAATTTTATATCTTAATATTTTGAATTATAATTGGTATGAAAAGTGAATTAGATAGTTAAACATTAATATTATAAGAATTTAATTGATATACACTACCAATGTAAAGATTTTTACATTGACGTTCAATTACAATCTTTCATTCATGGTAAGCTGGTTGACTATGTTTATTAGTATTTTAAAAGTCACATAAATGAAAAGTTATGATTGAATGTCATTGTAAAAATCTTTTACATTAACATTGTATACTAATTAAACTCATATTATAATTAGTATATATAGATTTGGGATACTACATTATAATTAATTATAATTATATATGTCTTACCTTCAAAGTATTAGAAATTTAATTTACCAATAAAAAATGTTGTTGAGTTGCTTTAAAATATTTAATATTATTCTTTATAAAATTTAATTCAAATAACTAAGATAAATATAATTATAACTTAATTTTTTATCCATCAAATTTATGTTATATAAATTTAATACCAAACGCATAAATCAATTAACATAGATTGTTTCATCTTAATTAAAATTTGAAGTTTGAGTATTAGGTATGTAATTTAAACTCGATGAATTTTTCCCAAATGTCAGTGAAAACTAAAGACGCAATGTGTATCCAATGAAATAATTGATGGTTTTTTTATGAATGTTTTGAAGAATCGATAATGCACAATCACTGGGAGATGAATGAATGATTGTTTGGCTGTATACATGAAGAGCTTTTTATATATATATATATATATATATATATATATATATATAGTATTGAAAATGAAAAACTCATACAACATTAATATAGAATGTGTAGAGGACATATAATTTGTAAAACCTCACAATATTTTACTTTTATACAAATATTATAAATTGTTTATCGTTCCAACTAAGTAAAATTAATGGACATGTCACTAGATTACATCTCCTTAGGTTCAATTGTCATAAAATTTTACCCAAATAATCGAAGTAAAATATACTAATAATTACACACTCGTGTGCAAGTTAACACTAAATAATAAAATTAGTCAAACCGTTAAATTTTATATTCTTATAAATTATATTAAATATAAAAAATTTGTAAAATCTCAAAATTATTTGATAATTCATCATATAACCTAATTTATCATATATAATATGATGATTGAAAATATATAAATATTCATTAATAAATATAATATTTTAAAAAATCCATACTATATGACTTTGGATATATATGATCATTAAAATAATATAATAAAATTTAATTTAATTAATTAAATTTTCATTCTATAAAGAAGTTGTTGAAAATGTAATTTTCTTAATTTTAATACTTTGGTATATATCAATGAATTTTAACCTTTCTCTTTCTTTATGTTAAAAACTATGTTAGTAGCCAATGAATGTTCGCAACACAAGTTAAGTTTTGAAAAGAAAACTCAAGTGGATCCTTACAAATGCACTCTTGAATGAAGAGGGGTAGAGAGTCTATTAAATGAATGGATTAAAATAAAATAATTATAATATATAGTAGCAATTCAATTGAAACAATGAATTGAAATATGAGAGAGATTAAAATTGTATAGTTATGATACGGAGATGGTTGAAAATAATTGTGGATTAGTATCACTCAATATCTATTATCATTAACCGATAATATAAGATATGATTATTATTGTATCTTGTCATATCAATATGGTTATTTATCTTTAACCGACAATATCTTATCGTATCAATATGGTTATTTGAACTGGGATTACAGTGAAATTGACTCTGTGATGAGTTAGGTCAATCAGATTAAAAAACCCAATTAAGAGAGGTCTCTGCCTACCCTGGGGGGTTATAAATTTGCCATCCCATTAAGCAAATTTAATATACATAAGAATTATTTCTCTACAATAACCCCTTAGAAGGTAGCCAGAAGAACCTCCTAGCGTTCTCTTCAATAGAACTCATGGACATGAACGCCAATTCAGGTACACATTCATTCCTATTTTAATCAATACAATATTGATAGTTGGCATGCTATAATTTGTGTCTAGTACAGTATGATTCAAACCTATTTTATACTTTCATCAATTGGTATCAGAGCATACTAGATACATTTTATGGTTGTCAATTGAACAAACCCTATTTTTAATTAACATTAACATACACACATATTGAGAGAGAGGAAAGACCGAATGGAGTTCAGTAAAGTTACCCTAGATTGTGTGATCTTCTGTGGCTGGTCTCCACCATCTGCATCCGCTTCATACCTGACCAAAACACGGCGGCAGCCGAGTCGTTCGCCGGCAGCCGAGTCGCCCGCTGGGACTAGCGGCCCTGCCGGTGATCTCGTCCCTGCCATATCGCTCCTTCCTCGCGCTCTTAACGCGCCACGATCTGAATCAGAGAGAGGCAGAGATCTGACTCGGAACCTGAGAGGGGCAGAGATCTGAATCGAAACCTGAGAAGGGTGGAGATCGGAGAGAGGCGGTACCGATGGTCACCGTCTCCGTCGCCTTTGAACCACTCCGCCGCATTTCGAATCGCCCAGATCCCGTCGGATCTTGGGGTTTTTGGCGCCTCCAGGGTCGCCCGCTCCAGCGGCCCTCCGCCGCGTTTCGGCCGTCCCAGATCCCATCTGATCTTGGGGTTTTCGGCGCCTCCAGGGCCGCCCGCTCCAGCGGTACTCCGCCGCGTTTCGGCCATCCCAGATCCCGTCGGATCTTGGGGTTTTCTACGCCTCCAGGGCCGCCCGCTCCAGATCCCGTCGTTTTTCTGCGGTTTTCGGTGCTGCTCCACTGGCGCTCCTTCGCCGTAGATCTGAATAGGAGAGGGGCGGTGATCGGAGAGGGAGGTAGACCGAAGGAGGTAGCGCGCAACAGACCGGAAGTGGCTTGGCGGCCTAATAGTGAGCTTCGGAGAGATGCTGATCATATTCGTGCCCATAGTATCGGGATGTCGCTGGCGGTGAAGGAGGCAGCGCGCCTTCTCTGATGCTAATTATTCAATATTTTAAAATTATTAAATAAATTCTTCTTCTGAAATTATAATATCAGAATTTATTTAATTTGAGACCTAACTTTGAATCTTTTTTGGCATATTACTCTCAAATTTTGAATATTGAATTATCACTTACAACATAATTTTTCTATTAATTTGCATTGTGATGACCTGCCTATCGTGGGTATGATGATGTGAATTTTGTTTATCATATTTTAATATGATTAAAATTATATGAAATAAGCATGATTTATGCTATTAATTTACATAATTGTAATATCACCTATCGTGGATGCATTTGTGTAAATTTATGAAATAAATATTGATTCATTATATTAGTGATAATTATACCCTATTGGTGTGTTATTATTAGTATAATTTGTTGTTGTACAATGCATTTCTCTTGACTTATGTTAATTTTTTTGGTACCCTATCGGTGCTAGGATTTATTAATTTAAGTTATAATGTATTGTAATTTGCTTAAGGATTTATTTTAAACTGAACTTTTAAATCACTTTTTTCCTTTATTGTGATGTTCAGTTTTCTTCCCTAATTCTGTCAAAACTCTAAATGGAACAAATTATAAGGACTGGAGAGAATCGTTAGATCTCTACCTGACCATTGACAATCTGGACTTGGCATTGAGGACGACTAGGCCTGCGCCTCTTACGGATGAGTCTTCTGAAGCTCAACGAATTTCTCATGAGAAATGGGAACACTCTAACAGAGTGTGCCTGAAGGTGATTAAATTCACCATGGAGAAATCTATCAGACAGAGCATTCCACATCTTGATGATGCCAATGATTTTCTGAAAGCAATCGGTGAAAAATTTACAACTTTTGATAAGGCACAAAAAAGTCTATACCTTTCCTTATTTGAAAAGACCAAATATGATGGTATCAGCGGTGTACGTGAACACATTATGAAGTTAGTGCATTTCTATAATAAGTTGAAGTCTCTCAAGGTTGAAGTTGGTGAATACATCTTAATTTATCGCATCCTG
Source organism: Psophocarpus tetragonolobus (assembly GCA_037954015.1). Lineage (NCBI taxonomy): Eukaryota > Viridiplantae > Streptophyta > Magnoliopsida > Fabales > Fabaceae > Psophocarpus > Psophocarpus tetragonolobus. Next base: position 78,582,814 of record CM075690.1, read on the forward strand.
GAATCTCTGCCTTCTCAGTTTGACATCATGAAGACTTCATATAACATTCAAAGGCATGATTATGGAGTGGATGAATTGATTGCAATAATCACCCAAGAGGAGGAGTCAATGAAGAAGAATAAGACTAATAGCATTCAGTTTGTTACTTCTAATTCAGGTACTAAAGGTGCTAAGATATATAAAGGAAAGAAGAAAAAGGGTACAGAGAAAGCAGAACAACATTTAGAACCCAAGAAGAAATTCTTTAAAGGTTCTTCCAAGTATTGTAAGAAACATGGTCACAAGGTGGAAGATTGCTATATTCTGAAAAAGAAAGAAGAGAAGCGAGGTAATCTGCTAGCACTAACTTGCTTTGAATCTAATGTGGTTGATGTTCCTCCAAATTCCTCGTGGTTAGACTTAGGGGCTACTATTCATGTTGTGAATTCTTTATAGGGGTTCACAAGCCTGAGGAAACCAAGTGATGTTGAGACAAAGATTGTTATGGGAGATGGAGCTGGAGTACCCGTTGCTGACATTGGAGTCGTCTCTTTATGTTTATCCTCTGGACACACTTTATTATTGCAAGATGCTGTTTATGTCCCTTCCATGAGAAGGAATTTGATATCTATTTCTGTTTTAGACAAATGTGGATACAACTTTTATTTTGGTGATGGTAAATTGATGATTTATTATAATTCAACTATTGTTGGTTCAGGAGTTTGGTATGACAGACTTTACATGTTAAGCGTAACTGATATGTCAGTTAACTCCATTCTTGGGAGTAAATGCAACAGGATTGATGAATCTTCCTCTATGCTATGGCATAGACGTTTGGGGTATATTTCTAGGCCTCAAATCGAAAGACTCATAAAAGAAGGTATTCTGCATGATCTTGACTTCTCAGATTTTGACACTCGTGTTGATTGCATCAAGGGAAAGTTCACTGCCAAAACCAGGAATAAAAGTTCAAACAGATGTGACGATGTGCTACAATTAATTCACAATGACATATGTGGACCTATTACTGCTACTGCTATGGGTGGATATAGGTATTTTATTACCTTCATAGATGACTTCTCCAGACATGGATGAATATATCTTCTTCAGGATAAAGCAAACTCTCTTGAAGCCTTCAAAACCTTTAAAGCCTTTGTTGAGTTGAAAACAGAAAAGAAAATTAAGTGTGTAAGGTCTGATAGAGGAGGAGAATATTATGGTCGTTATGATGAGACAGGAAGAAATCTAGGACCACTTACTCGATTCCTTGATGAATACGGAATTGAAGCTCAATACACCATGCCTGGAACTCCTGAACAAAATGGCGTTGCTGAGAGACGAAATCGAACACCCATGGACATGGTGAGATGTATGTTATCACATTCATCTCTGCCAGAATTTCTTTGGGGAGATGCCTTGCGAACTGCTATGTACATTCTTAATCAGGTACCTAGCAAATCTGTGCCCAAAACTTCTTTTAAGCAAATGACTGGAAGAAAGACGAGTTTGAGACATTTCCATGTATGGGGTTGTAAGGCAGAGGTAAGACCTTATAATCCAAAACAAAAGAAACTTGATCTCAAAACTATTAGCGGTTATTTCATTGGCTACTGCATCAGTTCTAGAGGATGCAGATTTTATTGTCCTTCTCACTCTACACGAGTTATTGAATCTGACCGAGCAGTTTTCTTTTAGGATGATTTGGACAGTGGGAGTTACACACCTCGATTGATGACCCTTAGAGAAGATCGAACCATGCTCCCATTACCATCTTATTTTCTTCCTACAGACATCTAAACCCCAATGGTTCACATAGATGAACAAATTGTTGAGAGGCAAGATGAACAAATGACAGAGCCATAAGTTGATGAACCACAACTCAATGATCAACAACTTGATGATGTTGATGTGACCCCATTAAGATGATCTCAGAGAATATGCCGACCTTCTATCCCAAATGACTATGTTGTATACCTTCAGGAGCACGAATATGATCCATATGATGATGAAGATCCCATCACATTTCAGGAAGCACTTTCTAGTTCTCATGCTTCTGATTGGCTAAAAGCTATGCATGATGAATTGTCTTCCATGTCTCATAATAATGTTTGGGATCTTGTGGACTTACCAGCAGGTTGTAAGCCTGTTGGATCTAAATGGGTCTTTAAGACAAAACGTACTCCAGATGGAAAGGTTGATAGGTATAAGGCTAGATTAGTGGCTAAAGGTTATAGTCAACGGGAAGGCATTGACTATAAAGAGACTTTTTCACCAGTTTCAACGAAGGACGCACTCTGAGTTGTCATGGCTTTAGTTGCTCATTTTGACCTAGAGCTACACCAGATGGATGTGAAGACAACTTTTCTGAATGTAGATCTTGCTGAAGATGTCTACATGGTTCAGCCTGACGGTTTTGTTGAGGCAGACAATGAGCATTTGGTGTGTAAACTTAAAAGGTCCATTTATGGACTGAAACAAGCATCTAGGCAATGGTATTTAAAATTGGACCAGGTTGTCACTACTTACAATTTCAAGGAAAATGTTGCAGACCAATGCATTTACTTTAAGACTAGTGGGAGTAATTTCATCATTCTCGTATTATATGTCGATGACATTGTTCTTGCTAGTAGTTGTATGAACCTATTGGTTGAGACAAAATCAATGTTGTGTAGGCATTTTGATATGAAAGACCTTGGTGAAGCTTCTGTTGTTCTAGGCATCCAAATTCTTCGTGATAGGTCACGTGGCATAGTTGGATTGTCTCAAGAAGGATATATCGAGAAGATTCTCAAGAAGTTCAACATGAATGCTTGCTCCCCATATGCTGCACCTGTGCAACATGGTGACAAATTATCTAACAAACAATGTCCTCATAATGATGAAAAAATGAATGCTATGAAGAGAATTCCATACACTTCCGCTATTGGCAGTCTGATGTATGCTCAAGTCTGTACTCGTCCTGATATCGCTTTCATTGTCAATGCCTTAGGGAGATACTTGAGCGACCCAGGTTTGGGTCATTGGAAAGCTGTTAAAAGGGTCATGCGATATTTACAGGGAACCAAGGATCATATGTTGACTTTTATGAAGTCTGATCAACTTCAAGTCACTGGCTATTCTGATTCTGATTTTGCAGGTTGCCCTGATGATCTTAGATATACTTCTGGCTTTATTTTTATGATGGCAGGAGGAGCTATCTCTTGGAAGAGTGTTAAACAGTCTCTTACAACTACCTCTACCATGGAAGCAGAGTATGTTGCTTGTTTTGAGGCCACTCGTCAGGCCATGTAGCTTAAAAAATTGATATATGATTTTCACATAGTTGAAAGCATTTCCAGGCCACTTGTGATTTACTGTGACAATACTGCTGTTGTGAGTTTCTCTCGAAACAACAAAAGCTCTACTCGTTCAAAGGATTTTGATATTAAGTATCAGTTTGTTAGAGAGCAAATTCAAAGTTTTCACACTCGGATTGAAAACATTGATTCTGAGGAGATGTTAGCAGATCCACTGACTAAGGCCTTAACTGTTGGAGTTTTTCTTATTCATGTAACTCACATGGGTTTAGTCAAGACTTTTGATGTATTAAGTTAGTGGGAGTCTGATTTTCTATTTTCTTCAGAGACATGCTCTAGTTGACATCATTTTCATGTTTCTTGTTAGCATTTTATTTATGCTTGGACCATTGTAGTGTCATTTATGGGACTGCATTATGACATACATTTTATGAAAAATATTAGCTAAATGCAAATGATAAATATCCCTATCGGATATTTATTTTGTTACTCAAATTTTTCATATCGTTAATTAATATATGATATATCAGCAATTGTCGTTTTAGCTTAATGATTTGTATGTTGATTATTGATTGACATTATCCAAGTGGGAGAATGTTGAAAATAATTGTGGATTAGTATCACTCAATATCTATTATCATTAACCGACAATATAAGATATGATTATTATTGTATCTTGTCATATCAATATGGTTATTTATCTTTAACCGACAATATCTTATCGTATCAATATGATTATTTGAACTGGGATTACAGTGAAATTGACTCTGTGATAGGTTAAGTCAATCAAATTAAAAAGCGCAATTAAGAGAGGTCCTTGTCTACCCTGGGGGGTTATAAATTTGCCATCCCATTAAGCAAATTTAATATACTAATTATTTCTCTACAATAACCCCTTAGAAGGTAGCCAGAAGAACGTTCTAGAGTTCTCTTCAGTAGAACTCATGGACATGAACGCCAATTCAGGTACACATTCATTCCCATTTTAATCAGTACAATATTGATAGTTGGCATATTATAATTTGTGTCTAGTACAGTATAATTCAAACCTATTTTATACTTTCATCAGAGATAACTCAGTGGTTACAAATGGAAAATTGAAAAACTAGGATCACATAATTTGGTGATACCTAAAAAAGTAAAATTTAAACATAAAATAAGATAATGACAAATTTAAGTAGAATATATGATCGTTACTGGACCATTTTCATAAGATGTTGATAATAGCTTTGATGATGTTGGGACCGAGGAATTATAGTTGTTGTTCGAAAAATAAGATCACATGCAGACCTTGGTCTCATCATTGTCTAGATGATGACAATCAAAGCTTAAGTGAAACACATACAATAAATAACTGGACCATGGTGCTACCCATTTGCCCTTTTATTTCTCCAACATCACTGTCCTTCTATTCACTTTTTTCTCTCCATTTCTGGATAATTGGTTTGGAGTACCACTTCATCTGCACAAGCTACTCACTATTTGAAGTGTGGAAAAAGGTCCATATGCACATGATTTTATTATCATATTATTGCTATCAATATCTACTAATTATTTTTTCTGATATATTGCTAATTTTTTGAAAATCTGAATCAACACTTTTAGTCAAGTATTTCATTTCAGATAAAAAATAAATAAGTTCTTAAGACTTATTAACAAGTGTCTTTGGTCAAGGAATCAAAAGAATTTTTTTTTTGTTAAAAATTATATGTGGACATACAATTAAAAATGCAATCAATGTAGCATTACAAACATTTTAATTAAGTTTTAGTTTATTAACAAATGCGCTAGCTAAGAGTACTAGGTAGCATTCTCATAACTTTTTAATCACCCTAATTAAGGTTTTTAACTCTTTAGTTTGAGATACTTTCACCAACATCAATTAAATGACCTATGTTCATTATATAACCAATCCTTTTTTTAGAATATATTCATATTCAAAACTTCTCGTGTTTCTCGAGAATATAGGTATTTTGGGATAGATTTATTTAAAAATATTTGTGGAAGAAGAAAATATTTTCTTGTCAAACTAAAAATTAATTTATATGAACTAGGTAATTTATAGAAATCTTCTCGTATAACTTCTTTAAAATACATAGTTTTTTAGCTTATAGAAAATTTTACTTTATTTTTTCTCCTAAAAATTCTTTTAGATACTTATCCAAACAAATATATAAAAACATTATTAGTTGTACATATAAAATTGAATGTGACTATAGGGTATTTGATGACAAAATGTGTTTTTTGGTCCATATTTGGGTGACCACTTTATCTTGTTAAAGCACAAGCAGCAAGGAGCAATGAGCTTCATTTTCATAGTGAGGGGTGGGGTTTTAAAGACAGACCAACAAGATGCAACTAGTAGCTTCATTTATGGTTTATATATTCAATAATTAATAGACAAACTGAAACAAATGAATTTTTGGTCCCAATTGGCAATTATTTTTTGTAGCATAAGCTTGTTGGGCACGAATTTGTAGAAATAAACAAATTTGTTTCTATAATAATGCTATCCGTTTTAACTTGGTAGGTCTCAGTACTGCCATTGCCACTAAAAGTCAGTTATATACCTAATTACTTTTGGTTCTTGTGTTGCTATATTAGTTATTTGTACTAACTTTCAAATCGGAAATATTTCTTTATCTTAAATTTTATGCATCAAAATATTCAATGTAATTAGTTTTCTCAAGATACAAATTTTACATCTTAAAAAATAGAAGTATTTACATGTTTGGATAAATTTTTCCATAAAATTTCAACAAATTACACCATTATTTTTTAAGTTTTTTTTATTACACTTACATATGAAAACATTTTTTTTTTAAAAATCCTTCACAAATTTACTCATAATATAATGAACAAGAAAAGGTGATGTGAAAAATAATCTCCTAAAAACCTATGGCTTAAGTTAAGATCCATGAAGACATTGATTAAAAAACACATTTCCCTCTAGACTTTTTCTTTTTGCATCTCTCATTTTTCTTTTTACACCTCCTACTTTTCTAAATGATAAAATTGTTTTTATATATTTTGATAAGTCTAGATTATTGAATTCATGACACCCTTAAAAAGCATTTAGATTATGTAATTCAAATTTGGTTATACGATCCAAAATTTGTGTTTTGACAAGTTTGAATTACATAATTGGAGTTTGTAAGGAAAAAAAAATCAAATTTCTTAATCCAAATTCATTAAAAGCAAAATCATGCTTTGTAATAAAAGTCTAGATCAGATAATTTGGACTTGTATTCCAAAACATAGTTTTAATGAATTTGAATTAAGTAATCTAGATTAATTAAAATTATGCTTTCAAGGATGACAACATGGACCGTCTTCTAAGCTCTCCAGACGTGTCAACAACCCTGGAAGACCCCGAAATAGGTGTAGCATCTAACAGACAACCTTACATCCCTGTTCACATTTCCCTTCCCATCTTTGTCTACTTTCAGGGTGGCCCCTTCTATGTTGAATTTGCCTTCTCTTTTTTTATCCAAAGTTGTCTCAACATATTAGTATCCCAAGACAACATCATTGTCATATCCGTATATTTTTGGAATACAAGTCTGAATTAGGTAATTTGAATTTAAATTTATTAAAAACCCCCCTGTAAATTAGATGATTTGGAGTTTTTTTTTTAAAAAGTCCAAATTACTTAATTTAGACTTGTAAAAAAAATTAATAAATCTAGATTTGTGAAAAAAAAGCAACCTTTGGATTACCTAATTTAGACTTGAAAAAAAAAATTTAATAATTCTGAATTAGTTGATCTGTACTTAGCAAAAACCAAATCTAGATTACCCATTCTAGAGAGTTACTCGAAAATATTTTGATGCTTTAATATATATTATAGAGATGTAGAGAGAAGTTTAAGGTGTAAGAAAAAAAATATCACCAATGATCCTTATATGTAATTTTAACTTGTTTGAACTTTGAAATACTATATTATCCTAAGGTTAATTACATTTTCTTTCTTATGTTTATTTAATTTTTATGATTTTTTTAAATCATGAGATTATGTTTTCTAACATTTTAAATTGTTAATTTTTTGTTCGATAATGAGTAGATCCACATTGATTATTAGATAATTAAAGTTAATTAACACATTGTAATAATTTAATAATATAATAGATTCTAATTTGAAATTTGAATATAATTTAATTAATTATAATTATTTTCTCGTCATCTAAATAATTTTTAAATCATAAAACTAGAATTTGTCACATAAGTAAATTGCTAATACATGTTAGATGGTCAACGTTTACTACTTAGCAGTTAATGTCGATTCATTAACAGTTGGATATCTTAATCATATCTTAGATTAAATATATAAAAGCCTATATAGTTTGTAGCCTTAACCTCTTCTAAACTTCTCGCCCAAAAATTTCCATTAAAAAATGTAACACAGATGACTTTAATTTGGAAATTTTAATATGATTTAATTCATTCCCTCTTCTCAATATCACGTAAACTTGCATGACTATTATTCTCCTTCATGATAATGATTTAATATGCTTACAAATAGCTTCATAACTTCAAACCTATCAAAGAAAAAGTAGGTTTTTCATTGTTGTATATGGGAAGAAAACAACATATATTTTTATGGTCGAAAGATGGTAGTTAATGAGCTTCAAGTTACATATTTAAATTTCTGTCTCATTCTGCTGCTTCTACCCCTATTCTAACATTGTCCCTTATTATAATCTTTATTTTATTTCTATTAGTTTTTTTTATTTAAGTAAAAGTATATAATTTTTTGTTGCAAAAATTAGCTCTGGACTTTTGCCAAAATGTTTTTTCTTGTAGGAACATGCAATGTTCATATCATTGAGAATGAAATTGCAAGTTGTCATAAACGCTACATATTTTTACAATATTTTAGGAGGATTTTATGACTATGTAAGAGCAACAATTTTAAAGAAGGAGAACAAATGAGGATTGGAGTAACAAAGTTTAATAGAAATATTTTATATGTATTCAAAATCCTCTATGTATGGAATGCTATATATTTTGGCATTTAAATTTTAGAAAATTTTAGGTTTTGCTTCCTATATATAGTTCTTTTGGAAATTCTTTTCAGAATTTTGAATAATTATTCTATCACAATATTGTATGACCTTGTGATATATGAGAATGATAATTTTCTTTTTGGCTTTTATATTTCTCTTTTCAAAGCATTTATCATCAATAAGTGAAAATTATTACTAAAAATATATGAGAACCTTTGTCTTTTGTAGCATTGCCTATTTGATTTACATAGATTTTTTTATCTTATATTTTTTTAACGAAACATAGGTGTATGAGAAAAATGAATGATGATGAAGATGCCAAATAATAAAATGACATAACTGAAACGTTGATTACAACAATCATCAAAACTCCCAATATTGAGAAAAACATACATTTGAATGGTACAAAAGTTTTAAATAGACTAATCTCTAAACGAAGTTTTTATTTTTAACATTTCTACTATATCATATAAAACATCTAAGTTTTTATATTTAGTTCAAATAATGATGAAATTATAGATGAGGATAATGTGCAAACACACATAGTTGAATTCAATGTCTAGACATATATTATCTCTCCAGTTATTTCAATTACTTTTAAAAAATAGTTTTGCAAGACTTGTTAAGCACCAAATATTATGCATGGTTAGTATATACCGACCAGTTTGAAAAATTGACAAGTTTACAATTACAACTGATATTCTCAGTAATTTAAAACAACTTTAGATTTAATTTTACAATTTAAAAACAAATAATTTAAAATTGAAATTTCAAAATTAATTTTTTAAATATATTTGAAGAGAATGTATATCAACGTATTGATTAAAATTTTAAAAATCAAACATAAAAGGAAGTTTCAAATGTAGAACAAGTTTATATTTTGTTTAGATATAAGACAACATCGACAACAAATAAATAATCAAAATTTAGTCAATTTTATTTGCATATATGATTATTAAAGTATTGATTAAAATCTAAAGCGATAAAATTTTATGATTGAATTTTGTTTTAAGATAGAAATTATTGTATTTTTATAAATAAAAATATCTAATTAATTCTATTAATTGATAATTCAGAGGAATTGATTTTGGAATTATAAAAAATATTAATTGCAGCTGCTCTAATAGAAATTTAAACAATGTAGTAGTTTTCTTCATTGATTTTTTCTATTAATTTTCATTTCGAAGATATATATGATTGATGGGATATAATTTATTGTTTTGGAGATGATAAAAATACTAAAACAAAATCTCTTTAAAAGTAATCCTCAAGTAAAAAATAAGTTACACTAAACATTATTTAATAATGACAATTTCTATTAATTAAAGTATTAAAATATATCTCATTTAAATAATTTTGACTAATCACACCATGTATCGCACGTGTGAAAAAACTAGTAAATTCAATTATTTTAAAAATTGGAATACAATATCTTTATTTAAAAATAATAGGACTAAATATAAAAAATTTAAAATTAAGAGACACAAAATATGTAAGTCTACACTATTATTATCGTGTCATCAAGTGAGAATCTTAGATGACACTCTTAAAAAATTGTAATATCTAATATAAATATTTGTTGTCTTTCTTAAAATGGATATTAAAGATAAAATTGTGATTTCATATTTTAGAAATAAAAATAAAATAAAAAAGTATAATAAAGATTAAAAGTAAAATTTATCCATTTTACATCCACCAAAAGTAATTACTGCAAATTTTAGAGATGAAAAAATAAAAAATATATCATATTATAGAAACTAAAAATATTTAAAAATTTTAAAAGTAAAGTAACCCACTAATCCTTTTCCACTTTTTTTAAAATTAGTTTTTTGTCTTCAACTTAAATGGTATTCTATGCAAATACATGTTTTGTAGTTTTTAATTTTAATTATTTATGGAAAAAGAATAACTTTTTTTTGGGAACATGAGGATAATGAAAATATTGTCAATTTTATTCAGGAGATATTGCCAGATAATTGATTTAAGTCTATCTTCTATAATTGATTTAAGTCATTACCATACGCAATAAATTTTATTATAACCTCTTTCAAATAACCATAACCATAAAAAATAGGATAAGATATGATATAATAATTAATTAATTCTAGTGCACAATAATATCACAAAAGAAATTTGACACTTTGTTTGTTGCAAAGCTTAGAAGACTCAATTTTAACATTTATCATCGTAGAAAGTAAGGAGTTTGGATGAAGGGGCTGTGCTTGGTTTGCAATCGTTTTATTCTTTCTCTGCGTAAAATTTAAATAGTCTGAGTTATTCTTTTCCTTCTTGTTTCTTATTCTTCTTATGTAAATTGAAACTGTACAAATCAATGTCGTAAATTGAAACACAACAGAAAGTTGCTTTATGTAATATTTCTAAACATGACAGAGAAAAAAACATCAACGTTATTAAATAAAAGTAATTATTTCTAAATTTAATAAATTTAGCTAACTATATAAAGAGTTAACTACAGATTTAGGTGGTCGTCGATGTAAAATTTTTTCACAATTGTAGATGTAATGCAAAGAAGTCGAATTGGTTATGCATAATGTTCTTTACACAGAAACTAACTGCAAAGAAACCTATTACCGGTTCTGTTAGCCCTGTTTTATTTCACTATTTATTACAAAGGCAAGAATTTTTCTTTTTTTTTTTTCTAAGTAACAAAGGCAAGAGACATATTCATAAAGATTCACCAATCAATTCTTGAAACTAAAGAATAGTACTTAGCTTTGTAAATCTTAAAACTTGAAACAGAAATCTTTACCTCTTTCTCTTTTGAATAACTAGAAATTTACTCTTCTTTTTTCTAGTAAAAGTAACTTCTGTTATTGATTCCAAAAAAGCAAGAATTCAAAAATATAATCAAGGCAAGATAAAAAAATAAAGAGACTAACATGGAAAATGGATAATCTAACTAAGGTATAAACTATTTTGTTGGCTTAACACTTAATATAGTTAACAATAATACCCGACCTAGATTGCAATAGATTCCTACAAAGTTGGATTTTATAACTTCACAAAATATGCAAATCATATAAATTTGAGATTTTTTTTTTATTGACAATAGTTTTTATGATTTAGGATTTACAAGAAAAATATTTAAACAAAGAATCATACTAAATCCTAAATCCAAAATTTCTTACACTCTTGAGTTTTGAGACCAATTTATTTAGAATGATAAGGTATTTGATCATAGAAATCATAATAGATAAGAACAAAGATAATCCTACCAAAAGAAATCACTAATCTTCATCTTCATAGTTGCAAAGAACATTATTGCATGGGAAGCGACACATAGGGCAAGTACTACTCTTCACAAACCATTGGAGAATGCAATGATAATGACAAACATGAGAACATGGCATTTTTGCGACATCATCATCACAATTTAACTTTTCCAAACATATAATACATGTATCCTTTTCTTTTTCACCTTCATGGTTACCATCTTTGTCTTCATCTTGAACCTTAAATCTTTCAAGTGTTGTTGCACCCGCAGGAAGAGAATGCTTTCCAAAATTACAAGCCACCATTCTCACAAATTCACTTAGTGGAATAAGTTCATAAGAAAACAACCACATGACATTATTCATTGTATTGTAATAACAACAAGCATCAAGTACCGTGATAAATATGCTAACATAAAAACAACGTTGTTCTATTGAGTCGCATAACATTTTTGAAAGATTTTTAACCATATCACAATCACAGCCATTTAAAAAACTTTGAGGCACACCCAAATTAGCAAGAGAAAACCTCAACCATTGGAAGAATAGATCCTCAAAATTAAAATGATCTGAATGGAACAACTCGAACACACAACGTTGACGTCTTACTTCACTTCTTGCCTCTGAAGTAGCCACAAGAATTGTGGTAAAAATTCTACGCAAATTAAAAACAATAGGTTCTCCCTCTTCTCCCATACTAAAACTGTAAAAACAACAAGAATTAAATTGAATTTTGACGTGGTCATCAAACAAAAATCATATCTATTTATAGTGCTTTGTTTAATTGTGATTAGTATAAAATCTTATTTAGATTATATTTTGATATTTTTTTAAATATACTTTGTTATCTTTTACTTTCTTCATTATCTAATCTCAATTATTTTCAAACATCTATTTTTTTATTGAAGTTTACTGAAGATAATATATTGTCATTAATATATTGATTTATTTAAATTTTATATATTTTTTAAGGATAGATTTATATCTTCGTATATTATCTTTTGTTTTTTATATATCTAATGTTGCAGAAAAAAAAGAAGATTATATTTAATCTTAAATTTTCTAAAGATCTATTCTTCGTCTGAATTTTTGCATAAGTCTACCTTTCTAAAATTTTCCAAACGTATGTTTTTTTATCAGCAAAATAATTCTATTAAAAAGATTAAAATTACATAAGAATAGAATGTGTACAAAATAAAAGCATGCGACGTTACTTCTATACAAGTTATAAATAATCCATATCTGTCTAGGTTGATACTTTATCAATTCATTATGGACACGTGATTGCTTTCATATGTTAGATACTATATTTCAAATTTAATAAGATGTTATATAATCAAATTAAATTAATTTAAAGCATTGCTATAAATAAGTTTATCCTTAAATTAAATTTTTATTGATTTTAATATTTTAAATTTTAATCTTTTTTAAGTCCCTATTATAGAAAATATTCATTTTAGTCCTCTCCATAACAAATGTCAAATAAGGAATTATGGATTTAAAATTTGTGATAGCTTTTGATAGCCACAAATTGCAAATGAGAACAAAACACTTGATAGCTTATTTTGTTGGAGTTTTGTAAAAATAGTTTTAGTATTTTAATATTTATTGAATATTTGAGTAATTTCACAAAGTTTATAAAATGTTGTAATAATTTACACTAAGTAATAAATATTATATAAAATTAAAGTCATAATTTTAATTATACTTATTCTATCACAGTTAAATTATTAACCTTTAATTAAACTAGTATTTTCCTTGATTTTCTGCTTTTGCTTCTGCTTATTTTCTGTTGTTTTTCCTGCTCTCTTCACTTTCCGCACTCCTGTTTTCTCACTACACACTATAAACAAACTTTTACAAACATACTATAAACAAATTTTTACAAATAAATGGCTAACATACAACCTTTTAAAGGAAAAGACTACAAATCAGCTCTTGTAACTGTAGAATCTCTGACAAAATCCCCTCCAGTAGGATATACAAAATCTACTACTGATACAGATACTAGTCATATAGTTCTAATAGGACAAAATAACACAATAATAGCTTTACTAGAAGAAGTTTCTAGAAAATTATCTAATCTTATAGATTCAAACAAAAACGGAAATATATCCGAAGATATAAATGATCTAGTTAATAAAGTTTCTAGACTATCTTTAGGAACAAATATACAAACTAGAACATTATGTAAAAAGACTCATAAATTTGTCAAAGTAATAGCAAAAACAGATATAGCTAAATCCAGTAATAGGAATCAGACTAAACAGGAGGATAATACCTCTAACAAAAACAAAATTGTTACTTATGAATTTAAGACCAAATAACAGTTCACAGACACAATTACAAGATGTTTCTATGGATAGTATACCCAATAGAAATCAAACAACAGAGAGGTTTCCAGGAACTTCTCGCAGATTAAGAGAACACCAAACTAGAAGACAAGATCTCATACAACACCCATGAATCTTAGATAGATTTCTAAATAGAAGAAGAACTACTAATATCAGGAGATTAAAAGACTTAGTAGACATACATCAAAATACAAAAATAGGATCCAACTCAAGGATAGATTCTTTGAATCCTAGACAACTATACAATATAGGCTGGTTAAGTTATGAAAGAACTAGTCTTTACAGATATAGCAGGATAGAAGATTTTAACCTTCCTGATAACACATACGAGATAATTCCTTTAATATCTCAACAAACAGCTACACAACTCCTAAATCAACATGAGAGATATGTCCATATGGGATTAATTACTATAGGAGTTAGATCCCTAGCTAGACATATGATTGGTGCGAGAGCTTTGATAGTTCTCCATGATACAAGATTTCAAAACAATGATTCTCAAAGTATCATTGAAATCTTAGAGCTTGACTTAAATCAGCCCATATCATTAATATATCTTGCTCTAAACTTTACACTCACCCTTCCAGACTTCATTAATCACATTAGTCTAGAAGTACAAACTATAGGTTTTGGAGCAAATTGGATAAGAGATAACCTACACCTAGACATTTCTTTCATAGGAAGAATAAGTAATTATATTTCTTCCATGTATAGAATTAACACTAGACCATTGGAGGAAGCAATAAGCTCTATTGGTACACAATTTTTACCAGCTCAGGCATTCACAAGAAAAAATGAGGGTCATCTATGGCAAACTCATCTACAAAGGGACGAACGAAATCCAATCACAAATCCAAATTCTGCTATTATACACAATAGATCTAGAGGCCTTAGTTTAAGCTTCACAGATTATAGAAATACTCCACTTATGGATTTAGAACAAAACAGACGGGATAGTACATCCACTACTCCCAATGATGATCATATTGGTATGATGAACATCATAGACAGTGATGATGAAGAAGATGATGATATGACTGAAGAAGAATGGAATCATCATCAAGCAAATATAGTCATGTTCAGGCAAGGAACTCTAGACAACCAAGCCAACATAGCCATGTCTAGACAAGAAACTTTAAACTTAGAACCTTGGGAAAGGTTTCTAAACGACCCTAACTGGGAAATATGGGATAATTTTCCCCTTGAACACAATGAAGTTGAAAGACTTCAAGAAAATAAAGAAAATGATGAAATAAATGATATCGTTAATACATTTTTACAAAAATTAAAAATTGAAGAAGAAACTGAAGAAAAAGAATTTTCTTATCAATTTACAAAAAATTTACAAGATAAAGAAGAAGATGTTTTATCAACAACATCTGAAAACACAAAAGTAGGACTCATAAATGAATATGAAGAATCCACTGCTACAAATTATAGGTTAGATCCTGCTGGTACACAAAACTATTCTCAAAGATTTCTTCCTCGGGAAACTGTACAAAATATTGTACTTAGTGACAACAAATACGTGTCTCATGGTAAAAGATTACCTGTGGAACCAAACTTCCAAATCCCAAATTTACTTTTAAACATAGGAGGCATAGATCCTCAACTCCTCCCAACGTATATTGAACAATGGACTGATGTTGTAATCCGTGATTATGGCATACATCATGAGAAAGATGTACAGTCTTCTCAAGAAATGATCGCAAAAGGAGAAACATATCTCAGCGATATTGCTACATCTGGCTGGGAATGTTTTAAGAAAAATTTCCCTAATGATCTAAACACATTGGTCATTGAACCCGGTCCAAATATTTACAATTTCTGTTCCATTATATAGAGATTTTTCACCTCATAATTAGCCAACAACGGCAACACAATTAGACAACAAATTTATTTAGGACTTCTCGAAAGATTATCTATTGAATATTTCGGGATGATAAAAAAATACTGTCAAGATTATCTTTTGTATGCATCTATAGCTGGTTACTTTCATGATGTTAATATAGGAGACAAAATGTTTCTTAAACTTCCAGGAAAACTGGGACAAAAAATTAGAGAAAGTTGGAAAAATGATGAGGTTACTCCTATGCTGAATAACCTCTCTATATGAATACAACAAATTATGAAAATAATGGAAGACACTTGTTCCCATATAGCTGTACAAAAATAGCTTAAGCATGCTGATGCTGGGATATGCAAACAAATATACACACCCCAACAATATGCACAAAATAGATTTAAAAACAGGAAAAATATATCTAGAAATAAATCAAGATATAATAATACACAAAAATTTTTAGGACCAAGAACTCCAAGAAAAAAATATACAATAAGGGCTTCTAATGCTAGAAAACCCACTTTAAATCCTAATAGACATGTTAGAAAATTTAGGGATAACAAAACTTACAAACAAACATTAAAATGTTTTGCTTGTAGTCAACCAGGACATTTTTCAAGAGATTGTCCAAATATCGCCAATCTTTACACAAAAGAGGCGGCTTTAATAAAATCATGTCATATGAATCTTCTTCCTATTGATGAAGAGGTTTCTACTGATTCTGAAATATTATCTGTTATTAGCATAACAAAATACACAGATGAAATAAACCCAGAAAAGGTTTACAAAAATTATGATTTAATAAATGAATTTACAAATAAAGAATATAGTCATTTATATCCCAACGATGACAATAATTTCGCAATGGGGGAAGAATATAATGAAATGAGAAAAATATTAGATGATTTAGGATATTGTCTAATGAAAACTACAGACATAAATCTTTGTTCTCACACAATACAGTTTTATTCAGGTACAGAATCAATTCCTTGCACATAATGTGAAAGGTATTTTCACATATCAAACAAGGCACATTGTCCACTTTGTTATAAAAAATTATGTATTAAATGTGTAGAAAAACATTTAAATATACAGGAACAAGAAATATCCTCTTTTGAAATGAAAGAAAATATGAATAAATTGGATAACAAAGATTTAACCGATACTAGAGTTTTAGTATTAGAGACTCGCATAAATCATCTAGAAGAAAAGGTTATTCTTTTAGAAAAAATAATAAAAAGAAAAAACTAAAATAGATTTCTCAAAGTCTAGTTACTCATCTGAACAAAATAATATGATGGGAACAATGGAATGTATCCCATTAGTTTGTAATAAACAACAACTAATAACTTTAAAAGTATTAGTTAAATTAACTTTTCCAAAAATAAATAACAATCCAATAACAGAAAAAACCATACAAGCATTATTAGATACAGGATGTTCAGAAACAGTAATATGTAAAACTATAACTCCACATATAAACACATCCAAAAAACCAGAACAATGTCTGGAGAAATTATGATAAACGATGAAGAAATTAATAATGTTATTCTTCAATTTAGTACAAATTGTGACCTTTTTTGCCATAAAATTTTTATAAAAACAATGAGGGTGGAAAACCTAGTTCCATCAAAACAAAATATGATAATTGATTTAGATTTTATTTTAGGCCAAAACAGATCAGTTACAATAAATAAGATTATGTTGTGATCAGTGATAAAATACAAATGACACCAATAGTTAGTGGTGACTCATTAAAACAAGATACAACCCTTGATAAGTGTAGTTGTAAAAATTCAACATCTCCTGATACATGTAATTGTACTATAGATGTATCAAATATTTTAAATGAAACAGTAGAGGATTATTCCTCTTTATCTAATGTACTGGACAATACAATTGAGGCTTTTTCCTCAATAAAAATTTCAAAATCTATAAAATTTGAAAATATTCAACAAATTCTTGATAGGTTGTATAAGACAAATATAATAGGAGAAGATCCCACAAAATTTTGGGATAGAGATCTCATAATTTGTAAACTGGAAATTATTAATCTACATTTAATTATCAAGACAAAAGTCATTCAGTTTAATAATTGGGAACAAGAAGAATGTCAGACTCACATACAAAATTTGTTAACACTAAAAGTGACAACACCTAGTGTTAGTCCACACAGAAGTCCTGCTTTCATAGTCAATAAATCTTCTGAACAAAAAGGAGGTAAATCTAGAATGATTTACAACTATAAAAGACTAAATGACAATACAGTAGAAGATGGTTATTCAATTCCATCTAAAGATGTTCTAATAAACCAAATTCAAGATGCCAAATGGTTTTCTAAATTCGATTTAAAAAGTGGATTTCATCAAGTTAAAATGAATCCCGAATCAATAAAATGGACAACCTTCTCTTGTTTTGAAGGTTTATTTGAATGAAATGGTATGTTATTCGGTCTTAAAAATGCTCCTGCTGTTTTTCAGCGAAAAATGGATAATATCTTTAAAAATGATAAATCCTTTACATGTGTCTATATTGACGATATATTAGTATTTTCTAAAACAAAAGATGATAATTTTCATTATCTAAAACAATTTTTATATAAATTGGAACATTACAGGTTAATAGTATCAAAATAAAAAATGGAAATTAGTAAAAATTTCATTGAATTTCTTGGGACAGAAATTGGTAATGGAACTATAAAACTCCAGCCTCATATTTCAAAGAAAATACAAGATTTTCCAGATAAAATGAAAGAAATAAAAATACTTAGATCATTTTTAGGACTTTTAAATTATGCATGAAGCTTTATTCCTAATCTAGAAAAATACACATCTCCTTTATATAATAAAACTTCATTAAAAGGAGAAAGAAAATTTAATTTTGAAGATATAAAATTAGTTCAAAAGATAAAACAAATGGTAACAAATTTACCAACTTTACAATTACCATTTGATTCAGATTACTTAATAATTGAATGCGATGGATGTGAACTTGGATGGAGAGCAATCCTTAAACAAAGAAAAATAAACACATACCAAAGGCGGAAAAACAAATTTGCAGATATGCCTCTGGTAAATACATAACAAAACCTAAAATTTACAAAACTAGCACTGATTACGAAGTCAATGCTATCATACATGCAATGGATGCATTTAAATTATTTTTAATAAATAAACAAGAAATAACAATCAGGACAGATTGTGAAGCCATAGTGTCTTATGGAAAAAATCAAATTAACAATGATAAAAAACCTAAGGATGGTTACTTTTAAAAGACTACATAAATTTTTGTGGAATGATTATATATTTTGAACACATTAAAGGATATAACAATATTTGTGCTGATATATTATCCAGGTACCTCAGGTAAAGTCTTACACCTCCACAAAGACCTGTTAGGTCATTTATACAAAGTCCACATGTTGGAAAATACAAAGAAGGGTGCTTATGGTCTTAAACAAGTAAAGTCTCCTTATCAGGCGGACCAATACACAAAATTTGGCAAACAAGAGTTGTCAATCCTTACAAATATTTTCCAGTATCTTGGAGGAGACAATACAAATGTCAAATTAAACGTTTTAATTGACAATATTTGGAATATTCCAAAATATACTACACAAAATGAACACCTAGTTATAAAGGTGAAACAAAGCATTATAAGTGCATTATATAATATTTGTTGTCATGGCAATAAAGGAGTAGCTTTGGCATCTCCTGTCTCTCCTTCTGAGAAAGGTTTTACACATTTTGCTTTGATAACAGGTAAAAACAAAGGTGTTTATACATCCTTCAGATACCTTAATGAGGCTAAACAAAACCAGTTCTGGTCTACATACAAAGGTTTCTACTCAAAGGAAGAAGCCGAAATGGCAGTCAATTGGAAACAATCGATGAAGAAAAAATCAAGATTGCCTTACAATTTGAGTCACCTGCTCAGAACCAAACATATGCTACTGCTGCTTGCAGTATCTCTCATCAAATAAATTCGAATATTCTTTTGGGAAAATTCGAATTAATACAGGACTTTTTGTTTGAGGTTCACTCCGAAAATATAAACTATAATGGGTTATTCGTTAAAACTCAAACTTACTTTAATACCAGAAACCCTTGTTCAGAGTCGTCTGAGTATTGTAAGAAAGTAGACAAAGAATGTACATGCCAAATAAAATTCATAATCAGAAGAGCTTAAATTGATTTTAGTTCTTTTAAATCACAATTATACAGGGATGTATTAATAACCCCCATGCGAAAAAGAAAGGTTGTACAAAGAAATTTATGAAGAGACTGACTTCTATGGCCAAAATACTCCCATACAAACCTTTTTCCCCTTCCGACTACGACGACAATGAAGACCAGAGTCTTCCAGAGCAGATGGAAGAAGAAATACAAGATTTGTCTGCAATAGCTCGAGTCAGAAGAGTAATTTAAAATTTTACTTGCGACAAAGTAATTTTACTTCTTTAACGGAGTAATAGACTGAAGGGTAAAATTACTTACACAATGGGTTACCCGTTACAGAGTAACTTACACAACAGGTTACCAGTCATAAGGTTACCTCCTCAGCCGGTTTCCGGTTACAAATTTTTTTTATAAAAGGACCATAAGTCTCTTATGCTGAGCATGTTCCTGAATCACTCCTCTCTTATGCGATGATCATTTAAAGACTTATCATATGTTAATTAAATTTACTTTTCATCAAGTTTATAAGCAGATGTCTAACCGGCTCTGCCTGATTCAGTAGCTTATAAACTTGTTTTTATCAATATTATACGAAGATGTCTAACCGGCTCTGTCAGATTCAGTATCGTATAATGTTGATCTATTAATATGAATATTTACTTTAAGTTTCTTCATCTTCTTTTATTTCTCATTTTCTCTCTCTTACTCTCTCTCTCTAAACTAGTATTTTCCTTGATTTTATAACCAATCTGATATTTATTGAATTTAAGTTCATGATTATTATTTATTTATTTATCAATATATAACGAATATGAAAGAACTTTAGTTTTTATAATTTTATCTTTTTCTGGTAGAGGTAGGTTTGTATGCTAGAACAAGAAATTTATCCCTTTTAAATTTATTTGTTCCAGTTTAAATAGGATGTGAAACTCCAAATGAAGGAAAACAGGGTACTCTGCATCAAAGTAAAAAAGAGAGAAAAGAATGAAGAAAAAAAAAAAAAAAGAAGAAAAAAGGCAAAGGTGACATCAGACATGACATTCCAAGGATAGAAAATGTAGTGAATTGTTCTACAGAAGTTTAGTTTGCCTGAGAATTCCAACGTTGATGATGTCGAAGATTCAATTCGTGATGGTTTTAAATTCCACTCGGCGACCTATTAATAAAAACTCATCGAACAATTCTTTTTTTTGAAACTAAAGAATAGCACTTAGCTTTATAAATCTTAAAACTTGAAACAGAAATCTTTACCCCCTTTCTTCATAAAATACGCAAATAATAGATTTGAGTTTTTTTTATTCACAATAATTTTATTGTTCAGGTTTCCAAGAAAAATATTTAAATAATAAACAATGTTAAACCCTAAATCTAAAATTCCTTACAGTCTTGAGTATGGAGTTTATTTGGAATGGTAAGGTATTTGATCATAAAAATCATGATAGATGAGAACAAATATTCCTATAAAAACATCACTAATCTTCATTAAAGAACACAATTACATTGGAAGCGACACATAGGGCAAGTACTACTCTTCACAAACCATTTCAGAATGCAATGATAGTGACAAACATGAGAACATGGCATCCTTGCAGCAATAACATCACAGCTGAACTCTTCAAAACATATAATGCACTTATCCTTTTCTTCTTTATCTTCTGTGTTATCATCTTTAATCTTGAATCTTTCAAGTGTTGTTGCTCCAGCAGGTAGAGAATGCTTTCTAGAATTACAAGCCATTGTATTCACAAACTCACGTAGTGGAATCAATTCATCACAATACAACCACATTGCATTATTCACTATGTTGTAACAACAACAAGCATCGTGTACCATGACAAATATGCCAACATAAGAACAACATTGTTGCTCTATTGAGTTCAACAACATTTTTAAAAGGTTTTTAATCATATCACTGTCATAACCATTGAGAAAACTTTGAGGCACACCCAAATTAATAAGAGAAAACTCCAATCTTTGGAAAATTAGATCATCAAGAGGATCTGTATTTAAAAACTTTAACACAAAACGTGCACGTCTTACTTCACTTCTCGCCTCTGAATTAGCCACAAGAATTGTGGCAAAAATTCTACGAAAACCAAAAACAACAGAATCTTCCTCTGTTGCCATGCTAAAACTCTAAGAACAACAAGAATGAATGGAATTTTGATGCTGATCTTCAGTTAAAGCTCATATCTATTTATAATGTTTTTCTTAATTATGATTAGTATAAGGTCTTATTAGATTATATTTTGATATTTTTTAAAGATACTTTGTATATATTATCTTTTATCTTTTTCATTATCTACTCTCACTTCTTTCAAAGATTATTTCTTTATTCGAATTTCACTGAAGATAATGTATTGTGATTAAATCTTGATTTATTTAAATTTTATATCTATTTTAAGGATAGATTTATATCTTCGTACATTATCTTTTGTTTTTTATATATCTAATGTTGCAGTAAAAAAATAAACGTTAACTAATAAATATTATATAAAACTAAAAATATAATTTTAATTATATTTATCTGATCATAGTTAAATCATTAAACTAGTATTTTCCTTGATTTTATAACCAATTTGATTTTAAATTTGTTGAATTTAAGTTTGTGAATATTTATTTATTGATTTATTAATATAATGAATATGAAAGAACTTTAGTTTTTATAATTTTATCTTTTTTTATAGAGGTAGTTTTATCTGCTGAAACAAGAAATTTAATCCCTTTTAAATTTGTTTGTTCCATTTTAAAACATGTTATAAGGATTGTCACCTACTATTAGAGGTGTGCACGGATTCAATTTTTCAAAATTCAATTTAAATTCAATTAAACGGATATAGATTTAATTAAATTGAATTTTTTGAAAATGATTTAAAATTGATTTTAAAACCAGTTTATAATAAAAATTTATTTTTCTATAAAAAAATATAACTTTATATCAAACATATTTTGTTAGACAACTTCAATTTAGATATTTTATTATTTTTGTCTTATTACAACTACAATTAATATTAAAAAACTAATTTTAGTAATATTTAACCACATAACTAATTTGATTTATATAAAAAATATTTTTTTTATCAATAAATAGTAACTAAAAATCTAATTGAAATAAAGTTAAAAATCATTATTGTCACTTTAACATCTAGTAAAATAGTGTGGACATGTTAATAGAGGTATGAGAATCGTGCTAGAAGATAAAACTATTTTCTTTTAATATTGTGAAATGTCCATAAGAAATGTAAGAGGAGTTTAGTCATAGTGACATGATACTTTACCACGTATCACATACCTCTCAAGTGTTACAAGTACGTGAATCAAACCCTTGATTATTTTTTAACTTTCTTTTCTAGTATGTCTCCCACACTACATGAGAATAACAACATTGCAGTGACGGTCATTAGAAAAGTAGAAAATTTAATTATTTTATAAGTAAATTACGTTAAAAAAAATTAAATGTTGCATATGATTTCTAAAGAAAGTAAAGATAAATTAAA
The DNA here is from genome assembly GCA_037954015.1 of Psophocarpus tetragonolobus. Classification (NCBI taxonomy): domain Eukaryota; kingdom Viridiplantae; phylum Streptophyta; class Magnoliopsida; order Fabales; family Fabaceae; genus Psophocarpus; species Psophocarpus tetragonolobus. The sequence goes on from CM075690.1 coordinate 78,606,200, forward strand.
TGTTTTATTAAATAAAATATTTGCTCAATAACATCTAAGAAATCAAGTAACTTAGTTACATCTTTGTTTTTCTTTTATGTTTTGTATGACGATTAATGAGTTTTTAGCATTTTAAATATGTATGATATTTTAAGTTGTAATTTTTATGTGATTATTAATAAGCTTGCATATAATATAATTTTTATTTTTTAAAATTTTCATATCCTAAGAACATAAATAAAATTTTAAAATTTTATGGATGTCTATTATTCATAGTTTGTATTTGGATTTTAAAAATCTAAATAAATATACAATACATACCTAATTAATTGTATTGGATGTAAAATAAAAAAAATAAATTTAAATATAAAACAAAATCCATTAACATGGATTTAAATGATTTGATACAAATTTAATGTAGATTGAATTTACAATTTACAAATCCAATTTTTTTTGCACATTCCTACTATAATATGTAGTGCAAAAAAAAATATATTATGTGACATTAAAAATATAAATTTAATAATCATTGACTATTCAATGACAATTATATGATAAACTTCAAACCAATGCTTTCATTATTTTAATCACCTTTCAAATTTTAAAAATATTGATTTTGAATTCATCGTCTATCATTTATTTACTTTATAACATAACAAATCCGGAAGCAACTCTTACTTTATAAATCTTTCCTTGAAGAGGATTTTTTATAATTATATCTGCTAGTAAGAGAAATTTAATCTTTTATAAATTGATTACGTTTGATTTTAATTTCATTCCGATTTAGAAAAATTAAAACAATCTCTTTCAACTTTTATTGAATTATAAATAATCTCTTTTTTTAATTTTACCTTAATCTCACTTTAAATTCAGAAAACATTAAACTAATATTAAAAATAGAATTTAATTAGTATACATTAATGATCAACAAACTTATTGGAAATGAAAGGTTGTGATTGAATGTCAGTGTAATATTACATACTAATTAAACTCTTAAAAATATTACACTAATACAAGAGTAGATAATGATTAAAAAGAGAAATGCATAGGGATAAACACGAAGAAAATATTTGGGTTCCACATGTCCCATAAGTCGTTCTTTCTCTTATTGAAAAATTTTAGTACTAGAGAAAAACCAGACTAAAAAGGTGTACTTATAATTTGTGGTTGTGAGTATATGCAATAGTCTAGCAGGTCAAATATTTTTTTTAACACTCCATAATTTGTCGCTGGGAAATTAATATATTTTTAAAAATCTCAAAACACTTCTATGAGCTTTAATCTAAGATTCTAAAATAACGTTTGTTTTGAATTTTTTTTTTCCATTTTTATAGAAAACAATAAAAAATAGTGAAATATATATTTGATTACGATTTAGAAATTTTTTTTTCTAGAAATATTTAAAAAAAATTGAAAACAAAAAAATGTTGTTTTCAAAAATTAAAACTATGTAAAAACTTGATAACAATATTGTAATTATAACAAAAACTATATGTAAATGCATTTTAAATTATATGTAAATTTTTTATAATATTTTTACTAAAATTAATTAAATTTAAAAATCATTTTTTGAACATAAAAAATATTAAGTAAAAACAAACACATTTTTTGAATGTTACAACCTTGAAAATGAAAACAATTTTCAAAAAATAAAAATAAAAAACATTTTCTATAACCAAATGCTACCTAAACATTTTACATATGTCTTATCCATATCTTCTCTCTCTTCTCCCCAATATACCCATTCCCATCTTGATAACCTCCATAAAATCGCCTTTATGACAGCACAACCTTCCAAAAACCTCCCACCACCATTTATAATATCCTCTTTGTGGCTTATAGTAAGTATGCTTGAAATTTATTTATTTTTTCACTTTGTTTGTTATTCTTAAGGTTTTTAAAATTGATTCAGTCATTAAATCAGTGAAGACATGAGTTTAGAGTTCAAAGATTCTGTTGAAGTTGAACCAAATTTAATAAAATATTATTTTTATATTTATTTTTACTAATATAGTAATATAGTAAGCAAAAAATAAACTACATATGATTTATAATATACAAATATAATATATCTTTTAAGGTTAGAGGTTGTTGTCTTTATAACATTACAAAGAGATAAAGTTGTACATTGCCTAAAATGACTTCTTAAGAGGTATTTATATTCTAAATTGTAATCACCACTTCATAATTTGCAAAACTTCCTTTAAAATATTTTTTATTTACAATACCCTATCAGAATATCTCTCATTTGTGTACTTAAAATTTCAAAAACCACAAATTTTATATTTTTATGATTTTTTATATTTTTTCCTTCTTTTTAAAAAAAGGGGCTAACCCTTGAACCAACTGGTTTTGGCCGGTTCTCTTGAATCTTGATTGGTTTGGTCAGTTCTTGACCGATTCCTTTCACGTCTTCAGTTTTCTGGAAATAATAGACTGGACACTGGTCCTCATAGTTATAAAAATCGCAACTTAACTTGTAAAATCGTACGAGTTTATAAACCTCTGTGAGTTAAATCGCATGTAGAATTGGAAGAATAGTAAACTCGGTAAAATTGGAGTAAACTCAATAGAATCAAAGTAAACTTGTGAGTAAAATTATGAACAAATTTTGTGGGTGGTGTTTTCCTGCGTTGACTCTAATTTTGAGTGTTTTGAACATAATTTATTCTTATCTTTAAAAGGTTTTGAAAATTTCAGTGTTTCAACTTTAATTTATACTTATTTTGATTAATTTAGACTTATTATGTGGATTTGAATTTATTATGTATTGAAAACTTTTAGTTTTTATGTGATTTATAAGTATATTTTTAAATGTAGATACCTAATTTTGGCCGATTTGATCTAATCCTCAATATAAAAAATATATAGGGAAATAAATAAATATAAAAATAATATAAAATATATATAATAACTAAAAATTAAAAGATAAATAAATAATAAATATAATTAATAATAATAATCAAAATAAGAAAAAGAGAGAGAGAGAAAAGGAGGCAGAAACAAAGCAAGTTGCAAGGAGTTGCTTCCTTCCTTATTTGCATGTGATTCAAAGCCCTCACAAGTTCCCTTCTTTCTTTACCTTCACCACAACCCACCCCTCTCCTTCCTCCACCTTTCTATCTTTCTACTTTCCTTTTCTTTTTCCGTTTCCTATTTTCTTTATTCACTCTCAATGGGCCACTATTCCAACTTCACACGTACAAATTTGGGCCAACATCTTTATCAATTACAGATGTCTGTTGAAAACGGTAAAGAAATCCTTGTGCATATCATGCTGATATAAGTATTTGAGTTAGCATAATAACTATAACGTAATATTTTATAATTAATAAAATCAGTTATAAAAAAAATGGAATTAATTGATTATAATTTGACTACAATAAACAAAAAACTTAATACTAACTTTCCTTGAATTTCTAATTTGACTATCATAATTTGTGAAAAAAATTTATGATAATCACTTTGGATGTACTTTTAATTTGATTATTGTAAATCCTTTTTAAGACTTAATCCAAAATATATAAAAAAAAAAGTTTTAATTGTAATTACTTTGAATGTACTTTTTAGTCATTCCAAAAATCACTGTGGTTGAATAATTGTGATGGTGGCTACTTTTGGATATTCTTTTAATTTGGTCATCATAAAATATCTTTTTCTAAATAATATATAATAGTATATACAATAACATCTAAACTTTCTTTTTCTACCATTTTCATTTGTAATATTTTTAATAGAAATCAAATGGTCAATTAAATGTGATATCCTTTTTTATATATTAGGAGTTGGATTTGAATAATTAAGAAAAAAATAAGGTTTATTAAATGAGACATTTTTTTTAACCTTATGGAATTTGAGGACATATACTATGATAGTTTAGTGTACTCAAATTTATTTTATTTTCATCGTAATTGTTACTTATAAATAATATATAATACATAATACATACAATGACATCTAAGTTTTATCTTTTACACTTTTATTTGTAATATTTTTCATAGAGATCAAAGGAATAATTAAATGTGACATTTGTTATTCTTGAGATTTTGATATACAAGTTGTGACAATTTTTATTTTAAAATATCATCTCTAAAATATATGATGAATAATAAAAATATGTTCTTTTTACTTTAAAAAATAGAATTTTCTAATAAATTGATTCGGGTGTACACCCTTGTCAATTTTAAAGTTTTAGGACGTATGAGCTCTGACAATTCGGAAATACTAAGTCTTAATAAAACTAAGAAATAAAAATAAAAATGTCAATACGCTAATATGACTAAAAAACTACGTAAACTCTGATTCTCTAAAATAGTTGGATATGTAGGACCAGGAGCCATCTCCCGTCGAGCCCAAAAACGTAAAAAAATAATTTATTAATAATTTTTTCATAAAAAATATTTCAACAATAAAAATCCTTTTTAAAAATATTAAATTAATAAAATAAAAATAATATTGTGTTTTAAGGGATGAAATGAATATTTTTAATGTTATATAATTTTGCACGTTTAATTAAAGGTAACTGTCTGTATGAAAGACGTTCAGGGATGTTAATACCTTCCTCACACGTAATCGACTCTAGACTTAAAATCTAGTTTCGCAGACTTTTTTTTTATTTTAAAGGTTTTTCTGATATTTCCCTTGATAAATATCGTGGCGACTCCTTCTGATTTTTAAATAAATTTCTTTCGTCTTTCTGTCGAGACATCACATGTTGACATGAAAGAAGTAAACTCTTACGATTTTAAGAGTCGAGTTTATTGGGCTCTCCCGAGTATATGTAAACTTTCAATTTTGATAACCTTGTTGATCCTATTCTCGGTTAGATCGGTTGATCTAAAAATTAATATTGATTATTTTTTTTAACTATTTGATTCGAAATACATAAAAATATAAATTTGGGATCATTTGATTTGAAATTTATTTTTTTATGTGTTTCGGGTCAACTGATATGAAAAATAAGGATATGTTAGGTGTTTATGTTTTTAGGGGTGCAATAGTAATTGTAGGTGCTAACAGAAATTATCGACAAGTCACTTGCAGATTGAGTCTGGATATGAGTACTTATTAATATTTTAAAACATAATATTTTTTTACAAACCAATTAAATATAAAAAACATTACCAATGAGGAATTTATTTTTTGTTAAATAATTAAAATGTAAACTTTATGAATTGCTATCCTCCTTTATCATCTTTGTAATGTTCGAATTTAAACAATTTATGTTTGCTTAATGTTATTTTTAGGTGTAAATTACAACACTTAAATTTTTATCAAACTACACTTACTTCAATATTTTTAATTTTTTTATATTAACCCCATTTAAGTTAAAAATTTTGTAGTAACATTCCCTTGTATGTTTCAAAATACTAATTAAAACTTTTTTCAAACCTTACACTAACATATTTAGGTATAAAAATAATAAAAAAAATGAATATATAATTATACAAAATTCCAGTATTGCTGTAATTGACTATATGTTTAATGCTTGAGTAAATTACAAATGCAAATTCAACTTTTATCAAATTATACATAATTTCACTTGATCTTATTTTTCTACACTAATCTTTCTTTTAAGTTTTAAAAAATAATACTAACTCTCCTTAAGAGTATAAAAATAATAGTTAAAAAAATACATATATAATTATACTAAACTTATTACTGTAATTTGATTTTCATATTATATTTCTTATATATAAATATGAAATTGATTTACCATCACTATTGATAAGTATAAAGTTTGGGTCGAAAAAAGTGAAATAAAAGTTGTTAACTATACATAAAATGGGGTAAATATACATTTTTTAAATAGATATCAGGAGGAGAGATGTTATACATTTATACAGTGGACTATACTCATAGTAAAACCATGTATAATAATAGTTACACAAAATTTAAGGGTGGTAATGTAATTTGCTTTAAAATAAAAAAGTATGATTGATAAGCCATGAGTGTAAAGCGACGCCGTTTTGAAGAGGACGCAACGTTGTCTAGGGGGGTTTTTCATTTCCACCATATTCTCTCAAGAAACCTTTGCACTGTATCGGGGCATCCATTTCCGACCGCCATTGAAGCTCATTCAAGATTTTTTTTTTTACCGTTACTCACAAGACCAGGTAAAAGGGTTATCGCAGTTTTGTTTTCACTTGCCTTTTGTAGTTATCAGCTTTAAAGATAGTCCTTTTCGTTTAGAGGTTCTAACACGTTTGGTGTAGATTGATTAAGGGCTCAAATTGGTTGTAGAGATTGCTTAGTAAGTGGGTTCATTTATGGGGCAAGTGGGTATTTTTGTTTTGGTTCAATGTTTGGCAAGATCGGGGCTTTGTGTTTTGGTCACCAGCTGTTTGATAAAATGTTTGTTCGTCACGTGCAATGGGTTATTGTCCCAGTGAAAATTCTGTTGGGTTTAAGTTTAATTTTTGTTTTTAATTGGGTGAGAGGGGCTGTTGATGGGGAAAATGTTTAGCTATAATCAATGCTTATGTGGGTTTGATTTATTGCTTAAGTTAGTGAGCTGATCTTTTTATATTCCTGCGTTCTGGTTCGTATGATTGTGTCAATTTGTTCGCTGGGCTTGTAGTTTGTTAAAGGTCATTGATTTGATTGTTAGTTGTATTATAAACCCGTTTTCATGTTTTTGGCATTTGAAAATGGGATGTAGTACACACTTTGTTTTGATATCAGTAGCTTGGTCTTATTTGGATTTGTAATGGTTTTGTGTGTATTCTTGTGGAGTGTGATTTGTAAAATTCTTTTTTGTTCTATTTTGGTTGTCCTAAGGTTTGAAGTTGTTGCCATTGGAAATTAGCACTTTTTCTTGTAAGTGAAGATTAGAGTAGAAAAAAATGCTTAGACGAAGGCTCTCTGTTCTCTCAACATCAATCATCAGAAGCTCAAATCATAGCAAACCCATTCTCAGATACCCCTCCGTCCAATTTCATCCCTTTCAGCTCCCTCACTCTGCCAATGCTTACCAAACAGTTAGTCCAAATGCATTCCTGGATTTTCAAGGTTTTAGAGCTTACAGTCTTCTGAGCTTGAATGATCTGAGAGATAAGGTTCCCAGAAAACAGAAGATAAGGAGGGGACGAGGGATTGGGTCTGGAAAGGGAAAGACTGCTGGATTTGGTCACAAGGGTCAGAGAGCCAGAAAAGGTGTAAAATTGGGGTTTGAAGGAGGCCAGACCCCTCTTCGCCGAAGAGTACCCAAACGTGGGTTCAAGAACCCATTTAGCCTCACTTTTCAGGTATGTTTGCATTTTTATATTAGCTTCTTGTATTGTTTATTGCATTGAGACAAGGAAAACCAAAACTGCAGAATTTCTGTTGGTGTGTTGAAAATAAAATTGTACTAGTTTCAATTCGAAAGTATTAACTTGGACTATTACCAAACCTACCTAGATTTTTTATGCATAAAGGGAAATTTACTTAACCTGATAAAATCCATTCATGGACCAAATATACTTTATCAAGGTTATTTTTATTGCTCAACATGGCATTCTTTCCCTATATACTTGCTGAATAATGGAAGAAAAATAAAAGAGACATTTTTGTCTTTTTTCAACCTTTTCGTTAGAGTGTTTAAGTAGACTTGTTACATCTCATGTCTGAGTCACTACTGTTGCCATCTTCAATGCTGGATGTCATTTCAATATGTATTTCCAGTTTCATTTCATCTAAAGTAGTTTGTGCTACCAATGGGGTTATGCAGCAGTTGTCTTTCAGAGTATGATCCATTACATTTAGATCAATTTTCAAATATCACAATCAAAAGGATGATCTAAGACTCTCGAGGCAGTTATCTTATTGAAACTTTAACTAAATCTTTGTGCAGCTTTGTGTGTGTATAAGATCAATGTCTTGCCATCATATTATTAGTTTCTTTTTCCGTATTTTATCCCACTTAAAAAAAATGAAATATTTAGTGGGAGGCATTCAATATCCTTCTTCTGAAGCTAGAGTAAAGTGCCATGCTTAATGCAGAGATTATCTTTAATATTTTTAATAAAGAAATAATGAATTTTCTTAAGAATCTAAAACCTGTGACTATATATGGCTGAGTGAATAAGTTAGTTTCAATTGATATGAACCTCTGTTTTTCTTATGACATTTCCCAAGCATGATTTGCACTAAAAGTATTGTGATCACTGACAGCAAGCAAATGTTTTTCAAAGTTGGTAGTTATCTATTCAAGACATTTTTCCATATTGTATCTTAGTTGTTTGTATGTGATTGCTGATGATCATGTAGCAAGGTAGACTGCGAACATTGGAGTTAGCTTTGGATTGATGAGCATTGAGTAGCTCATTTTTATTTAAGTTTGATATTAATTTTAATTTCTTTGTTCATATTTTATTTTGTGGACTCTGGAACTGTTAAACTAGCCATTGATATGCCTATAACGTTTTCGTATGCATCCCTTTCTGCAGCCAATTGGTTTGGGGAAAATTGCAAAGCTTATTAATGCTGGGAAGATAGATTCTTCTGAACTGATTACAATGAAAACACTCAAGGTTTTATGACTGTTACCTCTATTCTGAAATTGTTTTTGCTTCATCTGCGATCTCTCATTCTCTTGTTCATTATTATTACCATAGGATGCAGGGGCACTTGGGAAACAAATGAAAGATGGAGTAAGATTGATGGGTCGTGGTTCAGAGCAGATCAAATGGCCAATTCATCTAGAGGTAGATTTGATTTGAAGGCTACAAGTGTTTTGAGGATCATAATCATGCTTTTTGATTCCTAAGGCTTAACTTTGGAAATGCTTTTTTTAACTCATTATAAACTCATGTTATCTAATTTCATAAATTCCACCTTGGTCATAATTAACTATCATTTGAACTTTTGCTAAATAGTTTATTGTTGCCTGGATCTTGGCTTAAGATAGTGCACCCTTTCTCTTTTGCCAGCTCCTAAAACTGGGGGCAGCTAGGTTTTGACCTGGCAATTAGAATTGTTCAATGATTGTACGTAGTTTGTTATAAATAAAGTTGGTAGTATACTTGTATGTTCAAAGTTTATATGCTAATTTTCTCTGACCTAGGCGCTTTTCTCTTTGTACTTTCAGATAAGCAAACAAAATCTCATAGTTTGATTTATGTAACCTTATAATTTTTCTTGTACTTTCACAGTTTGAGATTTATGTTTCCGTATTATGCTTTTGTTTGTCAATAAAAAAACTAGATGCAAAAATGGTCTTGTTTAATTTTTGAATACTATAGTTTAAGTTTTATTGTTGTTAACCATTTAGGTATAAAGGAGGAATGTTTGATAACACAATGATTTTTCAGGTATCCAGGGTTACTGTTAGGGCTAAGGAAGCAGTTGAAGCAGCTGGTGGGTCTGTGAGAAGGGTGTATTACAATAAGTTGGGCTTGAGGGCACTGTTGAAGCCCGAGTGGTTTGAAAAGAAAGGAAGATTGTTGCCTAAAGCAGCTAGACCTCCCCCAAAGCAAAAGGATAAAGTTGATAGCATTGGTCGATTGCCTGCCCCAACAAAGCCAATTCCATTTTTAGTTGAAGCAATAAAGGATCATGCTGATCAGCAACTTACTCAATAACTAAGGGCGTGTGTGAATTTACGTACAGTTGAACATAACGCCAATCCAACTCCCTAGCTCCTTCTACATTAAGTAGGAAATCTATGTTGAATGTGTTCAGTGGTTTTCCAAACACAGCCTAACTTGTTTGGCACCGGTTTTTAGGATTTTGTAATTTTCTATGGTGTAAACGGTCTGATTCACAAGTTTTTCATGCAGTTCTTGCAAGGCTCAGGTTAATTTAGAATGAGATAAATGAATTCCTTTGGGATAAATGAAAGGGAAAATCTTGTTTATTATTGCATTCTTTTAAGGATTTGATTTTGGTCACTGAGTTGAAAAGTACCTTCATTTGTTATGTATGCATGCTGGGACCTGGGAGTAGGATCCTAGCCTCTTTATAAAGGGAAAAATTACAAGAACACACTCAGTACTTTTCTCCGGGTATGAATTGTACCTGTCAAATGACTTGGATGAATTTCAATAAATGGACCATTGTTCCAATCCAATTTTGTATACTTGTTATTATCCACTTACACATGCAGTAAATATTAGTTTTTTTTTTCACTATTTGACTATTCTTTAAGATTTTTAAACTTTTACAATCTCTCCTCTCTAAGATGAAATCAGCATTTCTGGAAACTATTTAGGATGAGAAATAAATTCATATTCATTTAGGATGAGAAATAAATTCATATTCATGGATAACTTTTGAAATGTATCCCTAATTTTCACCGGTATTAATAATTCAAATTGGTAAGTTAGGTATGGAGATGAATATATATTTATCCACCCTTTACCTACTCCACCTCCATTCAATCACTGATTCAAATTATTAAAACATCCTAAGTTTTGTTTATAGTTTAGTATCATTACTAAAATGCTTCTAGTTGATTTAGAGAATCACTAGATAATTTTTTTTAGATGGAAATTCCATAGTCAATACCCGGTAACATTGGGTTGAGACAAATTTTATAGTCGCGGGAATGAGGTAGAAAATCTGGGATGGGATATTGAAACCCTTATCCACCTCATTCTGTTGCCATTTTTACTCTTACCGAGTTTCAAACTGTCTTGCATACAAGTGAATATTTATTTTGGATTTAGTATATTACAAGTACAAGCTTTTAGGTAGAGGAAGAAGGTAAGTAGGTTCCTGAATGGTTGCTTTTTTCACTCGGATTATGATTTAAGAGGATTAAAGTTTAATTGGTTCATAATAAGTATTTGAGTTTAATTGGTATATACTGTTAGTGTAAAAGATTTTTACACTGACATTCAATCATGACTTTTCATTTATGTGACTTTTAAAATAGTAATGAATCAAGTCAACAAATTTTTACCATAAAAGAAGGTTTGTGATTGAATGTCATTCTAAATATATTTACATTGTGTATACCAGTTAATCTCTAAGTATTTATGTATGCTTTTGGGAAAAATTATTTATTTATCACCTATCATGATTTAATGAGAGTAATGTCATGTTTTTATTAAAAATTTTAATTGTTTGTCACCTTAAATAATTTTAACAATAGCAATATGATATTTTGAATAGAAGAAAAATTTTCATTTATGGTAAGTATTTGTTGACTTTACTAATTAATATTTTAAAAGTCATATAAATAAAAAATTATGATAAACATAATGATAAAACTCTTTTCAACTATTATAACATACTAATTAAACTCTATTTTCAAACTCAAAAAGTTATATAACTTAGTCCATATGAACAATTTCATGGGAAACAAAACTAAAATCTATTTATGAAACATTCTCTAATGTGAATCTCATTTTTTAAAATAGATATCATGAGGAAAATTTCAATTTAAGATTTTTAAGAAAGTAAAAACTTCACTGTCGCTAAACTCGCCCTAAGCTTGTTGAAATATGATATCTATTTCTGTTTCTTTTATGCTATTGACTTATTATATTATGTAATCAACAAAACTTAAATATCTATACTTGTTGCAGGCCTTGATTAATTTGTTTTTACTTTCTTTTATTAATTAGCAGCATGCTTAGTTGTGCCTACGGAATAGTTTCAGGTACATGCTAAATAATAATGCATCGTTCCTGTTTAGCTGAATACAGTAGTGCAGTAACTCTTGTAGAGTATAATATTTTTTTTATTCCTTTATAACTTCAAGTATATCTCATTTAAATAACCGTTTTTATTATTTATTCACCGAAATTTTTGTTGAAACATATAGTTGTGTCTCATAATGATACACAATCATAGTTTTTTTCTTCCGACTCAATGAATATAAGGTTGAGTTAAGTGTGATTAAATTCTGAGAGGAGTAATTACGGTGTGATTGTTAATAAAAAATTATTATTTTCTTCTGTTTCAAGGTATCGTTTTACTCAATTTATTTTTATTTAAAAAATTAATTTTAAGATAAAATTAAACCTTAAAAAATAAGTCTAAATTATTGGTTAAATTTCATTTTTTAACTTAAAAATTCATTTAAATTAAAATGTGTTACATAAATAATTTTTTATTGTTTAATAAGTTCTTTAAAAATTTAAATATAAATATGCTCTACCTACTTTTAAAAAGAGAAAAAAAAAAACTAAAAATAAGTCCAACCCAACCAAACTAAACTTATTCTAAATTTTGGTGAGTGTATTTAACCTTTGTCCCGTTGCTGATCGCAAATGTATATAAGAATGGTTCGAGTTCATTCATCAAACATTCAACAGTGAAGAGCAACATAAAATATTAACCTGAAGAGAACTAAAACCTTTCATGCTAAAGTATGATATTCTTTTCTATTTTTTAAGAAGTATTTAATAAATGAATTTATTAATTTTTAGTTTTTTTTTTTTAAATTTGACATTGAAGCATTGTCATCAAGTTACATTACATTAATCGTTTTTTAATATGGTTTTGCAAGTCTCTGATTTACAAACCATACCAGCTGCGAGAAAAATGTAAAGTGCATTTATGTTTTCTTATTGATTCGTTAGTGATCCTCACGTTCACCCTAAACCATTATATATGAAAAATTAAATCAAGATCTTCGCGTACATTTTTTTTTGCATCCTATTTTTCTTTTTACACCTCCGATGTTTTTTAAAATTCTAAAATTGCCCTCAGTATTATATATGCATATTGCAAATTAAGGGATCTACAATATCACATTTTACATATATTACGAATTATGAGATCCATAATTATATAAAGCACAAAGTAAATCACAGGATCTGCATTTATGTAATTACATAATTATAATCATATGATCTGCAATGTATCATAATTTATTTATATTGCGAATTACATGATCTGCAATTATATAATTACATAATTCTGAATCATATTATTTACAATGTATTTTTTTATGTAATTTTTATATTGTGGATTTATATATAATGCAGTTTAGGATGAAGACCGTGGATCTTTACATGTGGATAAATTGAAAGATGGGGATATATGGGGTGCAGATAGCAAAAGTGGAGTTGAAAGAAAGAAAACAACCCTACTTTGGACACTCATTGAAACTGTTATAAGTTGACATAGCATAATTAATAATATTACGATGGCTATTCAGTTGATATCACATGTCATTTAAAAACTGTTATATACTGTTTTCTCGCGTGATACCCATTAATTTACAGTTACAAGCTGTTTTTAAAGAAATAATGACAGTTACAAATATTAGATTAATGAATTTAAGCATTTACTTTTAAATTTAAAAATATTATAAAAAACTATTTTAATTTAATTTTTTTTATTGATAATGCTAATATATTAGTTTTTGTTAATAAAAAATTTAAACGCACGACTTCTCTCTTTTTCTCTTCACTTAGACTTTGACACCAAACAAATTTTATAACTCTAACTAAATGATTTAATTATTATTATTTTTTAAAAATGATTAATTTTATCAATTAACTTTTAATAAATGATTTAAAATCATACTTGTGATACACACATCACTTTACTAGTTTTGTGACGGGTTAAATCTCATCTATTTTGTCTTTCGGATGCATATGTTTTCTAATTATAAACTTAAACTTAGTGCCTAATATGTTAATTGATCCAAACATTCAGTGTAGATTATTAAAATGAAACTGGACCTATAGTTTGATGATTCAAAATGTAAAAGTTACAAATTCGGAATTAAATGTAGCATTTAATGTGGTTGAGGTTTAATATATCTGAACTCAAGCCATAATGTGGTTGAGGTTTAACATAGTGCCAACCACGTTTTCATAGACAACCTTAATACAACTAATTATTACATACTACATGCTCTCGACCACTCTTTCTAACCAAATTAACAATAATTTATTATTTATATTATACATAATCTTTCAGATAGATTAATTTTATACTTAAATATATTTCTCTTTCAAAAATAATATTTTTTTTTGGTTTAAGTATTTGTAATCAAACAACAATTTTTGTTTTATTGTTTACTTTCAAGCAACAAATACTAATCTAGTAATTTTTTATAATTCAATAACTTAACTCTTCATTAGAAAATAATAATAATAATAATATAATACGTCAGTTTTTTCATACGTTCTTAACTCTTATCAAGATTAAAAAAAATTAATAATCTTATTTAATAATATTTTATGGCAATTATATTTTTAATATTTTATTAATTTAAAACAATTTATAGCATTAAATAGTTTATAAGTAATTAAAGACATAATTTGTTTAAAAATATTATACTAGAATATAGATTTCTTATTAACAAAATAAGTTATTTGAATACAAAAAGTCCTTAAAGAACCAAATTAAGAAAAAAACTTTAACCAAAATCAAGATCACACTATTTTTTGGATATAGAAATTAATGAATAATTTTTTAAATTTTGATTAAATTGATTTAATCAATTACTTGTACCATGAAAACAAAAGTTTAGGTGATAATCAACTCCTTAAATATGTGCACCACTATCACACATTAATGCATTAGACATACCAACACACTCTAGCATTAGTAGCTAGGAAACATGAGGCTCCACTACCTTACCCTTTTGCTTCTCTTGCTCCCTTTGGAGATGAGCACCATTTATGGTATCTCAACAGAAGAAAGTGTGCCTAAGAAATCATCCAAGTCCTTATTACCCCCTGAGGCCTTTCTGTCCATTGGTCACTATCACACAACATGTCCTGATGCTGAAGCCATCATCTCACAAAAGGTTTCTTCTTGGGTTAAGAAGGACCCCACTTTGGCCCCTGCCATCATACGCCTTCATTTCCATGACTGTGCTGTTAGAGTAATTTAATCACATCACTCATTCTCTCTTTATATTTGCCAATTTGTTTCCCATGCTTACTTGAAATAAGGTATACTTAAATTGGCCACATGCATCACTTTAACTTGCTATGTGCCATTTGCTACATAATGACGGCTTATTAGGAGAAAAATATTTGTGTTTATTTGGTGATAAATGTTTTTATTTCATTTGGATCATTTTGACTTTGCAGTCAAGCAGGGTTAAAATCTAGCGTCTAAAATAATTGTTATAAGGAATTGACACATAACTATTTCTTTATTAAAATTTAATTCAAAAGAAGATAGAAATATGAGTATCATATTTAGAGTTTAATTTTGATACACTTTTTAGTGGAAACTTTAGCCAATAATAAATGAGAAATTAAAGGTCTATGCACTTACGTGATAAAAAAGTTGTACACAGTTATGAAATTATTACCATAATTCTTTATGCAACATGAGTAACGTATGGTAAGTTGTTTTTTATTACTCATTGTTTTATAAATTATATAAACAATGGAATTAGGATGAATTGTGATTGAGTGGGAATGTATAACCGTTAGACTCATAATAAATTATTTTAAATATAATTTTTATATAATTAAACTAATTATCGGTAGCCATTAAACTTCTATAATTATGATAAATGATTGGGCGATAATGTAAAATTTTTTTATATTATCTATGTATTCTTTTTAAATTATGAAATTTATTAATTTCTTAATTAATTATGGTTTGAGTAAATAATATTTGTTTCTTATATTATCATTCAATTTAAATTATTATGTATGATGAATTTATTTATTTTTTTATCATAATTATTTTAAAAATTTTATTTATCATAAATTGATTATTGGTGTAAAAGGTTATAAAATAACAAAGCATAGAAATTAATATATGCTATAAAAGGTTTTTGAATATTGTAGCTAGAAGTGAATTTGACATGAATGGCTTTGTTTGATGCACTTATTGATCAAACTAAATGCAGGGATGTGATGGATCAATTTTGCTGAACCATAGAGGGAGTGAGAGGACTGCATATGACAGCAAAACCCTGAGAGGATTCCAATTGATTGATGACATCAAGGGTGAGATAGAAAAGAGGTGCCCAAGAACAGTGTCTTGTGCTGACATTCTCACTGCTGCAGCAAGAGATGCCACTCTTCTAGCTGGAGGACCATTTTGGGAAGTCCCATTTGGAAGAAAAGATGGCAAGGTTTCTATAGCCAGAGAGGCCAATTTGGTCCCTCATGGCCATGAAAACATCACATCTCTCATTGCATTCTTTCAACAAAGAGGGTTGGACATGCTTGATTTGGTCACTCTCTCAGGCTCACACACTATTGGGAGGAGCACTTGCTCTTCTTTTATGGATAGGGTTTACAACTTCAGTGGGACTGGGAAACCTGATCCCTCACTCAATGTCTATTTGTTGAAGTTGTTGAAAAAAAGGTGCAAAAGGGTAATGGATTTGGTGCACCTTGATGTCATAACCCCAAGGACATTTGACACAACTTATTATACTAACCTTATGAGGAAAGTTGGGTTGCTGTCTACAGATCAGTCACTTTTTTCTGATGCAAGGACTGCTCCTTTTGTTGAAGCATTTGCAACACAACCTTTTCTTTTCACTAGCCAGTTTTCTGTGTCAATGGTGAAGCTTGGGAATGTTCAAGTTCTGACTAGGCCTAATGAAGGTGAAATTAGAGTTAACTGCAATTATGTCAATACTGTCTAATTGGTGCTATTTCATTGTTTTAATTTTACATTTGGGATGTCAATAAATCATGAGAAATTATTTTCGCATTAATTTTGTACACTAAACTTATTGAAAAATCTAATACATTACAAACTTATGGTTGTCTGATTCGCTTTTCACTTTTTGTTTAAAAAATTATTCTTTAAAATAATTTAACTCTACCGAGAAGTCATTTTTTATCCAAATTTTTACTAAGTCTAGAAAACTGTTTCCAAAACAAATGTCTTAAAGACAAAAAAAAAAACAAAAATAACTAGAAGATTTATTCAAGGGGTTATGGGACAAAATTTTAGAAAAAAATTTGCTCTATCACATAAACACTTTAAAACATGCAAAGAAGACATACAAATCTTAGAAAATAGGAATGTTTTTTTAAGATAGTAAATAAACAGCTTTACTCTTTACGTACCAATTTAACTTTTTATAAGACAAATGTTAATTCTATGTTAGTTATTTTTATCATTAAAGAGATTTAAACTTTTAACTTTTCAGACTTTTAAACACTACATAATCTTATCACTTCTCTTTACCAAGTTATTAGTAAATTAATGAATTTAAAACACAAAAATATATATCCTCTAAAATAGATTAGATTTAAATATTTAAGGAACTTGAAAAATGTGGTTTACAATCTACTTAGGAACCTAAAAAATATGGCCAACCTACAAGTTTAGTTGTTTGTCGGACACTAAACCTTAAAATCTTAGATGCATAAAAACAGTGAGATAAAATGTTAGGTTGGCCTATTTGCACTCCCAATTGGCTCAAACATTATGTTAAACCCACTTAATTGAGTCTTTTTCCATTGAGTTATTTTTATTGCATTTTGAGCTTTCTTTAGGTTATTGTCCAGTATTGTAAGTTCTATTTTGGACCTTTGTGTTTTCCTTAAAGGGCAGCAGAATGAACATTATTAGTATTACTTTTCTTTCTCTTTGTCTTGTACATGTAGACCTAGTTTTAGATTGTAGTCGTGTGTGTACCTTTTGAAGTTATACTAATTTTGGGTGCTATCAACTGGTGCTTTGATTCTCCTCATGCCTCTATCCAAAACTGACAAGGAGCTTTCAAAAGCTCTTTGTTCCCTCACTAAGAAACTTGCTCAGCTGCAAGCAAAACTGGATGCGCAGCAAGAAGCTCAGGAGTCCCTCTATTTTCAACTCCAACAATCGATTGATGTCTGCCAGGATGCCTTACAAGCTACCATTGCCAACATTCAAATCAACTCCATGCTCAGGTACCCTCATTTAACCCTAGCCCTATTCTAGATCCACCACATTTTTCTCCGTAATATGTAATTTCCCCTATCTCATCTGCGCATTTTGCAACACCAAACATAACTCACCAAAGGAACCCACAAATCATTATCTCCTCACCCCAATCCCACACAAACCTATTTGCCACCTTTCCACGTACATTTATGTCGTTATATCCCTCCACTGTCCCCAAAACCTCATCACACTCCCCCAAAATTATAGATAAGCCTTTTTTATGGTAGTAAGCCATTAGATTGGTTATTTCAGGCATAACACTATTTCACTTTCTATTAGGTCCCTATGGATCAACATATTTCCTTGGTTGGTTTTTATTTGCGTCGTGATACTTTGAGTTGGTACAAATGGATGACTTAAACCAGTCAGTTAACCAAATGACATTCATTTTTTAGGGCTCTTGAAACACGTTTTGCCCCTTCAACTTTCACTAAACATTTGGTTGAGCTCTTTAAACTTAAGCAAATAGGGACTGTTAATGAATACCAAACTGCCTTTGAGCGGCTTTGTAATCGTGTTGTTGGGATGACGTCGCAATATATTCAAAATTGCTTTTTATTAGGCTGCACCCAGATATCAGGTGTGTGAACTTGCTCTTATGAACCCATATTCCATCACTCAAACCATTAGCATGGCCAAATTAGTGGAGGAAAAGTTACAAGATGCTCGCCCATGCCCAATTCGCCAAAACACTACCCACTACTACCCCAAGCTTCAAACCACCACCCCAGCCCCAAATTTCCAGCCTAATTCCCAGCTCGCCACATTTATCTATATCAAAAGACTTTCATCTTCCTTTGTGCAAGAATGGCATACTCAGGGCTTATGTTATTACGTGATGAAAAATTCATCATAGACCATAAATGTGCTAAAGGTAGATTTCTTCTCTTAATGAAGATGACTTATCTAAAGATAAATCGCTAACTACCCTAACTTGATCCTTCCTTGTTGCTAGACAATATTCATTTTCATTTATCCTCCCAAGCAGTTTCAGACGATCCCTCACCAAAGGCCCTTAAATTTAAAGGAAAAATCCATATTCTGAATGTTATGATCCTACCAAACACAAGCAACACTTATCATCATATTCTGCAACCTGGGCTGGCATCTCATCTTGGCCTACTAGTTCAACCTATACCAAACTTTTCAATTATGGTAGGCAATAATGCCTATTTAGATTGTGCTGGTTTATGCTCTACAATACCATTGGATATCGAAGGGGTTCGTCTCTTAATTCTCACATATTTATTTCCCATTGAAGGGACATATATTATTTTGGAACTCAAGTGGTTGGCTACTCTAGGCGAAGTAGCAGCTAATTTTGCCATTCCCACATTTTCCTTTTACAATAAAGACAAATGGATTACTATTCAGGGTTCTCACACTTCGCCTTTGTCACCTTCAACTTTCCACTAACTTTGTATTCACTACATACCAAATCAATTTCCACTTTCTTTCTACTCATCCTAAGTGAACCAAAACCCCCAAGTCAACGAGAAAACTCCCCAAAGCTAAACCATGACCCCTTTCCATATGACCCATATTTCCTTACCTTTCCCACATATATTTAGACCCTCTTCACTTCCTATAAGTCAATTTTCTGCAAACCTCATAGACTACCACCCAACCGCCCACATAACCACAAAATTCCTCTTCTACCCAATATTTTACCTATCAATATGAAACCCTACAGATACCCTCACTCTTAACAAGACACAATAACAATTATCATTTAAGAGATGTTGTCTGAGGGCATCATTCAAGTGAGCCATAACCCTTTTTCTTCCCTAGTTTTACTAGTTAAGAAAAAGGACCAGACTTGTCGTTTTTGAGTTGATTATAAGGCTCTAAACTCATTGATAGTAAAAGATAAATTTTGTATACCAACTATTGAGTAGTTGTTGGATGAATTGGGTGTTGCTACCATCTTTACCAAATTGGATTTACGATCAGGGTACCACCAAATTAGGCTTTTCCCCAGGGACGCTTATAAGACTGCTTTTTGAACTGCAGATGACCATTACAAATTTCTCGTGATGCCACTCGGTTTCACAAATGCCCCTTCCAATTTTCAGTCAGCCATGCATGATTTACTTTGCCCCTATATACGCAGATTTGTTTTAGTTTTATTTGATGATATTCTTGTTCACAACACTTCCCACACCCATTTAGTTTATTTATGCATTGTGATATATTTGCTTAAATCTAATTCCTACTTTGCTAAATTAACTAAATGTGTATTTATTGTTGCTTCAATTAACTATTTAGGCCATATTATTTTTTGGGGTTGTTTCCCTTAAGTCAAATAAATTGCAAGCTATTCTATAATGAGCCACGATCAGTCATGCAACTCAGAGGTTTCTTAGGATTCACCAGGTTCTATCGCAAGTTCATCAAACACTACACCACTCTTGCCACTCCTCTCATGGATTTACTCAGATAGAAAATGTTTTACATGAAATATAGATGCGAACATAGCCATTATAGAATTAAAAAACAAGTTAAATATTGCACCAGTCTTGAGTCTTCTAAATTTCTAGAAGGAGTTTTGCCTTTGCTTTAGCCATGGGTGCAATCCTCACTTAGGATGGTCATGCTTTGGTCTACTTCAGCAAGTGAATGGGTTCTCACATGCAAATAGCTTCCACCCATGCTAGAGAACTTTTTGCTATCACTGAAGCCATAAAAAAATGGCGTTAGTATCTAATAGGAAATATATCATTTTCATAGACCAGCAAAGCTTACTTAGCTTACTTTTCTAAGCAATTCAAAACCCAAAACAACAAAATATGACATACAAATTGCAAGGATACAATTTTGAGATTCGTTACAAACCTGGGAAAACCAATATAGTGGTAGACGCCTTGTCTCGTAGAGATGGTAAGGATGTAATTCTTTTCATCATGACTACAACAACCATTCCTTCCTTGTTGGAAAACCTCTGTGACTACTACTCCACTCCTGCAGGCTAACTAGTCATGGAAGAGTACTACAAAGACCCAAAGTCACCATCTAATACCGCAATTCAGGACAACCTCATCTTGGTCAAGGGTCACATTTTTGTTCTAGTAGGGGAGGATTGCCTATCTACATTGATTCAGGAATTTCACAACACTTCTCTCTTAGGACATTCAGGTTTCAAGCCCACCTTGGCACACTTAGCTGCTTCCTTTTGGTGGTCAAGTCTGTATACAGAGACCAAAACTTTTTTCAAGTCATGTTCCATTTGCCAACAAAATAAAATGATCCCAACAAAGAAGAACGGGTTGTTACAACCATTGCCTATTCCAAAAAAGTGTGGGAGGAAATAACCATGGATTTCATCACAAACTTACCAGCATCTTTTGGCTATACTATCATTTGGGTAGTTTGTGACCATCTTAGCAAATCCTTGAATTTTATTACCTTTCCTAGGCACTTCATCGCAACTTATTTGGCATCCCGTTTCTCTATAGAGATATGCCGCCTCCATGGTGTTCCTAAAACCATAACATTGAATAGAGATACATTATTCTTGAGCACATTTTGGAAATATACTTTTAAATTACAAGGGACTAAGCTTCAGTACTACATCTTACCATCCTGAAATTGAAGGCCAAACAGAGGTCGTTAATTGTAGTATTGAAGCTTATTTACGTTGCTTTTGTAGTAAGCATCTATGCCATTGGTTCAAGTTTCTTCACCTTGCTGAATTTTGGTTCAACTTCTCATACCATTCAACCATCAACATGACGCCTTTTGAAGCCTTTTATAGCTGTTCGCCACCAAAAATCACCAATTATGTTTCTAATTCTTCTTTTTCCACTGTAGTCGATGTCTCCTTGCAGCAAAAGGGTGAAATATTAGTCAGTTTGAAAATAAATATAAAGGTCACTTGCCAAAGTATGGTGGCCCAAGCTAATAAAAAGAGGTTAGATATTACCTTTGATGTTTGTGACTTTGTTTGGCTCCACCTTATTCCCTACCACCAATGCTCCTTGGCCCATTGTGTCTCCCAGAAGTTGGCAAAACGTTACTTTGGCCCATACAAGGTGAAGAATTGTGTTGGCGGGTCGCCTACAAGCTTGCGCTCCCAGACACCGATTGCATCCATCCCATCGTTCATGTGTCTCTTCTTAGCCGCTACAAGGGACCAATGTCGTCGCACCACCAAGTGTCTCTTCCCATGGAGATGCTTTCGGTAGCTACCCAACTCCATGACCCCAACTCATTCTCTTCCCAAAGTGAAAAATTGTATTTCTAACTCAACTCCCCCAACCTCTTACCCATTTAACTCCACCTTTTGGCTTCGACTTATCTCCTTCATCCGCGTATCCATGGAAACACATCTCATATGTTGGATTCAAAAGCAATTGTTTTCCCAAGACACCATCATGTACTTTGCCTAATTGTCCATTGAACTTTGAAGTAGCAAGTTCCCAACATGCTTCCTTAGGAAAACGAGCAGACAAGTCTATAATTGGAGCCATGAGTCCCACATGGTTTGTTTCTGGACCATTAGATGAGGCCTCGTATGCATCTCGCCTATTCCTCACAAGCACAATTTGTACCATTGCTGCTAAACCATGCGCGTCCCGCCACACATCCTGCAACCTTGTGGGCAATGTTGTATCTGAAGAGAAGGGGTGTTGTTAGGCCCCGCCACGCACCCTAGTTGGCTCAAAGATTGTGTTAGGCCTGTTGGTCCTAAAGAGGAATCTAGAAAGGGAGGTTGAATAGATTCGAAAAGTATTTTCACAAAATTTCCTTTTCTAAATACCAGAGTTTTCAAAAATCACCCCCAATAAAATTTTCAAAATCTACTTTAAGAATTTTCAAAATCAATTTCAAATAAAACTTGAAACAATGTTTAAGAGTCAATTCTTTGTAAGATTTCAAACACTAAGCTTGACTAGCTTTTAATTCCACAACAATGATTTCTAAATCAACACTTAACTAGTTCACAATGAATTTCAAGATTCAATTTATCCAATACAAATATTCAACCTTACTAATATGCAATTTCAAGATATAACTTTCTCAATAAAAAGATTCAACTTTCCAAATAGCAAGATTCAATTTTATTAACACAGATTCAATTCTATTTTGCTGTAGTAAAAACCAATACAATTCAATCAAGATGTCTATTCAATCAAACATAAAGAGTTAAAGGATAGAGAAAATTTTCAAAGGTTGTTTTACATTGGTTCAGTCAACAAGACCTATATCTAGTTCCAGATTTAGCCTTCTAGTAATTTGCTTTCCAGTAAAAATCATATGTATGCACAAAACACATACATATTTTTACAAAAAGATCCAAAACAACACAAAGATAGAGGCTTTCCCTTGCATCCCATAAGAGTTTGTTATACCATGATACATCACACTCCGCTGTAAGATTTCACAATAACCTCAAGAACATATCAAGAGATTACCAGAACATGTGCAAAAACACAAAGACATGGGTAAATAACAATATCACCTATTTGTGACGCATACCTAAAACAATAAAACTTAGTACAACAATCCTTTCTCTTCCAATCAACAAATCTTGATTCTCAACTCATAGATTTATGGGTTTTTCTTTGATTTCAAAATCCCTTCATTTTCTAATGAAAAAAACTATTTCAAAATGGTTTTATGTGAGTAACAGACCAAGATAATCGATTAACTTTCGCAACCACTTAATTACCTGGTAGTTCTCTCAAAACAAACCAAAAAAGCATGTTCTCTGTGATAATCAATTAAAATAATAAGGTAATCGATGATTCCTGAGAGCTTGGAATTGAGATACCAATTTTTTATGCAAGTAATCGATTACCTAAAAAGGGTAATTAACTAACCTACACTAAATTTTAGATTTTATGACTTTCTTGCTTGATCTAGCTCACGTAATCTATTACCAACTTAAGTAATCTATTATCCATAAGTAATTCAACTCTTAACTTAATAATTTTGATTCCTTTGCTTTTCAAACAATACACAATCATAAAAATTAGGATCAATCATAGAATTACTACTTATCAACACATTCATGCCTAACTAAACAATTAATATAAGTACCACACCTATTAAATGTGTTTGGTACCATAAAATGAATTAATAAGAACTAAGCTAAACTACAAAACCAAAACACCAAGAACTTGAGATGCTTCACCAAAGTTGCTTTCTAATCTTCAATATCAACAAGGCCCACTTAACTGAGTTTTTTTCTGCTGAGTTATTTTATTGCGTTTTTGGGCTTTCTTTAGGTTATTGCTTAGTATTGTAAGTCCTATATAGGATCTTTGCGTTTTCTCTAAAGGGTATAATGAAAATTCTCAGTATTACTCTTCTTTCTCTTTGTTTTGTATAAATCTAGTTTTAGATTACAATCTTGTGTGTGCCCCTTTAAGGTTACCCTAATTTTGGGTGCTATCATAAAATCAGATAGAAAAATAAAATAGAAGAAAAGTTTGGTTTGATATGCTTTGAATTCTGGTGTCCAAATAAGAAAGTTTTGATAGGGTTGGATGTGCTTCAATATGGAATTAAGATTAACAGAGCTGTAAAAACGTGTTAGAAACTCAAATTTCATGGGCTAGCTTGGTCCAACACAAGTTTGGATCGAATCGGGTTAAAAAAACCCTAAAAAGAACTGATTATATAAAAAAAAAGAAACTGTCTCACTTATGATTCAGTCTATCCAGATTGAATTTGTGGTGGCTGGGTTGACCCACCAACCCACTTACATTTTCTTTTGTATTATTATATAAATATGATTATTTTTATTTTTTAAAATTTTAAATTATTATATTGTTTATTTGACTTATATTCTATGAAAATATATTTCTTAATTTGTTGGAATCATTTAACTAATATTTATACTTTTAAAGTAATATTTGACATGTTGTAAATATAGATTTTTAGTGAAAAATATCATTTAAATAATTTTTTTTATTTTCAAATTTATAAAATTTAAAAATAATATTATAATATATCATTTAAAATTTGTAAATAATTAAATGTAATTCTAAAAAATATTTTTTGTAATTTTAAAAATATTTTTTAATTTTTGATAGGTTAGTAAACTTACTGTGTAAACTACAAACATAGATCAAACCAAGTTAAAAAATTTATAATAATTTTTTTTGGTAAACTTATAATAAAAATAAAATGAACCAAATTGAATTATCACATATTTTAATAAGAATTGTACCGGTCTGTTTTTCCATTAATTGATTAAATAATTTTATAAAGCATCATTTGGCAGATCTGAAGCCTGATAATTATTTGGAAAACTTTTTAATTTGATTGCGGGGAATTTTTTTTTAATGAATATTTCAGAAGTGTCAAAGATGGAGAGAAAAAGAGAGTTAAAAGCTGCAATATCAATTTTTGTGTTCCCTGTGATTCCTTGGGAAAGAAACTGTAAAAGAAGGGGACAAGTGGTGTATTATTTGTGATAAATTCTATAAGAAGAAGAAAGAAATGGTGTGGAAAACAATAATAAAAAGGAAGTAATAACGCATAAATTCATAATAGCCAGCTACACGCTCACGTCCTTCTAACAATATTTTTATGATAGATTAAAATTTATTAATTTTAGTAAATTTAACATAAATGAGGAGAAAAAATCAATACAAAAAGTGAGATTAGTCAAAATTGATATTTTTAGTAAATATTATCAAAATATAAAAAATTATTTAAAAATATTTACAAGAATGTTGCTGACTTTGTTTATTTGCTTCCTCGGGCAAGTATATTTGTCATTGTCTATTAGAGCTAGACATTTGTGTTGGATTCACAAACTACCTATATATGATATATGAGTTCTAAAAATTTGATTCCATTTTAAAATATTAGTTTTGGTTGCATGTTTTAACATTTAACAGTTTAATAAAAAAGTATTACTAATAAAAAAGTGGATGCCATAAGAAAAAAGGGGTACTATAAGAAAAAGGGATTCCATAAAAAAATGATACGAGAAAGTTTAACTTCTTTGAATTTATGTCTACCTTGATATTTAATAACTTTTTAATTTTTGTTAATCGTTATCTTATTGTATGATAACTTCAGAAATAGTATGTTAAGTGATATTTAAGTATCTTGATATAATTAGTTAATATATGTTTGGATTAAGTTAGAAATATTATATGTTTATTCCAATTCAAATCCAATGCATAAAAGTAAAAGCGAAGATCTTGATATTTTTACAAAATTACTTTTGTTTCAAAATTAAGTTTTTACCTCATATCCATACATGCAATTCGTATCAATGGTTATGGTAGAGATTGAGATGGCAAAAAAATATGTGTCTCCGGATTAAATTTGTGAAAATATCCACATAGGTAATTTAAATAGATACTCACAACTCGTGGGTACGAGTTTTTTTACCAATTTCTTAACGAACATGAGTATCATAGTACTTGTATTCGTAAATATTCACTACCTGCTAAATTAAAATACTATACATATTTAATTTAAAGTAAATAATATTTTTTTAAAATAAATCAACTTAAATTATTAATTATCAAATTTTATTATTATCAATGTTATTTTTTTATATAAAGAAAGAACAATTCATAGAATTATTTTTTATAAAAACATTAGTAATGTAAAATGAATATTCTATTTATATTAAATATTTTGTATATATATTATATTAATATATTTTTAGATCCAAATCCAATTAATTTTGTAGAAACTTACTAGTATAATTTTATTTCTAGATTTTTCAACAAATAAATTATTTTTTTTTATAAAACTTTAGGTAAAAAAATAATATCTTTTTAAAAAATATACATGAGTATTCGTGGGTACTAAAAAAACCCGTGAATATTTTTATAATAGGTTTTTGACAGGTTTTTAATGGGTAGCGGGTATGGGTATTTTATCACAGGGTGAGTAATGGGTAGGCACTACCCGCCTTAACATGTTACCACTCCTAGGTAGGAATAACAAATAAACTTGTACTCATGTGTAATCGCCAAATCCATCCTGAAATTGACGAGAAATCTTTGATTTGACTAGACACGCGTACGAGTATGGATAATACTCGATTTGTTAATTCGGGGATAAGAATGGGGATGAAGATATACATATCCACCCCATCCTCATCCCAACCCTTATTTTAATGACTAAGATATCTCAAACTCTTATCCTTGATTATTAAACCTAGTTTTCAAACAAAAATGAGCTCTTAGATTTTTGTTTTCTTCACATATTACAATTTTGGGATGTAAAAGAAATGTTTTGACATTTAAAGTTTGACATTTGTCTTTAAAAAAATAAAAAAGGTTTCACATAATTCACACATTACAATCTTTACGTTTATTAGATAACTTTTAAATTAATATTATTATATTCAAACAATTTATTTTTTATGAAAAAATTATAATAATTCTTTTGCGTGTATGAAATGGGTACGATTACAGGTATACCTGATATCCAATAAGGATGAAAATATATATAAATCTCATATTCATTAGGTACAAGGATCAGAAGGAAAATTAGTCTGAGAAGCAAAAGTGTTATACTCATCCTCGTCTGCCCCGTTGCCATGTTGTGGGAAGCAAATTATATTACCATTTTGAACAAACAATTTACTTAGTTTCTAAAATAGTTTTATATGGTTCAAATTTTGTTTTAATTTTTTTTTCTTAATGTGGGCCAGATTGCTAAATGTGTGGGTTTTGCAAGGTAAGTGCGACTTTGAAAATAACGAATTTGTTTAGCCATTTATATTATTATAAATTTTTATTTTACATAATATAGTAATTAACTTATCAAATTTTATGAAATATTTTTTATATATGACAATCTTTTATTTATTATCATGATATTATATTTAGATTAACTATGGATTAGAATGTCTTTTTTATATACAATGACCATATTGATTATTGAGATTAAAATCTAAAGTCTCATGAAAACTATTTTAACTTTCACCACTAATTAAACTGATTCTCACGGGCTTTTTGTTTAATCGTTATGTAATTTTGAATACTGACATAATAAAAATAATGAAATTTAACAGAGGTGTTAATAAATCTGGGTAGATTAGTAAATTTAAATTAATTCAATTAGATATGTAAACCGGTTCAAGCGTAATTGGATGAAATCTGATCTAATCTGATTAACTTTGACCATAGATGAATCGGATCACAGATTTAACTTTGAAAATTTGTATATCTTTGAACTAATTTGTTCAATTTTAAAGTTTTATATTTTATTATATATATAAATATATATTTAAAAGGGTGTAAATAGAAAATTAACAATACAATTTAAAATTTAAATATTATTTATAAGTTGAAAATAAGTTGAAAAACAAATGCATTAAGTATTGTGGTGATGAAAATTATGAGTGATTAAATTTTATTGTTTTTTTACTTTTTAAATTTATATTTTATCATTTATACACTACTTTTATATGTAATTTTATTTTTTGTTATTTTGAAGAAACAAGGCATGCTTTAATATTTTATTTATAATTTTTTTATATTTACTATTTTATTTTCTTTTGTAGAAAACAAAATAGATAAAAAAACTTATTTGTAATATGTATATCCAATGTGATCCGGTCCAATCCATTCTAATATGTGGGCTAAAATGAAATTGGATCAGATAACTAATTTTGTTTTACAAACTCAATTTGATCTAAATCTGATCCATGAATATTCCTAAAATTTAAGGTAATGATTAATATTAATTGATTTATTTAATAATAGTTTACAAAAATCTATAACATAGGTATTGTCTATTCTGTCGATCTACTACCTTTCTTTAGCTGGTCGTTTGGTTGTGGGAAAGTAAATACCTTTTTTTAGCTGTTCATTTGGTTTTGCTTAAATTTGTATTGTTTGCTTTGCCGATCTACTGCCTTTCTTTTTTAAGGCTCCCAAAGATATTATTTCTCATCTTAACTCTCTTTTTTCAAATTTTTTGCAGGGTGGTGTTGGGGTAATAGGAAAGTTGCTTAGGTGTCTTGGGAGTGCATTTGTAGGGCAAAGGATGAGGGTGATTTGGGGTTGAGAGATATTCAAGCGGTCAATGTAACGTTATTGGGGAAATGGAAATGGAGATTGCAAGTTGAACCGAATAATTGATGGGGTAGTCTACTTAAAGCCAAATATGCTCAACTTGATAGGAGTTGGGTAGAGAGAGGTAGTTAGTGCTATAGGTGGTGGTGTGATTTTAATGCAATGTTAGGCATGGTGTAGGGGATGGAAGGGAAATGTTGTTTTGGAAGGATACGTGATTAAGCGAACAAAGTTATGTGATACCTATTAGCGGTTGTATGGTCGAGCGGGAAACACTCTAGTGTTAGTTTTTTGTCTAAGAGGAGGAAATGGTAGAGGGCTTGGCAGAGAGGCTAGAAGGAGTTGTGGTGAGAGATAGAGTACCTAATAAGTGGATTTGGGAGGGGAAAAGTTCTGGCTAATACTCAATGGCCTCGGCGTACGTGGCACTGAAGGGAAGCTATCAGTCTCATCCTTTTTTCAAAGAGATATGGGAGAAAGGGGTGCTGACAAAGATATAATTCCTAGTTTGACAGCTGGATGTAGATAGGTTGTTAACTAGGTCAAACTTGCTGAGAAGATAGATAATCTGTCAAAGGGAGAAATTGTGCGATGAGTGAAAGAGACAAGTATCCACCTGATCTTCAATTGTCATATCTCATCATGGGTACGTACTACATTAGAATTGGGGTTTGACCTCACTACTATCAATTCTTAGGCTTGATTGGGGATTTAGTAGAACATATGAAGGCATTGTCCCTGATGTAGTTTGCAAGAGTCTAACAACTATGGAAGGCAAGAAATGCTATGGTCTTCAAAGCAGAAGCAATGGATATTAAGGGCATTATTAAGCTATATATACAATTGCATTCGTCGGAGCGGTATTGTACTTCTAAGTTAATCTCACATATAATGGAATATGAACCCATATGATTGTATAGTACAATCGTGAATTGATATTATTTTGGCGCTTAGACATTGCTTTCTTGCATGTTGGTTTTGTAGATGATATATCTTGTGTCTGCTGTTTCTTTAATAAAATTCATTGGTTCATAAAAAAATCTATAACATGTACAAAAGAAATTCACCCTTTTTTGTTTGCATTTAATTTTCAATTTTACCCTTAAATATTTTTTCAATAACTTATTTGAAAACTAAAAGAAAAAAATCAATTTTCCCTTTTGATGTTAATAGTGAATTCTTTTAATTGTTTTTCAATAACTATCTATTTAAAAATTAAAAAAAAACATATATAATTAACACACATGCTGTCTTACTATTCCAGAAAAAATTAATTATTTTTTTAACATTGAGACACGAAGTGTGTCATTTGATCCTAATATATTATAATATTAATAATATATGCTAAATATGTATCTAAATATAATATATTTTAAACAATATGTAACTATATATCTATCTATTTACCTATATATATATATTAAAATTATTATTACATAAAAGATAATTAATAAATGATATTATTTATTATAATTATTAAATATAACATATAATTAATATTTCACACTTTATTAAGGTAGTATTTATATAAAATTAAATAATATTATTTATTAACATTTTTAAATATAATAAAGTGTTTAAACAATATAATACACTACCTTAATATAATATTTTATAAAAAATTAAGTAATATGATTTATTATATTTATTCATATAATATATAAATATAATTAATATCACACACCAGAAATGTGTTGGGTTTGTGCCACCTAAAAGAAATTTCTTTCTGTAAGTATGTATCATGTTTTCTTTAAACCAAATCCTCATTAAATGAAATTAATAATATGATATTGTTCATAGAAAAAATCCAAAATAAATTGGCAAATGAAGAAAAAAATAAATAATGTATTTATTAATTGCAAATTTTCTATATATGATATTATTGAGTGTAAAAAGAACATGTTAGGTTTGTGCTTATGGAAGAGTTGTGTGATATAGTAATTAATACAATTGGGTTGATGAAAGTGTATGGGTAAGAAGGCAGTGTTAATAGGGTGCAACTAGGAAGGCACAAAGGCGGAGTTGAAAGGGTGCATAAACGATGTGTGGAGAATGCACAAGTGCCTCATGGAAATATATGGATTCTCGAAAAGAGACATAAGTGTGCTGATTGACACTGATCGTTCCTACACCCAACCCACAGGCAACAACTTAAAATAGTAACGAATGAAGTAAAAAAATTTATTATGAATAAAAAATTATAATTTAAATTTTTCCACTAATCATGTATGTCATTAAACTCCAAACTTATATACAGTCCAATAATTGACTTGTTTAAGTATACCATATTTACGTGCTAAAAAGATCACACTAACCTATGTTAATTGTAAATAAAAATAAATTTTAAATTATTTTTGCTATTCTATATTTTATATTTTATGTTTTATTTTTTAGATAATTAGAGTATTTTTTATTATTAAATTGGAATAGCTCTATTCCTCCATACCCTTCAAAAGTCATCAAGTATTACTTTTTTAATTTTTTTTTTCACGGACATTAAAAAAGGCCCATGGGGCCACGATTGAGCTGTGTTGAAAAAAAATACAGTGTCGTACATGTACGGATTATGTGTTATATTGGTCAGCTTTACTTTATATATAGTTCATATATGTTATGTTGAGCTAGTAAGTGTTTTGATTGAGAAATTAATGTATGATTTTGTTTTTTATGTTATTAGTTAATTTTTTACATGATATATATTTTTTTCATTTTATCAAAACATTTATTAAAAAAATAGTATAGGGTTTAAGATTATATACGTGATTATAATCCTAATTAAATTTCACCTGACACGTAATTATGTTTTTTATTGATCAAATTATTTTATTATAAGGTTAATAGATCAAATTATAGCAACAACTCTTTTTATCAAATAATTTTACTCTTTCTTTATTTTACTAAACTAACATCATTTAAAATTTATAAATATTATACTAATATTTCTTACCTAGTTCTAAGTTTAAAAATATTATACAGACATTTTTTTTCCAAATATTAACTGACATGCCTTGATAGAAATAAAAGTAATAATTAAAAAAAAATACTTGTATGATTATATGAAACTTTAAAAAATATTGATGTTTTTAAATTTACAAAAGAGTTAATAAAACTCAATTTTGTATCATGCAAAAATTTTTATTTTAAATATATTTATTAAAGAAATTATAAACTAAAATGGTATTCAATGAAAAGTATAATGATGGATGGTAACTTAAAATGTTGCATAGATTAATAATTTTTTTTTTTACTTTGAAATTCTTAACTACAATTTCACTATAGTTATCCGTGTTAATGAATGTATTTTTATGTTAAAATAAGAAAGTTTAATGTAAGTCACTAAAAGGTTTAGACTAAAATAATTAACTTAAAAATATTACATATTGTGGTGGTTATCACTACTATTGTTATTATTATTGTTGTTGCTGCTGTTATCATTGTGGTCATTGTTATTCTTTTGTCATTACTATCGCTGTTACTATTATTATTATTTTTACCACTATTGTTACAATCACTGTCAGCATTGTAGCTGCTGTTACTGCTACTACCACCATTGACCACAATAGTAAACTAATGATAAGTTATAGAGAAAAAAATATGTGATATTTTTAGTAAATCGTTTTAATTTGAGTGGTATATTTTAATCTACCTAAAACTGCTAAAGTTAAACCCTCTAACTCTCAAATAAAAATATCTTTTTCATCAGATACATTCTCTTTATATATATTTATATTCCAAAGTAATAGTCATTCTTAAGTCAAATTATGTTATTTGGAGGAAAAATGTTGGACGTCTGCAAGGTTGTTTATACTGTTTAATTGAACTCTTGGAAATGATGAATGTGTTATAAACTCTTTCCTGTGTATCGAGGTATTTTTTATATTTATCTTATATACACCTTTCTCATCTTGCACTTGATGTTTTTTAAAGAGACACCCTTGTACTTGTTGTTTTAGTTATCTTTCCTAATAATATATCTTTGGCATATATAAAAAAAAAGAGTCAAATGGGATTGTATTGCATCTTCTTTGGTAAGCAACTGTAACTGTTATATTTTGTGTGCCAACAGATGATGAATTTAGGAAATTTGTGGACAAAGTTCCAAGGGGTTGCAGAATCACAATAGTTTCAGATTGTTGCCACAGTGGTGGCCTAATAGAAGCAGCAAAGGAGCAAATAGGACACAGCACAAACGATGAAACCCAAAATTCACCCTCTCTATTTCCCTTCACAAACCTCTTCAATCGAAACATTGAACAAGAAAGTGAAGAAGCCATTGTGCAGAACCGCTATTTGCCTATTTCAACTCTCATAGACATACTTCCGGAAAAAAGTGACAACCATGACATACAAATTGGGAAACAAAGACACACCCTTTTGCACATGTTTGGGGAAGATGCAGGCCCCGGAGTTAAAAAGTTCACAAATTTAGTCACAAGCAAACAACATGGAGCAAGTGGTAGTGAGAGTGGAGGACACAGAGGTGTGGGGCTGGTGGGTGAACTTGCAGAACGATTTTTTGATCAAAAGATAAGTGAAGATTATGATGAGGAACATGTGGCGAAACGTGGTTGGAGCCAGAAAGATGAACATTGTGAACATGCTGCTGCATCAATTAAGAGAAGTGTTTTGGATTGTGGGGTTTTGTTGAGTGGTTGTCAGAGTGACCAAACTTATGGGGCTTTCAGCAATGTGATTCAGGGTATAATTGAAGAGACAAATGGTGCAGTTACAAATCGAGAACTTGTGTTGATGGCTAAGGTGATGCTTAAGAGGCACGGTTTTGCTCAGAAGCCTGGACTGTATTGCAGTGACAATAATGTTAATGCTCCTTTTATCTGCTGAATAGATGTACACAGTGGAAATTCTGTGGGGTTTCGAAGTATTTTTATGTTAATTTGAGACCATTAAAAAACATGTTCTTTGTTTATGATTTCAATGATAACATAAGGATTGTTTTTTGTGGATTACATGTATCCAGCCAGTATCTATCATATGTTAGTGGGTTTGGAGATGGTTGCTTCTGAGAAAATATTGAATTAGAGGAGTCAGTTAAGCAAGGAATGACAACTAAAAAGCACCTAAAATCTAGGTTGTTCGACCATTTTTGTCACATCACCATAGGTAAAGTAATTCGACGTTTTAACTTAAAATAGGTCAAAAATACATTTAAAAACATAAAGAATTATAATGAAAAAATCTATATTCTAATGGACAAAATAATATTTAGTCGGAACTAAAAGCTGAAAGTACATTTTGAATGATTTTTAATTGTTAATTCTAAAACTAAATTATAATTAACCACTTTTTGTTTTAAAATATAATTTCAATTTTGTTTTATATTTTTTATTTTAAAGTCAGTTTAATGGATTGTGTGTTAGTAGCATGTATTTATGTATTAAAATACATATATGTTTTTTTTTTTATCTTTCATATAAGAGTTAAAAATATTCTTAAGAAGTTTACAAGAATTCAGAAATTGTGAAAAACCAATTGAGTTAAACCTGTCGACTAAATACATACATTTTTACCGTACATATTCACCCTCCAACCTAAAATCTAAATTCGAATATGCCATTTATGTTTAGAAATATTTTTTCAATGTTTTTCATTAACCAACGTAAGTGACGATTCCTCTTGTATAAATTGTTGTAAATTATCGCTCAACATCTAATTCAATGATGTAGTATCCAATATAATTCAATTCCTTCCATACTCAGAAGATAATAAACATTTTAAGATTTTTTTAATAATATAACCATTTTAAGATGGGTGCTAAGAGTGTGTAGAGTTTATATTCTACCTTCCATATACACAAGTGATTGTAAAAAGACTTTGTAATTTTTTCCTATTCGAATAAAATTGGCAGCTACTCTATCTCAAATTTATTTTAGGTTGTCACATCATCCCATGATTAGAAAAAAAGAATCCACATATAACTCATTTTTAAAACATAAAAGATAAAAAGACACAGTTTTTCTAGGTATTAAAAATGAATATTTCCTTCTTATTTACATGTAATATCCCACAATGCTTTTCCGCTGTAGTGTATTGTGTACTTGTGCATAAGCCCCTTTATTATATGCGTATTTCTCCGCGTTTGAAAAAAATAACTTTGTAAAATTAATTTTAACTGGCTTTCGAACGAGATTTAATTTTTTTATTATAAAAATAAGTTAGAAGTATAAATATTATTTAATATAGTTGATAAACAGTTTTACTCCTTTAACATGTGATGTTATTGTCCACTGATAAGTATTTGTTAGAATCATATGTTGGAATTATTCCAAGTTATTTAACATAGAATTAATAATCAAGTTTTTATATAATTTTTTTAAAGATAAAGGTTAGTTA
This sequence comes from Psophocarpus tetragonolobus, assembly GCA_037954015.1. Lineage (NCBI taxonomy): Eukaryota > Viridiplantae > Streptophyta > Magnoliopsida > Fabales > Fabaceae > Psophocarpus > Psophocarpus tetragonolobus. The sequence goes on from CM075690.1 coordinate 78,641,338, forward strand.
TTAATTTCTTAGTTTTGTCAACTATTAAGTTAATATTATAATTTTAAGTTTTATATAATAGATTTTATAGATTTATAAAAATGAATTCTTTTTAGAATCTCTCATGTGTTATTCGCACACTATAAAGTTTAATGTAATAACATTCTCACCTTGTTTTACCTATATTTATGATGTATACTCTGGATCAACTGATTTAAAATATACATTTTAAAATGCTTTAAATTAGTTGATTTAGAATGTCTTAAAATGTATATTTTAGATCAATTGATTTGAAATACATCATGATAATTCCAAATCAGGTGATCAAGAATGCAATAGTAAGACATGACCAATTTTATTTTGGATGAACCAATCTAGAACACAAAATAATTAATATTTCAGAGCAATTGATCCAAAATATGAATATGATATTATAGTTCTAAATGAGTCAATTTAAATGCTAGTTGTGTACAAATCCGAATATACCTATGCAAAATTAAAATAGGTAGGTGTTGTTACAAGTTCGAATTAACTCATATAGAATATACATTTTAAGGTATTCTAAATCAATTGCTTTGAAACACCTTAAAATATATATTTTGAATCCGTTAATCCAAAATATACACCCTAAACGTAAGTTAAAATAAGGTGATGGTATGTTGGAGTTTTGTAGATTATTTTGAACACGGTAGAGGTGTGAATAGCAAATAAGAGAATGTTAAAAGAAACTACCTAAAAAAATGGGTCATCTGACTCAATGCATTGAGTCAAACTCCAAAAATGGATAAGGTTGATCCATATTTAATATAAAAGACATTTTTTCTATTCTAGATAAATCCTCTGATTTGTAAAATTGATCAAAATAGGTTCATTTTTCTTTTTCTTGTACAAATTTATATAAATTTAAAAGAAAAAAAATTAAATAATGTTAAATCCAAATAATTCTAATTCTATATAACTTAAGTTTTTCAAGTACAAACTAGTTTTATAGATCTTAGAAGTGGACCCATTTAAGTTTTATTCTATATAAACCTGAATCTCTTATATTTAGTCCGACTCATTTCATCCAAGCAACTATTGACCTATCAAAATCTAACCCATTTTAAAAACTCTAGACCTCGTTCGAGGTGATTTTCGGTTTCTAGTTTTAAAATTTATAAAAACTAAAATTAGTTTTGATTTTTAGTTTTCAAATTTTTAAAAACAACATGTTTTTTGTTTCCAAATTTAAAATATTATTTTTAAATCTTAACCAAAACACTAGTTAGAGGTAGTGGTCGAGATAGTCATTGAAGGTGGCAGTCGGTGATTGGCGATCGAAGGTGGTGATCGGAGGTAGTGGTTGGTGACTGGTGGTCGAAGGTAATGGTCGGTGACTGATGATTAAAGGTGGAGGTCAATGATCGCCGTCAAAGGTGACGACTAGTAATCCCTGGTTGGAGGTGGCAGCCAGGGATCGTCGATTAGAAATGGTGAATGGTGATCATCGGTTGAAGATGGTGACTGGTGACCGTTGGTCAGAGGTGGTAGCCAGTGACCGCCGGTCAGAGGTGGTGACCAGTGATCGCCGGTTGTAGGTGGCGATCGATGACCATCAATCGGAGGTGACGACCGATGATTGTTGGTCAGAGGTGGGAGCTAGTGACCGCTAGTCAGAAGTTGCAGTCGATGACCATTAGATAGAGATGATAGTCCGTGATGTCTGGTTAAAGGTTGCGATCAATGACTTTTAGTCAAAGGTGACAACTGGTGACCGCTGGTATAGTCAATAATGACAAGTGACGTCAAGTAATAAACTTAAATAAAAACAGAAACAAAAATCTAAAAACAAAATTATATTATTTTTGAAATTGAATAAAAATTGTTTAAAAAATAAATAAAAAACCAAAATAAAACTATTTTTATCTAACATGTATATGTTTTCAAACAGAATCACCCGAGGGCCCTAGATTTTATCCGCACCCTTTCATACGCAAGATCATTGGAGCTGAAATTGAAAGGCCCCTCATATTTTCGGCACAGGGTTCTTCAGGCCCTAGATTAAGCCACAAGAGGAATACAATTTGTGCAAATTCCACAAGCAAACTAAAGTGCCCAGGAATCCAATTCCCCTAATTTTTTTTTTCTTTATTCCCTCCATATCCATCACCTTTATTTTGCTTACAATTAGTATATAATTTTCTTGGAGAATCATCGCTTCAGCACCTTCATGATCGTTTCCTATATTTTTTGTTCTTATCTTCACTAACATCAATTTGTTCTATACATATACACCTCTAATTCAGCCTTGGAGCAACCTAGTTGAAGATGCCATGGGGAACTACTTTGGCAAAACTAGAAAGCGTGGCACTCCAAGGCCCACTAACGATAAAAGAAGTGGTGGAAGAATCTATACTACCGTGACCCCTAGAGGTTTACCACCCAATTTTCCACCACTGTTGTATCCAACTCTTGAACCTCCACCACTACAGTTACCGTCGCCGCCACAATCATCTTCGTCGCCGCCACAATTTACTTTCAAGAAAACTAGTTTTGGGAGATCCGATAGCTCTAAACAAAGCTCTTCAGACATGAACAAGAAGTATGGCTTGATTCGTGATAACTTCTCTACCCTTGAACAGGTGTGTATTACTTTTTTTTCCAAATTCTTCTTTTTTCCCCTTAATTTTATTACCAGATAAATCTCCAAATTTTTAAACATACACTAAAAAATTCTTTTTTATCATAAAAAAATCAACCACATATTAAAGAATTACAAATGATCACGTACGTTAGACTCATTGACTAATTAGAGGAATTCTGTGGCAACTTCTTAAATTTAAGTTTTTAAAATTATTATCGAGAAGTTCTCCCCTAAGCGCTTTTTCAATCTCGAAACATGTTGTACCAGAATCTTAAAATAAATTAAGTAACTTTATTAACTAATCATGAGTCAGTTATTAAAAAAAAATTAATTAGTATATTAGATTAATCAAAAACTCTTTATTTATATCACATTTAAAATATATTAATAGATAAAATCAACTAAAACTTACCATCACAAATTTTATTTATATTACATTTAAAATATATTAATCAATAAAATTAATAAAAACTTACTATAAATAAAAAATTATGATTAAATATTAATATATTTTTTTTAAAAAAAAATATTTTTTTAAAAATTATTTTTAAAATTATATAAAATATTATTTGCACTCAAGAAAATTTAAAAAAGTAGCAATAATTCAAACTAAAGGACAAAAAATTAACATATTCAAATACTACATAATACTTATGAAGTTATATTTAGTGAAATTAATTTTATTAAAGTTTTAATTACCGCTATTATATATGAATTAAAAACCTAAAATTTAACTCCAAAAACATCACAAGTTGAAAAATAATTATACATATTTTCTCGTAAATTTATTAAAACAATTAAATATGAGCGATTTTATTCAGTAATATACGGATTAAACATGTCAAAAATCAAACTAAATCACACTGTTTGAAATAATCCAAAATTAAGTGAGTATTTAAAAATAGTGAAATTTTTTAAGTAAATAATTGTAACTTTTATATCAATAAAAAAATTAAATGTAAAAGCTTTTATAGCATATATCCAAACATGAGGTGCATGTTTTTTTTTTTTCAATTTGATTTTTAATATATCATCTAGACTCAAACTTAAAAATCTAGTTATGGATTTAGTAATTTTAAGATTTGATAATTTTGGTTACTTTAGTTTATTTTAAATTATTATAATAGTTAGAATTTTTTATAATAAATAAAAATTTTAGATTATTATAATAAATTAAAATCATTAAAATTACCAAACCTAAATCCAAATCCTGCTTATAACGTTCACTTGCAGTGTTTCTTAAGATATGTATTAACTGGTTACTGTCATTACTCATCGGTTATAAGTTGTTTGATTTGGCGTTTCGTTTGAAGTGTCAATGTTACGAGACAGAAGAGTCAGTGTGAATAGTACTTTGAAATTCGGAATTTTATTCAAATGCAACCGGTTATTTTCCTTTCAGACATCTTCTCTGAATTTTCAGGAGTTAAATTATTCATAAAACATCTTTATAATATTGTTTATTTGTTTTACATATTTTCTATTATATTTCTTTTTTCTCTTCTTATAGTTTTATTTATATTTTAGTATAGAAGAAGTAATAAAAATATAATATTTGTTTTAGAAAATTATGCAAGTCTAGCCCCAACCAACACGGGAGCATCTCACGTGGTTATCAAATTCTGTCAGTTTAATTGTCTTCCATGTTTATTTTGTATTATTATTTTTTGGAAAAATACAATACAATTAGGATTAATAATAAAACTACTTTACATATACAATTATACAAATAGATAAACAGTTTTGAAATTGCATATATTCTTATTAGTTTATTTACATATATAATGTCTGTTCGAATTTTACTTTTTCAAAACAAATAAAGGTCTATAAAAGTGACTTAAGTTTATAAAGGAAACTTTGAATACATCATGTTTTCTTATTTTATACAGTTTACGTCAAAGAAGTTTTTTTTTTTCCGAAGCACTTTAGAGCATGAATAGCATATGATGATTGAGTAGAAATGGATGCAAAAACAAATTTTTTTTTTTAAAAGTAAAATGTTAATTATTAATAATTTAATACTTTAGTTTTTTATTAGTGAAAAAATTCAAAATAATACATCTTCATTTTTTCTTTTTTCCACCTGTAGACTTTATCAATAAACCAATTTATAGTTTTTGAAAAGAAAATTATAAATTAAATTATTATAATTATAAAATTATTTATGTATTTATTAATTGTTTTTAATATTTTTATATTATTTTAGTATACCTAAAGTTTTACATAATTTAAAAACCCTTTTATCCTTTTATTTTTAACCCACTGACATATTCTTTCAAGACAAAATCGCATGATGAAGTCATTGAATCTTAAAACAGATAATACTTGGATACAATAACCATAACAATTAGTGAAACATTGGCCCCAGAAGAAGGATCCAAGTCACTTTCTCGTCCTATATTCTTGATTGGGGACAAGTTCTAATAGATTTAAATTTAAAGTTCAACCTAACTTAAAAGTCTTTTCATGGCAAAACAGCGATGAAGCTAGAGAAATTTGAATATGGACAATAACTTATTTTTATTTAATATAATTTTTTTATCTATTAAATACATTTTTTTTCTATACTTTTATCATCATCTTATATTTTTTCTTTATTTTTTGACTTATTCACTTTATTTTGTTCTATTTTTATCATAACCAAGCTCGAAGATGGTGGAAAAAGTGATGTTTACGCGTTTTCTGACCTCTACATGTGAAGTGTAACTACCTCATTGATGAATGAAAAGTAAAAGTAATTTTTGAAATTGAAACTTAGGTCAGAATGATAAGTTTGGTCAGAAGATCATACCGTGGATGAAAAGGAAAATATGATAATTAAATAAAAGAGAAAGGACATAGAAGTATCCTACCATTATAGCATAACAATGTGAACCCAAAAAAAAATAATGGGTGCAGAGTAGGATAGTGTACTCATCTAACAAGTAAGACTAGGATTATAAATTAATATTTTATTAAAATGTGACGTGGACAAGTATCAAACATTATCTATATCCGCATAATACATTTTATGATATTTTATCAAGTTAAAGACTTGATATTTAAGAATTGTTTTATTTTTAATACTTTCATGTAACACGTATATTACTTTTTTACAACAAATTATAATAACAATTCTCAAGTTTTATCAAATTATATATAATTTTATTGCTTTATTTTTTATGTTATTTTTTAAATTTAAAAATATTATATTAATTAATATTTATGATATATTTGAAAATATTCATTAATACTCCAAGTACAAAAATAATAATTAAGAAAACTTGTGTAATGATATATTTTATAGATGATATTTTAGTTTAGTTTTACTTTTAACCGATACTCCTTTTTATTGATTTTTCGTTATTAATATGAGCATTATTATAGTATTCATGTTTTATTATTTGTAGAACCAACGCATAATGTGTTTGCTTTTTAGGTCAATGCACAACGAGTCAAGCCGTAGACTTAAGGTCAAATTAACAACTCTATCACGAATAGTTGACTTAATTAAGTGTAAAACTTAGAATAAATTATACTAACATTTTTGAAAAAAAAAAGTTTCTATGATTACGTTGACATTAGAACTTTTTAAAATTTTTATACAAATTTTGTTTTTTTATTTTAAAAAATTACAGTTATATATATTCCTTTATACGTTATACATGTAAGAGTAAAAAGAAACAAATAGTGTAAGTGAAATATGAATTTTTTTTTTAAATGTTGGTCTTTATCTTATCCATAGTTTCAAAAGTGTTAGGTGTACTGTTTTTTAATTGAAATTAAAGTTTTATCACGTGATAACATCACACAATTACTTGGAATCATAAGTATATTTTATCGATAAAATAAAAATTAATATTTATTTAAAAATAAAAATTATACACTAATATTTAATTATAATTTATTTAATAAATTTATTGATTTTACTAATTAATACTTTATAAATTGTAAGTGAACGATAATATGAAATTTTTTAACAGAACAAATTTATAGATATTAACTTCACAAAAAAAAGATGTTATTAACTAAAATGTTGAGATAGAAAAAACTAGTAAGAATATAAATACTAAAGTTGTTCAAATGTCTATAAAAGTCGATGGATAATATTTTCTTTTTAAATATGGTTATGGAATCAAGAAGTGATAGTGCTTTTTCAATCATGGTATAGTTTTATTAATTAATAATTTTAGGTGTTTTTAATGTGAGTTTTTTTCTATGTTATAAAAATCGGATAGGACTGATTAATTTGACTAGAAAATTGTGAATCGATTTAGCAATCAGTTCGATCAATTCTGAAAAGCTGTGAAGAAAAAATCGATATTAAAACTGAAAAATTGGTCCAAAACCGGTAAAATTAGTGGTTTGATTAGTTTGTATTTTTTATTTTTGAAAAATTTTAGATTTTGCTAAATACAACTCGTTTTCCTAAATCAACCAATTTTAATTAAAAAATTAATAAAATGGAGTTTAACTTAGCAATATGAAATTATTTTTTTCCTTTTATAATTACAACCTTAATACAATTTTTCTTTTATAATCTTAATTATTATATTACATTAATAATAAAAATACTATTTTATTAAAATTGATTCAATCACTAGTTCAATAATAGTTGAACCAATGAATCGTGAATTAGTATCTTCATCAGTTTTATTATCGGTTTGATGTTAAAAACATAACTTTGTTTTTTTAACTAGATGATATTTAAATCCGTGAATACTAGAAAAAAAGTTTGATAAACTGAAAAAAAATAAAAATAGAAGGTATATAGATATTCAAATTTCAGCAATTTCAATGAAGCTTGTTCATTGTGTAAATGATGGCAAGAATGAACCTCTATGACCACACAGTGATCCCCCACTGTGATTCTCACTTCTAAGAATTATTGCATGTTACACATGTGCAAGTCAAGAGTCAGTCTTAAACATATAACTGAGACACTCTTTTCCATCTTTGACAAACGTAATGTAGGGGCTAAAAATAAAAGGGTGCTTATGGTGTTGCATCATTTGATTTGTCATAAGAAAGAAAAAGAAAAAAAGAAAAGCTAAGTGGCCTTGCTTTCTTTCCATTAATGATTCCTAACTACTTTTCTAATCTAAAGCATGTTTGATGCTTGAGCAATGAGCATTAGTATGAGGTACCTACCACTCATAGCATGCAGAGGTGGTGCAACAAAATCTTCAAGAAATGATTCAAAACCAATTAATATCATGGTTTTCAAATATCAACTCCCTAAGCTATAACTTTCTTCCACCTTAATGGCCTCCATTGTCTCAAAGTCACTTCAGGAGATGCAGAGTCAGAAACAGAGAGGACTATATTGATGTTGTCATCATTGATGTTGAAGGAGGAACCTGAGAATTTTTGGCACTTTAACCGAACCTTCATAATTAGCAATAACTAATGAGTAATTTATCTCAATAATATATTCTTCAATGCCCATAAAATAAAATAAAGAAAAAATATGCTTTTAGTCACTATATTTTTTGTTGAAGATCTATGTTCCTATACTTTTATATCGATAAATTTAGTCTTCAAACTTTAAAAAATCACGTAAATATAAATTAATCATGTTTTTTAAGTTAAAAAATATTAAATTCACATAAGTTTTTAAAATTTAATAATCAAATTTATGATATGAAAATGTAAAAACTTAGACCAAGTATGACCCAAAGTATGGGACTAGCTAGAAACAAATATTCCCCAAAATAAATATATGTATTCTTGAAGTCTACTTTTGAAAAGCACCTAACGGCCAATTAGGCTTTTATTAAATTTGTTGAAAAAAATCTTGGTTGAAGCATTGTTTGGAAACAAGAATAATCCTTGCTGGAACTATGTAAAAGTTAAAATTAAGAGGGGAAAAAAGGATGCCTCATTAAAGGTTAGCTCTTTCACTTTACATTTAAAAATTTCTTAATGCTTACAATGAAGCTGATTCTTCAAATCACAGCTAGACATGAACTTTTCTTATCACACTAAGCAAATAAGAGTTACAAAACTAGTAGTTATGTCATTGAATAATGAATTGTAAGCTACCATGTTATTGCAAAGTGCATTGTGAAGTGAATTTCATGAAAATTTTGTTTTCATTTTTAACTTGTGCAGGTGACAACAGCCTTGAGGAAAGAAGGATTAGAATCATCAAATCTCATTCTTGGAATTGATTTTACAAAGAGCAATGAGTGGACTGGTAAGTGGTAGTACATGACATCAGCTAGACCAAATTTATACTCTCCTATCTGTGAACAAGTGTTAACTAAGTGATTCGATCTATGGTCCAACGTAACCCATATAAGATATCATGAATAAAGCATGGTTTTAGAGCTAAAAAATTGGCCAAAGATGGCTTGGTGATAATAAAACATGTTTTTTGGTTTTGGTCACAATTTCTTTAATTTATGAAATGATTTGTTTCTGACTATTCACCTTTCATGTTTTTATTGAAGGCAGAATCTCATTCAATAAAAGAAGCCTGCATGCTATTGGAAGCACACCTAACCCTTATGAGAAGGCCATTACCATTATTGGCAAGACTTTGGCTCCCTTTGATGATGATAACTTGATTCCATGCTTTGGCTTTGGTGATTGTAAGGCCTAACTCTTAAAGCAGAACTTGTATAAAACAAAGCACTAGTACTTGTCTCAGTTTAACATATGCTTCAATTTTAATCATCATGCAGCTACTACCCATGATCAAGAAGTGTTTAGCTTTCACAGTGATCATTCACCTTGTCAGGGCTTTGAGGAAGTCTTGGCTTGTTATCAGAAAATAGTTCCGAACTTGAAACTTTCAGGTCATTGTGGTGTTCTTATTGCAATAGTAGTTCTATTTGCTATAACTGCTTTTGGGTTGGAAAACTTCTTGGATTTTTAGGATTGGCTACCAGTTAATATATTAGAATGCAGAATTTTTTATCTAAAAGTTACTTCATGCTATCATATAATTTTCTCCACTTATATAGTTTATTTTGACATTATTATTTTTAGAGTTTTTGAAGATTTTTTTTCAACACTTTTAGATTTAAATAATATTTTGGTTCCTGATAATTAAATGTTATCTTTTTAGTCTTGGTCCTTTAAAGTTTTTTCTTTTAATTTGGTCATTTGAATAGTTTTTGTTTGATTTTAGTTCTTCTTGTCAAACAACAGTTTTACTTTAGGTATTAGTTTCAAACAACAATATTAATTAAACAATTTTTGTAATACAAGAACTTAACATGTTATAAAGGAGTAGGAAAGGATAGTCTTATATAATATTTTAAGATAAATTGTAATTTTTATATTTTATATGTTCAAAAACAGTTTCTAACATCAAACAAACTTATAAGTGATTAAAAACCATATTTATCTAAAAATATTCACATGAGATTGAATTGCTAACAACTTACCATGTTTCTGAAAAGTAGAAACTAAAACCAAATAAAAAATTATTTAAAGATCATTTTTTTAAAAAAAAGGACCAAATAAATTTTAAAAAAAACAACAACATTATTTTCCCTAAAAAAAAAAGAGTTCATTAAACTATACTTCATAAACCAAATTTTAAGTAATTATGAGAGAAGGAAACATAATTTAAGTTTTATTTTAACTAGATAAGAATCATGACTGAAGGAATATTTGCATTTTGTTTGAAGGGCCAACTTCTTATGCTCCGGTGATTGAGGCTGCTATAGACATAGTTGAGAAAAACCGTGGCCAATTCCATGTGTTGGTAATTGTTGCTGATGGCCAGGTATATATAAAATTAATGTTACCTTCATATGTGTTTACATTCAAGTATGTTAAATCTTATCTTAATTATTCGTATAAATGTGCTTGTTTTTCTAAGGTTACAAGAAGTGTGGACACTGGAGATGGAGAACTCAGCCCTCAAGAACAGAAGACGATTAAAGCAATCGTTGATGCAAGGTAGGCTATATGGCTTAATTAACGTTATTGTTTCTAATAATTGAAGTAAAAATTCTCCCATGCAATCGGCATTTGCATGTACACAATTCAATATAAATCTAACATAAAAAAACACAATGAAAATAAAAGCAAAGGCTATGGTGGTTTTTTAGTAAATTACTTTTACCTACTTTTTCATTTGATTTTCAAACATACATTATGTTTGGGACAGATTAAATCCCATTATTTATATTATTTTTTTTCAAGAAAAAATTTGTTTGTAAAATAATTTGGATAACAAAACTTAAATTTGTGAGAAAATTTTGTTTAAAATAAATTATTTTTATAATTTAAATATTTATATCTTATTATTATTTTTAATATTTTCCAGCTGTTATATTATTTTGAAATTTGATTTTGTTGTTACATCAAAATGAAATTAATTATTTTAATATTATATGTTACTAAATTGGACCAAACAAAATTTATTTTAATTATAATTAATTTATAATATCAATTATACCTATAATCAATTACTTATTTAATATGAGTTTTTCAGTTATTTAAACGCAAGTTAATTATGAAAAGAGAGGGGAGTTAATTGTAAAACAAAGAACTATTGCATGCATCTTAATATCTTATTAATTATCATTTATATATGATCTATTTTTCTATTTGAATTTCTGATACCAGTGCATATCCCCTTGCGATAGTTCTGGTTGGAGTTGGTGATGGACCCTGGGAAGACATGAGAAAGTTTGATGATAGGATACCTGCACGTGATTATGACAATTTTCAGGTATAGCAATAGATATTACCAGCACAATTGAATGCATAATTAGGTTATTAAGTTTATAAACAATTTTTAATTAAATCTGGGTAGGATTTTTTGGTCAAAATAAAAATATCTTAATAAAGTATTAGAAGAACCATATATAAATACATGTAAAATTGTTAAGTATACAATCATTCAACACCAACAAAACAAAATGTAAAAAAATTATCAATTCAATTTTACAAAAGATAAATAAATGCTTTTACATGCTAAAATGAAAGTGAAAAAGATTAAAAAAAAAAAAGTACACCACATTTCTGTGATCAAACCCACATAGCTGTGGTTGAAAGCGGCAAATAATAAACATATCCAAAAACAATACACAATACACACCACATTGTCATAATTACCAGGTGGTTGTGGTCAACATAGCATAAATAAAGACCCCTTCAGGAACTCAAACAACAGTAACCCACACATGTGTAGATGATTACTTTAAGATTTCGTTAAAGATAACAAATTAATGAAATAAATTCTCATATAAAACAAAGGTTGATGAAGGACATATTTGAATCTAAAAAAAAAAAAAAAGAGTAAACCTTTAAAATGGTTGCAGAAATATATTAAAAATGATTGATAGGTCTATGACTTTATATAACCTTTAAACATACTAGTTTCTGATTTTTTTTTTTAATATTAAGAAACCTTTAAAATATTCTTGAAAGATATCAGAGATGATTGATAAGTCTCATTTTTAACATGTTAGTTCCCAAATGTTTTTAACTTTATGTACATTACTCCTTAAAATATAAATACCACTTAATTATTTTCAAATAATCTAGGCATCTCGTGATTGATTAAGAAAAAAAAAAGTAATAATGTTTTTACATTATTGTGTAGAACCTTTATTACAAATTACCTTTGAAGGTTATAGAAACTGGCAACTGGATGACACTAACTATTTTACAATACTCATGTATCATCATTAATTAAATAACACAAGTTTTTGATGATTTGAATATTGAAGCACATTTCCCTTTTGATGCAGTTTGTTAATTTCACAGAAATAATGTCCAGAAACACAAGCCCCTCCGAGAAAGAAGCAGCTTTTGCTCTGGCTGCTCTCATGGAGATCCCTTTCCAATATAAAGCAACCATGGAATTTGGAATACTAGGGTATCATCCTAATTATCTTTTACTTTTACTATATGAAAACTGAAAAAGTGAAGATCTGTATTCATTCTGTTGATACATGTACTTTTCTTTCAAGCCGGTTGTTTATGGAGTACATTATTACAACTGTAAAAACTTCAAAATAGGACAGGTTCAGTGAACTAATTCATGGTTCCATGGGCCTAAAGAATCCGTAAAACTGAACATAAATGGATTTACTTAATTTGTAGGGTTAAATTGAACTTCAAAAAGTTATATGCAGGACTTATTTGGTTGAAATTATTTTACTTTTTTTACTTTTTTGAAATTGAAGCAAGTAAAAGAAAAATGAACCAATTTGGTTTATTGAACTAAAAAAAAAGACAACACATATGATTACCACATGGTTAGACTAATGACTTGTTTTGATAGTTCTACGAAATTGATTTTAAAAAAGAAAAATGATGTTTCTAAAGTTGCTGATAAAATTTCCTGGTTTATGCTTGATGACTTGATATATGTTTGGGGCATGTTTGTGTGCGTGTGTGTGTTTTGGACAATAGGCGTGTAACAGGAAGAGCAAAGAGAATAGTTCCAAAACCTCCTCCTATTCCTTATTCTAGACCCGTTCCACCACCAGCACGTGTACCCAGCAATACAACAGCATCCAATGCAGATGATCAAAACCAAGCCGTATGTATTACTGTAACATTCACTCTGCTTCAGTATATATCATTAATATCTTATCTACCACACCTTTGCTCACACAAAAATAAAAAAAAAGTATGTTTGAGTAATTATTTTTCCCTAATACTTCTAGAAAAAAAACATCAAAACATTTTTTTAAAATGATGTGGAGTTTCAACAAGCTTATTTTTTAAAAAAAATTAACACCTTCTAAAAAAATTATATGAAAAAATTTTACATAGTTTGAAATAAATTGCACATCTTTTAAAAAAAATATTTGTATTTTTTTTGGTTCTAGAAAAGCTTATTCAATCCTACAAAGACAGAAAAGTTTTTGAGAGTTTTTCTTAAAAAAAAGTTCAATACTTCTATTTTTCTTTTCAAAAATTGTTTAATTTGTCCCAAACAAATTCTTAATCTAGTCTTTTCATCGCTATAATTTGAAAATTTTTTAACGAGGAAAAGAGTGTAGGCATTATTAAATTCTAGGGGAAGTTTACAGTGTCTTTTTAATTTTATGAGTCTTGGTACTTTTATTCTTTTAACTAATAGAATTACAAGTTTTGTATATATCATTATTTTTATAAATTTAAATAAATAAATAAATTATTATCTATGAATTTATTTCGCTTAATATGTTTTCCTTATAAAAGAATGTTAGATAAATTCAACAAACAAAATTAACAAAAATACACTAGATTTCCCTTAAGCACGAATTTAAGATTCTCTTTCAAAACAGCTATGTGAAATGATGTGACAGGCTTGGCTTGCCTAAAACTGATTTTACAAAAATTTGAACAAATGAATCAATACTTACAAAATTAAGGGAGCACAGGCAATTTCCCCTAAATCCTAACCCTGTTTTAAACCAAAATTCGCTTTTCACTTTTACAAATTGGAAAAGAATTTGAATTCAAATATGTGAAAACAGTTCGGTGTTCTTATAAACTATTTATAAAATAAAAATAACATGAAATATTTTCTTAAACTAAACAGCTATCAAGATTTACATTTATCTAACATCTTTGGAGGTTCTTTTGGATTTATTTGGTATACTAATAATTCAATTATACAGGTTTGTCCTGTTTGTTTGACCAATGCAAAAGACTTGGCCTTTGGATGTGGACACATGGTGAGTTAGTTTGCATCATTAAATTCAATAACTTGCTGAACTGAATTCTAAACAGTGTGAACTGTTTTCCATAAACACATTTTTAATTTTATAAATTACTATTTAGTTCCGTTTGAGCTATTCAGTTTAAGAACAGTTTGATTTGTTAAAACTAAATACAACAACAGTTTAATTTTCAGCTTTTGACTTAAAATAGTTCAATCTTTTAGTACATTTTAATTCAGTTTTTTTTTTTTTTGCCGAGCACTAAAATTAAAGTCTCATTCCTCTTATTTTTGTTGATTGCTTTGCATTATATCTTAATTACCATTAATATTTTGGAACGCAGACTTGCAGAGAATGTGGACACAAGTTAACCAATTGTCCAATGTGCCGAGAGAAAATCACTACTCGTCTTAGGGTGTATAGTGGGTGATTGTAATCAATCAAAATCGTGCACATTAATTACATAGCTAGTTTGCTTAAGATAAATTTCTCAATAGGGTAGAAAGTGTGATCAAGAGTCCAAAAATGAACATGAATTCATTGTGAAAAAAGATAACTTGTCTCTGTTGGGATATTTCAAGAGTGGAGATGAATTGCATGTGCAAGTTTCTATACATGTGGTTCATGTGGATGTGTTTGAAGTTGTATATTAATTAGTACTATAAAGCTGCACATAATGTCATATTTATTCCTTGTATATGTGTTCTGTGGTTTGCTTTTAAATTTTAATTAAGATGTTAAATTGATATTTAGATTTGCTTTGCCACAAAAAACCAACCAAGAAAAAGGAGGGTCAAGAAAAGTATCGCAAAGAGAATTGGGGATGGGAAAAGTGTAAAATGATGAAAATATAAAGTAGTTTTCTGAATTATACTGTACTAGACACAAATTATAGTATGTCAATCATGCTATTGAATTAATAGAATGAATATGAATGTGTACCTGAATTGGCATTCATATCCATGAGCACTATTGAACAGAACTCTAGAGGTTCTTCTGTCTACCTTCTGAAGGGTTATTGTAGAGAACAATTCTCATGTGTAAATTTGCTTAATGGGATGGCAAATTTATAACCCCCCAGGGTAGTCAGGGACCTCTGTTAATTGGGCTTTTTATCTGATTGACCTAACCCATCACAGAGTCAATCTCACTGTAATCCCAGTTAAATAACCATATTGATATTTTAAGATATTATCGGTTAAAGATAAATAACCATATTGATATTATGATCATATCTAATATTGTCGGTTAATGATAATTAGATATTGCTTGATACTAATCCACAATTAATTTCAACATTCTCCCACTTGGATAGTGTCAATCAATAATCAACATACAAATCATTAAACTAAAACGACAATTGCCGATATCATATATTAATTAACAATATGAAAAATATGAGCAACAAAATAAATATCCGATAGGGATATTAATCAATTGCATGTAAATAATATTTTTCATAGATGTATGGCATAATGCAGTTCCATAAATGACACTACAATGGTCCAAGCATAAATAAAATGCTAATAAGAAACATGAACAAAATGACGTCAACTAGAGCATATCTCTTAAAGAAAATAGAAAATCAGACTCCCACTAACTTAATACATCAAAAAAGGCCTTGACTAAACCCATGTGAGTTACATGAATAAGAAAAATTCCAACAGTTAAGGCCTTAGTCAGTGGATCTGCTAACATCTCCTCAGAATCAATGTTTTCAATCCGAGTGTGAAAACTTTGAATTTGCTCTCTAACAAATTGATACTTGATATCAAAATGTTTTGAACGAGTAGAGCTTTTGTTGTTTCGAGAGAAACTCACAGCAGCAGTATTGTCACAGTAAATCACAAGTGGCCTGGAAATGCTTTCAACTATGTGAAAGTCAGATATCAATTTCTTAAGCCACATGGCCTGGCGAGTGGCCTCAAAACAAGCAACATACTCTGCTTCCATGGTAGAGGTAGCTGTAAGAGACTGTTTAACGCTCTTCCAAGAGATAGCTCCTCCTGCCATCATAAAAATAAAGCCAGAAGTAGATCTACGATCATCAGGGCAACCCGCAAAATCAGAATCAGAATAGCCAGTGACTTGAAGTTGATCAGACTTCATAAAAGTCAACATATGATCCTTGGTTCCCTGTAAATATCGCATGACCCTTTTAACGGCTTTCCAATGACCCAAACCTGGGTCGCTCAAATATCTGCCTAAGGCATTGACGATGAAAGCAATGTCAGGACGAGTACAGACTTGAGCATACATCAAACTGCCAACAGCGGAAGCGTATGGAATTTTCTTCATAGCATCCACTTCTTCATCATTATGAGGACATTGTTTGTTAGATAATTTGTCACCACGTTGCACAGGTGCAGCACATGGGGAGCAAGCATTCATGTTGAACTTCTTGAGAATCTTCTCGATATATCCCTTTTGAGACAATCCAACTATGCCATGTGACCTATCACGAATAATTTGGATGCCTAGAACAACAGAAGCTTCACCAAGGTCTTTCATATCAAAATGTCTGCACAACATTGATTTTGTCTCAACCAATAGGTTCATACAACTACTAGCAAGGAGAATGTCATCGACATATAATACGAGAATGATGAAATCACTCCCACTAGTCTTCAAGTAAATGCACTGGTCTGCAACATTTTCCTTGAAATTGTAAGTAGTGACAACCTGGTCGAATTTTAAATACCATTGCCTAGATGCTTGTTTCAGTCCATAAATGGACCTTTTAAGTTTACACACCAAATGCTCATTGCCTGCTTCAACAAAACCATCAGGTTGAACCATGTAGACATCTTCAGCAAGATCGCCATTCAGAAAAGCTGTCTTTACATCCATCTGGTGTAGCTCTAGGTCAAAATGAGCAACTAAAGCCATGACAACTCGGAGTGCGTCCTTCGTTGAAACTGGTGAAAAGGTTTCTTTGTAGTCAACACCTTCCCGTTGACTATAACCTTTAGCCACCAATCGAGCCTTATACCTGTCAACCTTTCCATCTGGAGTACGTTTTGTCTTAAAGACCCATTTAGATCCAACAGGCTTACAACCTGCTGGTAAGTCCACAAGATCCCAAACATTATTATGAGACATGGAAGACAATTCATCATGCATAGCTTTTAGCCAGTCAGAAGCATGAGAACTAGAAAGTGCTTCCTGATATGTAATGGGATCGTCATCATCATGTGGATCATATTCGTGCTCCTGAAGGTATACAACATAGTCATTTGGTATAGAAGGTCGGCGTATTCTCTGAGATCGTCTTAATAGGGGCACAAGTTGTTGATCAAGTTGTTGATCATTGAGTTGTGGTTCATCAACATGCCTCTCAACAATTTGTTCATCTGTGTGAACCATTGGGATTGAGATGTCTGTAGGAAGAGAATAAGATGGTAATGGAAGCATGGTTCGATCTTCTCTGAAGGTCATCATTCGAGGTGCGTAACTCCCACTGTCCAAATCGTCCTCAAAGAAAACTGCTCGGTCAGATTCAATAACTCGTGTAGAGTGAGAAGGACAATAAAATCTGCATCCTCTCGAACCGATGCAGTAGCCAATGAAATGACCGCTAATAGTTTTGAGATCAAGTTTCTTTTGTTTAGGGTTATAAGGTCTTACTTCTGCCTTACAACCCCATACATGGAAATGTCTCAAACTCGGCTTTCTACCAGTCATTAGCTCAAAAGGAGTTTTGGGCACAGATTTGCTAGGTACCTGATTAAGAATGTACATAGCAGTTCGCAAGGCATCTCCTCAAAGAAATTCTGGCAGAGATGAATGTGATAACATACATCTTACCATGTCCATGAGTGTTCGATTTCGTCTCTCAGCAACGCCATTTTGTTCAGGAGTTCTAGGCATGGTGTATTGAGCTTCAATTCCGTATTCATCAAGGAATCGAGCAAATGGACCTAGATTTCTTCCTGTCTCGTCATAACGACCATAATATTCTCCTCCTCTATCAGACCTTACACACTTAACTTTCTTCTCTGTTTTCAGCTCAACAGAGGCTTTAAAGGTTTTGAAGGCTTCAAGAGAGCTTGCTTTATCCTGAAGAAGATATATCCATCCATGTCTGGAGAAGTCATCTATGAAGGTAATAAAATACCTATATCCACCCATAGCAGTAGGTGTAATAGGTCCACATATGTCTGTGTGAATTAATTGTAGCACATCGTCACATCTGTTTGAACTTTTGTTCCTGGTTTTGGCAGTGAACTTCCCCTTGATGCAATCGACACAAGTGTCATAATCTGACAAGTCAAGATCATGCAGAATCCCTTCTTTTATGAGTCTTTCAATTCGAGGCCTAGAAATATGCCCCAAACGTCTATGCCACAGCATAGAGGAAGATTCATCAATCCTGTTACGTTTACTCCCACTAATGGAGTTAACTGACATATCAGTTACGTTTAACATGTAAAGTCTGTCATGCAAAACTCCTGAACCAACAACAGTTGAATTATAATAAATTACCAATTTTCCATCACCAAAATGAAAGTTGTATCCACATTTGTCTAAAACAGAAATTGATATCAAATTCCTTCTCATGGAAGGGACATAAACAGCATCATGTAATAATAAAGTATGTCCAGAGGATAAACATAAAGAGACGACTCCAATATCAGCAACGGGTACTCCAGCTCCATCTCCCATAACAATCTTCGTCTCATCATCACTTGGTTTCCTCAGACTTGTGAACCCCTGTAAAGAATTCACAACATGAATAGTAGCCCCTGAGTCTAACCACCAGGAATTTGGAGGAACATCAACCATATTAGATTCAAAGCAAGTTAGTGCTAGCAGATTACCTCGCTTCTCCTCTTTCTTTTTCAGGATAAAGCAATCTTCCACCTTGTGACCACGTTTCTTACAATACTTGCAAGAACCTTTAAAGAATTTCTTCTTGGGTTCTAAATGTCGTTCTGCTTTCTCTGTACCCTTTTTCTTCTTTCCTTTATACCTGTTAGCACCTTTAGCACCTGAACTAGAAGCAACGAACTGAATGCTATTAGGCTTATTTTTCTTCATTGACTCCTCCTCTTGGGTGATTATTGCAATCAATTCATCCACTCCATAGTCATGCTTTTGAATGTTATATGAAGTCTTCATGATGTCAAACTGAGAAGGCAGAGATTCCAAGATGCGATAGATTAAAGTGTCTTCGCCAACCTCAACCTTGAGAGACTTCAGCTTATTATAGAAATGTACTAACTTCATAATGTGTTCACGTACACCGCTGACACCATCATATTTGGTCTTTTCAAATAAGGAAAGATATTGGCTTTTCTGTGCCTTATCAAAAGTTGTGAATTTTTCACCGACTGCTTTGAGAAAAGCACTGGCATCATCAAGATCTGGAATGCTCTGTCTAATAGATTTCTCCATGGTGAATTTAATCACCTTCAGGCACACTCTGTTAGAGTGTTCCCATTTCTCATGAGAAATTCGCTGAGCTTCAGAAGACTCATCTGTAAGAGGCGCAGGCCTCGTCGTCCTCAATGCTAAATCCAGGTTGCCAATGGTCAGGTAGAGATCTAATGATTCTTTCCAGTCCTCATAATTTGTTCCGTTTAGAGTTTTGACGGAATTAGGGAAGAAAACTGAACATCACAATAAGGAGAAAAAAAATTTAAAAGTTCAGCTTAAAATAAATCTCTAACCAAATTACAATACATTATAACTTAAATTAATAAATCCTAGCACCGATAGGGTACCAAAAAATATTAACATAAGTAAAGAGAAATGTATTGTACAACAACAAATTATACTAATAACAACACACCGATAGGGTATAATTATCACTAATATAATGAATTAATATTTATTCATAAATTTACACAAATGCATCCACGATAGGTGAAATTACAATTATGTAAATTAATAGCATAAATCATGCTTTATTTCATATGATTTTAATTATCTTAAAATATGACAAACAAAATTCACATCATCATGCCCACGATAGGCAGGTCATCACAATGCAAATTAATAGAAAAATCATATCAAGTAATAATTTAATATTCAAAAAATTTGAGAGTTATATGCCACAATAATTCAAAAAATACGTCTCAAAATTAAATAAATTCTGATATTATAAAATTTAAAAAAATAAATTTAATAATTGTTTTTCAGGCCTTTAAAGTTAATATTATTTGTAAAGGTACTATTCCATTACACTTGCACCAGCGGAGAATCGAACCCGGGTCTGTACCTTGACAAAGTCACGGTTCTACCACTAGACCACTGGTGCGGCTTTATCCTATTTGCGCCATTTCTTTCTTCTTCTATCATTTTACTGCGACCAACATTCTCTCTGCACCATTTTGGATCGGAGTTCTTGCTGAGAGAGAAGAAGAAAAAAGTGGTCGCATCTTCTTTTGCAGCAACGAGTTACAAAAAACGAAGGAACACGCGCGGAGAAGCTTCGAAAAGCAAGATCCGACGGACGGCGGAATGCTGCTGGAGCGCGCGCGGCCTGGTGGAATGACATCGAAGGCCCAAGATCCGCCGCGATCTGGGCGGTTCGAGACGCGGAGCAGCGTTGAAACCCAAGATCTCCGACGGGATCTGCGCGGCTGAAAATGCAGCGGTGAAGCGCCACTTAGAGCGTGCGCGGCCCGGCGGAACAGCGCCGAAGCGAGATCTCTGCCGCGAACGCGGTCGCCGCCGCGATCTGGGCGGTTCGAGATGGCGGCGGAGTACCGCAGGAGTGCGCGGAGTAGCGCCGAAGCCCAGATCTCTGACGGGATCTGCACGGCTGAAAACGCAGCGGTGAAGCGCCGCTTGGAGCGCATGCGCGGCCCGGTGCGCGGCGAAGAGCCGCTGGAGCGGGCGGCCGAAACGCGATCTCCGCCGCGATTTGGGCGCGCGAGACGCGATCTCCGATCGTGTGGCGCGGCAGGGTCGGGACCACCGGGAGGTTTGCCGGTCCCGGCAGGCGACGCGGCTTCCGGCGGATGACTCGACTGCCGCCGCGTAACCGCTCAGGTAACATTCAGTCTCTTTCCCTCTCTCAAAAACGCATGTATGTTAATGTTGAAAAATAGGGTTTGTTCAATTGACAACCATAAAATGTATCTAGTATGCTCTGATACCAATTGATGAAAATATAAAGTAGTTTTCTGAATTATACTGTACTAGACACAAATTATAGTATGTCAATCATGCTATTGAATTAATAGAATGAATATGAATGTGTACCTGAATTGGCATTCATATCCATGAGCACTATTGAACAGAACTCTAGAGGTTCTTCTGTCTACCTTCTGAGGGGTTATTGTAGAGAACAATTCTGATGTGTAAATTTGCTTAATGGGATGGCAAATTTATAACCCCCCAGGGTAGTCAGGGACCTCTGTTAATTGGGTTTTTTATCTGATTGACCTAACCCATCACAGAGTCAATCTCACTGTAATCCCAGTTAAATAACCATATTGATATTTTAAGATATTATCGGTTAAAGATAAATAACCATATTGATATTATGATCATATCTAATATTGTCGGTTAATGATAATTAGATATTGCTTGATACTAATCCACAATTAATTTCAACATAAAATTCTAGGGATAATATTTGGGTAGTGAAGAAAAATTAATTAAAAAAATCTTAAATATGTTTTTATTTCTAAAATATAACCAAATTTTGTTTTTTTTTCTCTAATAAAAATTAATTTTTTATTCTCAATAAAATTTTTATTTTGTTTGTGTACTCTCATACTTATTTTGTTAAATAGTAACATGTTAAATTTTTTAAAAAACTAATTGTTGGTGGCTTTAAAACCCGTTACTATTCATTTATAATTTTTAAATTATAATTGTTTACAACTAAAAATCGATAAAAATGATTTTCTTGCTAGAAAATAAACTTTTCATCTTACAAAACTCAAACATGATAAAAATAAACAATATTCAAAGCTTGGAGTACAATGAAAAAAATTAAACTAAATAAAATAACATAATATAGTGGTAATAAACATAAATATATACGTGCGTCATCATTTAACAAAAATAAATAATAACAAAATCTAAAAATGAAATAAAAATTTTCTTGAGCTAAAAAAGTAAAAAAAAAAAAAAAATTGGAGACAAAAATAAAATTTGATTATATCTAAAAAATATGTTTAAACCTAAAAAATACATATGCGGGAATTTAATTTAGAAGTTAGAACAAAAATCAAAGTTAGTGAGAAAGAAGTTTTTGGGTTTGGAGTTTTGGGTTGAACAAAGGAATGTTTAGAACTATGATGGAGAAAGCCAATGTTGGGACACTTCTTGTAAGAAGGTTGATAGAATTAGTAGATATTTTTTTGGTGAACCATAAATATTTAGAAGCCTCTAAAAAATTTACCCCAATCAAATTTAAAATTGTGAAATGTAATAAATTAATAGCTTGTACTAGTACTACTCTATAGGACAGAACTCCAAACACACCACCCCAAATTTAAGAATGTGAGAAGTAATAAATTACTTGTACTACTTTTGCCACAAAAAAATAAAACAAAAAAATAGAAAAATTAGAAAATAAATTCATAAAAAGGAGAAAATAGAAAAAAAAATTTTATTTTCATTTTTTTGTTAAAAAAAAGAGAAAATAAAATTGTTTTTTTAAGACTTATTTATCCTTAATATATATGATTTTTTTAGGATAGAGTACAAAATGTTAAAATTGTAAATTTAAGTGAGTCTTGCAATTGTTTCTGTCACCTCTCCTTTTTTATTTTTCACCACATAGAGATTTATTTTTGAAGTGGGGCTTACATTTTTTTCTACGTTACTTTTCTTCTTAACTAAATAACACATAGTCTTTCACTTTTCTCTTCCTATTTTCTCTTCTGAGTTTCTCTTGAAATAAATAAAAGATTAAGATGTAATACCCTTTTTATATAAAATATTCATTTTTTATTTATAATAATTTTTATCTAAATTAATCTAATAAAATATTATTAATTTAAAAGAGCTCATTTTATTTTTTAAAGAAATGTTTCACTTTAAAATTTATTTTAATCTAACATTTGTTGGACTGACGTGTTTATATCTTCAACGTGTGTGTATATATATATATATATAGTTATTGATGTTAAGTGAGTTTTGAAATTTAAAAAAGAAATCATATTTGTGGGTGAAAGACTGGTATAAGTTGCTAATTAGATTCCACAATAGAAATTTATTATCAATAAAATGAATAAATATTTTGCAAGTATTATGATGATGAGAAAAAAACAAAATTACGCAATACGCACTTCTCTATCAGATATTATCTGTGGCAACTATATAACTTTCTGTTAAACACATAGATAATTTGAGTTGAACCCAAATTTTGGGTCAATTAAGACTTATATGAAGAGGGAATAAAGGGAAGGGATGAAAACAAATAAAGAAACATTATAAATAATTAAATGACATTATTGTAAAAAGCTGGAATAGCTCAGTTGGTTAGAGCGTGTGGCTGTTAACCACAAGGTCGGAGGTTCAAGCCCTCCTTCTAGCGATTTTAGATTAAAAATCTGTCTAAAACAGGAAAAGAATTTTTATACTAGACAGCAGGGACCTGGTCCTCTAGGTATGTAATTTTTAAAATATAAACTATAATGTTTAAGATGCGTAAGTTTTTTAAAATCAATTGGTTTATATTATTAAAATAATATGTTCAAATTTTAGTAAAATGTGAAAAAATATATTTTAAAATAATTATATTATTAAAATATAAAATAGTATTACAAAAAAAATTTAATATTTACAATAAATTTTATAAAATATAAAATTAATAAAATAAAAAGTTTTCCTTAGGAACCAAGTGGTCAGTAATATAAAAACTTAAAAAAAAATATAAAATTTAATAAAATTTTAAAATACTATATTATAAATAAATTATATTATTAAAATATAAAATTTAAAAATGTAAAATATAGAATATTATGAATAAATTTTAATATTTACGATAAAAAAATTAAAATATAAAAGTAAGAAAATAAAAAAAATTCTTACAAACCATGTGGTCCGTGGTAATAAAAATTTTTAAAAGATAAAATTTAAATATTATATTACAAAAAATATATTATTAAAATATAAAATAGAAAATTTAAAATAAAAATATAAAATATTATAAATAAATTTTAATAATTACAATAAAAATTTTAAAATATAAAATTTATAAAATACAAAAATTTCCTTACAGACCACTAGGTCAATAGTAATAAAAAATTTAAAAAATATACAATTTTTAAATATTATATTACAAACAAATAATATTATTGAAATATAAAATATTATAGTTAATGGTATAGGTTATTATCTTGTTGATAGAATTTATCCTGATTAGGCCATATTTGTGAAATCAATCCCAATGCCACTAGGAAAAAAAACAAAATTATTTATAAAATGTCAAGAAGTAGCAACAAAGGATGTGGAGAGAGTTTTCGGTGTGCTAAAGTATTGTTTTGTAATTATATGTGGCACATCAAGTAATTAACAAACATGTACTATGAAGAATATAATGTTGACATGCATCATATTGCATAAGATGATCGTTGAAAATGAACGAAATACATACAATGTTAATGTTAATATTGATTATGATCATATTAGTAAAGACAGTTTAAACATTCAAGTATCTCATGAAGTTCATCATAGCCTTGCTGTATACTTGTAAACACGACATTACATGTATATAAGAGTCGTACATCAACAACTTCAAGTAGAATTGGTGGAATATATTTGGGAATGCTTCGATTACAATGATGCTGAAATTTGAGTTTTATTGTTATGTTTATATTTTTATGTTAATTTTCCTTATTCAATCTTTATATTTGTGTTTTTTTATCAATGTTATGTTTTATCATATATTTAAAATATTTTTGTTCATAAAAATTTGAGTTATTAATATTTTTTATTTTGTTTTAATTTTATTTGATAATTAAACTACATAATTATTTAATTTAAATTATTTAAAAAGAAATAAAAAATAAATATTAAATTTAATTATGTGACAATGTGAAAGATGAATCAGATTTTGATTTATCAATAGAAATGCTATGAGAATTTTAAATATTAGTTTTCAGAAACTCCAAAACTGCACATATATTTGAAAATCTATTTTTTGAAATTAGTGTATTTTGGGATAATAAATATATAAAGAAAAGTGCATCAGTGTACAAATAGGGAGTAGAAATAACAATTGCCTATTATAACTCCTTTGAAATAAAATTACTGATGACGCTTCTTATAAATAACCTAACCCGTTAAGCCTAACAAAAAGGAAACAAAGACAAAAAATACATGCAATAGTGAGCGAGTAATTCGCGTGTAATTAATGAACCCAGACATGAAAGCATTACCCCCAAATTTCTAGGTCTAAGAAAAGATCAAATTTTATGATCAGGATCAGGAATTCGATGATTCCATAGAGAGCTCATGCACATTTATTTTTCAAACATCCATCAGTTGAAATCTGATTCTTGACTACTCAAAAACAGTGTCAAGGTTGTTAGGTGTTGCCATATAGTAAACCTGGTTTGTCTTTTGATTTAGGTAGGGCCACTTAATTAAAGTCTCAACTGTAGCATAGAAAACAATGCTTATTTTTAAATTATAATATTTTCTCCCTAAATTGATGTTAATTATTAAGTGAAAAGCATTTATCAAAATATGATAGTAATTTAATGATAAGGTAGACCTTAATTATGTTTAAAGGCCTTTTGAATAATGAGAAAAATTTTACTTAGTTAAATTACTTTTAAATAACAAAATTAAGATTTGTTACATTATTAAATTACTATCACTCATCAATTAATATTTTTCATTTAACTAGAGGTCTTAAGTTTGAGTCTTGGGTATTCAATTACTTTAAATACATACTTTTAGAGAGAGATTTATCTCTCATAGGGATTCTACCATACTCTAATATTATTAACTCCATTAGAGAATAATTATTATCTAGAAGAAAAAAGGAAAAAAAATGTCAAATATTAAAAAAATAGAGGGACACAATTCAAGTATAATTAACCCAAATTATTTTGGACTTAATATGGTTCGAATTTATGATATATTAACAAATGTTGAGTTGAATCTATGGTCCCTAATATATTTTTAATTTTATTGAGTTTTAAATCACTATCTAAATTACTTTTTAAAATATTTCAAATAAATTTAAAACATTATCTAAAGTTTTTAACAAACCAAAACAAAATAAAAAAATATTAAAGATCTGATAAGAAGCAAAAATTATTGAAGACGTAACCCAAAATTCATTAATACATATTTAAGTCAATATTTTATACCTGATGGTTCGACTAAAGTTTTTCTACTATGAAAAGGAGAAATAGTACCTCTGGAAATTAAACGTAAAGCAGTGAGTGGATCATAATCAAAGATAGTCACATCTACATCAAGTGGAGCAATGTCTCGTGCTGCTAGCATAGCATGAAGGTAACTAATGAGAGACAAGTTCAGTAAACAATTAGGGTTTGCCACTATTTTAAATTTTTTATTAGAGAGAGAACGAAAGAAATTTTGCAGGGTTCTCATCCAAACATATATATATCATGATGGATGAAGAAACCAGACATAGAATTTGTTAGGGTTGACGTCTAAAAAAGCACATTGTTGCCCATTAACGTTGTAGCATCAAGGGTACGAGGGGTTCAAAATTTAGATGAATTGGGTCAGGACCAATCACTGTGTGGGCCAAAAACACAAACGATAGGAATTTTTCTCCCAACACCTTCATATTTTCTCCATACATCTCTATAATCTTTTGAAATGTCAAAATACTCTTACATATAAAAAGTTAAAACTTCATTCTTTGTTTTCATACACTTTTTTATAAGTCTGTTTTCATACACTTTTTTATAAGTCTGTATTGTTAGCAATAATTACTTAGAGCCTTCAGTCAAAAAGTACAAGAAAAATATTTAGATTCAATTATTTGACAGCTAGCATAAGGTTATATTAGGAATTTTGATCTACCGACAAAGATTCCATATAGGCTGGAAAATTGATAAGTACCTTACATTAGAATTACGAGTGGAACTTTGAAGTAGAAAGAACTAAGAAACCTCTAATGGAATCTCAGTATTCAAGGTACTTCGGACTCTTCTCAGTATATATATTTTGGTTATGATTTATTTTTCTTTCAATCGTGCTCTGTTTTGAATATTTTAGACTAGATGAATGGTTTTTTGTGTTCTTAATTCAACTCTATATTTATCAATAGAGTATGCTAGAACTTTTTTTATATTTATTTTATTTTAATTTTGAAATCTTTTCCAGAAAGAGAGAAGTTAAGTGAATTAATTAAAAACTAAGAGATCTTAATTAATGGCTAAGGATAATGATATCCAAGTTTTTGTTATTTGCCATTACCCAGGCTTATCTATTAGCATTAGTTCATTTGTTTTCTTATAAGACATCTCGTTTTACAATGTGTTTAAATTGGTTGAATTGAGAGGAAGAGAATGAATTAAGGAGGGCCAAAAAGGCAACACTCAAAACTGAACGAAAAATCAAGAAGGTAGCAAACTGAGATTATGTATCCTTGAACGGGATAGGAGGGAAATCAGGCAAAGAAATAAACAAACGAAAATTACAGTTTAAAGAAAAGCCAACTTTTGCTAAATCACTGGTGACTTTATTAGGTTTATAAAATCATATATGAAAGGGAAAGAATGCAGAAATAGAGAGAGAACATATTGGACTTCCATAGAGAAACAGAGATAAGTGACTTAGAAGAGAATGAAACACTTTCTAGTGAACAATTATTTTGATATCCGAAAGTAAATTAATTATTTTTTTAATTAAATAGTTCTTAATCATTCTTGCTATGTGTAAATTGATCTTTAAAATACATTAAAATCATTTTTAATATATTATAAAGTGCATGCAAGATCTGAATTATTATTAGAGATTAATTTAACTAGATTTTATTTTAAAAATTTAAGTTCTAGTACTTATAAATTTTTAGGAATCATGGTTTACTAAAAAACTTTCACTTTTTTTTTTTTTTTTTAGTTGAATCTTTCATTTATTTATAATGGAAAAATGGGAAGGGTAGCAAAAATAAAAATAAAAAGGCTCTTACCACAACATTCCTTTCAACCATGTCGTGAATTTTCAGAGAATGTTTGCTCTTTCCTATTTTGATTTGGATGATCTAGAAATGAATGATTAAGAATCGAAAATAAGAAGCTGTGGCGCTTCGGTTGAGATGGAAATGAAAGAGAGAAATAATTTATGAAGGTTTGTTTAATTTTTGGAGAGAAGGAAATAAGTCATATCATTTTTAAAATTTAATGTATGGGTAAATATCAAATATTTTATCAGGAAACATCAATTATTAGTTGTTTGGAGAGATTTGAACCATTAACCTTACTTTCTTTTTCTTAAAGTACTAAATCAACCTTGTAATTTTGTTGGATAAATATCATCATGGGTCATAAAAACAAAAGTAAATTATACCAAGATATAAAAAAAAAATCAATCCAAATTAAAAAAATTGTTTGAATTTATTAGGTTTATTATATTTATAAACTACGTGATTCGGTATAATTTGTAGTTTAAGATATAAAAACTAACTCAAATCGAACTAAACTACAATCTACACAATTCTTATATTTTTTGGTCCAAATCAAATCTAATTTAGAAGACATGACATAATTCATATTATAAATATAATCATGCAAAAAATAAATAATAACCACTAATACTAATATAATTTCTACTAGTTAAATATGCGATGACATTTTATTTTTTAGGTAGTTTTATAATGAAGTTGTTTTTTAGTAAATTAACAATAAATATTTAAATAATTCTTAAATTAAAAAAACTATTTAAGTATTTTAGAAGTATTAAAATACTAAAGAATACATAATAACATATTTTTAAAACAACAAAAATCAAAACAAACCAAACCTCTAATAATTAATTTGGTTTAATATATTTGAATTTTATAATATTTTTAAATTAAATCAAACTTAATTTTTTTATTTGGTTTGGGTTATTTTTATGTTTAAAACCAAACTATTTTGAATTGCGACCACTTCTAAATTATAGGTACCGAATCTCCTATATTTTTTTCTATTAATTATATTTATTATCCTTCTATTATTTTATATTACTTTTTGTTCATTAGAGAGTTAATGTAGTATTTCTTTTTTGTAGAAGGTTGATGTGATAAAAATAAAACATTAAAGAGAATTGATATAATGAAAGTAAAAAAAGTTAGGAAATTTTTCTAGGAATCAACAACAAAGTGTGTTAGGTGAAATACAAATAAATCTAAAATTTATTTGTATAATATATTATTGATGTTTGACAATTTATTGAAAAATACATATAATGTGTTCACACTTTAGTTTTTAGAAGTAAAAAAATTATCAAATAATCAAAATATGTTAAAGAATCAACCTTCAACACTTTATATGTATTTGTAGGAATAAAAATGACTTTTTATAGGCTAAAATAGACTTTTAGTTTTTTATGAGTAGTTTGATCATTTTTATATTTTAAAAAGATCAATTAGACTGCATGTTTTAAAGAGAATCAAAATAGTTATTTCAGAATAATGATTATTTTTCGTTTTAGAACATTATTTTGAATTCTTTTTTTATTTATTTAAGATGTGAAACTTATTTTATTATATGTACATGAAAGCTACAAATTTCAATTCATATTTCAACGAAAAGGGATCATAAACAGACAAAAATAGCATGAAAAATAAATTCAACAGGCAATTAGAAAATTAAAAGGTCTAATGTTATATTCTTCTTTTAGTTGTTCACTAGACTCATTAATTTCTTATATTATTTTTATCTTATTTATGTGTCTATTTTTAGTTTGAACATAATAATTTTCGCATAAATGAATCTAATATAACAAGTTTTATATCTCAAAAATCTATTCCTGTCTCAAAATAAAAAAAAAAAAATCATTGTTTCGTATATACATTTCGGTTTAGTTTCAAAAACATAATCTATTAGAAACTTTTTAAAAAATAAATAACTAAACTTAATATATATATTGAAAACATAAAAGACTAAATATATTTTATCCAATTTTTATACGATAAAGGTGTATCCGGATATGTGTATCTCTCGTATATAACATGAGGGAGATAAACATGTGATGTGAAGATAACAAGTCATTAATTTGAAACAGATCTTAGTAAATGCGTTGATTGTGTAGTTGGTACATCAAAAGTGACCCTTTAGATAGTTTCAGGAAAATTGATGGATTTATAATAAAGTGTGCGTTTATTGGACACAGAAAAAGAAGTGCCTCCTACTAGCGTCGAGTCTCGATACTACTAAAGAAAAACTATGAGTTTCGTAAGAAAAAGGGAGAAAGATGATGTTGAAGAAGGGGTAGATAGAGAAAGCGAGTGTAATTCTACAAAACCTGCGCCCCCGTCGCCACCACAAAACTCTGCATGGTCGTTTCTAAATTTCTTTGAATCGCATGAGGGTTATTATCCACCAACTTTGACAGATATTGAGGATGATATTTTACAGCAAATTAGTCCTATGGGAAACACAGTCTTACATATAGCTGCTTTGTGTGGAAGAGATGACTGGGTGGAAGAGATAGCTGTTAAAGAATCACACCTTTTGGCAGCAAAGAATGCTAATGGTGATACAGCAATGCATGTTGCTGCAAGAGCATGGCAACTCTCTACACTTAAGAGATTGTTGGCTGCTGTTCTTCGCAATTTATCACATCCATATTTTGAAAAACCTAAAGAGGCATTGGATGAAATCCTAGTAAAGAACAAACAAGGAAATACTTTCTTTCATGTGGTCTTATTGAATCGTCACAAGGATGTAATGAGGATTCTAGATATTCCAGAAATGTTGTCAATGGATGGTGGCTTCAAGGAATTGGTAGAGCGAGCAGCCTTGTTTTGGACAAACAAAGAAAATAAATCAGTTGTACACTTGGCAATTGAGCAAGGCTATGAGGACATTGTTGATGATGCTTTGACCAGATTGATTAGCCAACACCCTGCATTGGATCAGTTCATTCAAAACCACCCAGAATTGGAAGAAATGTTACCACATGATCAAGGTATATATATTTACTCTTCTTTTATACTCTTTCGTTAATTTGTTACTACTTAGTAATCATTTGGAATGATAAAATCAAAACTTGGCCTAAGAATATTGTATTCTATCTACCATAAACTTCATAATAGATTCTCACAAATAATTCAACTATTTCAGATTAAATTATAATAATACTCCTTTGAAACATCATAGAAAGGTCTCTCTCAACCTTACACTTCATCAACCTTATATTAACCCCTCATCAACCTTAACTATGGTTCTTAAGTTATTGACTTCGTAGTTTAAATTGATCTTCTGTGGTGTTATATAATTTTAGTCTGTAGTTAGTTATAGATTTGTTTGTATAAATAGTAATTGGCCTGATCATGGAAATTCATTTCAGGAAGAATGAAAAGCCAAAAAGAAGATAACACTACAATGGACACTACACCAATGGCATTTGCTAAATCAGAAATGATGGATAACAATAAGCTACTAAAAGAACAATTTAGCTTGGCTGATTGGGTCATTATGAATAATTTTGAAAAGCCATTGCCAAAAAATGGAAACAATCAAGATTTAAGCCAAAACTCTGATACAGACTCATTAATAGAGAATCGTGAACAACCCACTCAATTAATTCCAAACGGCTCTCATTATGTTCCGCCAGGACAATCACTACTCACTGTGGCAATCTTCAAGCAACATAAAGGTACTCCTTTTTTTAATGACTTTAAATTTATTCTCATGTTTGTCTACTTAATTTATCCATATTGACGGTAAATGTTCATGCATGCTGAATCAAGTCAAAAGTAAAATATTAGAGTATGCTTGATAATCATTTTATCTACTCATTACTATGATTTTTGTTTTAATGTTTAACTTTTGAGATAAGATTGCGTTATGATTCCAATATTAAGAGAGAGAGCGTGTAGGAAATAAAGAACCATAAAAATAGGAAATGTCTGTCTAACAATCTAGACTGACTCTTATTTTATTCTTGTATTTTTTAAAAGTTAAATGTTAATTATTAATATGTTAATTTTTTTAGTAAAGAGATTCAAATATAAGACCTTTTTTTTTTTTATCTTTTCATTTTACCATTATACCAACTCTTAACTCTAACAAATTCTTTCATTTAATTATTAAAAAATGAATCCAAGTACACATTATGTTACATGCTTGACTATCTTACTTTCAACTTAATTCAAGGTTGTGTCTGTGAACATATGTTTGATTACAATTTAAAAAATATTTTTGTTAAAAATATTTTTAAAAAACAACTGATAACAGAAAATAGAAATAAAATTATTTTCAATGTTTTCAAAAATTAACATTATGCAAAAATTTAATGACAATATTGTAATTATATAAAAAATAATATATAAATATATTTTAAACTATATATATAAACAATTTATAATATTTTTTGTTAAAACTGATTAAATTTAACAATATTATTTTTTAAAAATAGAAAAATATCAAGTAAAAACAAACATATTTTCTGAAAGTTAAAAACTTGAAAATGAAAACAATTTTCAAAAAATAAAAATAAAGAATAAAAAAAGAAAACATTTTCTAAAACCAAATCACACCTTTAAAAAATTATGGTTCATATATGTATAAAATTAATTTTATATTACATATTTATGTACTTTAAATATATTTACATAGAAATAAATTAAATAAAATTTTTAAAATGTTGATAATGAATTGTAATAAAAATATATATCTACAATAATCACAAATAATTTGATATTAGTGTCACATTTTTTTTCTATACATAATTTAGACTAACAATCTGTCAGGAAAATCCCGATTTTATTAATTTCTTTTATAGTAAATTACGTTAACCTCAGGAAAATCCCTCTCTTCGGCAGGCAAGTATTTAGACTAACAATCTGTCACATTTTTTTTCTATTTCTTCATACATAATAGATTCAGTATTTCGTAGTCTAACAAATGGATCCTCATTGTGTAAGTGCTTTCTTTACACATTTCATACGTGTGCAGCGACTGATATTGATTGCACTAGAATCTGCTGGAGCACAAAAATATGCTGAAAGAGGGTCACACACTATCATGGTCCCTCCCCATCCCAAAGGTTCAGAAAATGTTTGCCAAAGAAAAGTCAAAACAAGGAACTCCTTAGCAATGATATGTACAAAGACAGAATCAATACCCTTATGCTAGTTTCGACCCTTATAACCACAGTAACATTTGCAGCAGGTTTTACCTTACCAGGTGGAACTAATAGCTCTGATCCTCATAAAGGCATGGCCCTCATGCTAAATCACGTATGGTTTAAGCCATTTATTTTCAGCATCACAATATCTATGTATGGTGCTGTTAGCGCTACCATTATACTCATTTGGGCTCAGCTGGGAGATATAACTTTGACTCGTTTTGCCCTTAAAGTTGCAATGCCCCCTTTAGGAATCACTCTTGCAACATTATCTGTGGCATTCTTGGCTGGTGTCCACCTTGTTATAAGTGGTCTAAATTGGTTGGCCACAACTTTTCTGGTTTTGTGTGTGATATGCATTCTCGTACTTTCATTGTTGTACATTCTTCTCTGGTTCTTCTCATCATCAAGCAACCTAGTATTTCGATACATATTCTACTATCTTTTTCAGTTTCTTATATGGCTAGTTGAAAAGGGTGAAATTGAAGGTATGTAAATCTCAGAATCAATACTTTAAATCTCTTGAATTTTCATTTTTATCCTTTCAGAGAATGAAATTGAACTTTTTTTAACTTTTGTGCACATCTTAATTAATGTAGTATATCATACAATTTCTATACCAAAAAAAAGTATATCATACAATTGAATTTTTACTCTCAACAATGTACCTGGAAATATCACCACTTTGCATCTCTAAGCAATAATGC
The DNA here is from genome assembly GCA_037954015.1 of Psophocarpus tetragonolobus. Classification (NCBI taxonomy): domain Eukaryota; kingdom Viridiplantae; phylum Streptophyta; class Magnoliopsida; order Fabales; family Fabaceae; genus Psophocarpus; species Psophocarpus tetragonolobus. The sequence goes on from CM075690.1 coordinate 78,675,486, forward strand.
GTATGTCCTACTATTACGCTTAATGAAATTTTATATGTACATATCATTTGTTGTTATTATTAATTTTAACTTGTAATTAGATTAAGATTATAAATAATAATGTATTAAAGTATTAATATGGTAAACCCTTGTATGCCGATAGTGTATTTAAGAATTGAAATTATTACTGAGTTAAAAAATAATCATGTGAAATAAGTAGGTTTTAGGTTTAGCTTTTTTGAAGTTTTTATTTTTTTGGTCTATAACATTTTTTTAATTTCATTAATTTCTGTCAAATAATAACACTAATTAGTGAAATAATAGTAATATCATTAGTTTAGTGATTTATTGCATCAATAAAAGGTCTAACAGAGCAATCGTGTATAAGTCTTTTTTTATAAACTATTATTTATATCACATTTTCTTTGTCTAATGTCATCCATTGTTTTGAACAGATAAGTGATTAACATCTTAGTTTCTTAAAAAAAAAATTGAAGTCATAAATCATTTGGTTGTCAACATTTTACTTAAAATTAGGAACTAAAGCAAAAAAAAATAAAAATGAAAAGAATAAAAGAAACTTTGAAAAACTGAACCTAGAAGCTCCCTGTTTATCATGGACAATTTGTTGTTGAATTCAATATTAGTTATACTATGTATTTGTACTAGCTGTAATCGTCCATAATTTTTTTTGTGCTTGCAGCAAGTTCTGTTGATTCTTCTTGCTCTACAAAGAGAGAAGGAGAAGGGAAGGATGGAAGCACGATCTAAGAGATGAAATCCAAGACTTAGATTTCAACCATTGTTTTAGATAGCCTCTAAAACCCATCCTTACTACTGTTATATATATGCTTACTCTTATTGTTTCATGTTAGAAAACCCATTCTTAGGTAAAATTTGATTATCTTGATTTTAGCTTTTTTATCACAAAGATGGTATTTAAACTATCGTTCCATGTTTAGATGTATGAAAAAATAATTATAAGCTAAAACTTGGTTCATTTAATGACTGGATTCATGAACAAAGAGTTACCTTTAGCTCCTGAATGTCTTTTAATGGTAGCTTTAGATTCTTTAATTATAAAAGCATGGGAAATTTTGTTAAGATATTTGATTTCTTAGAAATTAAAATTTTGGAGTTGTATATGAAACTAGTATGGTTAAGTTGTGTCTAACAGGAACAGGATGCTTAGGCTTCAAACTTGCCAATGCCTAGCTAGGTGCCTCCATATAAGCCCTAGTTTTGGTTTAGGTTCATCCTCTCATTTTCTATCTTGTTCTGCATCATGGTTACCATCTTCAAACATGCACCTACAACATGATCACCAGTAGATGATGGGGTGATCTTATTTTTTTCAAGACACTTTGGAGGATTAAACTCCCTTCCAATTAAATTAAGTACACGATTTCTCATGGAGGGTGAATGAAAGGTACATTGTAAAGGCGTAACATTATGCTACAAATCATTATGCTTTATGCCCTTTTTGCAGTAATTAGGTGGACGATGTATCACATTTATTGATTGACTGCAAATTCTCTTATGGTATGTGGCAACCTGTTATTTTTGGTTTAATATGCAACAACCATTACATATATATTTGAAACTACACTTCTGGCAGCACTACTGTAGTCTACAAGGTAATAAAGAAGCTATACAATGCATTTTCATGACAATGTGGATTGTTGAACTATGATCTCGTTGGTTGCATAGATCACCATGAAGATGAAGATATGATCAAAGGAAAAGTGTTTTCTTTCTTGGAGGTGGTAGATCTAGTAAATAGGATTGTACAACATAGCCTAAATTAAATTTTAAAGTGAGACGTTTTAAAACTAATAATAATATTTTATTAATTTAACTTGGATAAAAATCAATATAAGTATAAAAAATAATTTTGATATAATCAATTAAGAGATATTTTTATTAATTAAAACTAATGAGTAATTATATTTTAAATGAGTTATAATAAGAAAAAATTATAAGACCTATAAAAGTTGATAAATATTAATGTTAAACATTCGTTAAAGCAAAGACTTTATTTTCCAGATACTTGGTCTGATCCTAGTAATAAAGCTTAGAACGTTTAGCTTGATAAAGGCTACTTGGCACTGTACAAAATTTTCAATGTATGAATGTATTCATGAACCACGTCTCTATATTAAAACATTGGTGCAACAAGTTGGGGCCTGGGTGGATGAATGAGGTGGGAGCTGGGGAAGTAGCTCTGCTGTTGTTAAATTGATAAGAACACGATACTCGGTCTTGCAGAAGTGAAACACTAGTAATGTTTTTATATATTGATTCGGTTTTACTTTGCACACCAACTGTTCATAAATTACCTATTAGAATTTTCAATTTGCTTTCAAAATTTACTTGTAATTTTCTTCAATTTATTTGAAAATCATAATCTAGGAAAGTTCAATGAAATTAACCTAATTATTGTGTAATTCTCTGTCAAGACGACATTAATATTTCAATTGATGTATTTAATTTGTTTTTTTCTGCAAAAATACACTCAACCATTGGATAGATTGATATTGTCTAGGGATAACTGTTTTTCCATATTTATTTGCCTTCCCCACCCCTTGATGGTTCTTTCTTCTTTTTTTTTTTTTTTCTCTTTATTGTCTTAAGTTTGGTTTTGATGCTTGGGCTTATTATGAGCAATTGAGGTCTAGTGCATAAATTAATCAATCGGGTTATGATTATTGTGCTGTTATTGAGGTTTTATCCTTTTTAATACACTAAAATTGGTGCACGTGTTTTGCCAATTGATGTTTGGGTTAGTTGTAAACTTGTTAATGGTTTATACTTTGTCAGAATCTTCTTGCAATTGATTGATTATAGTAATTGGGAATTGTCGTGTCTCTGGATTCTTATTTATTCTTGTTTTGTGTTTAAAGATGGGTGTGTGGGTGTGCTTAGATAAATATAATATTTCAAATTGTAGAATTTTATTAATAATTCTTTGCTATTTAATTTTTCAAGATAATTAATTATTTAAATTTTTTTAACGTAGTCCAATTCAAATACATGCTAAAATGATTACTTTATCACATAATTAACTTTTATTAAAAAATTTAGTTCTTGTTCTTGTCATCTATCCTAGGAAATCGGTAGGATTACCGTGTTTGAGGTATTATCTGCTTTAGAGTTTGTCGCTCCATCACGCGTTGACGCTAATGTTCTATTGTCAGTCTTAGAACATCATTAGGGTAGGTCACCGCATCCTATGTATTATCCGCTTTGGAGCTTGATGGTTTTGTCACGATTTTGTTTGGAAAAGGCATTTCAGTGTGTTAAAGGAGAATGATGTTTATAAACAACCATTGCCTCGATTCTTACGTAGGGAGTGTTCACAGTTCAGGTTGGTTCGATTTTTGGGAAAAATGAGAACCAAACAATTTAATTTTAATTGAGTTGAGTTGATTCAGTTTTTTGAAATTTTTTCCTAACTTGAACCAAACCAAACAAATGATAATTAGGTTGGTTCGGTTCGTTTTATGAGAAAACTGATCAAAAAATTAAAAAATAATTTTTTTCCATTAAATCATAAAAAAATAATTTTATACCTAAAACTAGGAAAATCCATTAGTCTACTAAATTCATAATTTTATAACAAAATATCAAGTATTTGATATATACTAAATTAGTCAAATTAAAATATTAAAACAATACAATACAATACAAATAACAAATTATATAAGTTTAAAATATAAAATAAATTTACTAACCTAAAAATATAAAATTTAAAATAAGGTTGGGTTAGAGTTTTGAAATGCAAAATCCTAAACAAAAAGAGGTTAGTAAATTTACTAACTTAAAAATATAAAATAAATATATAATAATAAAAATATAATATATATGCTTTTAGGTTGGTTCAAGTTGGTCAGAGTTTTGAAATGCGAAAACTGCGAACCGAACTGTAAATGGCTGGTTTTAGTCGGATTGGGTTGGGTCTAAACCTGATCAAGTGAAAAAACTAAACTAACTTAATTAGTTCAGTTCGATTTACTAGGTTCATTGGGTTGACCTGAATCGATGAACACCCCTATTCCTAAGTAATGTGGGATTTCGAGTGTACCGAAACAAGCCTCCTAGTCGTGGCTAAGGGCCGTGAAAGTGTGGTACGCTCCCCATAGACAGCGCCAAATGTTCTTATATCTCGGATGTGGTGACTCTAACGATGTCCTAGGATTGACAGTAGGAACATTAGCATCATCTATGGGGAGTGTGTCACGCTCTCACACCCCTTAGCTAAGACTAAGGGACTTGTTCCGATATACCAAAAGTCTCATATCGCTTAAAAATCGAGGGCAATAGTTGTTTATAAATACCCTCCTCCCTTACAAAACCATGAAAAAGCGATGAACTCCAAAGTGACCCTAACGATGTCCTGGGAGTAACAGTAGTAACAATTCTCATGCTTAAAAATCAAAGCAATACGACCTTAAGAAACTGTTTTTTTAGTCTAATAGTTACCATAAAAGTATAGTAGTTTTTATATATGAAATTAAATAAAATTATAATGTTAATTAAGGAAATATTAGATATAATTTATTCTACAGATCGACTTATAATTGTTTTAATGGTAATATAAATTAAGTAATACAAAAAATAATAACATATATTTATACGTTTGAGTTTTAAAATGCCAAAACCTATTTTAAGTAATCTAAATTTATTTTAATGATAGTTTGCTAATAATTTATTATATATATAATATTAATAAAAGAAATTTAAATATTAGTTACAAAAGATGAAAATTTTCTAAATTCATATATTATTTTATCACAATATTTTTTGAAAAATAAATAGTTTATGTCGATAAAATTTAACATCATTAAACTATTTTAAGAAATATAATCATTGGGCAATTGAACAAATAGCAATAGTTAGAGTGAGTAGTTTTTTTCCTAATATATTAGGAAAATTAATTGAGCAAAGCTACTAAGGAAAATTACATAAAGGCAAATTGAACTTTGAAGAGTGTTCCTAAAGGAGACAACACTATCTGCAACGTGATTAACTTTATCTACGAAGAACATGCTTAAAGGAGAGTCAATAGCTTGAAAGTAGAAATATTATTGATCTCTTTATGACAAATATCCGTAGAAAATTATTGTCATTCTTTAATAAAGTAATATAATTGAAGCCAACTTTGAATATTATCCATACAAAGTGGCATAGTGCCAACTTCAATTAACATGACTTTATCTGGTTTGAGATAACTTTACTTAGTCTGAGATGATTTATATTTCACTTACTACTAAATATAAAAACAAATATTCCACTTACTACTTATTAGAAGATATAAAAATATCAGATAAGTCAGTTGATTAAAAAAAATGAAAGATAAAAAAAAATTGCGATTCAATTCTCAATATTAATTAGAAATTAATATTATTAAAAATATTAACATTTAGTCTATAAAAATTGATTTTAAAATAATTATTTAACTAAAATTTTAAAACAATAGCTCTTAAGAACTTGATCTAAAAGATATTTAATAAATATTTTAAAATATTTTTTATTAAAAACTAGTATTCTTGTCTACTGAAAATAAATATTTACAAAAATAAATATTAAACTAAACTTAATTTAAGTTATATAAAGTATTTTCATTATAATAAATTCTAATAAAAATATTAAAATACATTTAGAATATTTAATTTTTACAAATTTGAATTTAAAATAAGGATGTGACTTGCAAATCCTCCTTAAAAATATAAAGCAAAAATATTTAGATGAAGTCTATATAAGTGATGTTAAATTACTACAGAAAGGTTGTTAAAAAGTATCATAGATTCTATATAAACTAGAATATCATAGATTGTGGGTTATTAAATTACGACAGAAATGTTGAGATATTTAAGAGAAAACCTTTGGTGGAATCTCGAAGCCTTCAAGGTACTTAATATATAAAGACTCTTTTTTTCTGATTGTTTATCTTCTATATTTTGTTTGATGAAGTAAAAATAGAAGTGGTCGAGGGGAGGAGTGAAAATACTTTGTGATATTTAGTAGGAGACAGATATAGAAACAAAATAATATTGTCAAGCTGGAGTTAATTCACCTTGCTATTTTACTAATAATTATCTCTCTCTTTATAAGATTTTAGAGTATTGGGTTAACATTTTTTTTTATAAACAATATAAAATAGACCTAAAAAATTAATATTATTTTTAATTCAATAATAAAAAAAATTATTAAGAACCCGATGAAAGCAGAAGATGTATCTTCCTCAAAACACAAGATACAGTGTAATAGGTCCTAAAAAGAAACTAAAGCAAAAAGAAATTGCACAATCACTTAAAGATAATAAGAATGGTTCATTTTTTATTCAACTAGCATCATATGAATAAGAAACTATTTTGGATGTGCAACACTATTCGCATGAAGTCAATTGTATAGCTTAAACAATTTCTTGTATATCCATTAAATGTACACTAAATACCACCACATTTTTTGCCTTCCATAGGTACCCATATACTCTTGCAAACAACATAAAAGATAATTTATAAATGTTGTAGATATCTCCCACTAGTTGCAGATCCTGTGTTATACCTATGACGAGACATTACAATTAAACAAAATCTATTTCTTATATAGTACCAAACAATATGCTTAACGCCTAGTTGGTAACCTATCTATAATAATGTCTAATTAGTGTATTTTGGGATAATAAATATAGAAATTAGTGCATTAGTACAAATAGGGACTAGAAATAACAATTGTTGATTTTTTTTATATAACAAAAAATAAAAAAATTAGTAAAATGACCCAACTCCCACAATATTTATCAAAATACCCTCTTTTATTATTCATGTTGAAAAAATTGATTGGGGGAATCAATTTCTCAACGTGATTTTTTCATGAAAAAAGCATATAAAAAATTGGTTGCAGAGCAACCAATTTCTTATTGGACATTTTTTTTCCATTTTGGTTTTTTAATCAATTTTTCAAGTTTTTTAAACTTATTTTTTATGTATGTATATTTTTTTTAAAACATGAATTTTAAAATCATGGTTTAAAATTTTTTTAATTAATTATATTTTATTTTATTATGTATTTTATTTTTATGTTTGTATCTTTTTTCATTGTTTTAATATCTTTTAACATTTTGTAATTTATTTTTCAGTTTATATTTTTTTAAGCTAAATTTTTAAAATTATTTTTACCAAAATAATTTTTAAAAAATTTCAAATATTAGGTTTAAGAATATTAATTTAAAAACTTAAAACTGAAAAATTAATTACGAAGCATTTAAAAAATTTAAAATAATGGAAAAAATACACAACATAAAAATAAAACACATAAAAAATAAAATAAAATAAAAATTAACTTAAAAAAAATTCAAAATAATACTTTAATGAAAACATACATACATGAAAAATATTAAAAAGAAATGAAAAAAAATTTAAAAAATAAATCTAAGAAACAGGCCATATAAGAAATTGGTTTCCCATTTCTGGTTTTGTTTTTCTAGTCAATTTTTTGAATTTTTTAAATTAATTTTTTCATATAAATTATTTTGGATCATGAATTTTAAAATTAAAGTTTTAAATTTTTTTAGTTAATTTATATTTTATTGTATTATGTGTTTTAGTTTTACATTGTGTATCTTTTTTCTTTTTTTTAATTTTTCAAATACATTGTAATTTATTTTTTAGTTTATATTTTTTAATTTAAATTTTTTAAATTATTTTTAAAAAAATAATTTGAAATATTTGGTTTAAAAATATTAATTTAAAAACTTTAAATTGAAAAATAAATTACAAAGTATTTAAAAAATTTTAAAATAACGAAAAAGATACACAACATAAAAATAAAATACATAAAAAACAAAATCGAATACAAATTAACTTAAAATAAATTTAAAATCATACTTTAAAAAAAACATATGTTCATAAAAAGCAAATTAAAATAAATTTAGAATAAAAAATATGAACAAACAAATCCCTATAAAAAATTGGTTTCCCATTTCTGGTTTTTTAAGGTAATTTTTTGAATTTTTTAAATTGATTTTTTATTTATGTATATTGTTTTAAATAAGAAATTTTAAAAAAATAATATTTTAGTTAATGTATATTTTATTTTATTATGTGTTTTATTTTTATATTTTTTCGTTATTTTGAGTTTTTTTAAACGCTTTGTAATTTATTTTAGTTTAAATTTTTTAAGATAAATTTTTTAAATTTTTTTTACCAAAATAATTTAAAAATAATTTGAAATATTAGGTTTAAAAATCTTAATTTCAAAAGTATGATTTTCTAAAGTAAGATTTTGAAAATTTTGATTTTTAAACCTAATATTTCAAGTTACTTTTAAATGATTGAGTCGAAATCATTTAAAAAATTTAACTTATAAAATATAAATTGAAAAATAAATTACAAAATGTTTAAAAAAATTAAAAGAATGAAAAAGATACACAACGTAAAAATAAAATACATAATAAAATAAAAAATAAATTGAAAAATTAATTTTAAAATTCATGATTTAAAAAAATTAAACAATTTTTTTTTCAAAAATGACAAACATTTAATTAATATTAAGAATTCGAAACTAGGGTACTGCAGATGCGATTCTCCTATCCAGGGGTCCTTGTAGGGGTAGAAATGTGAGATGTGAGCATGACTGGAAGTCAATTCTAGATAAAATGAGAGTAAAATTAACTCTGTGGAGAGAAAAAAATTTGTCCTTGGGAGGGTAGATTTGCTAATTAAGTCCTCCATTTCGTCCATTCTTCTTTGTTTTTTGTCTTTTTACAGGGTTTTAAAGAAGGTGTCTAAGGCTATCCAATCTTTGCAAATGAATTTTTTGTGGGGCGGTTCAGACGAGTGCAACAAAGTAGCCTGGATCAAATGGGAATATATGTGTGAAGATAAAAGTCAAAGATGGCTCAGAATTAAAGATGTGGTCGCATTCAATAGGGCTCTTCTTGGAAAATGGGATTGGAGGGTTCTTAGGGGTGGAAGTGCTCTTTGGATCAAAGTTCTAAAGGCAAGATATGAGGAAGGCATCAGAAGAAGTCTGGTAGCAAGGGTGAAGAAAGGAGGATCTCAATAATGGGATGACATTTTGGATTCCACTTCAGCAGAAGGGTCAGGTGAGTGGTTCTCTAAGTAAATTTATTAGGATGTTAAAACAATCCATCCAAATTAAAACCAATAAAAATCGAAATTGCTTGAATTTGTTTGGTTTATTATATTTATAAACTATGTGATCAGTATAATTTGCGGTTTAAGATTTGAAAATTCACCCAAATCAAACCAAACCATAGTATATATAACTCCTATACCTTTTCTCCCAAATAAGACCTAATTAGAAGATATGATGTGATTCATATTATAAACATAGTCATGCAGAAAAATAAATAATGATTAGTAACACTACTATAATTTCTACTAGTTAGATATGTAATGAAGTTTTATTTTCTAGTTAATTTTGGAGTGAAGTTGTTTTCAATATATTAGCAATAAATATTTAAATAGCTCTCAAGTTAAAACTGACTATTTAAATATTTTTAGAAATATTAAAAATCATATCAAATAATACCTAATAATATATTTCCAAATCAGTAAAAATCAAACCTCTAACAGTTTGTTTAGTTTGCTTCAAATTTTATAATATTTTTAAATTAAACTCTACTTAATTTTTTTCATTTTTTTTATTTGGTTTGAGTGAATTTTATGATAAAAACCAAACTAAATACCCTTAATACTCTAAATTATATGTACCGAATCTCCTATATTTCTTTCTATTAATTACATCTATTATCCTTCAATTTGTTTATATTGCGTTTTGCCCATTAGGGAGTTAGTGTAGTATTTCTTTTTTTAGAAGGTTGGTGTGATAAAAATAAAACATTAAAGAAAGTAAAAAAAGTTAGGAATTTTTTTTTTAGTAGAGTCAACAAGTGTTAGGTGTAATAAAAATAAATTTAAAAAATGAAGCGTCAATACTTTATATGTACGCATGTAGTAATCAAAATAACTTTTTATAGACTTTTAGTTTTTTATGAATTTTGAAAAAGACCAATTTAGACTGCATGTTTTTAAAGAGAACCAAAATAGTTATTTCAAAATAATTATTATATGTACATGAAACTTGTTATATTATTTGTACATGAAAGCTACAAAATTCAATTCATATTTAAACGAAAAGGATCATAAATAGAAAAGAATTGCATAAAAAAAAAATTCAACAAGCAATTAGAAAATTCAAAAAAATTTAATATTATATTCTTTTTTTAGATGATCACCGGACCCAATAAGTTTTTATATTATTTTATCTTATGTATGTCTTTTTTTAGTTTGAACATGAGAGTTTTCTGGTAAACAAATCTAATATAAGAAGTTTTATATTTCAAATATATTTCTGTCTCAAAACAAAATAAAAAATCATCCTTTCGTGTATATCTTCAAAAACATAATCTATTAGAGTTAACATTTTAAAAGATAAATAACCAAACATATTGAAAACATAAAAGACTTAATATATTTTATATGATAAAGGTGTATCCAGATGTGTGTATCTCTCATATAATTAATATGAGAGAGATAAGCATGTGATGGGAAGATAACATGTCATCAATGACGTAATGAACATTGGTGCTGATTTGAAACACATGTTAGTAATAATAGCAGGAGAATTGATGGATTTATAATAAAGTTTGCTATTATTATATACAGAAAAGGAAGTGTCTCGTAACAGAGAGGGTCGAGTCTCTATAGTCTATACTACTAAAGAAAAACTATGAGTTTCGTAAGAAAAAGGGAGAAAGATGATGTTGAAGAAGGGGTAGATAGAGAAAGCGAGTGTAATTCTACAAAACCTGCGCCCCCGTCGCCACCACAAAACTCTGCATGGTCGTTTCTAAATTTCTTTGAATCGCATGAGGGTTATTATCCACCAACTTTGACAGATATTGAGGATGATATTTTACAGCAAATTAGTCCTATGGGAAACACAGTCTTACATATAGCTGCTTTGTGTGGAAGAGATGACTGGGTGGAAGAGATAGCTGTTAAAGAATCACACCTTTTGGCAGCAAAGAATGCTAATGGTGATACAGCAATGCATGTTGCTGCAAGAGCATGGCAACTCTCTACACTTAAGAGATTGTTGGCTGCTGTTCTTCGCAATTTATCACATCCATATTTTGAAAAACCTAAAGAGGCATTGGATGAAATCCTAGTAAAGAACAAACAAGGAAATACTTTCTTTCATGTGGTCTTATTGAATCGTCACAAGGATGTAATGAGGATTCTAGATATTCCAGAAATGTTGTCAATGGATGGTGGCTTCAAGGAATTGGTAGAGCGAGCAGCCTTGTTTTGGACAAACAAAGAAAATAAATCAGTTGTACACTTGGCAATTGAGCAAGGCTATGAGGACATTGTTGATGATGCTTTGACCAGATTGATTAGCCAACACCCTGCATTGGATCAGTTCATTCAAAACCACCCAGAATTGGAAGAAATGTTACCACATGATCAAGGTATATATATTTACTCTTCTTTTATACTCTTTCGTTAATTTGTTACTACTTAGTAATCATTTGGAATGATAAAATCAAAACTTGGCCTAAGAATATTGTATTCTATCTACCATAAACTTCATAATAGATTCTCACAAATAATTCAACTATTTCAGATTAAATTATAATAATACTCCTTTGAAACATCATAGAAAGGTCTCTCTCAACCTTACACTTCATCAACCTTATATTAACCCCTCATCAACCTTAACTATGGTTCTTAAGTTATTGACTTCGTAGTTTAAATTGATCTTCTGTGGTGTTATATAATTTTAATCTGTAGTTAGTTATAGATTTGTTTGTATAAATAGTAATTGGCCTGATCATGGAAATTCATTTCAGGAAGAATGAAAAGCCAAAAAGAAGATAACACTACAATGGACACTACACCAATGGCATTTGCTAAATCAGAAATGATGGATAACAATAAGCTACTAAAAGAACAATTTAGCTTGGCTGATTGGGTCATTATGAATAATTTTGAAAAGCCATTGCCAAAAAATGGAAACAATCAAGATTTAAGCCAAAACTCTGATACAGACTCATTAATAGAGAATCGTGAACAACCCACTCAATTAATTCCAAACGGCTCTCATTATGTTCCGCCAGGACAATCACTACTCACTGTGGCAATCTTCAAGCAACATAAAGGTACTCCTTTTTTTAATGACTTTAAATTTATTCTCATGTTTGTCTACTTAATTTATCCATTTTGACAGTGAATGTTTATGCATGCTGAATCAAGTCAAAAGTAAAACATTAGAGTATCCTTAATAATCATTTTATCTACCCATTAGTAACTTCTTTTTGTTCCGTTTAGCATTCTACTAACCTTTATATAGGCTCTTCATTGGTATTCTCCTAACCTACAGGATCTTCACATTTATTCTCTTAGCCTGGACAAGATTCCTATATGCATAAGTTTTCTTGCAAATACCTTTCCAGGCTTAACTCTAAACAGCTATCTCTTGTGTTGACACACATATTGGAGGGATTTTCAACATGCCTAATTATTCTTGCACATGTCTGTCTAGGCTTAACTCTAAACAACCTTTTTTAGCTGGTTTTTTCACAACAGAATAAAAATGAAAGAAAAAATAACAAAAATAGAATGGTATTGCAAAAAATTCTTAGAATTGTATAGTTTGCACTAAAACTGCTACATGAATCGGTGGTTTAGATTAAATTATTTGCAAATGAATTACTGGTTTGCAAAAAAACAAAAAAAAAAAATATAAAAACCAGCAGTTAAAATTGCGGGTTGGATATAAAAATCACACTCATTTGCCAGTTTTTGCATTTTCTTTTTTGTTTTTTTGTCAACCCGCAATTCATTTGCTGATTTTGAAATAATTTAATTCAAACCACCATTCATGTAGCGGATTTGATGCAAACTACATCATTCCAAGAATTTTTTGTAAAATCACTCTATTTTTGTTAATTTTTCTTTCCTTGTTGGGAAAAAACTGGAGGAATTTTCAAACATATTCCAAATTTCATGACAAGTACCTATTACTCATCTCTGTGTTGATTAATTTCGCCTGGCTGCTTGCAACTTAATTTTGAACTTTTTCTACTACACTTCTTTCTCTTCTCCATTCGTGTTAGTTGTTTTTGTGCTAGTGTTTTTCTCATGACAACTTCTTTAGCTTGTCATGGGTTATCATCCCAAGACTCTTCTCTACTGGATGATTTTGCAATTGCTTCCAATGAGTACAGTATTTGTGTATTGGCATTAATTCAGAACAACTTGATGTCTTGAAGTTTATGCTTCTGAATACTTGTAGTTCTTCAAAGCTTACTACTTATAATTCTTAAGTGAATGCTTCTAAGCATCTCGTATTATTGTTTCTAATCCTACGTACTGCTTTTGAATTATGCAGACACGCTTCTTCTATATCTTGACTAGCTTGGCATCTGTTAATGATACTATACATGTAAACATTCTTACATCATTTAGAAAACTATATGAGATAACTTCTAACTATTAGCTTAGGTATAGGTTAATTTTAGTTTAAAGAAAAGTTTACATTATTTTTTTTTTCTTATTTTCTTCTCTATAAGTGTTTTTTTAAGAAACTCATCCAGATAAACTTAAAAGTATAAGTATTTGTTGGTTAGCTAATTTTAGTTTATGGAAAAACTCATCCAAATAAATTCTTTAATATTTAGTCCATTTTTATAATCGTTAAGTTAATTTTTTTAGAATAAATTACGCTAACTACTCTTAGGATTTTATGAAATTATACAAATACCTGTGTCTTTTTAACTATTACACTAATCTCTTTTTGTAAGCGTTTAATATAAAGGTATGTCAATACAATGTTTTCAAAATTAAAGGGGTATCAGTGGAACATAAAATGGAATAGTAGTGTAATTATGTTTTTCAATATATGGTGGTTAGTGTAGAAATTGAAAAAATAGTGATGTTATATGCAATTTGAAAAACAAAAATGTTAGTGCAATTTTATTTTTTTTTTAAGAATATTTATAAATCTTTTTTACTATTGGATCTTTTATTAATAATGTTTCTTTCTCTTAAAATATCATCGTTGATCCTTGTCAATGGCATTCTGCTCACAATTAGTCATCCATAGCACATGGCAGGTATTTTAGAGAAAATACTGACAAAAAAGAAAGAATGGATTCATTTAAGAGATGATAAAGGAAGAACTGCTCTTCATTATGCAGCAGCTATAGGTTACCTAACTGGTGTTAAATGCTTGCTCGAAAATGCTATTTGTTGCAATGAGAAAAGACCCGATAGCAATCATTTGAAAAGATGTTTTTCCTACAACATGGTAAGAGACAACGAGGGTTTTTGTGCTCTTCATCTGGCTTCAGCGGGTGGACATGCTGGAATAGTTAAGAAATTGCTACAATATTGCATACATCCCAGAGAAATGCTTGATAACTATAGTCGAAATATTGTTCACATTGCTGCTCAAATGGGACAATTCAATGTGGTAAGGTACATCCTGCAAGATGCAAAACATGGACTTATATATATGATAAATGACAAGGATTGTGATGGAAACACTCCATTACATTTGGCTACCTTGCACTGTCATCCGAAAATTGTGCATGCCTTAACATGGGATAATAGAGTAGATCTCACTTTGTGTAACAAAGAGAATCAAACAATTCTTGATGTTTATATGCAATTTCCTCAGGAAAATCCCTCTCTTCGGCAGGCAAGTATTTAGACTAATAATCTGTCACATTTTTTTTCTATTTCTTCATCCTTAATAGATTCAATATTTACACTAACAATCTGTCACATTGCATGCGTAAGTGCTTTCTTTACCCATTTCATACGTGTGCAGAGACTAATATTGATTGCACTAGAATCTGCTGGCGCTCGAAAATATGCTGAAAGAGGATCACACTCTATCATGGTCCCTCCCCATCCCAAAGGTTCAAAAAATGTTTGCCAACTGAAAAGCCAAAACAAGGAACCCCTAAGCAATGAATATGATATGTACAAAGACAGAATCAACACCCTTATGCTAGTTTCGACCCTTATAACCACAGTAACATTTGCAGCAGGTTTTACATTACCAGGTGGAACTGATAGCTCTGATCCTGATAAAGGCATGGCCCTCATGCTAAATCAAGTGTTGTTTAAGCCATTTATTTTCAGCATCACAATATCTATGTATGGTGCTGTTAGCGCTACCATTATACTCATTTGGGCTCAGTTGGGAGATATAACTTTGACTCGTTTTGCCCTTAAAGTGGCGATGCCCCTTTTAGGAATCACTCTTGCAACATTATCCGTGGCATTCTTGGCTGGTGTCCACCTTGTTATAAGTGGTCTAAATTGGTTGGCAACAACTGTTATGGTTTTGTGTGTGATATGCATTCTCGTACTTTCATTGTTGTACATTCTTCTCTGGTTCTTCTCATCATCAAGCAATCTAGTATTTCGATACATATTCTACTATCCTTTTCAGTTTCTTACATGGCTAGTTGAAAAGGGTGAAATTGAAGGTACGTAAATCTCATACAATCAATACTTTAAATCTCTTGAAACTTCTTTTAATTTTCATTTTTATCCTTTCAGAGAATGAAATTGAACTTTTTTTTGTCTTTTGTGTACATCTTAATTAATGTAGTATATCATACAATTTCTATACAAAAAAAAAGTATATCATACAATTGAATTTTACTCTCAACAATGTACCTGGAAATATCACCACTTTGCATCTCTAAGCAATAATTAATGCATATGTCCTAGTACTATTACTCTTAATGGAGTTTTATTTGTACATATCATTTTTTGTTATTATTAGATTTTATTTGTAATCAGATTAAAAATATAAATAATAATGTATTAAAGTATTAATCAAGTAAACTCTTATATGCCGATAGTGTATTTAAGGATTGAAATTATTATTGACTTAAATAACAATCCAGTGTAATATTTTGAAGTTTTTTTTATCTATAACATTTTCTTAGTTTCATTAATTGGTGTCAAATAATAACATTAATTAATGAAATAATAGATATTATTAATTTAGTGATTTATTGCATCATAAAAAAATTTTATTTTTTATATATATTGCATCATAAATAACAATCCACTATGTTTTAAGAGATAAGTGATTAAAAATTTGGTTTCTACAAAAAAATTAAAGTCATAAATCATCATATTGTCTACATTTACATCATTAGTTAATGTATTACTCGAAAATGGGAACTAAAGCAAAAGAAATTATCTGAAAAGAATAAAAAAACTTTGAAGAACTAATTAAACTCAAAAGCTCCCTGTTTATCATGGACCTAATTGTTATTCAAGTCAATATTAGTTGTACTATGGATTTGTACTAGCTGTAATCATCCATAATTTTTTATACTTGCAGCAAGTTCTGTTGATTCTTCTTGGTCTACAAAGAGAGAAGGAGAAGCGAAGGATGGAAGCACGATCTAAGAGATCTAAGACTTAGATTTAAACCATTGTTTTAGATAGCCTCTAAGACCCATCCTTACTAGTTACTACTGTTGTATGTTGTTATTCGTATTGTTTCATGTTAGGAAGCCCACTCTTAGGTAAAATTTGATTATGTTGATTTTAGGTTTTTTATCACAAAGATGGGATTTAAACTATCGTTCCGTCTTTATATGTATGAAAAAATAATTATAAGCTAAAACCTGGTTCATTTGATGACTGGGTTCATGAACAAAGAGTTACCTTGAGCTCCCGAATGTCTTTCAATGGTAGCTTTTGATTCTTTATAAAAGATGGGAAATTTTAAGATATTTGATTTGTTAGAAATTAAAATTTTGGAGTTGGATATGAAACTAGTATGGTTAAGTTGTGTCTATCAGGATGCTTAGGCATCAAACTTGCCAATGCCTAGGTGCCTCCATATAAGCCCTAGTTTTGGTTTAGGTTCATCCTCTCATTTTCTATCTTGTTCTGCATCATGGTTACCGTTTTCAAACATGCATCAACAACATGATCACCAATAGATGATGGGGTGATCCTATTTTTTTCAAGACACTTTGGATGATTAAACTCCCTTCCAATTAAAGTACTAGTTTTCTCATGGAGGGCGAATGAAAGGTGCATTAATTGCCAAGGGTAAACAAAAGAGGAGGGGATTACAAATAGAAAAAAGAAAGAAAACTATAAGGAGTATATCAATCACAACAGAAAGAAGAAGAAAATTGTCAAGGAGGGTTATTTGGTTGGAGTATTCGAGAATAGATAACCCTTTTGTACATGAATTTAATTAGTACGCTCTAACAATGTAAAAAAGTTTTACACTGATAGTCAATCACAACTCTTCGTTTATATGACTTGTAAAGTATTTATTGGTAAATTCAATGTAAAATTTTTTACAGTGTTAGTGTATACTAATTAAACTATTTGTATATACTATTTTTCTTTTCTTCTCTCATTTGTCGTATGTTATGAGCATGTATTTGTATTTTGAATAAATTAGTTTACATATGCCAAATTTGTACTTGTTAATGTCGAACATGCCAATATCATGTTTCATACTAAGTTCCCCTAAGCATCACAAATGAACCCTTTACCACAACCATATAATCAATGGTTCCAAAATTCAAATCCAACAAAAAAATCAAAATCCAAAACCAATGAAAAGAACACAAGTTGCAACAAACACTTAATTATCACCATACTTGAACCAAGTGCATAGCCTATGATCGAAGCCACCCCTTCACCGAATTGAAGCCCTTATGGTATCACTGTGTGCCGTCATAGCTAAACTCGAACCTACCATTGCGATTTCACTGCACTGACACATATAGTTACTACATCTACCATGGATACTCTGTCACCTCGGATCTACCGGATCCACACATGCAATTATCATCGAAGCTTAAATGGCTTGTATCAAAGGAACCCTTCACCAGTAATGTAACATCCTAAAATCCTAATACTATTTATCCCCCTTATTCACATAATTTAATTCATTTATGATCATTCCTTGTGAAATTTATTAATCAAACTACTAAATATAAAATTTTCATCACAACACAGTCAATCTAGCATTATAGATATCTTAAAGTAGTCAAAATTTGAAACCCAATATAACATGACATATGCAACAGTAGCTCGCCTAATGAACCTTTTTAAACCTAAAAAATTCCTAACATATTATCTACATAGATACATTATGTGCCCTTTCATAGTCAAAACATAATCGATACATAATTCACACTGCACATATACATAACATGTCATCTATCCACTAAAACATAACTATTACATATTCTCATACATAACATAACTTCAACCAATATAACTTAACCGTTCTCAAAAGTCCTTGTACATGCTTAAAACATAGCTATTGGTTTCGAAAAATCCACACATTCGACATTGTCAAAATGGTCTAGCTTTGTATACACATACATATTCTTATACATACATTAACTTAAACTATTTCTATTGCAAAACAAGTAACTCCCATTGCTGCCTCTGATCCTCCACCAACCTTGCTAGTTCTGACTTCCACCATCATCACTGATATCTGTTCCCTGTAAAACACTATCATCACAGTTATACAGAATATACAAACATTTCAATGGTAAGCATAGGATAAAAGACATATTATAATTATGCCATCTCAAAGTATAACAATCAATCAATCACACTTATGTTCTACCTAAACATAAACACTTACAACAAATCAATCACACTTATGCATTATCTGAACATAAGCACTCACAACCAATCAATCACACTTATGTTTCATTTGAACATAAACATTCACAACCAATCAATCACACTTATGCTTCACCTGAACATAATCAAGCACAACCAATCAATCACACTTATGCTCCACCTGGATATAAGCAAGCACAATCAATCAATTACACTTATGATCCACCTGAATATAAGCAAGCACAACACATAACTGATGCTTTCCAGAATACTCACTACATTGTATTTGTATAGCAAGGTAGCAATTTATCTGACTTCTCCCATACTGGTATCTAATACATATCTGACCCATCTTATAGCAATTGAAGTATGAGCATATTCATTTGAATAACCAACTGATGTTTGGTGTATCATCGCCTGAAACAGGGCCCTAACACTAATATATCATCACCCGACACAAGGTCCTAACACTTCATTATCACCCAAAACAGGGCCTTAGCATCAGGATCAGTTAAACTTATCCACCTTCCTAATTCAATACACCACCACAAGAACTCTCTTACTTCCTTGTAACAGTCCACAACACAATTCATTAATACTCCTTATTAATAGATTATAATCTCTTTGTATTTCTAAATATAAAAACACACAAAAAAATTTTAATCCAGTCCATAATCAATATTAAATATCATTATTGAAAGCACGTTATTCTTTTTTGTTAAATAAGTAATTAAACTTATTTGATACTCATTATTAGAACTGTTTTTATATTAATATATTTTACAATATTGTCCTTAATTAATATGGATATTGTTATGGAAACAAAAAAATAATAGTTTCCTAGATATATTCAGATATTATACATAAAACATATACAATAGAATAACAATCGACTAAATAAATGTATATATATATATATATATATATAAATAAACAACATAATTTGACGACAAAATAGAATGCAAATATAATAAGCATAGAGTTCATAAACATATAACGACGCAACTACAACTTTTTTTATACCAACTTGGTCTTGAGAAACATGAAAATACACCACTACAGCTTCTCCAACTTGTGACATATACTGTACCTTTTATATGTGATGCCGTTGTATCTTATCCGATGTAACACTAACAACGCTATTGCTCACCTGTTACATGTCAAATTCTTTTCCAAGGAAAACTTGCTATGTTCAAAAGCAACGGGTGAATCATGTGTGCAGAAACAAAATACATGCTCAAACAAAAGACAGTGAATACATGCTCAAACAAAAGGTAAAAGCAATATTAATCACCAATTTTCCACTTGAATCAACAGATTTTCTAGCACTACTTTTTGACTGAGATTGGGGTATTGACTGGAAGTATTAAAATAGAATCAACACATCCTTATTATGAATAATCACAAAATATTAAAAATATAAGCTTACTGTTGAAGTAGACGAATTAATGTTTCAGCATTGGTTGACCCGTTGGGTCTATGAACAGGGATTAGAAGCCTTCATTGTTCATCTACAAAAAATGAAAATAGGAGCAAAAGTGAGGAAACAAAATAAAAATCAACTAAAAAAAATTAAACATACAGAACAGAAGCACATAGCATATTTAAAAAACTAAACATACAAAACATAAGCACATAGCATAAAAAGCTTTCGCAGTGCTTCCATCTGTTCGTGTGTGTAGCTCACAGACTTGTCATTGTCCATAGCCACCTTTCTCACATCTTTGCAGGCAGAACTCACCACCATCATCCCTTCCAAATCCAACCCGATTTATACGGTCAAATGCTTTTATAGGGTGAAAAAGTAAGACAACAGTGCCTTACCCACACATAGGTTCAAGAAACATAACACCCAGATGATGCCCTCGAAACAGGCATCAATGGAATCCTGCAAAACATTAATATGAGAGGAAGAATAAAAAAAACGAACTCAAAAGGGAATAATAGAAGCTGTAGAAAACGTGCTACGCAGCTTCAAAAATATAAACTGGCATGCACTGGTGAACTGGCGTCCACTAGCTTCCATGAACAAAAACTCCAGCAAGTGGCATCTATGAATAGAAACTGCAGCATGAAAATAAAGTAAACATGCATAAACATAAACGGAAAATTAGTAGATTCTCAAAACAGAAGCTATGAATAGAAATGGAAATAAAACTTTTCCAAATGGCGTGACTTGCCGTAAGAAAATACAAATGAAATCCTATGTGAAGTGCACTATAGATTCTATGGGGAAAAGTTTTCCCAGAATTAGTAGTAGTAAGATGGGAACTCAAATAATTAAATTTAAAGTAAAAAAATTGCTCAAAACTAAAAGAAGTGTAGTAATTAAAATAATACATGTTTGTCTATAAGCACCATATCGTGTCAGATTATCCAAACTTATAAAATTTTCAGACACGGATAACTCGAACTTTTAATTTCCATGTTTGGCGGTTAGAACATATGTCTTCAACCGAATCAAACATTTTTTTACACTGTAAAATAATGCACAACTAAAACCCACATGTTGAAAAAAAATAACAAGGTTTCTTATATGAAGTGGTTCAAAGTTGTTGGATAACATATAGACGGTCTAATGCTTTTATAGGAGGAAAAAGTAACAAATAAGTGCATTACCCGGCGTGTTTTGAACAAAACTTAAGATTTCATTGAGAAAGATGCTCTTGAAAGACAAATAAAGGTAATATTAATGCTGTCAGGAAGTAAACATAGAAAGATGCCTTCGAAACATTGAGAAGATGTCCTCGAAACATGCATCAAGGGAATCCTGTACACAACATTAATACAAGAGGGGAAAAAACGAATTCAAAAGGGTATAAGCTTAAAACGTAAAATGCAGACAGAGGGGGAAAAAAAAAAAAGAAAAAGCGAACTCAGAAGGGAATAATAGAAGTTGTAGAAAATGTACAATGAAGCTTCGAAAATATAAAATGGCGCGCACTGGTATTTCGTTTTCTCACTTTTAAGTTATATAAAAATAAGTCGAGTATATATATATCATTATAGGATTGCTAAAGTGGTGTACACTCGTGCACATGACATCCACTGGGTTTCATGAACAGAAATTCCGGGAAGTGGCGTCATAGAATATTGAGCAACCGAAAATTAAAAAAAATAAAATAAAATATTATACATGTGGATGTCACAGTAGAAATCTACACTGTTTTAGCCTTAGAGAAGTTCCTCCAGATTAGTTTAGTTATGATTCAATTGCCTATTATAATTTTTGCTTTCAAAATTTACTTGTAATTTTCTTCAATTTATTTCAAAACCATTAATAGTTTAGGAAAGTTCAATGAAATTATCCTAGTTGCATGGAAATCCTTTATCTCAAACAGATATAAAAAAGTTAAAAAAATTTATCAAATTACGTGACATTTATTAATTGAGACAAAAAATAAAACATGAATTTGGAATTAAAAATTTCAATCTTTCAATGCATAATTCTCTATGAAGATGAATTTAATGCTTCAATTGATATTTAATTTGTTTTTTTGGATAAATTGATATTCTTTTGCTTTTGCTCCCCTTGATGGTTCTTTCTTTTTTTTTCCTTCGTTGTCTTAAGTTTGGGTTTGAAATAAATGCTTTCACATATTCAGTTGCCTTCTCCACCCGTTGATGATTCTTTCCATTTTTTTCCCTTCATTGTCTTAAGTTTGGGTTTGATGTTTGGGATTATTATGAGCAATTGAGGTCTAGTACATAAATTAATCAATTGGGTTATAATTATTGTGCTGTTATTGAGGTTTTATCCTTTTAATGGTACCTGTATTGTGTTAATGAATGTTTGGGTTAGTTGTGAACCTAGTAATGGTTTATACATGTTCATGATCTTCTTGCTAATTATTATAGTAATTGAGAATTGAAGTGTCTCTCGATTCATATTTTATGCTCGTTTGTGTTTAAAGATGGCTTTGCTTAAATAAACATAATATTTCAAGTTGTAGAGTTTTATTAATAATTCTTTTCTATTTAATTTTTCAAGATAATTAGTTATTTAAGTTTTCTGAAGTAGTCCAATTCAAATACATGGTAAAATGGTTATTTTGTCACTTAATTAACTTTTATTAAAAATGTAGTTCTAATTCTTAAAAATCAAGGGCATATGACCTTAAGAAACTGTTTTATTAGCTTAATAGTTACCATAAAATTAAAGTTGTTTTTATATATGAAATTAAATAAAATTATAGTGTTAGTTAAGGAAATATTAGCTATAATTTATTTTAGAGATCGAGTTATAATTATTTTAATTGTAATTTAAATTAAGTGATAAAAAAAATTGTACGGTTTTATTAATAGGTTATTAGTGGAAGAAAATAAATATTACGGGAAATTAAATGTTTAGTTATATTTGAATTAATATAATAATGTGAGAATAACTGAATTTCTTTATAATATCAATGTTAGTTGGTTAATTTTAAGAAAATAGTTGGAAAGTGGAAAGTGAAATATAATATTATATTTTGATTTTGGAAAGTTTTGATTGAGTTTCGAAGAATTCCGAAAGGTTAATTAAGAAGTGGTGCAAATAGTAAGACAAACTTACTAAATACACCAATGTATCCTAAAACTTTCTTCTTCTTTCCACAAAACTCTTTTCTCCCTCTTTCATTTTTTTTCTTCATGTCTGTCGCTTCTCTCTCTCTCCTTCAATGCCATTTTCATTCGCTTGTACGGTCGAACTTTTTTTAGTGGATTTTGATGCCACAGCTTCTGTTATTGAGTGATCACTATTGTAAGTAAGTCTGATCATGAATCAACAAAACTTTTTCCGATCATTTTCGATCCTGTTGTCCATTAAAAGAAAATTTCTTTAAAAATCTTAAATTCTAAGGTTCCTGCTTAATCTAGAATTTTTGTCAGGTTCCTATGAAATTTCTTCAGGTGGATTTCTTTGTTTTCTTTTGAGTTAGCTTTGGATGGGATAAATAGGCAAGAGAATCTTTTTCTTGGTTATAACTTTAAAAATTATGATTTTAAGAGTATTAAGGTTGTTGATTGTGATTGATTTAGCTTTTGATAAGAGTTTGGATGTTATGTGAAGTTAGTTGTTTGTGATGATTAATGAGTAGTGTTGGTTGAATTGACTTCCTGTGGTTGCAATTGAATTTGTTAGATTGATAATGTATTATTTGGAATTGTGATGTAATGCATATGATTGGAATGCATGATGAGGATATATTCATTGATGTTGTTGGTTGCGGGTAGTTACAGTCGAGTAACTTAGCCTTGAATGATATGTTTGGTGGGGTTCATTGATGTTAGGGACATATTGGGGTCAATATAATCCAGAATATCAGATATGCAAGGAGATATTCATGTAATTAAAATTGTGGTCCTGGTACTAGATATGCAAGGGGGTGTTTAAAGAACATACTCAAACAACAACTATGTGTCACAGAGTATCAGGTAGACACTAGAAATCAGTTTGTAGTTGTCAGATGAGTATTGTTTAGACTTAAATTGGTGGTAACACGGACAGATTGGACGCCTATCGCTAATTGGAAGAGATTCTAAGTCGTCTCAGTGTTCAAACTCAATGTAGATATTCCGAAATATGTCATGTCTGAACATGCTATTGTGTGAAAATCTCGTATTTAAGAAATATAAGTGTGTTTGACTTGATTGATGTTTTTGTGATATTTAAGTTATTTATATTGTGAATTTTATATGTTATTATGCTTATCTGTACAATGTTTGTGTATTTTGCATGATTATGATGATCATGTTTTGCACAAGAGCAGATACCAGTGAGGATAACAAAGATCAGAATTAGTAGGGTTGTGAAGGATCAAAGGTAGCCAAGAAGTTACTTGTTTTGTGTTAGAAATAGTTTAAGTTATGTATCTGAATATGTATATGTATATAAGTTTGTCCTTTAAGAATGATAAATGTATGGATTGGCTTGAATAAAACTAGTAGCTATGTCCTAAGTATGAACAGGATATACTAAGAATGACTAAGTTTGAGTGACTAAAGTTATGGTACATATATATGAGTCGTGTAATAGTTAACTTTAATGGATAATTGATAGGTTGTGTATCTGCTTTGTATGAGTTAAGTTTTAGTATGTTTTCATGGAAAAAAGATGTGAAATGTTTTTTGTAAATTATATGTCGTGAATTTAGTAAGTGACATGAAGTGTGTGCTGGTATTAGTCAAATTTCATAAAACATGTTTAAGCGAATTGTGCAGTAGAAGTTCTGGTATATGCAGAGTCTTATTGGGCGGCAACTCTCACTCAGAGAGCTTAGGCCTCTGTCAGGATTAAATTGTAGTTTTACGCTCAGCAAGAAGTCTCATCCAACGCAGAGTTCTCTTGGGTTGGTTTATTGAGGGTTTTACTTCTAGCTAGAGGTCTCGCTGAGAAAGGTCTTAATTACTAGGACAATTTGATACACGGTCTCATTAGACAAGCTACACTGGGTCTCATTGGATGATATAGTATCGTTGGGCAACCTATTGTTGTGTATATTATATATATATATATATATATATATATATATATATATATATATATATATCACTTTGAACTTTGAAATTGTTGGGTTGCTAAAATATTGTGACAAAATTTTATATCTCAAAATTGAATTATAATATGTATGTAATGGGAATTAAATAGTTAAATATTATTATTATGATCTTTATAAATAATTTGGCATGATACAAAAATAATAACATATATTTATACATTTTAATTTTAAAAAGCCAAAACCTATTTTAAGTAATCTAAATTTATTTTAATGCTAGTTCACAAATAATTTATTATATATAATATTAATAAAATAAATTTAAATATTGGTTAAAATCTAAATACATATATTATTTTATAACAATATTTTTTAAAATAAAATAATTTATTTGGATAAAATTTAATATCATTAAACTATTTTAAGAAATAGGGTCATTGGGTAGTTGAACAAATAGTAATAATTAGAGTCAGTAGTTTTTCCCCTAATATATTATGAAAACTAATTAAACAAAACAACTAAGGAAAATTACATTAAAGCAATTGAAATTTGAAGCTATGTTTTTAAAATTGAATTGATGATAGAATCGGTAAAAGTATTGATTTATGATTCATTAATTCAATTATTGAACTAATGACTGAATTAGTCTTAATAAAATAATATTTTTTATTATTTATCTAGTATAACAATTAAGAATGTAAAAAAAAAAGTATTAAGATGTAATTATATATAAAAAAAAATTATTAAATACACCTCAATATTACTAAGTTAACTTTCATTTTCATTCATTTTTGAATTAAAAAGAGGTTAACCTAAGAAAATAAGAGATGTATTTAGAAAAATTCAATTTTTTTTTAAAAAAAACCACACCAATTTTATCAATTTTTAATCTATTTTTTAATTTTAAAACCAATTATTTATTTGATTGGGTTTTTATATTAATCAAAGCAGTTACTAAAATTAATTATTAAATTTTCAATCAAACCGACCAATTTGATCCATTTTAAAAACATAACTTTAAAAAATGCTCCTCAAGAGCCAACATATATGTGCGATGTGATTAACTTTATGTACGAAGAACATGTTTAAAGGAGAGCTTTGAAAGTAAAAATATGATTGATATCTTTATGACAGATCCGTAGAGAATTCATGTCATTCTTTAATAAAGTAGTTTTATTGAAGCCAACTTTGAATATCGTCCATATATAGTGGCACAGTGCTAACTTCAATAGCATGACTTTTTCCTCGTTTGAGATGACTTATATTTTTATAAAGTGATTTTAAGAAAAAATTAACAATACTGATAATTATTAAAATAAATTTTAAAACAATCCAATTGTAATAATGCTACAATGATTAGTTTTATCACATAATTAACTTTTATTATTATTATTATTATTATTATATATTAATTAGTTCTCATTCTTAATTAAATTTAGAGTCTTAATTAAGACGTTAATTAAGAGCTCAACTGTTTGTAAATCTATGATTTAGTTTAATAGTTACTCTAAAATTGAATTTGTTTTTATAATATGTAGATAAAACATAATATTGATGTAGAGTATAATATTAGTTAAGGATTATTATTAGGGGTGAAGATAAAAGTCAAAGATGGCTCAGAATTAAAGATGTGGTCGCATTCAATAGGGCTCTTCTTGGAAAATGGCATTGGGGGGTTCTTAGGGGTGGAAGTGCTCTTTGGATCAAAGTTCTAAAGGCAAGATATGAGGAAGGCATCAGAAGAAGTCTGGTAGCAAGGGTGAAGAAAGGAGGATCTCAATAGTGGAATGACATTTTGGATTCCACTTCAGCAGAAGGGTCAGGTGAGTGGTTCTCTAAGGAAGTTAAACCTTTGGTAGGGGATGAGACCTTGTTTAAGCTTTGGGAAGGGGGTGGAGGGTGTTTGGTGGGCTTAAAACATTATTTCCTAAGTTGGTTGTTCTGTCAAATCAAAGAAAGAATCTACTTGGTGAGGTTGGGGGTTGGTGTAATAACATATAGGAATGGAGGCTTACTTGGAGGAGGGCATTATTTAGTTGGGAGGTTGAGTGGTGAAGGAGATGAAGGTGATACTGGGAGGGGTTCCCATGAGGAGGAATCTGTTGGATAGTTGGGGGTGGGGAGACAGTCCTGGGAGTTTGGGGGAGTATTCTGTGAAGGAAGTGTATCACTTGATTTGTGGTGTTTCTCGTGAGGTTAACTTCCCATTTTTTAAAAGGATATGGAAATCAAAGGCTCCATCAAAGTTAGTGGCTTTCTCTTGGAAGGTAGCTTTGAAAAGAATTCCTACCAGATTCAAATTGGCAAAGAGATAGATTATCCCTACCTATGATGTACTTTGTCCTCTTTGTGGCCTGGCACCAGAAGCTGTAAGCCACTTACTTTTCTCATGTAAATCTAGTTATCTAGTTTGGATGCACTGTTATAAATGGCTAGGATATGTGTCTGTGTTACCTAATGAATGTGTATCAAGTTATTGGAATTTCCTGCGTATTTTTAAACTAGCAGTTAAATCAACATTAGATGTTTCTAGTGTAATTTGGTTGACAATTTTGTGAAGAATTTGGATGGGAAGGAATGCTGCAGTTTTTAAGGATGACCTTTTTATTGTAGATGAGGTCTAGTATTTGGCATTACAAAGGTTTGGCTGTGGATTAAAGGGTTGTTCAAAGTATCAGCAATATCGTTTTTGGAGTGGTCCTCCCAACTAATTCTATATATTGCTAGGTTTGGGAGATGAAAGGTTGTGTGTGATTGAAGGTTCTTCCTCGATAGTTGTTCTTATGAGTCAGGGGTTTGTGTGGGGGGTTTTTATTTAGGTTGGTTCTTTAGTATGTTACATTGTAAGTTGCTGCTAATCTTGTTATGTCCTTGTAAGTTGTAAATTCTTGCTTGTCATCTTTTGTGACAAGTGGATGATTTTTCATTTATGAATATATTTTGTCTTTTAAAAAAAAATTAAGAATTCAAAACATAGTTAATTCATTATTTTATAATTGTTGTCTTCATGTTTAATTACAATATTTTATTTATAATAAATTGTTGACCTTAGTAATTAATATTTTAAATATCATATAAATAAATAATTATGATTGAATGTCTAATTAAACTCTATTTAAATATATATTAATAATTTTGCTGAAAAGTACTTAGATTCAATTATTTGACAGCTAGCAGAAGGTTATATTTGGAATTTTGCTCTTCTCACGAAGATTCTATACAGGCTAGAAACTTGTTCTGTACCTCACATTAGAATTACGAGTGGAACTTTGAAGTGGAAAGCAAGAACTAAGCCTCTAGGGGAATCTCAGTGTTGAAGGTACTTCGGACTCTTCTCAATATATATATATTTTGATTATGATTTATTTTTCTTTCAATCCTGCTCTGTTTTGAAGATTTTAGACTAGCTGAATAATTTTGTGTTGTTAATTCAATTCCATTTTTATCAATAGTATCCTAGAACTTTTATATTTCATTTTAAAGTTTAATTAATATGTACGGTTAGTATAAAAGATTTTATTTTAATTGCAATATTTCATTTATGTAAGTTTATTGTAACGTTTGCCGTTACAATAATAATCCATAATAAAATAGTAAAGAATTTTGAGAAAATAATAAATTTTTATTTAAATACATGAATTCTTACATAAGAAACAAAATATAATCCTCAAATTTTGGCCTTTAGGAAACAAAAACAATTACAAGAACATTCATCCTACAACAGTTACAAACCAAAACTAAAAGAGAATTTTAATTAATAAGAAATTCAATCTTCAAGTCTCCTTCAACTCTAGAAACCTTCCAACTCTGAAAACAACATTTTTAATGATACGTGAATCTCAATAAATAAAACCAATTTCAAAAGGGTTCAAAACAAGTATTGTTCTTAGTCAGTGCAGAATCCAGAAAAAAAAAACCATGGTACCTGCCATAAAAGATATTTTTAAACCTAAGTTATAATTTATTTCAAAAATTCCTATTATGAATAATTAATAAACATGATAAAAGAATGGTGTTTTAATTAACACTCTCGTAATGCACACAATTCACAAAAAATAGTGACAATCATGATCACTTGGTCTCATTCTACGATTCCTAAAACCAAAGTTTTTAATAGATTCATCAAAAGGGTTCATGAGCTCATATTTCATACAATGACGTTTAATTGTCTTCCTCACATTATTATAGAGGTATCCAGAATCTCTTCCCCATCCTAGACAAAGGTATTTAAAACATCTTCCCATATTAAATGGAGGTATCTCACATTTGATCTCTATCCCAAGCAAAGACATCATAAATTTCCCATTATAAATGGATGATCTCAAGGAAGGCAATTTCTAAAATAATTTAAAACATGCTATGCATAAATTAAATAGTTGAAACACTAAAAATCATATTATTCAAGAAGTATACCATGGAGGTTTAGAAAAGTTCTCACAACTTAAATTTATTTTCTTCTGGTCTTCTACCCCCCATTCTCAACCCTTGATTTTTCTCTCTTTATATTTTCTTTTTGATAAAAGATTAGTTTTTACAGTTTAAATTCAAATGATATCAAATCTTTATTTATTCTATCTTATTTCTATTTTAAAAGTAATATTTATCTTAAATCAATTTATCTTAAATCAATTTATCTTAAATCAATTTATCTTTAATCTTTTAGTTATTTTGATTGATTCTCATCTAATTATTATTATTTTTCTTTTATTTTCTCTAAGAAAATTTAATATATTATTTTATCTAAACTATAATAATTATTTCCTAATAATAAACTCTTAATTTTTTAATTTGAATAAATATCTATCATTTTTTATTTTTAATATCCAAACTAATTATTTATTTTCTTTTAAATTCAAATGAATATTTAATTTAATATAGTGCTATATTTAAATCAAATAACAACTTAATATTATTATTTACTAGGTAACTAAATTATTATTCATCTAGATAATAATTATCTCTTATGTGAGATAATTTTTATTTTAAAGATTTGAGAACGTTATATTTATTGACTTTAACCAATAATATTTTAAAACTCATATGAATAAAGAGTTGTAATTGGATGTCAATGTAAAATATTACAATGACAATGCATACTAATTAAATTCTTTATTTTATTTTAGTTTGAAATGTTTTCAAAAAGAGAGAAGTTAAGTGAATTAATTTAAACTAAAAGATCTTAATGGCTAAGGATAACGATATCCACATTTTTGTTATTTGCCATTAGCCAAACTTATCTATTAGCATTAGTTAATTTTTTTTTCCTTTCAAGAAAACATCTCTTTTACCATGTGTTTAAATTGGTTGAATTGAGGGAAAAGAAACAGAGTTTTGATGAATTAAGGATAGGAATGTAAATTATGTTTATCTTTGTGGGTGTCTCTAAATATCTGTTCTAATTTTGATGGAAAAAATATGTATTGTTGATTATTGTTTTATTCTCGCTCTATTCACATCTAAGAAAATTGGAAGCGGGGATCAAGCAAGTTTGTTGGTTCCCATTCTGCTTTTATGAAAAAGAAAATTTTATATATATATTTTTAATCTCACATATCTATATACAAATTCATTTTCACATAGACCATTAAAACTAATATATAATTAATAATTTAACATATAATTTATTTATTTAATTAATAAATTAAATATAATTAATAACTTAATATTTATTTATTTAATAAATAATAAGTAAATTTAAATTTAAATTATAAAAAATAATATAAAAGATACCGCATATGTATGTGAACTAAAAAATATTCGACAAAAATAAAGATGAAATTAAAATTTATGACCATCTTCTTTGTGTCCATTCTTACTTCCTACTTTCCGAAGACAAGATAGACCAAAATTGCTCTCACTTCATTCCATTGTCGTGCTAATTAAGGATGTCATAAAAGGTCAACAAAAAGCAGAAATAAAAACCAAAAGAGGGTAGCAAACTATAATATGTACCCTTAAACGGGATTGCAAGGAAACCAGGCAAAGAAATAAACAAACGAAAATTACAGTTTACAGAAAAGCCAAATTTTGCTAAATCACTCGTGACTTGATTAGGTTTATAAAACCATACATGAAAGGGAAGAATGAAGAAATAGAGAGAGAACATGTTGGACTTCCATAGAGAATCAGATAAGTGACTCAGAAGAGAATGAAACACTTTCTAGTGACCAATTATTTTGATATCCGAAAGTAAATTAATGATTTTTTAAAATTAAATAGTTCTTAAATAGTTCTAATTCTTAAAAATCAAAGGCATATGACCTTAAGAAACTGTTTTATTAGTTTAATAGTTACCATAAAATTAAAGTTGTTTTTATATATGAAATTAAATAAAATTATAGTGTTAGTTAAGGAAATATTAGCTATAATTTATTTTAGAGATCGAGTTATAATTATTTTAATTGTAATTTAAATTAAGTGATAAAAAAATTGTACGGTTTTATTAATAGGTTATTAGTGGAAGAAAATAAATATTACGGGAAATTAAATGTTTAATTATATTTGAATTAATATAATAATGTGAGAATAACTGAATTTCTTTATAATATCAATGTTAGTTGGTTAATTTTAAGAAAATAGTTGGAAAGTGGAAAGTGAAATATAATATTATATTTTGATTTTGGAAAGTTTTGATTGAGTTTCGAAGAATTTCAAAAGGTTAATTAAGAAGTGGTGCAAATAGTAAGACAAACTTACTAAATACACCAATGTATCCTAAAACTTTCTTCTTCTTTCCACAAAACTCTTTTCTCCCTCTTTCATTTTTTTTCTTCATGTCTGTCGCTTCTCTCTCTCTCCTTCAATGCCATTTTCATTCGCTTGTACGGTCGAACTTTTTTTAGTGGATTTTGATGCCACAGCTTCTGTTGAGTGATCACTATTATAAGTAAGTCTGATCATGAATCAACAAAACTTTTTCCGATCATTTTCGATGCTGTTGTCCATTAAAAGAAAATTTCTTTAAAAATCTTAAATTCTAAGGTTCCTGCTTAATCTAGAATTTTTGTCAGGTTCCTATGAAATTTCTTCAGGTGGATTTCTTTGTTTTCTTTTGAGTTAGCTTTGGATGGGATAAATAGGCAAGAGAATTTTTTTCTTGGTTATAACTTTAAAAATTATGATTTTAAGAGTATTAAGGTTGTTGATTGTGATTGATTTAGCTTTTGATAAGAGTTTGGATGTTATGTGAAGTTAGTTGTTTGTGATGATTAATGAGTAGTGTTGGTTGAATTGACTTCCTGTGGTTGCAATTGAATTTGTTAGATTGATAATGTATTATTTGGAATTGTGATGTAATGCATATGATTGGAATGCATGATGAGGATATATTCATTGATGTTGTTGGTTGCGGGTAGTTACAGTCGAGTAACTTAGCCTTGAATGATATGTTTGGTGGGGTTCATTGATGTTAGGGACATATTGGGGTCAATATAATCCAAAATATCAGATATGCAAGGAGATATTCATGTAATTAAAATTGTGGTCCTGGTACTAGATATGCAAGGGGGTGTTTAAAGAACATACTCAAACAACAACTATGTGTCACAGAGTATCAGGTAGACACTAGAAATCAGTTTGTAGTTGCCAGATGAGTATTGTTTAGACTTAAATTGGTGGTAACACGGACAGATTGGATGTCTATCGCTAATTGGAAGAGATTCTAAGTAGTCTCAGTGTTCAAACTCAATGTAGATATTCCGAAATATGTCATGTCTGAACAGGCTATTGTGTGAAAAGCTCGTATTTAAGATATATAAGTGTGTTTGACTTGATTGATGTTTTTGTGATATTTAAGTTATTTATATTGTGAATTTTATATGTTATTATGCTTATCTTTACAATGTTTGTGTATTTTGCATGATTATGATGATCATGTTTTGCACAAGAGCAGATACCAGTGAGGATAACAAAGATCAGAATTAGTAGGGTTGTGAAGGATCAAAGGTAGCCACGAAGTTACTTGTTTTGTGTTAGAAATAGTTTAAGTTATGTATCGGAATATGTATATGTATATAAGTTTGTCCTTTAAGAATGATAAATGTATGGATTCGCTTGAATGAAACTAGTAACTATGTCCTAAGTATGAACAAGATATACTAAGAATGACTAAGTTTGAGTGACTAAAGTTATGTTACATATATATGAGTCGTGTAATAGTTAACTTTAATGGATAATTGATAGGTTGTGTATCTGCTTTGTATGAGTTAAGTTTTAGTATGTTTTCATGGAAAAAAGATGTGAAATGTTTTTTGTAAATTATATGTCGTGAATTTAGTAAGTGACATGAAGTGTGTGCTGGTATTAGTCAAATTTCATAAAACATGTTTAAGCGAATTGTGCAGTAGAAGTTCTGGTATATGCAGAGTCTTATTGGGCGGCAACTCTCACTCAGAGAGCTTAGGCCTCTCTCAAGATTAAATTGTAGTTTTACGCTCAGCAAGAAGTCTCATCCAACGCAGAGTTCTCTTAGGTTGGTTTATTGAGGGTTTTACTTCTAGCTAGAGGTCTCGCTGAGAAAGGTCTTAATTACTGGGATAATTTGATACACGGTCTCATTAGACAAGCTACACTGGGTCTCGTTGGATGATATAGTATTGTTGGGCAACCTATTGTTGTGTATATTATATATATATATATATATATATATATATATATATATATATATATATATATATATATATATATATATCACTTTGAACTTTGAAATTGTTGGGTTGCTAAAATATTGTGACAAAATTTTATATCTCAAAATTGAATTATAATATGTATGTAATGGGAATTAAATAGTTAAATATTATTATTATGATCTTTATAAATAATTTGGCATGATACAAAAATAATAACATATATATTTATACATTTTAATTTTAAAAAGCCAAAACCTATTTTAAGTAATCTAAATTTATTTTAATGCTAGTTCACAAATAATATATTATATATAATATTAATAAAATAAATTTAAATATTGGTTAAAATCTAAATACATATATTATTTTATAACAATATTTTTTAAAATAAAATAATTTATTTGGATAAAATTTAATATCATTAAACTATTTTAAGAAATAGGGTCATTGGTTAGTTGAACAAATAGTAATAATTAGAGTCAGTAGTTTTTCCCCTAATATATTATGAAAACTAATTAAACAAAACAACTAAGGAAAATTACATTAAAGCAATTGAAATTTGAAGCTATGTTTTTAAAATTGAATTGATGATCGAATCGGTAAAAGTATTGATTTAGGGTTCATTAATTCAATTATTGAACTAATGACTGAATTAGCCTTAATAAAATAATATTTTTTATTATTTATCTAGTATAACAATTAAGAATGTAAAAAAAAAGTATTAAGGATGTAATTATATATAAAAAAAAAATTTATTAAATACACCTCAATATTACTAAGTTAACTTTCATTTTCATTAATTTTTGAATTAAAAAGAGGTTAACCTAAGAAAACAAGAGATGTATTTAGAAAAATTCAATTTTGTTTTTAAAAAAACCACACCAATTTTATCAATTTTTAATCTATTTTTAATTTTAAAACCAATTATTTATTTGATTGGGTTTTTATATTAATCAAAGCAGTTACTAAAGTTAATTATTAAATTTTCAATCAAACCGACCAATTTGATCCATTTTAAAAACATAACTTTAAAAAATGCTCCTCAAGAGCCAACATATATGTGCGATGTGATTAACTTTATGTACGAAGAACATGTTTAAAGGAGAGCTTTGAAAGTAAAAATATGATTGATATCTTTATGACAGATCCGTAGAGAATTCATGTCATTCTTTAATAAAGTAGTTTTATTGAAGCCAACTTTGAATATCGTCCATATATAGTGGCACAGTGCTAACTTCAATAGCATGACTTTTTCCTCGTTTGAGATGACTTATATTTTTATAAAGTGATTTTAAGGAAAAATTAACAATACTGATAATTATTAAAATAAATTTTAAAACAATCCAATCGTAATAATGCTACAATGATTAGTTTTATCACATAATTAACTTTTATTATTATTATTATTATTATTATATATTAATTAGTTCTCATTCTTAATTAAATTTAGAGTCTTAATTAAGACGTTAATTAAGAGCTCAACTGTTTGTACATCTATGATTTAGTTTAATAGTTACTCTAAAATTGAATTTGTTTTTATAATATGTAGATAAAACATAATATTGATGTAGAGTATAATATTAGTTAAGGAGTAAAATAGTGAACAATACAAGGTAAAGAAAAGTGGGTATGGTTACTATAACAGTTATAGATAAAAATGTTAATTACGATAATGGACATACAAATATTTTAATTACAATAAAAATAGTAAAATAGATTTTAACTACATGCCTAACATTAATTATGCATACTTTAATTCCTGTGTTAAATATTTAGTTGTTATTTTTTTTTTAATATCTATCATAATTAATATGTAGATGGCTTTAATTTTTATTGACAACGTATTTGAGTAGTTAAATTAAAGCTTTCAAATGTTCTTTATAGTTTTTAAAAGACAAAATCAGACTCCAAAGAGCATAAAACATGAATATATATATATATATATATATATATATATATATATATATTCCACTTATAAATATTTTTCTGAAATAATATTAAGAGAGGATATATTTTAAAGTGCGTCTTATAAAAATAATTTAAGGGAGTATTATAAAATAAAAGTGTTTAAAAATTTCATTTTAATAATTATATTTAGCTAGTTAGCCCGTACGATGGACAGCTGCAGAAATAGCAATAATTAGAATCAATTATTATAGTTAGAATATGACTTTTTTTTTAATATGATCGTTATATATCTTCAAATTGGCAAATTCGTAAAGGATTAAAGTCATTAATTTTCTAATAGACTATAGTCCATACATGTGCAGACTATAGTCTTCGGCATGTTATTGTCTCATCTAAGATTGCTTTATCATGATTTATCTAATATAAAAGACTTGATTTAGCTTCAAGTAATATTATATTTCATATTTTTAATTTTTATTAATAATTACCTTCTATTTAATTTTCTAAATAAAACTTTTACAATTGATACATTTTATTAAAATAATTACTTACGTAGATATTTTGTAAATCAGTCCAATTCATTATATACATACATATAATTGGTATACACTATTAGTGTTTTACGTGTGTGTATATATATATATATATATATATAGAGTTTAATTGATATACACAGTTAATATTTTATATTGATAGTCAATCACAACTCTTCAATTAATAGTAAATTTATTGACTTTATTAATTAGTATAATTAGTATTTTAAAAGTTACATAATTGAAAGGTTATGATTAAACGTCAATGCAAAAATCTTTTACACTGACAATGTATATCAATTAAACTCATTCATATATATATATATATATATATATATATATATATATATATATATATTCCCTCTTAATATAAACAAATTTAACGTACATAAAATTAAGAAAATTAGTAAAGTTATTTTAAAATACATTTCATTATAACTAGATATCATAAATAAAAAATTATTAAAAATAACACGTTGATCTTAATTAAAGAATTTTTTAAATATTACCACCGAATGTAATTAACATTTATTTGAATTTAATATTAAAAATATTTTTGTCTTGTATTTAAGTCAAATGGGAGTATATATTAATTATTACCTCTTATTTTTAAAATTCAAAGACTTCAAATTTTAAGAGCCTAACTATTTTTTTTCTAAAATTCTTAACTATCATTAATAGTTATTATTACACTTTATATTTTACCATGTAAATTCACACTTTTGAATAGTCAAGTTTTAATAATAAAGTAGTAGATGGAGATTGATTATTTTTTTTCTTATGTATTGATGCTAGTGATTAATATCTAAGAATTTCAACTCACCATCTCTCCTTTTCCCATTCTCTTATAGATTTTACTGCTAGACATCGCTATAACATCATTATAACCTTAATTGACGGAGATTGATAGAAATAGAATTACTATTTTTATAACAAGTAATAATAATATAGTCATTCTGTCAATAATTGAGAATTTACCTACGTCAATTATTGATGAGTAACCTTTTCTTACAAATGAGTGCAGTAGCTGGATTTATATAACTTGCTATTTTTTGTCACAGAAAAAAACAAGTACCTTGAAACAGCACAGAAAGTTCAGCTACGAACTGAGATAGGTACTAAGGTTGCAAAAGAAAGAAAATTTGCAGTGAGAGTGCAAAGATATGTTGAACTTGAACCCTTTGGGAGAGAGCATGAATAGGGATCCAGAAATTGGATATGGGAAACCAGAAACTGGAGTGAATCTTCTCCCCGCAAGTAATAGTTTATCAGAAGATATGTTAAACTACTTCATATTTCAGCCTTACAATAATCAAGCACATGCAGTTCACAGTTCTCCAAAACCTGAAAATTCTGCATCAGCTTCCACAGAGAGTGGGGATGCAATTGCACCTAAACCTAAAGTTTCGGCATCAGTTCCCGCGGAGAGATTGAAAATCAGCCCTATGAGAAACACTGCACTGCATGTAGCAGCTCTGTGTGGAAGTGATGAGTGCGTGGAGAACATACTGAAAAATGAACCGGTTCTTTTGACTGCAGAAAATGTGAATGGTGATACACCACTGCATCTTGCTGCAAGAGCTGGTCATGTGGCTACTATTGAAAAGTTGTGGGTTGCCCTCTTCAAAAATTTGGAAAATCTAGAGTCTACAAAACCAAAAGAGGCTTTGGATGTAATTCTTGCAAGGAACAAGCAAGGAAATACTTTCTTTCACGAGGCTTTATTGAATCATCGTAAGAAGAACGATGTAATGAAGATTGTAGGTATATTAAAGGAAGTTGATGGTGTTTTCAAGGATTTGGTTAAGATTGAGCATGGTGGCTTCAAGGATTTGGTTGAGCAAGCTGCGTTATTTTGGACAAATGAAGAAGAAAAATCAGTTTTACACTTGGCAATTGAGCAAGGCTATGTGGACATTGTTGATTATGCTTTGAACAAATTGACCAAGGAAAACAGTGCACATGAGTTGAGTCCGAAGCAGGGAGAGCCAGGCAACAACAAGGCACATGATCAAGGTAAATTTCTTCTTTGTTATTTTTTCATACACTCTTTTTCATTTTACCGTAACCCTTTACTTTATTTATTTATTTATATATATATATATATATATATATATATATATACCGATTAATGTAATTTAATTACTTGGTCAACAACTAACTCCAGTAACTACCGAGTCGTTGATAATCAGTTAATTTTTAAAAAACCACTAAAATTATCACTTTTATCCAGTAATAATTGACAGACAAGTAAGACAGGTGTATATATCTTAGTTATAAAAAAATAATAGTAGAGAGATGTCGGTCTATATATATATATATTTACAATCACGGTTTCCGTGTTAAGGTTGTGCCTTCTGCACATATATACAAAGAATAAGAATAATATTCTCATTAACCTTATATTATGTTTATTTTATTATTTTGACGTTGTAGTTGATTGATTCTTCTATGGTGTTAGGAATATTCTACTCTTTAAATTAGTTATATATATATATATATATATATATATATGTTTATTTTATAAATAGTAATTGGGTTAATTTATGGGGGGAAATTATTCATTTCAGGAAGAGGAATGGAAAAGCAACAACATGAAACTAACATAAGCACCGCTCCTAGTACATCAATGTTGGATGATGAAGACCTGTTGAATGCAACATGGAACATGGTTGATTGGAATATTATGAATAGTTACGAAAATCCATTTCCAATATTTCAAGAACATCAATGGTTAAGCCCATTCTTTGAGACAGATGAATCTCAGAATCATGAACAGTCATGGATTCCACTTCCATATGGCCCTCATTATCCATTTGCGCAATCACCACCCAATGTACCCATCTTAAAGCAGGATCAAGGTACTTGTTGTTGCTCTCATTTTTAGCAACTTATCGAAAATTAAATAAGGATAAAATTAGATAATCGAATAATGTTTTGTAAGAAAAATAGCATGGGAATCGAAGAGAAGGGGAATGAATTGAATTTTTCAACCTAAACAATGAAGATACTTCTTGTTGAATAAATGTAAATTATTTTATTGTTATTTGTTAGGCTACTGAATTTATCCTTAATTGTATAATGATACGTGACTAAAAAATGAAGAAAGTTCATATACTTTTATATTAAGGTTAATTTATATACTTTTTTATTTTATATACTTTATATTAA
The DNA here is from genome assembly GCA_037954015.1 of Psophocarpus tetragonolobus. Classification (NCBI taxonomy): domain Eukaryota; kingdom Viridiplantae; phylum Streptophyta; class Magnoliopsida; order Fabales; family Fabaceae; genus Psophocarpus; species Psophocarpus tetragonolobus. The sequence continues at coordinate 78,714,860 of CM075690.1, forward strand.
TACTAATTACTAATTAGTTTTTTAAAAAGTATATGAAACTAAATAAAATTAAAAACCCCTTTACATTTTACACTAACTCACAAAGTCTTAAACTCTTAGTGACATCTATAAACTTTATACCAAAATAACTTGTCTAATAGAACTACTTTTACTCTTTTAAGAACTACCTTAATTATGTTAAACTATTTTTAACAAATTTATTTTATGTTCGAGTGAGGTTTTTTTTATAAGACAAATGATAATTATTAATATATTAGTTTTTGTTAACAAAAAAATTTGAATTTATAACTTTTCTCTTTCTTTTTTTATATGTAAATTTTATCCTTAAACCAATTTATAAGTCTTTGAATGAGTTATTTACATACTTTATTTTGAATAACAGTTTATATTTAAATTGAGACAAAATCATATTTTTTGTAATAAAATAATAAATCTGTATTTTTTAAATCAATTAATCCAAATCAAACTAACTTATTTTTTTATTGGATTGATTTGATTTGGACCATTAAATTTTTTATAATTAGATTAAATTTAAATCGTTTAAAATTTATTTCTGTAGATATTGTTTTATCTAAAATCAAATCCAAATCAATCCATAAACACCTAATAAATATTATATTCTCTTAACTTAAATATAAGTTCAAATAAATAATATTAGATTAATAAAAAAATTGGTTAATATATTTAATTTTATTAATTCCAATGAAAAATAATATTATTTCTTAACTTTCATTCACTAGAACAAGTAGAAATGTTCGTTTTATGCTCTATATTTTATCCTATGAGTCAATTCTAAAGAATTTTTGGATGAGGAATACAGATATTATGTTAATGGTAGTATAAATGTAATTGCGCTACATAATAAATAGTAAAAAAATTAGCATGATCTTAAATGCTTTGTTCCATTTTATATGTGTTATTATAGGAATCTTTTTATTTTTTTTAAATTATTACATCATTTTTTAAAAATTAATCTATTGATAAATATATATGTCAAAATCTATTCCAGTATTCTTTAATATAATTAATGATGGTAAGATAATTAATCGTCCTTAGTTTAATATGACATTTTGTTAAAACAAATTATGTTAAATAATATTTTGTTATTAGTGAAACTTTTCCGAAGAACTTGCTTAATTTTAATAGATTTTTCTGAATTTTGTTTGTTTAAGCCAAAAGAATTTTATTAAGCGCACTAAATGAAATACTAGTATAAGGGGTGTCTATGAATAGACAATACAATATACTAAGTAACAACGCATAAAACTAGATTCATAATCCAATCTGCAAACAAATGTGATCTTAACATAGTTGTGCAACATCATTCCCATATTGAATAATGTCATCTATTTGTAGAGAAAACCCTTAGAATAGAATATCGTTTATAATCTTCCAAATGTTTCAGAGTCTTCATATCAAAGGAAAGATCATGTACATCATAACTATTTAGATCCACCTATAAGGTCCAGAAACTTAAAGCAATGACCTTGAATCTCATTGTGGAGAGTTGTATAGACCCCAACCCCTATCCACCAAGCACATAATTTACCCTAAAACTCTGTAGCGAGAGAGCAACTGAGGAACAAATGTTGCTTTGTTTCAAGTGGTACACAACAACTCCCACCTAACAACATTGTCTTGAATCACTCCTACATAATTTGTTTTTGGTTGGCATCTTCTCACTAGAAAATGTTGAATAATGCCATCCACTTGTAGAGAATTCCCCTAGAATAGAATATTGCTTCTTCTCTTCTAAATGTTTCAGAGTTCCATATATCAAAGGAAAGATCATGTATGCTGTACCAATTTAGATCCTTCTATAAGGCCCAGAAACTGAAAGCAGTGAGTTTGAATCTCATTATGGAGAGTTTTATAGACCCTCCACCAGGTGCATAATTTACCTTAAACCTGTGTAGTTAGAGAGTAAATAAGAAACAAACGTTGCTCTGTTTCAAGTGACACATCACAACTCACAACTCACAACATCTTCTTGAATCCCTCATATGTAATTAGTTTCTATAGTTGACATCTGTTGTTGATTTTCTCTTTGACAAATGTATTGGTCAAGTAGTACAACCTAGAGAAGCACAAGGTCGTAACCATAGGAACTTGATTGATACTATGAAAATTAAATACTTTTTTACTTAATAACAAATGATAAAAGAGTTAACTAACAACTACGGAAAGCAATAAAGAGTCAAAAACATAAAAGTGTAAAAGAAAAGGGTTTTCACAAGATGGAGAAATGATTGAGATTTGACTTCACTAAACTTTCACCCAAGTGAATAAATAATATCTAATCATTCTTTATTACTCATGTTTCCATCACTCATAAGAATACTCTAACTCTAATCCCTTACAAGTAGAGTCTAAGCTCATTTGAGGTTTAAATTATCAAATTTTTGCATAACCTAAAATCAAATTGTTTGTTTTAAGAAAATGAGTTTAAGATAGTAAATGAGTTTTAATTTATTCCTAGTAATAAACCTCATTGGGTGTTCTTCTCATTTTATGAGTCAAATACATGTTTAAATTGCATTCAAAATATGAAATAAACAAAATATAAAATGATAAATTAAGAATAAAGGAGAAAAGAGACATAAATATTTGAATAATAAACTTAAATTAAAAATAAAAATACACATTAGTTAGGTTTAGTTGTAGCAAACCCCAACCAAGGAGAAGTTCAACCACCCATGGAGGAGAATAGCATCCTCAAAGGATGGAGGAAGCAAAAAGATGGAAAATAGAGGTTAGAGAAGAAGCCTCAGGCTTTGGAAGTCGCCCTAGGATTAAAGAAGGTGAAACTATATTTTTTCCAAGTGAAAAACTTCTTTTATAGTCTGTCAGCTCAAACACCACTGCCCAACAGTCATAACAAGATTGTTGGGTGCTCAACCCAAATGCTCAGTTGTGCACCACCATTGAGCACTCACAGAGTGAAAGTGAGGCGGTGGTGGATCAGATATTTTTTATAATTACTCTCTATCTATCGCAGTTGGACGTTTATGTAATGGATATTAAACGATGATCCTTTATCTATTGAATTTTTATCCAACTAACTTTGCTTTAATCTAACTTCAATACCTGCATGTGTATATATCCAATTATTGTTTAAAATCAATATGGAGCATGATTGATCGGAAAATTATGAATAATTTTGAAAACGCATTTCCAAGATTAGGAGTACATCAATGTTTAAGCCAAGAACAGACAACCCAATTGATTCCATATGGCCCTCATTTTTATCCGTTTGGACAATTACCACTTAATGTGGCAATCTTTAAGCAGGATCAAGGTACTTATTATAACTTTTTCTCATTTTTAGAAACTCAATTAATTTATTCATACTTAGATAGGGATAAAATTAGAGAATTGAATAATGTTTTGTTACACAAATTGGATTGGAATCGAAGAGAAGGGGAATGAATTGAATTTTTCAAATTAAATAATCAATGTCTTCCTGTTGAATAACTAAAAATGTATATATTCTAATATTAGGCTACTGAATTTATCCATATAATTGTATAAGGATACAAAAAAATGAAGAAGGTTTATGCTGTATCAAGGAAAAAATTAAAACTTTCAATTGTGCATAAACTAGTTTCAGTACCTGTGTAATGGGCACGGCAAAATGTAAAATTTATTGATAAACATTATAATATTTTTTTGGTAACATTGACCTTTTTTTGTTAACATGAATAACATTATAATATCATATCTATATTAATAATTAAGAATTAATAAATTTTAACATGAATATTATATTCTCTTTGGGAATAATTAAACATAAGTTAAAACAAATAATCTCATATTAATTAATAAGCTAGTTTTAAAATGACAAAATTAATAAACTAGTTAACATGATTTAATTTTACCAATCCCAATAAAAAATAAGATTATTTTTAAATATTATCATTCATTAGAATTTGATATTAAAATTAAAAAAAAAATTGAAACTGTAAATGTTTATGTCTACTTGTTTATGAATTAAATAAAAAATTATCTATTTGTTTTTATAAAATAAATTTCTGATCTATATATATTATATTTTATATATAATTTCTATATAAATAATTTTTAAATATTTTTCAATAAGAAGATATTAAATCAGAGTTAAATTTTTATTTGCCAAAAAAATAATTTTAGACGGTAACTTTGCATAGAGAAATACCCATAGCAAATAGGTTGATTTAATCAATTTTTTACGTAATTGAATATATATTATTAGTAAATGAAATATTAATTTTGATTGGAACAAAATTTTAGTAAAATAATTTATATATCTTCGTGAATTAGATTTAAAATTTTGTACTTGTTTTTGTAAAACATGTTATTTTATCCTATGAGTTAAGTCTAAAGAGTTTATTGATGAGTAAAATAGATATTAAGTTAATGATAATATAAATGAAATTGCACTACCTAATGAATGGTTAAAAATATCAAATTTAGAATGGTAAATGCATTGTTCAATTTAATTTTGAAAATATATTTGCAGTAGTTGGAGAACATCAATGTTTGAACCAAGGCATTCATCCAAATAAATCAACAGAAGAAAATAATGAACAGTCAGCCCAATTAATTCCATATGGCCCTTACGGTGATCCACCTGTACAATCACCACTCATTGTGGCAATCTTAAAGGAGGATCAAGGTACCTGTTGCACGAGTATAAATTTGCTCTCATTTTTAGCAACTCGATTTATTCATAATTACATAAGGATAAAACTAGTGAACCGAATAATGTTATATATGTTAGATATAAAGTACATAAGGACAAACTAGGGAGCTAATGACAAATTAAGTAATAAGAACCTAAGCTAAAATAAATAGGATTTCCAATCCTTGTTTAAGCTAATATAGATTAATTAAACTAGTGTGCATTAAAAAGTCTTGGAAGCTATTCAGAAATGGTTTAATTAAGAAACTTAGTAGAGATCTAAATTAGCACACATAAATGAAAAAATTAATAATTGAATACTTAAAGTAATTAGTTGTAAGTGGTAGACTTAATAGTATCTTGCATGAATGGATGAATCTCTGTGCATTTAAGCTGAACAAATACATCTCTCATTTTAATAAAGAAGCATGTATATATGTTAAAATTTTATATATTTTGCATATCCTAATTCTATATGTTTAAATCTCTTTCATATTTTCATATAAAAATAAATAATTGTATTTCTTATTTATGAGTTTAAACACATTAGTTTTTATTATTATTTTATATATTTATTATTATCTTATTTATATCTAATTTAAAATCTTATTTTTATTTTTTTAATAAAATTATTATTAAATTTATTTTTTTGAATAAATTGTCTCCCATGGAGTCGTAAATACGGAACCGTCTTTTGTTTCATGATGTCGAGGACTTACGCTTCTTAAGAACCCTATTGTTTATACTTCCTCATCATTTTCATTTACCCTTGCGGGAGACCCCATTATTTGTTTATAATGGCATTTATTTCTCGTTGTTGTCTATAAATTCAATAGGAAGGTATAGAAGTTGAGCTATAATATATATTTATGAAGGGGAGTAGTGACAATGTTTTAGGATCTGTCATAGGGGATGTGGCTAGTTATTTGTTTGTGGACATTGGTCAGTTGACTTTTTGTTTTAGATAAATCTCTTGTAACCAATGGTATAACAACTTGTAGAAGGACTGTATTTTTTATGTTAATGGAAAAATTTGAATTTTAAGATTTTTTTTAACTTTCTCACATATATATATATATATATATATATATATATTTATATTTAAAGCGTGTTGTAATGAAAATAAAGAAGAACAATTAAGAAGTTAAGACTTACAGAGGCACAGCTGGTTTAAAGCAGAGTTGTACAAAGAAGGAAGTTTATTTCAGATGGAAAATTTACAAAGGGGAGATGAGAGGGATGAGAGGGATGGAAGGAGAGAGATAGGATTTTAAGGCTCTGCCGAGCTGTGTCTATCCCCTCTTCTTCAATTCTATTTATAATGTTACAAGGGCCGGATGCGAAGTCCGGACTTAAACTAAATTACAACGAATTTAATTATTTCCGTAAAGTCTTCCGGATAATTCGCCACTTGGTCTGCCATTTTCTGGATAAGGTGCCACGTGGTCTTCCACTTCCGGATAATGCGCCACTTTGTCTTCCACTTCCTTTGTCTTTATCTCGAATTTCTAAAGAGGCCGACAAACTTTACCGTCTCTTTTGAAAAATCAAAGATTACTGACAAACTGGTCGACAAAATTATTTTAAGTGGGTCCTCGTACTTTGATGACAGCCGTCTTGTACAGAACCACGGTTTGGAATTATCGAAGAGCGTTCACCAGGCTGCGAATCTTCAGGCAGGATAGGCATCGCTCTGTCAATAACTGCTAGTCCGAGTCCAAGTTAGGGTCTTGTGCCATCTGGATGGCATAACAGTCATCGGACAGTAATTCTTCATTTTCTTCGGTTTCTTCTTCAGAATCCAAAGAGGATAATACTTGAAGCAGTTTCTTTTTTAATTCTTTTTTATCTTTGGTGGGTCCTACCAAGTCTTCAATCTTTAAGGGGGAAGATGAAGCAGAAGCAGGAGTAAGGGAAGCTTTAGGGGGAGAATTCTTGAACTGGCGGAACTTAGTGTCGACGTAATCAATGTTAAACTTTTGCCACCAGAATACCTTCACCGTTAGGCAAACTTGTTTTGGAAACGGGTCTCCCAGGTGATGATGAATCTGATACTGGGGTTGCATCAGCCAACCAATTCCCATTTTTGATAAAAAACTAGTTAATTTATATTTAGAAGGAATTAATGGAGATATTTCTTTAAAAATATCGTACATTTTCACAATTCGGGCTGGTAAAATACTTTTTACTGGACCAAAATCGATTACCCATTTAATAAACCAAGAAGGTAATCTCATTGGTAATTCATTTTTGAAACTTATATACCAGGAATGCTTGGGGTTAGTATTTAAAAGAATTTTACTCCAAGCTTCTTGATAGTCAAAGTAATTAAAAGAGGTTGGCTTAAAAGGTCGAGAAAAGCCTTTTGGAGTCAACCAGTTTTGGTTCCAATCAGTTGGTCATAAAACATTTAAAATTTTTAATTTTGAATAATTTGTAATAAGAGGATTTCTTGGATCCTTTTCGGGAATTAATTCAACCGAATTGGTATCCAGCAAAATCATTTGATAAAAATTTAGAGATTTTTCAAAATTATTGGGGATCCACGCCCATCCATTAGGGCATATTCTGTCAATGATGATGGAGGGCTCTTCTTCTTCCCATTCTGGCTCTATTGGGAGAACAAGAATACAAGGAGTTTTTATGTGGTAATCTTTCTGAGCATTTATAGGATCAGGAGTTTTAGACGAGCTAGGTGTTTTTAGGGGAGGAAAATTTCCTTTGGATGATAATTCGGAGGGGGTCTTTTTAGTTAAGGAGGAGGGTAATACTCGGGTATTTTCTGAGGTATTTAGAGAGGACTTCATTGCATATGAAGGGGCCAAGTCGGCAATACTTAAGGGTTTTGATTTAGAAGGGGTATCTGTTAGGGCAGTTTTTCCTGAGGGTCGCATTGCGGAGGGGGAGTGCCCTGAAGAAATTCTCTAGTTAGAAAATCTGGAATAGAATTATTAATTCCTTTTATAAATTCAATTTTAAAATCAAAACAGGATAAAATACTTTGCCATCTGGCAAAAATTTGTTTAGAAACAATATTTTTGACGTCTTTTTCTAAAACTTCCTTTGCTGATTTACAGTCAATTCTTAGAAGAAATTCTTTGTTCATTAAATCATTTTGAAATTTATTAATACATAATACTATACTTAAAATTTCTTTTTTAATGACACTATAATTAATTTGAGCGCGTGTCCAAGCTCTAGAGTGATATCTTATTATTTGTTCTTTGTTTCCTGAAAAGGTTTGCTTTAAAATTCCTCCAAACCCTATTTCAGACGCATCTGTTTCTACAATTATTTTAGCATTAGGATGAAGGATTCCTAAACAGGGTAATGTTTTGACAAGATCTTTTATTTCTTTAATTATTTTAGTATGTTGTTCAGTCCAAGGCTTAGGATTTTTTCTAAGTCTAAGAAAAAGGGGCTGACAGGTAATTCTTATGTTGGGAATGAAATCTGCTACGTAATTAATACATTCTAAAAATCTTTGTAATTGATTTTTATTTGTTATTTCATCAGGAAATTTATTTGCAAATTCAATACTTCTATTTATAGGGGTTATTTTTCCTTGAAATATTTCATGACCTAAAAATCTTATTTTAGTTTGACCTAATTTTATTTTTCTTTTAGAAATAACTAGGCCATTTTTCTTTATTATTTCTTTAAATATCTTTAGATGTTTTAAATGCTGTTCTATCGTATTAGAGAATATTAATACGTCATCTAAGTATACAACGTCAAATTCGGAGTAAGGATTAAATAGATTATTCATAATATTTTGAAATTCTGAGGGAGCATTTTTAAGTCCCATAGGCATTACATTCCATTCATAATGCCCAAAAGGAACTGTAAAAGCAGTTTTATATTTATCTTCTTCCGCCACTTTAATTTGATAATAACCAAATTTTAAATCAAATTTAGAAAAAATTACTGCTTGATATAATCTTCCTATTAACTCTTGTTTATTAGGAAGTGGATATCTAATCCATTTTAAGACATTATTAAGGGTTTATAATTAATTACCATTCTTGGTTCTCCTCGTTCTATTTCAGAAGCATTCATAACATAAAACGCAGAACAACTCCATGGAGATTTACTTGGTCTAATTAATTTTTTATTCAAAAATTGCTGTATTTCTTTTCTACAATTATTAAGAGTTTCTTTATTCATTTGTACTGGTTTTGCTTTAGTTGGTATTTTACTTTCATGAAATTCTTCTATATATGGTAATTTAATAGTAAAATACTTTCGATCCCAAAAAGCAGAGGGAATTTCGGCACAGATTTCCTTTTCAAAGTTTTGTTGAAGGATTTCAAAAGTCTTTTTTATTAACTTATCATTTAATTGTTTTTCAATTCTTTGATATTTTCTTTCTAATTGTAATTTATAAATTTGTTCATTTTTACTTTCAATTTTATTTATAAAATTATTTTCAGTTACATCTTTTAGGGTTAAGACTTCTTTTGATTTAATTGGGTTTATAAATTCAAATAGATGATTTTTATGTTTTATTCCTTGAGTTGATACTTCAAAAGGGTATATTTGAGTTAAGAAAGGAGTACCCAAAATTATTTCTTCGGTAATATCTTTAGTTAAAATAAAACTATTTTTAAAACATTTTCCTTTATTACAAATGCTAGCATTAGATAATTTATACTGAACTTTTAATTTAGAATTATTAGCAGTGTATAATTTTTGTAATGATTTTTCATAATATTGGGTAGGAATTAATCCTTCTCTTATACAATTTAAATCTGCTCCTGAATCAACTAATGCAATAAAATTTTTATGAAATGAATTTCCTATGGAAAGAGCTATTTTAATTTGCCATTTTTGTTGAAGAATTTTTATTTGATTTATTAATTCTGTTTCTTCATTATTGGAATTAGAAGTTGAACCATTATTGTTATTAAATTGTTCGGTTAAATTTTCTAATTTTAATTTTAATTCCTTTACTTCTTGTTTTAAATCTTTTATTTCCTTTTGCAAATCTTTTATAGTAACTGGTTTATTTAAGGAATCCATTTTTAAAATTTCTGAAAAATTGTATCCTATAAATTTTTCTTTTTCTTTAGATTCTTTATTTAGTTCTTGTTCTATCATTATATTTTTTAATTTTAACAAATATTCTAATTTATCTTCTTCATTAGCCATTTTATCTACCATTTCTAAGGCTAATTTCGTTTCTGCTTTAATCATATTAAGTTTAAAGGTACAATTACAATTTTCTATATTTTCACAGATATGACTATCTTCATTTTCACTAGTAGAGTCTTCAACTAATTCATTATTTTCAATTAACTCTTCTTCTTCTTCTCCTGAAGATTCTTCTTCTAATATTAACAAATTAGCTATTTGCTCTTTTAATTCTTCACTCATGTTTAAAGCTTTTATTTTTTCTTTAACTCGACAATCTTTTTTCATATGCCCAATTCTTCCACATTTATAACACACTATATTAGATTTATTAGGTTTAGTGACTTTTTTGGGAAATTTTTTAAAATTACTTCTCTGAATGGGCTGAGGGTTTTTAAAATTCTTTTGTTTTCTTAACTGTCTTTTTCTTTTTTCAGAGGGAGGAATAGGCTTTTCATAACCATATTGACTACAAAAATTACCTAATTCTTTTATTCCCATTTCTTGATTTCTTTTAATTTGGTTTTGTAATTTAAGAGTGTCACAAATTTCTAAACCTATTAATTTGGTAGCTGTACTTAATCTTCCATAAGTTGAATCTTTTAAGGGGATATCATTATATAATCGAGGTAGACTTTCTCTTACCTTATCAGCAAAAGTAGAAGGAAGTCCAGCCAAAAATCTTTCTTTCCAAAATGCTTCTCTACAATCAGGCCTAGTTAAGACTAAGGTGATAAAGTTATCGTGGTACCACCTAAAATCTCCTAGAGTTTTGCACCTAATTGTGTGAAGAATTAACGATATTCTTTGATCAAATAATTGAGGATCTCCTACGAAATTATGAATAATGGCTAAAATTAAGGTTTCTACCATAAGAGGCATTACCTGATCGGCTTCTTGTTTTACACTATTCATTATATTAAACCTTTCTTCTTCGGAGAGGTAATGATCCCACCAACCTTTTAATTGGCCCGTGAACCCAGTTACTAGCAGCTTAACCGTAGTAGCCGCATCTTGTTTAGTTCTATAGGCTGAGGCTGCCATGGTCATTTCATTGGTTTTTCTTAGGATTTGCATTTCAGTTAGCCCGTCTATATTCCATTCATAGATACTAGAGCCATCAAAAGAAGATGGTGACTCTAGCTCCCATTCTTCGAACTGAATATCAGGGAGAGTGGGCCTATTATAATAATTTCTCGTAGTGGGTCTAGGGGTAGGACCTAAAGAAGAGCTACTCCTAGAATTTCTTCTTAATTTATTAACTTTAAATAAATTATCGTCAAACTGTTCTCTATTTATTTCACCTAATTCTTCATCGGGTATTATTATAGTATTGACTTTATTAATTTTTAAAGCATCCAATTTTTTATTTATTTCGTCTAACATAGAATCTTTTCCTAATTTTATATGTTTTAATTCCTCTTCTGAAAACTTAAAGGGTTTTATTAAAGATCTTTCTAACTTTTTAGGGGGTAAATCTTTATCTATTATTTCTGTGGCAATTATATGAACCATTTGATTAGTATAATTTAATTGAGTATGCAAATTTTGAATATCTTTAATATTAATCTCTCTTTTTTCATTTATCATTTTAAAAGGGGAGGCTATTACTTCATGATTTTGAATATTAGGAAATTTTACTTCTTCTAATGGGGGAATTACACTGATAATATCTCCTTTAGATGTTTTCCATATTTTTTCAGCGGTTTTTAAAACATTTATTTGAAGATTATTAAAACAATTTTCCGAGAACCAATCAAAAAAGGGAATATTTTCTTCCTTTTCTTCTAAATAATTATAATAATTTTCTCGATATTCTCGTAATTCTGTTTGAGAGAAATTTTCAAAGAACCAATCTCTTTTATCTTTATTCTCAGGTTTTAAAAATTCTTGTCTTAATAAATCTTTATTTATTTCGAATTTTTTAATAACATTTAATTGATTGAATTCGGACGGACCAGGTGCTGATTCATACTGGGGAGAATTAGGTTGATGTTCAGTTTCTTCATATTCTGGTTGGGGAACAGTAGGATCCGACCTTGTTCCCACATATTGCAAAGACCTAGGTATAGAGAACCCGGATCTATCTATAGACCTTGTTGCTGTGGCAAAAGAGGTCTGCGGAGATTTATATGAAAGTGATCTTCTTAAGGGGGCAAACGCTACTTCTACGGCCCCATCTCTAAATTCAATAATATTATTTAAAACAGGATTTTCTAATCTTTCTGGAGGAAGAATTTCGTCTAATTTCCATTTTAATCCTGAAGTTATTTCTTCATGTTTTAAAGTTCTTGGAACAGTAGCGTTAACCTTTTCTGGATTTACTAATAACATAGTAGTTACGTCTTTTGGGGACATTATTAAGGCTCCTGGAGCTAATTGAGTTTTCATTGCCTTATAATATAATTGATATGCTATAGTTAGGGGGAAAGAACTATGATTCCATTTTTCTTCAAGAATTTTAATGGTTAAAATTATGTTATTATTTGTTTCGTGAAGACTTTTTAGGGCGATTGAATAATTAGGATAATTATTAATATAGACTGGGCCTTGATGTAAATTAGTTTCCATTAAAGCTAGGGTTTGATTTTCAAAGTCTTTAGGTCTATTGTCCCTGAGGATGGCTAGTAACGGCATGTCCATACTTAGTCTGAACAGGGGTTTAATTGCTATTTGAATTGATCCTATGTGTAAATTATATCAAATCAATTAATCATGGAACACATAAAAGAATATAGAATTTTTTATTTATTTCGTCTAACATAGAATCTTTTCCTAATTTTATATGTTTTAATTCCTCTTCTGAAAACTTAAAGGGTTTTATTAAAGATCTTTCTAACTTTTTAGGGGGTAAATCTTTATCTATTATTTCTGTGGCAATTATATGAACCATTTGATTAGTATAATTTAATTGAGTATGCAAATTTTGAATATCTTTAATATTAATCTCTCTTTTTTCATTTATCATTTTAAAAGGGGAGGCTATTACTTCATGATTTTGAATATTAGGAAATTTTACTTCTTCTAATGGGGGAATTACACTGATAATATCTCCTTTAGATGTTTTCCATATTTTTTCAGCGGTTTTTAAAACATTTATTTGAAGATTATTAAAACAATTTTCCGAGAACCAATCAAAAAAGGGAATATTTTCTTCCTTTTCTTCTAAATAATTATAATAATTTTCTCGATATTCTCGTAATTCTGTTTGAGAGAAATTTTCAAAGAACCAATCTCTTTTATCTTTATTCTCAGGTTTTAAAAATTCTTGTCTTAATAAATCTTTATTTATTTCGAATTTTTTAATAACATTTAATTGATTGAATTCGGACGGACCAGGTGCTGATTCATACTGGGGAGAATTAGGTTGATGTTCAGTTTCTTCATATTCTGGTTGGGGAACAGTAGGATCCGACCTTGTTCCCACATATTACAAAGACCTAGGTATAGAGAACCCGGATCTATCTATAGACCTTGTTGCTGTGGCAAAAGAGGTCTGCGGAGATTTATATGAAAGTGATCTTCTTAAGGGGGCAAACGCTACTTCTACGGCCCCATCTCTAAATTCAATAATATTATTTAAAACAGGATTTTCTAATCTTTCTGGAGGAAGAATTTCGTCTAATTTCCATTTTAATCCTGAAGTTATTTCTTCATGTTTTAAAGTTCTTGGAACAGTAGCGTTAACCTTTTCTGGATTTACTAATAACATAGTAGTTACGTCTTTTGGGGACATTATTAAGGCTCCTGGAGCTAATTGAGTTTTCATTGCCTTATAATATAATTGATATGTTATAGTTAGGGGGAAAGAACTATGATTCCATTTTTCTTCAAGAATTTTAATGGTTAAAATTATGTTATTATTTGTTTCGTGAAGACTTTTTAGGGCGATTGAATAATTAGGATAATTATTAATATAGACTGGGCCTTGATGTAAATTAGTTTCCATTAAAGCTAGGGTTTGATTTTCAAAGTCTTTAGGTCTATTGTCCCTGAGGATGGCTAGTAACGGCATGTCCATACCTAGTCTGAACAGGGGTTAACGCTATTTGAATTGATCCTATGTGTAACTTATATCAAATCAATTAATCATGGAACACATAAAAGAATATAGATATTTACACATAGGATCAATTCAAATAGCAATTAAACCCCTGTTCAGACTAGGTATGGACATGCCGTTACTAGCCATCCTCAGGGACAATAGACCTAAAGACTTTGAAAATCAAACCCTAGCTTTAATGGAAACTAATTTACATCAAGGCCCAGTCTATATTAATAATTATCCTAATTATTCAATCGCCCTAAAAAGTCTTCACGAAACAAATAATAACATAATTTTAACCATTAAAATTCTTGAAGAAAAATGGAATCATAGTTCTTTCCCCCTAACTATAGCATATCGATTATATTATAAGGCAATGAAAACTCAATTAGCTCCAGGAGCCTTAATAATGTCCCCAAAAGACGTAACTACTATGTTATTAGTAAATCCAGAAAAGGTTAACGCTACTGTTCCAAGAACTTTAAAACATGAAGAAATAACTTCAGGATTAAAATGGAAATTAGACGAAATTCTTCCTCCAGAAAGATTAGAAAATCCTGTTTTAAATAATATTATTGAATTTAGAGATGAGGCCGTAGAAGTAGCTTTTGCCCCCTTAAGAAGATCACTTTCATGTAAATCTCCGCAGACCTCTTTTGCCACAGCAAGAAGGTCTATAGATAGATCCGGGTTCTCTATACCTAGGTCTTTGCAATATGTGGGAACAAGGTCGGATCCTACTGTTCCCCAACCAGAATATGAAGAAACTGAACATCAACCTAATTCTCCCCAGTATGAATCAGCACCTGGTCTGTCCGAATTCAATCAATTAAATGTTATTAAAAAATTCGAAATAAATAAAGATTTATTAAGACAAGAATTTTTAAAACCTGAGAATAAAGATAAAAGAGATTGGTTCTTTGAAAATTTCTCTCAAACAGAATTACGAGAATATCGAGAAAATTATTATAATTATTTAGAAGAAAAGGAAGAAAATATTCCCTTTTTTGATTGGTTCTCGGAAAATTGTTTTAATAATCTTCAAATAAATGTTTTAAAAACCGCTGAAAAAATATGGAAAACATCTAAAGGAGATATTATCAGTGTAATTCCCCCATTAGAAGAAGTAAAATTTCCTAATATTCAAAATCATGAAGTAATAGCCTCCCCTTTTAAAATGATAAATGAAAAAAGAGAGATTAATATTAAAGATATTCAAAATTTGCATACTCAATTAAATTATACTAATCAAATGGTTCATATAATTGCCACAGAAATAATAGATAAAGATTTACCCCCTAAAAAGTTAGAAAGATCTTTAATAAAACCCTTTAAGTTTTCAGAAGAGGAATTAAAACATATAAAATTAGGAAAAGATTCTATGTTAGACGAAATAAATAAAAAATTAGATGCTTTAAAAATTAATAAAGTCAATACTATAATAATACCCGATGAAGAATTAGGTGAAATAAATAGAGAACAGTTTGACGATAATTTATTTAAAGTTAATAAATTAAGAAGAAATTCTAGGAGTAGCTCTTCTTTAGGTCCTACCCCTAGACCCACTACGAGAAATTATTATAATAGGCCCACTCTCCCTGATATTCAGTTCGAAGAATGGGAGCTAGAGTCACCATCTTCTTTTGATGGCTCTAGTATCTATGAATGGAATATAGACGGGCTAACCGAAATGCAAATCCTAAGAAAAACCAATGAAATGACCATGGCAGCCTCAGCCTATAGAACTAAACAAGATGCGGCTACTACGGTTAAGCTGCTAGTAACTGGGTTCACGGGCCAATTAAAAGGTTGGTGGGATCATTACCTCTCCGAAGAAGAAAGGTTTAATATAATGAATAGTGTAAAACAAGAAGCCGATCAGGTAATGCCTCTTATGGTAGAAACCTTAATTTTAGCCATTATTCATAATTTCGTAGGAGATCCTCAATTATTTGATCAAAGAATATCGTTAATTCTTCACACAATTAGGTGCAAAACTCTAGGAGATTTTAGGTGGTACCACGATAACTTTATCACCTTAGTCTTAACTAGGCCTGATTGTAGAGAAGCATTTTGGAAAGAAAGATTTTTGGCTGAACTTCCTTCTACTTTTGCCGATAAGGTAAGAGAAAGTCTACCTCGATTATATAATGATATCCCCTTAAAAGATTTAACTTATGGAAGATTAAGTACAGCTACCAAATTAATAGGTTTAGAAATTTGTGACACTCTTAAATTACAAAACCAAATTAAAAGAAATCAAGAAATGGGAATAAAAGAATTAGGTAATTTTTGTAGTCAATATGGTTATGAAAAGCCTATTCCTCCCTCTGAAAAAAGAAAAAGACAGTTAAGAAAACAAAAGAATTTTAAAAACCCTCAACCCATTCAGAGAAGTAATTTTAAAAAATTTCCCAAAAAAGTCACTAAACCTAATAAATCTAATATAGTGTGTTATAAATGTGGAAGAATTGGGCATATGAAAAAAGATTGTCGAGTTAAAGAAAAAATAAAAGCTTTAAACATGAGTGAAGAATTAAAAGAGCAAATAGCTAATTTGTTAATATTAGAAGAAGAATCTTCAGGAGAAGAAGAAGAAGAGTTAATTGAAAATAATGAATTAGTTGAAGACTCTACTAGTGAAAATGAAGATAGTCATATCTGTGAAAATATAGAAAATTGTAATTGTACCTTTAAACTTAATATGATTAAAGCAGAAACGAAATTAGCCTTAGAAATGGTAGATAAAATGGCTAATGAAGAAGATAAATTAGAATATTTATTAAAATTAAAAAATATAATGATAGAACAAGAACTAAATAAAGAATCTAAAGAAAAAGAAAAATTTATAGGATACAATTTTTCAGAAATTTTAAAAATGGATT
Source organism: Psophocarpus tetragonolobus (assembly GCA_037954015.1). Classification (NCBI taxonomy): domain Eukaryota; kingdom Viridiplantae; phylum Streptophyta; class Magnoliopsida; order Fabales; family Fabaceae; genus Psophocarpus; species Psophocarpus tetragonolobus. The sequence continues at coordinate 78,731,583 of CM075690.1, forward strand.
CCTTAAATAAACCAGTTACTATAAAAGATTTGCAAAAGGAAATAAAAGATTTAAAACAAGAAGTAAAGGAATTAAAATTAAAATTAGAAAATTTAACCGAACAATTTAATAACAATAATGGTTCAACTTCTAATTCCAATAATGAAGAAACAGAATTAATAAATCAAATAAAAATTCTTCAACAAAAATGGCAAATTAAAATAGCTCTTTCCATAGGAAATTCATTTCATAAAAATTTTATTGCATTAGTTGATTCAGGAGCAGATTTAAATTGTATAAGAGAAGGATTAATTCCTACCCAATATTATGAAAAATCATTACAAAAATTATACACTGCTAATAATTCTAAATTAAAAGTTCAGTATAAATTATCTAATGCTAGCATTTGTAATAAAGGAAAATGTTTTAAAAATAGTTTTATTTTAACTAAAGATATTACCGAAGAAATAATTTTGGGTACTCCTTTCTTAACTCAAATATACCCTTTTGAAGTATCAACTCAAGGAATAAAACATAAAAATCATCTATTTGAATTTATAAACCCAATTAAATCAAAAGAAGTCTTAACCCTAAAAGATGTAACTGAAAATAATTTTATAAATAAAATTGAAAGTAAAAATGAACAAATTTATAAATTACAATTAGAAATAAAATATCAAAGAATTGAAAAACGATTAAATGATAAGTTAATAAAAAAGACTTTTGAAATCCTTCAACAAAACTTTGAAAAGGAAATCTGTGCCGAAATTCCCTCTGCTTTTTGGGATCGAAAGTATTTTACTATTAAATTACCATATATAGAAGAATTTCATGAAAGTAAAATACCAACTAAAGCAAAACCAGTACAAATGAATAAAGAAACTCTTAATTATTGTAGAAAAGAAATACAGCAATTTTTGAATAAAAAATTAATTAGACCAAGTAAATCTCCATGGAGTTGTTCTGCGTTTTATGTTATGAATGCTTCTGAAATAGAACGAGGAGAACCAAGAATGGTAATTAATTATAAACCCCTTAATAATGTCTTAAAATGGATTAGATATCCACTTCCTAATAAACAAGAGTTAATAGGAAAATTATATCAAGCAGTAATTTTTTCTAAATTTGATTTAAAATCTGGTTATTATAAAATTAAAGTGGCGGAAGAAGATAAATATAAAACTGCTTTTACAGTTCCTTTTGGGCATTATGAATGGAATGTAATGCCTATGGGACTTAAAAATGCTCCCTCAGAATTTCAAAATATTATGAATAATCTATTTAATCCTTACTCCGAATTTGCCGTTGTATACTTAGATGACGTATTAATATTCTCTAATACGATAGAACAGCATTTAAAACATCTAAAGATATTTAAAGAAATAATAAAGAAAAATGGCCTAGTTATTTCTAAAAGAAAAATAAAATTAGGTCAAACTAAAATAAGATTTTTAGGTCATGAAATATTTCAAGGAAAAATAACCCCTATAAATAGAAGTATTGAATTTGCAAATAAATTTCCTGATGAAATAACAAATAAAAATCAATTACAAAGATTTTTAGAATGTATTAATTACGTAGCAGATTTCATTCCCAACATAAGAATTACCTGTCAGCCCCTTTTTCTTAGACTTAGAAAAAATCCTAAGCCTTGGACTGAACAACATACTAAAATAATTAAAGAAATAAAAGATCTTGTCAAAACATTACCCTGTTTAGGAATCCTTCATCCTAATGCTAAAATAATTGTAGAAACAGATGCGTCTGAAATAGGGTTTGGAGGAATTTTAAAACAAACCTTTTCAGGAAACAAAGAACAAATAATAAGATATCACTCTGGAGCTTGGACAGGTGCTCAAATTAATTATAGTGTCATTAAAAAAGAAATTTTAAGTATAGTATTATGTATTAATAAATTTCAAAATGATTTAATGAACAAAGAATTTCTTCTAAGAATTGACTGTAAATCAGCAAAGGAAGTTTTAGAAAAAGACGTCAAAAATATTGTTTCTAAACAAATTTTTGCCAGATGGCAAAGTATTTTATCCTGTTTTGATTTTAAAATTGAATTTATAAAAGGAATTAATAATTCTATTCCAGATTTTCTAACTAGAGAATTTCTTCAGGGCACTCCCCCTCCACAATGCGACCCTCAGGAAAAACTGCCCTAACAGATACCCCTTCTAAATCAAAACCCTTAAGTATTGCCGACTTGGCCCCTTCATATGCAATGAAGTCCTCTCTAAATACCTCAGAAAATACCCGAGTATTACCCTTCTCCTTAACTAAAAAGACCCCCTCCGAATTATCATCCAAAGGAAATTTTCCTCCCCTAAAAACACCTAGCTCGTCTAAAACTCCTGATCCTATAAATGCTCAGAAAGATTACCACATAAAAACTCCTTGTATTCTTGTTCTCCCAATAGAGCCAGAATGGGAAGAAGAAGAGCCCTCCATCATCATTGACAGAATATGCCCCAATGGATGGGCGTGGATCCCCAATAATTTTGAAAAATCTCTAAATTTTTATCAAATGATTTTGCTGGATACCAATTCGGTTGAATTAATTCCCGAAAAGGATCCAAGAAATCCTCTTATTACAAATTATTCAAAATTAAAAATTTTAAATGTTTTATGACCAACTGATTGGAACCAAAACTGGTTGACTCCAAAAGGCTTTTCTCGACCTTTTAAGCCAACCTCTTTTAATTACTTTGACTATCAAGAAGCTTGGAGTAAAATTCTTTTAAATACTAACCCCAAGCATTCCTGGTATATAAGTTTCAAAAATGAATTACCAATGAGATTACCTTCTTGGTTTATTAAATGGGTAATCGATTTTGGTCCAGTAAAAAGTATTTTACCAGCCCGAATTGTGAAAATGTACGATATTTTTAAAGAAATATCTCCATTAATTCCTTCTAAATATAAATTAACTAGTTTTTTATCAAAAATGGGAATTGGTTGGCTGATGCAACCCCAGTATCAGATTCATCATCACCTGGGAGACCCGTTTCCAAAACAAGTTTGCCTAACGGTGAAGGTATTCTGGTGGCAAAAGTTTAACATTGATTACGTCGACACTAAGTTCCGCCAGTTCAAGAATTCTCCCCCTAAAGCTTCCCTTACTCCTGCTTCTGCTTCATCTTCCCCCTTAAAGATTGAAGACTTGGTAGGACCCACCAAAGATAAAAAAGAATTAAAAAAGAAACTGCTTGAAGTATTATCCTCTTTGGATTCTGAAGAAGAAACCGAAGAAAATGAAGAATTACTGTCCGATGACTGTTATGCCATCCAGATGGCACAAGACCCTAACTTGGACTCGGACTAGCAGTTATTGACAGAGCGATGCCTATCCTGCCTGAAGATTCGCAGCCTGGTGAACGCTCTTCGATAATTCCAAACCGTGGTTCTGTACAAGACGGCTGTCATCAAAGTACGAGGACCCACTTAAAATAATTCTGTCGACCAGTTTGTCAGTAATCTTTGATTTTTCAAAAGAGACGGTAAAGTTTGTCGGCCTCTTTAGAAATTCGAGATAAAGACAAAGGAAGTGGAAGACAAAGTGGCGCATTATCCAGAAGTGGAAGACCACGTGGCACCTTATCCAGAAAATGGCAGACCAAGTGGCGAATTATCCGGAAGACTTTACAGAAATAATTAAATTCGTTGTAATTTAGTTTAAGTCCGGACTTCGCATCCGGCCCTTGTAACATTATAAATAGAATTGAAGAAGAGGGGATAGACACAGCTCGGCAGAGCCTTAAAATCCTATCTCTCTCCTTCCATCCGTCTCATCCCTCTCATCTTCCCTTTGTAAATTTTCCATCTGAAATAAACTTCCTTCTTTGTACAACTCTGCTTTAAACCAGCTGTGCCTCTGTAAGTCTTAACTTCTTAATTGTTCTTCTTTATTTTCATATATATATATATATATATACTTTATCAGTGTATCAATTTTATAATTCCGTCATAAATTTTTATTAATTTAAACATTTATTGTATTATTGTCCATCAGGTATTAAACCGCTTGGAAAATATTTGTTTTTTTTTATATAGAAAGATAATTATACTTATATATAAATATCAAAAAAAATTATAACATATAAGATGTATAACAATCTCAATACAAAATAATTTATAATTAAGCATTATTTATTTATATGTAAAAATAAATTATGCATAACCAAGATAAAGAAAAAATTATATAAGAAGCGTGAATCTATATGATTTAAAAAAGTAGCAGTTGAATTCAACATTTTTAAGAAGTGTCCACGGTTAGTTTTACCATAGAGCATAGGGGTGTGTCAAATTCCATAACATTGTTAGCAGCTCGTTGGTAGGATACGAGGAAACATCTGTGCAGATCCTGCAGGATGTGGACCACGAGTCTGTTGTCTAACTCACATCACTTTGATCGATGCACTAGAAGGATTCGAACATAGAACAATGAACGACGAGGGTCACAGGTCTGTGGTAAAACTAACAATCCTGTGATCTACCCACAAACGAAGAAAGAAGGACGAAAACATTTACCTTGTTGGCTTGACTTGTCCTATGAGTTGTTTAATTAAGACTTTCGATCCTCTACTTCTTACATTTAAGAGGTTATATATTGCTAGTGATGGAAGATATTTAACCCTTATATACCTAGCTAGAATTTAATTATATGCACAACTCCTTGCTGAAATGACAAATATGTTCAACCACCTGAACCGAAGCAGCCCCTATCCTTTTATCTGAATGCCCTAACATGTATATCATTTAGCCCAGTCTTGTAATTGCTTGTTAGAAATATTTATGAATATTTTTAATATTGGATCTTCTTTTTGAATAACCCTTCTTTCTAATAAAAAATTCCTGTGTTGATCCATCTCAATGAGATTTTAATTTGCCAGGTATTATAGAGAAAATACTAAAGAAAAAGAAAGAATGGGTACATTTAAGGGATGATAAAGGAAGGACTGCTCTTCACTATGCAGCATCTATAGGTTACGTTATCGGTGTTAATTTATTGCTTCAAAATGGTTTGTGTTGCGATGAAAAAAGCCACGATCACCTTCGTTCTAAAGATTGTACTTCATACAACATTTTAAGAGACAAAGAGGGCTTTTGTGCTCTTCATTTGGCTTCAGCAAGTGGGGATGCTGGAGTAGTTAAGATATTGCTAAAACATTGTATGAATCCCAGACAACTATTTGACCACTATGGTCGAAATATTGTTCACATTGCGGCTCAAATGGGACAGTCTAATGTGGTAAGATACTTCTTGCAAGATGCAAAATATGCAGAGATGATAAATGACAAGGACCGCAATGGAAATACACCCTTGCATTTGGCTACCTTGAACTGTCATCCAAAAATTGTGCATGCCTTAACATGGCATAAAAGTGTGAATCTCAGTTTGAGTAACAGGGAGAATAAAACAGCTCTTGATGTTTATATGCAATTTCCACAAGAAAATACGTCTCTTCGACAGGCAAGTACTTGGACTACTCAATATTCAAAGTTTAAATTTTCTTGATTCTTGAAAATATGACATTTTTAATAAAGGTTTGAAATTATATTTTTCTACTTTTGCTTAAAATAACCAAATTTCGAATTTAATTTCTAGTCCCATTTGAGAGATTATTAATTGAAGGACAAGATGTATACTGTTTTTTGTTAAATATTAATCAGAAAGTAAACAATAAAGGAAGCGAATAAAATTTTTTAAAAAAATATGTAAAGATAAATGTATATGAACACTCACCGTTATATTCTATATGTAGTGCAAGAAAAAAAATATAAATATAATAGCTAATAGGATTAGATAAAAAAAGAAGAATAAAAAGAAATAAGAATTGTCATTGTCTTATCTCTTTAACTTTTTATTTCATTCATTGTTGTGGTGTTAACGCCTTTATGTATATATATAATTAATTTTAACACAAACTTGTGTGTGCAGCGGTTAGTAAAGATTGCACTAGAATCAGCTGGCGCAAAAAAATATGTTGAAAGAGTGTCACAATCTATCAATGTCCCTCCCCCTCCCCACAATGCAAAAACGGAGTGCAACCAGGAAGACCAAAACAATGAAGCCCCAAAGCAGGATCCGTACAAAGACAGAATCAACACCCTTATGCTGGTTTCAACCCTTATAACTACAGTAACATTTGCTGCAGGTTTTACTTTACCTGGTGGAACTAATAGTTCGGATCCTGAACAAGGCATGGCTATCATGCTAAATCATGCATGGTTTAAGCCATTTATTTTCAGCATCACAATATCCATGTACGGTGCAGTTAGTGCTACTATTTTACTCATTTGGGCTCAGTTGGGAGATATAACTTTGACTCGTTTTGCCCTTAAAGTGGCAATGCCCCTTTTAGGCATCACTCTTGCAACACTATCTGTGGCCTTCTTGGCTGGTGTCCATCTTGTTATAAGTGATCTCCCTTGGCTGGCCACTACTGTTCTGGTTTTGTGTGTCATCTGCATTCTCATACTTTCGTTACTCTACATTCTTCTCTGTTTCTTCTCTTCATCAAGAAACCCACTATACCGATTCATATTTTACTATCCTTTCCTGTTTCTGACATGGTTAGTTGAACAAGGGGAAAATGAAGGTATGCAAATCTTACACAAATATCTAAAGTCTCTGAATTTTTATTTTCATTTTTATCATTTTCAAGAATTAACGTGTTCACTTTAAGAGGAGTACTATATCATAATTGAATGCAATGATGAATACAAGAAAATTTGTTATTACAATAGGTCAAATGTTCACCCTAATAGCAAAAAATCCACTATAATACATATTTAAATTGGATTTACATTGAGCCAAACCTTCTAATGTAATTCTTTCATAGGTGTACAATGGATTATCAACACTTATTATAATGTTCATTATAAAACTCATTATATAAAGTGGGTATTATAGTGGACTAAACTCACTGTAATATAGTGGGTGTTGAACCCAATGTAAATAGTCCACTATAAGCTAAGTTTGTTGTATTATAATAGATATAACCCACAATAACAAGCTCACTGTCTTAGCCCATTATAACAAACTTATTGTATTATAGTAGGCTCAACACATTATTAATATCCACTATAATTGAATCTTTTTTAAATTATTATTTTTAATTTCTAAATTTATACTATTAAACAAAACCTGAATATAATATTAAATTTTAAATACGACAATAAAATGAAAACAAAGATACGAATTTAACATTTCATAAAAGGTTGTAAGAGAAGAACATAATTATGCCAATACAAATTGATAAAGTTTCATAATAAAAATTTCTAAAAATACTACATAACACTAATGAAATTTTCAAAGTTTTTACAAATAATATGAAATTGTATACATTAAATATAATAGCTAGAAGGTTATGTGAATTGAACAATCTTCAAATTAGATTTGATTTCCCATTCAACTCCTTCCGAGTGAATTTGTTGATGGACTTCAACTTTTCTTTCATTGTGTTGGGAAGAGTAGCATACCTTGGTTGGTTTAGCCTCAAATCAGTCCTACAAGTCAAAATTTACATGTCAAGGAAGGATTTCAAAAGGAAGGGAAATAACACCACTTGTTAAAATTACTTATTTTACTCAAAGCTTTACACTCACAAGCTATAACTAAATATGATAAAACCAAAAATTATAAAAATAGATTCTACCTCACTTGTAATTTTTACAAGTAAAACAATGTAAAAAATAAGACAAATACAATCCAGTACTGCACTACATTTAGCATGAAGTTTTCGTTTTATTAAATCACTCCAATCAAAACAAATTTCATGACTTTCTCACCCATTATTCCTTCTCAACCACCCATTAGGATTTAAAAAAGTTTAAACTCAAAATCAAACTTCAGTATTCATAGTTAATATTTTCACTTCCAATGTTTTAAAACCTATGACAATTAGTAAAAATATCACATATAGTTAATAGGTTTAACCATAATTAGACGAAAATTAAATTAGTAATAATTAAATTCAATTTCCATATGTTCAACACATTGTACTAACTAAATACACAGGATCAAAAGCAGTTGACGAATAACAAAATGAGCTCATAATTAGCTTTCTTTCTTTTTCAATTTCCTAGTATATACAGGGATACCTTGCCAAATTTTTTTTTCCAGATACCTAGCCAATTAACACTAGTAAATGAATAAAATGTAATCTTATGAGTCGTAAAATTTGAAAATTGAAGACATATAGACATAAATAAAGAAAGCATACTAACATATCAAACCATATATTAAAGGATCAATCCAAGAAATAAATAGCAAATATTTATATATTAGTCAACACCAACTGAAGACCAACAACAGATTTAAATGAAAATTCAGTGCAACACTAAACCCATAAGTTAGGTGTGTACATGATACACTATTTTGAAGAAAATTAGTTTTAGTTTATTTGATGTCAAGTTTCATCATGTGGTTAAGCCTATTTAGGAAAATAATTTTAAGATTATTTATTCATTTAAAGTTATTTACAAGACATGAGTTATTAAGGCCTAGAAAGTATTTCATTTGTCACATGAGAATAAAAATATAATCAATGTTATCCTCCTAAGTTCTCCTTGAGGTTTTATGATTTTTCAATTTGTATAAGTTGTGTCATAGTGGCTACCCAAGCTATTGGATGGATGCATGACTCTTGTGCAGGGGTGTTGGGAGTTTTCATCTAAACCACACACATATATATAAAATTGAAAAACAGAACAATGGTTCTCAATGCCATTTTTAATGGATAGAGCCAATCAAACCATGTCCTACTATTTATCACTCAATGCTCAAAGTGAACAATATGTCAACCCATTAATTTGAGATTCATTACTGAAATGCTTAGATTCGAGTTTAAGTGTGTGCATGCAACTTTTATATGATATAAGACTTCATTAAAATTTTTCACGTTCTACTGTCATCCACCCACATCCTATTCTTTACTCATTTCTCACCCTGACCTTCTTAACTCACAAAAACAAAAATACTTTGCTTTTGTTTATCATTTTCTAAAATTACAAAATACATTTAGTAAATTAATAGGATTGCAGGAATAAGCAGGATTAGTAACTATGTTAAGGGAAACACGCCAAGTTTCTCCCATTTCAAACTATTATTAGCACAACACAACATCTTGTATTCTTTAACCAAAGAGATATATATTTTAAAGATAATCCATAGGTTCTTAATGCTTACCAAGGGCAAGTTACATGTTTCTTTCACTTGTCTATTATGTGAATTTAACACTCTGAAACTAAATAATTCATTCCCTCATAAGAGAAGTTTAGCTCACATTTGGCGATAGAATTTTAATGATGACAATAGGTGGAAAGGTGAACACCCTTATTATTTCTTTGATTTGAGGAGTCTTGGTTAAGTTTGGGAAGTTTTCAAAAATCTATTTAGGAGGAAGTGCGAATAGAAATTTGAGCTCACTAAGCACACCCCTATCTTCTTTCTTCTTTTCCTTCACTCTTTCTTCCTTCTTCCAATTGTCTTTCCTCTCATTGTCTCTTTCATTCTCTCTAGCATGACAAGTTTCTTCTCCTTGAATGATGGATGATTTAGTGGCCGAATTCTGTGAAACTTCTTTCATTGCTCGTGATTCTAACTAGTGGTCAGTATAGGTAAGTTTGATCATGATTCTTTAAAATTTTTTCCATCTTTTTTCAACCCCATTGTACTCATCGAAAGGGAAATTTCTTTAAAAATTCTAATTTCTTAAGTTCCTATTTAAATTGGATTCCTATCAGATTTTGAGAGATTTCCTTGAGCAGATCCTCCTCTTTTTGTTTGATTCAGCTTTTGAAAAGGGATAAATAGGTAAAAAAAACATAACTTTAATTTTTATTTAAGAAGTTGAATTTCTAGTGAATGTGAAATCAATAGAAAGTAAATGATTGAGCATTGAATTGAATTTAATTATATATTATTAAAGTTGTTTTGTTGTTGATTTTGGTGACATTTTTAATTATATATTGTTGGCAAAATTGATAATTGGTGTTTTGTTGTTGATTTTGGTGACATTTTTAATTATATTGCAAAGCATGTTATTATGATGAATGATAAGGTGTTGCATTGATATTGATGAATATAGGCGGTTACAAGAGGTAACTTAAGCCTTGGTTGATGCACATCTATTTATATGTGTCTGAACTTGGTGTTATTAGGCCGCCTTGGTAGATGCACATATGTTTGCATATGTTTATATACAAGAGGTAGGCACCCGACACCAATTATGAGAGGTCATTAGCCATCTTGGTGTTCGAACTCAATAATTTTTTTCCAAAAACTATCAATTAAATATTGTGAATGCTTATATTCAAGGGAACATAAGTGTGGTTGTTTTTTACCAGTAGTTATGTATCAATCAGAATGAATATTAAAATTGTGTGTAAATTATTGTTTACAAGCATTCTATGATGTTGTATACTTACCCTTGCTTGTGTGTGTTTTTTGTATGACTATGACAATCCTGCTTTGCACAATAGCAGATGTCAGTAGTGATGGTGGAAGGCACGACTAACAGGTGTAGCGATGGTTATAAGGCAAGAGCAAGGACATCTTTTGTAATAGGAATAATGTATGATTAATGAATGTAATAGAGAATATATATAGTAGTGCGTAGACTATATTTTGTGGATGGGTATAGATATGAGTGTAGATGAGACAAGATACCTTATATTTGCTTAGGTGTCTATGTACTGAACCTTATAAGTGTTTGAGTATATGAATGGTACTTTGATGTGTGGCTTAAATTCAGTAAATTATTGAGAATATTAACTGAGATTCTACAATTTATAGAGTCTTGCTAGGCGACAAGTCTCACCCAGCGAGAGTTAGCCTCTGTTAAGAAGATTTTTACCTTTGTGCCTAGCAAGGTGTCTCGCACAGTGCAAAGTTGTCTCAGGTTGGAATTTTATTGTATTTATGCCCAATAAGAGGTCTCACCTAATGCAAATTCATCTCTGTTTATAAATAAATAGGGTTTTACGCCCAACGACGTATCTCGCTAAGTGAAGTCCTTTCACTAGGATAATCTAATCTAGGGTCTTCATTGAGTGATGTGGTTGTTGGGCAAGATTCTCTGTTCACTGCTGGCCAATCTGTTTCAATTGGCAAACTTGTGTAGTGCATATTATAAATTATTTTATGTGAAATTCCATTATACTTAGATTTTATATTGTACGAAAATTATATCATTATGATTGATGGTTGGGTTTTAAAAATTTGGGTTTTAACTGTATGTGAAATGAATTCAATTTATCAAGTAATATCATTAGAAGTATTAGAAATTTTGGGATTTAGAATAATGGTATCAAAGTAGTTCTTTTCTATACATGGACTTGCAGGGAATAGGTTTACTATGCTTATGAGTGTGTATTTTAGTTGTGTGTTTGTAATGTTGGATTCTAGTGTTCTCCTTTAATTATAAATGGAATTATATTATAGGATGACACCTAGACCACCCACACCTCCTCCTCAATAGTCATTTGATTCAGCTAAGGTGGCTAATGCAATAAAGGTCATGGATTTTGCAATTCAACAACAAAATATAGCAATGGCATATTAGTTTCAGGCAACAAAGGTTGCCCACAATGTTACTACACTAGAATACCTAGGGTTAACTAATTTTATGAAGAAAAATCGTCCAAAATTTAAGGGAATTCAGATCCTAATTTAGCAAATTGTTGGATTAGGGAGGTGGCAAAGATTTTTAAAGCCCTAGCATGCCTAAAAGAAAAGAAAGTAAATTATGCCACCTTTCTTTTGTTAGAAGAAACTGAGTTTTGGTAGCATGAGACCCAAAAGATGATGTTGGCCAAGGGAGAACAAATAACTTGGGACTATTCAAGAAGAAATTTTTAGACAAATATTTTTAAGAAAGTGTAACGTATGCTAAGGAAGTTCAGTTTCTAAAATTGGTACAGAAGGAGATTTTTGTTCGGAACTATGCCATTATGTTTGAACACCTAATCTGCTTTAACACTTAAGCCACTTCAAAAGCCTGAAGGTGCAAGAAATTTGAAGAAGGCTTTACATATACAATTAAGCGGATGGTTGTCCTATGGCCATTCTTGAGTTCACAATATTAGTAAAAAAATCAAAGACAATGGAAAGATTGGAATGTGGAGGTAAGATAATGAAGAATCAGGGAGATGGACCTACAGGGAATAAAGGGAAATATCTTTGGAAGAAACTGTACAACAAACCCTAATTTTCTAAAGGGAAAAATCCAAAGCAACAACAAGGGGAGGTGTCTGAAGTCTAGTGTTTCAAGTGTATTGGACCCTATTATACTTGCCAATGTGATTCTTCATCGATATGTTTTAAATGCTAGAAGTCAGGTCACATAGCCAGAGAGTGTTTGACGAAACCTAGAACTACAACAATAGGGGGTGGTTAACAAGTTTAGAGAAATGAATACAAGCCCAAGTTGTAGGTGATTGAGCTAAAAAAGTCTTCTACAATACTCGCAGCAAGTACATTAGTCGTATGTAGTACCGATAAATATCAGGTCGATCCCACAAGGACTTGTTGATACTAAAAAACATCAATACTTTCTACTTGTATGAATGAAAGATGAAAATAAACTAAAACTACCAAACATAAAGTAAATAAAGCAAAATAAACAAAAGGCGGTGATTACACGTATGATATTCAATTGGGTTTGACTTACTAAATCATCTCTCAAATGCATTAATGAACTCAAAATCCTCATTTATACCCAATTTTTTCATCACTCATAAAAATACCTTACTCTGATTCCTTAAGAGCAAGAGTCTAAGCGATTTAGGCTTTAGACTATAGATCCCTCACACAATCTAAAGTGAAAATAACCTGTATTAAGAAAAAGGATCTCAAGATAGCCAATGAGTTTTACTCTTTCTCGAGACATAAACCCCATTGGGAGCACTTCTCATTTTGCAAGTAAAATCCCTCTCCCGAGTTCATTCAACAAGAGAAATCCACAAAAACAAATATAAATAAAGTGCAAGGTAAAAAGGAACTCCAACAATGAGTAATGAACTTAGATTAAGAGAACAAAAATACAAATGATTTTAGGTAAAGCTACATCAAATCCTAACTAAATAAGAAAACCTATCTAACCATCGGGATAGATGAGCGTGGAGATGAATAAGACGGGTCTAGAGCATGCCCTCGGCTAGTATAGTGTGTAACCCCCTTCTCCAGAGAAAAAATTCCCTTTTTAAAGGTCTTATATCTATTTCTGAGTGCCTAGCGGTCATGGAATGTGTGCTGAGCAGCGAAATCCATTTTTCGCACAGTCTAACCCAAGCACTGGACTCCCATAAAGTGAGAGTTTGGTGCCCACCGACTTGGGGAGCAAGTTTCCCAAGTGCTAGAAGGTCGTAAAGTGCGTTGGGCGCCCATCTGTTATAACAACACCCATTAGCTCAATTCTACTATCATTTCTTCATTCCTTCTAAAAACCTATCTTAGTACAAACAAAAACAAGAAAATAAAGGTAAAATATGCATAAATTAAATCCTAAACCTAATTTCCTAATTAATTCTAGTTTTAAGTAAAATATGAGGAAAACAAGACCCAAAATAAGACAAAATTAAGATAACTACTCTATTTTACCTATGTACAAAAAGGTAATTTAGACAATTATCAGCAGGTCGAGTTTTTTCTATGAATGGAATAAAAGCATCAAATTTATATGGACTAATCCAAGGGGTGCATAATGTAGTTGGTAAGACTTTACAAGTTTTGTTTGATTCTGGAGCGATACAGTCTTTTGGGTCACTTGATTGTATAAGTGAATTGAAATTGCAAGGGCAAGAACTGTCATGTGATTTGTTAGTATCTACTCCAACTAATAGATCAATGTTAGCTACTGTGGTGTGTGTAGGGTGTCCAATTGAAATTAAAGGATGAGAATTCAAGTTAGATCTAATTTTATACCTCTTCAAGATATAGACATAATCTTAGGAATGGATTGGTTAACTGTGAATCATATTCTTATAGATTGTGCTCATAAGGAGTTGATTTTCCTTGTTAAAGGGGAAGTAAAACTGATATCCTCTAAGGAGATGAAAAATTTCATGAAGGAAAGTGCCTATTGTTTTTTTATTTTAACCAATCTTATAATCGAAAGAATTCCCTAATGTGTTCCCAAATGAAGTCTCTAGTTTACCCCGAAGAGAGAAGTTGAATTCTCTATATATTTGATCCTGGTGCGAGACCAGTGTCAATAACTTTTTACCGTATGGTGCCAGTAGAACTAATTGAATTGAAGAAGCAAATCGAAGAATTATTAGAGAAGAAATTTTTCACACCTAGTGTATCACCATGGGTTGCAATGATATTACTAGTAAAAAAGAAGGATAGGAGTTCAAGGATGTGTATAAACTATTGGAAATTTAATAAATTGACCATTAAGAATATATATCCGTTGTCTAGAATTTATGATTGAGTGGATTGATTACATTGAGCAAAGTTGTGTTCTAAGATTGACTTGAGATTGGGGTATCATCAGATCAGGTGAAATAAAAGCATGTACAAAAAACAACATTCAAGTCTAGATATAGACATTTTCAGTTTCAGTAATGTCTTTTGGAGTGACGAAAACCCTTACGACATTTATCGACTATATGAAGATTTTTCATCAATTCCTTGGCAAGCTCATTGTTGTCTTCATCAACGATACTTTAGTGTATTCTCATATACCTAAAGAACATCAAGACCATTTGAGGACAGCCTTGGAAATTTTGAGAGACAAACAGTTGTATGCAAAGTTGTCTAAGTGCGAATTTTGGTTGGAAGAGGTGAAATTTCTTGGCCATGTGCTTTCAGCTAAAGGAATTGTAGTGGATCTAACTAAAGTAGAGGTAGTGTCACCGTGGAAGATGTTAAGATTAGTGATTAAAATAAGGAGGTTTGTTGGTTTAGTAGGGTATTACAGAAGATATATAGAGGGATTCTCCAAAATAGCTATACCTTTGACACAATTGACTTGTAAAGGTCAACCATTTATTTGGACAAACAAATGTGAAGCAAGTTTTGAAGATTTAAATAGGAGATTGACTAGTCGCCAATTCTGACAATTCCTGATCTTAGTAAACAGTTTGAGGTATTCTGTGATGCGTCTCATTAGGGATTAGGTTGTGTCTTGATGTAGGATAAAAAGGTTGTAGCTTATGCTTCGAAGCAACTCAAGTTTCGTGAAAAGAATTATTCAACTCACGATTTGGAATTGGCTACGGTGGTTTTTGCTTTGAAGATTTGGAGGCATTATTCATATAGAGCTAGATTTGATGTGTTCAGTGATAAAAAGATTCTAAAGTATCTTTTCTATTAGAAAGAGTTAAATATGAGGTAGAGGTGTTGGATGGAATTCTTTAAAGATTATGATTTTTAATTGATGCATCATCTAGGTAAGGTTAATGTAGTGGTAGATGCTCTAAGCAAGAAGCCAATTTAAATATCATCTTTGATGGTGAAAGAATTGGAGCTTGTGAAAAAGTTTAGGGATTTGAATCTTGGTGTGGATCTTTCTTCTTATCACATTAGTTGCCATATGCTCACTGAGACTAATGATTTTCTCATAATGATTAAGGAGATGCAATCTTTGGATTCCAAGCTTATTGATAAACCAAATTTTGATTTGTGTTTTTATCATATTTAATACATGTTTGTAAGGACAAGAACTACATTTTTTTTTCCAAAACTCACTTTTTAGTAATTATTCTTATTCTCACTTTAGATGGATACTTATGAAACGGAAGAAAAAGGGGCAAAATCAAGCTTTTCTAAAGCAACTATTGAAGATTAAGGTCAATTGTTGGGCTCAATTAAGCACGACCATGTTAGGTCAACACAACCCAAAAACTTAGCCAAAAGAAGTATAGTCATGCTTAATTTGGCACAATCATGTTGCAATTACAAATTCTTGAGCATGGTTGTGCTCAATTAAGCATGACAGTGCTTAATTAAGCATGATTGTGCTTACGAGAAAAACACTAAAACAAGCACAACCATGCTTAATTCCAGCACACCTATGCAAGCCTAAACTCTTCCTATAAATATCAAAATATGAAAAACAACAGGGCACTCGCTTTGGTTTGGAAGAAGAATTAGAATTTTGACCTCAAGATGAGGAATGGGAAGAAGCTTTGGATTGGTTCAATTTACGATGCACTGTATCAATAATTCTTTCTTTTATCATTAATGCATTGTGTAATTTACAGAATGTTTGGCTTTTCATTACCCATGTCTAGCTAATTCCCCTTTTTCTAGGATTGTGACGTAAACTCTTTGTGATTCTCCCTTGTACTTTGCATTATTATTCAATGTCATTAAGTGATTGTGTCATTTTCAGTATTTTATATGTTAATATCTTAATTGTTTGAATATTCATTACCATTGGTATTTGAATGATTAAACTATGAATCGATTGGGTTTGTTCCAATCTAATTGACCAAATTTATTAAGTAAACCTCCAATTGATTAATAAGGAAAAAATCCTAATTTGTAATCTTGCATGACCAAACTAGATATTAAATTAGAGTTATAGTGTGTTGTGAATGACCAAACACAACACAAACTATTTTGGTAAAATATATGTGATCAATGAATGACAAAGAATAATATTGTTTAGTAAATAGGGGGAAAAACATTGTAGTGGAAATCACAACCCTAGGTCTTAATCATTAAATTCCAAACTTATTATTACTTTTCTCCTATTTAAAATCTACTACTGAATTTAAACTATCAACTTACATTACTTTTTTATCATTACTCTTTTATCTTCACTCTCTTATCTTCTCAATTGAATTATTTGAGAACTAGATCTGGTTCTTTGGGTATGATATCTAGACTTAAGTCCACTATTACTACTCTGTAGGGTATGTTTGCCTATAAGCAGTCATATTTTATGCAACATTTATGAGTTCTATGCAGCTATTGGCATAAGAATTGGGAAGAGATTTTAGTATGGCAGAAGACGGAATATTAACATTCAAAGAGAGAATTTATATACCAGATGACGTAGTCAGATTGCATGGTATTCCTTCCAATATTATCTCCTATCGAGATCTAAGATTTACATAAATGTTTTGGCAAAGTTTGCAATAAGCTTTAGGAACTAAGTTGAGACTTAGCTATGCTTACCACCCACAAACAAATGGCTGAAAAAACAATCCAGTCATTGGAGGATTTGTTAAGAATGTGTATTTTGGATCACTTAGTTAGGAGGAAGTTTTACCCTAGGTGGAATTTACTTACAACAACAACTTTCATACTAGCATTTGTATGAAACCATTTGAGGCATTATATAATAAAAGGTTTCAGACTCCATTATGTTGGTATCAAGATGAGATGAACATGTTGGTTGGGCCATAAAGAAGATTAAGATTTTGTAATCCATAAATTTGATTAAGATTAAGATTTTGTAATCTGCAAATCCGATTCGATATATTTTTAATTGGATTGGATTTATCATATTGAATTTTTTTTTTGTAAATTCAATTGATCCAATCCAATTAAATTTGATCAAATAGGATTGCATTTTACTCCTAATCTGATTCGTAAACATCCTAAATCATATAAAACTTTAGGGAGTATTTTGTAATTTGCTTTATGTTTAATGTTATGTTTGTTTTTTTATATTATATTTATTTATGTGTAAAATATATTAATTCATTATCTTTATACATAAATAAAGTGTGGGTCGTGGGTACGGATATGGGTATATAGGTACCTAGCAAGTACAGGGATGTGGATTAATGTTGCTACCTGCACGGGTATGGGCTGAATATGAGACTGCAGAAACTATATGCAGGTCAGATGATGAAGAGACTACTTCAAAGAGTGTCATTGATAGGTTGAGGAGAAAATGAGGCACTGTTTCATGAAGAAAAAATGACCCCTTTCGCCTTCCGCAATACTCAGATAAGAGAATCAAAGGGTTAAGGCTATGATCCCTGTGCTGCAAGGTTTAGAAAATTAGACCTTTTGTACCCTTTCGTGTGTGATCATATGTTTGATATTGAAGAATTTAGCTTCTTAATAGAGCTCATTTTAACTAATGTAAATTATTATTTGTAATTTATGGAAAAAATAACTATTTAAAAAACTTATCCAAGTAAGACTATAACAATGGAGTTTTGCTTTGGTGCCACAAAATTTAATTTTCTTTTTTGTTGATTGATCTTGTGATGACTATAGCATGAAAGATTTGAGATGTAGAGGTAGCTCACGATAAATAACCCATTATATTACGAATGTGTTTGGTTTTCCATTTCAGCTATCTGAAAGCTAAAAAGCTATATGAAATGGTAACTAAAATGGTTTCAACTCTGTTTGGATAGCAAAAAGCTAGAAGTTTTTTTAGGAGCTAGTAGCTTTTTTGAAAAAGGTACTCCAAATAGCTTTTTCAAATAATCTCATATTTTCAACAAGTAGCTGATTTTTTTTTATAACTTTAGCCTTCATTAATTAATGTATTGTCGCCACTAATTCTCTCTCCTCACATGATATAACTTCTCTCTTCTTCATTTCTCTCTCCTTCATTAATGTAATAATAGTAATTTATAATTTAAATATAATTATAAAAAATTTATAATTTAAATATTAATTTAAAATTTATATATTTAATTATAGAAAATTATAATTTAAATATATAATTATAATAACTTATAATTTAAAGATGTAATTACATAAATTTATAATTTAAATATATAATTATAGAAATTTAAAATTTAAATATATAATTATAATAATTTATAATTTAAATATATAATTTATATTATTAAAATATATTATAATTATTTTAAATATTTCATTGTTGATCTAATGATACCCTTCTTTGTCATTCTATAACTTCCAGCTAGTTTTACCAAACACTTACAATTTATAACATCCCAAATACTAATACTATTTATACACATTTATTAACATATAATTTATTCCCCATGTAATTTATAAATATAACTACTGAAATATAGAATAGGCTCATCATACATTCATCCTAGAATAACATACATCTCGGTGCAATTAACAATTTCAAACTAAATATAACATGGCATACACAATAACATCTTACCTAGGTAACCACGTCGCCCAATGAGAACCAGGAAAGCTCACCCAGCAACAATCATTGCCCAACAATAGTCGTCACCCAATGAGAACCCTATATCAAGTTGTTCTAATAGAGGGACTTCGCTCAAGGAGACATGTCGTTGGGCAAAAAACACTGTTTAATTTTAAACAAAGAGTAATTTGTACTGAGCGAGACTTCTGATTGGGTACAAATCTCACTTAATTTCAACCCAAGAAAACTTTGCGTTGGGTAAGACCTTTCACTGGCACAAAGCTGAAAAATAAGCTTAACAAAGGCTAAAGCTCGTAAGGTGAGACTTGCTGCCCAATGAGACGCTGTAGATAACAGAACCTCTATTTCCAAATTCAACCAACCCTGTTAACCTAATAATAATACATTCCTACTTATACTCCATTTCATCCAAGTGATTGTACACTTCACCCAGATACATATCATGTCATTTCTGAGTTAAAACATAACATAACTTAAGCCATTACGACTTAGTCACTCTAAGTAATTCATGCACATACTCAAAACATAACTTCCTATTTCAGTCATTCCGTACTTGTAACATTCCAAAAGGTCTAACTCTATACAAACTCTAATACATACATCAAACATACACTATTCCTAATACAAAATGGTAATCTAGCTTATGCCTCATACCCTTTGCCATGCCTACTGGTTTTGACCTCCACCATCATCACCAGTATCTGCTCTTGTGCAAAACACGATCATCACAGGCATACAGAATACACACAATGCAAGGGTAAGCATAATGAGACATGAAGTTGACAATACAGATAAATTAAAAACCACAGTAACATCAATCAAGTCAATCACGCTTATATTCCCCTAAATATGAGTATTTCACACAACATCATGTTCAGACTTGACACATTCCAGAATATTTACATTAAGTTCGAACACCAAGGTAGCTTAAGACCCTTCCAATTGGTGATGACAGTCCAATTTGCATTGTGTTTCCACCAAAATTAAAGTCTAAGTAATACTTATATGATAACCACAAACTATTATCTAGTGTCTACCTAACACTTGCGACATACAGTTGTTGTCTGAGTATGTCCTTAAGGCACCCCTTACATATTTGGTAACAAGAACACCAGCTAAATCACACGAATATCCCCTTTTATATATGATATTTTGGATTTCATTGACCTTAGTTGTATCCTTAACATCAATGTATCTCACCAAGCATTTCATCCAGGCTAAGTTATCCAACTGTAACTGCTAGTAACCAACAATATCAATAAACATTTCATCCAAGACTAAATAAAGAAGAAAAGAAGGAAAGAAGAAGGAAGAAGAAGGAAAAAGAAGGAAGAAAAAGAAAAAGGGGACCTAGGGTGTGCTTAGTAAGTCCCACTTGTTATTTGCATCCCCTTCCTAATAGACTTCCAAAAAAATTGGAAAACTACTCGGAACTCATCGAATTAATGAAATAACCACAATGTTTACCTCTCTGCCTTGCTAAATATCACGTTCCCATAAGCCATATTTAATTCACTTAAATTCAATTATATATAATTAAATAATCATATTTCATCCAGACAAAATATATATATATATATATATATATACATATATATATATATAATACTTCAACTACATTTTTCATAATTAATTTATTAATTACACTTAATTATATTTAATTCTCTCTTTTATTTATTTCACACATTTATAACATATTATTAAAAAAAAACCTTACAAAACTAGTTTTTCAACTTTCAACTAGTTTTGTCAAACACACCTACAATGAGCTACGTGACTCACTAAAAAAAGCTCAACGTAATAGCTAATTTATAAATACAATAACATACTGGACTTAAATTATAGCTTCTCATCAATCACTATTTTACATTGAAAATAAAGGGATGAATATGTACCTCGTTACCTTAATTAGCATTCGTATCATGAGTGTTCTGCCTTATATAAGATCTCTATTGAGGATTTTCTGTCACCTTCTAATGGATTATTGTAGAGATTTAGTGTAAATTTGATTAATAAGATGATAAATTTATAATACCTAGAGGACCCCTCAAATGAGGTTTTTACTAATTGACCTAACTTTCAAATTAACATGACCTAACTCATCAATAAATATATGATAAAATAACGATAAAATAATCATTCATACATATATGATATAATATATCAAGTTATGCTAATCCATAATCATATTTAACATGCTACTCATAAATAAATAAAGGATTTATATATATATATATATATATATATATATATATATATATATATATATATATATATATATATCACCAAAACACATGTCAATGCAATAATGTATATATTTCCTACTATTTCCCAGATAATTTTTCAATAATTAGATTGAATTTTTATTGTATATTTATATATATTTATTATTTCTAGTAATTAAAATAAGGATTTCACTGACGTTCCTAGGGTGATAAGAATTAAATTTTGTTTAAAATTTTCATATCTTTATTATTTATCATTTAATGTGATAAAAATAAAAATATATTATTTAATTTTTCAAGCAAAAATATTTAATTATTTTTCTTTTTCATAATAATTAACGATTTACCACTACTATCACTATAACCACTACTATCGCCGCCACTACCACCACCATCGTTATCGCCCACACCATGTGATGATAGTGACGGTGATGAAACATAAATTATTATGAGAAAAAAAAAACAGTTAAATGTTTTTTGTTTGAAAATTAAATAATATTTTTTTAATCATATTAAATGATAGATAATAAAGATATCAGAACCTCAGACAAAATTTAATTCTTATGCAACATTCCAATAGCAGTCGTTAGCTTGTCTTAAATTAAAATAAATATAAACAACAAGATTTGTTCAAGTTAAACTCTTATATATATGCTTCACGAACATGTATTTACCAATTAAAAGTATTAATAAATATATAAATTAAATTTAAAATTATTAATAAATTAAATTAAATTTAAAAGTATTCATAAATATATAAATTAAATTGAAATTCTTATATATATGCTTCCCGAAAATGTATTTACCAATTAAAAGTATTAATAAATTTTAAACTATAGGAATTTATTGAAAATTAAATTTAAAATTATTAATAAATATATAAACTAAATTTATAATTTATAATTTTAACTTTTAGTTTTAATTTTAAATTTTTAATTTTTAAATTTTAGATTTTAGCTTTAATTTTTAATTCTTAATTTTAAATTTTATTTTTTGAAATTTAAAAAATCCAAGCATATTAACAACTAGATTTTAATTTTTATTAGATTTTAGGTATTTTTGAAACTAATATTAACTATAGTTTAATTAGATTTGAATTTCAAAATAAAAGCAAGGTGGGAATTTGGTCTAGTGGTGTTAATCTTGGTGTGTGCGTGGGAGGACCTGTGTTTGATTCTTGGATTGCCCTTTCTCTTGTATATTTTTTAAGTATTTTTTAAACTAACATTAGTTACAGTTCATGTTCAATTCTTGGAGTGCCCTTTCTCTTGTTTATTTTTTAAGTGTATGCTAAACTAACATTAATTACAGTTTAATTAGATTTGAATTTCAAAATAAAAACCATTTGGGCATTTGGTCTAATGGTTTGAATATTTCTCTATGTGTGTGAGGTCTCATGTTCGATTCCTGGAGTGCCATTCTCTTGTTTTATTTACGAAACTAAACATACCACGTTATTAATTACACAAGTCAACATTGTCTTTCTAACAGTTAAACAATCTCAATTTGACGGAAGGGAAAAGGTTTCACTTTTCAAAAATTTTAGTAACAAAAACCTAAAAAAATGGGGCAAAAAGTCTACAATAGATAAAATAAAGGGACATCGATTATAATTTAGCCTATTTTCTAAGCCTAATTATTTTTAGGTCATCATTTTACGAGTCTAACCCTACTCGTGCTTAAGCCATCAGTCTTAAATGTAAAACTATGGAAAAATCTCTGACGTCTAGACAATGACTTTTATTTTTTTTTATCCTCCTCATAGGGTTAAAGATAGTGTCAGGAGTTTTACAACAACTTATGCACCCTGCTTAACCAATTGAGCAAGACCCCTTTGACTTTTATCTTTAACAACCACATTTTACTTTTTGCACACTAAATTTTTAAAATTCCCAAATTAATATCCTATATCGAAAATTTCATAATCCATATTAATTTTTAACTATATTGTAGATTTCTCTATCTATAGTGTATTTTTTTAATACAATACAGTTGAAACAAGGACAATCCTTTGGGAAATACTTGGTGAGGTAGTCGTTGAATGTCATGGTCCATGGACTCTGATTGGTGATTTTAACTCAATTCTCAAGGACTAAGAGCGGGAGGGTAGGTCGTCATCACCATCTTGGTGAGGTATGTCTAAGTTCATGAATTTTGTTCAGTCTAATAACTTTTTGTATACAAGATATCAGGGACATGCTTTCACCTAGAGGAGAGACCAGTTGAAGGAAAGATTAGACATTATTAATTAACCTACCTTGACACTTAAGGTTCCAACATGTTATTCCTTTCCACCTTCTATTCTTAAAGTCCGATCACCGGTTGATCCTGATCAGCATGATAAGTAAAGGAAGTGTTAACAAGAGGCGAAGACCTTTTCGTTGTGAGATAGCCTGACTTTCTCATCCAGATTTTCAATGGTTCCTCAAGGTATTTTGGAGTCCAAGTGAGATTTGGCAAGGACAGTTGCCTAAGCTTCATGAAGCCTTACGAAAATGGAATAGGGATGTGTTTGGAAATATTTTCAAAAGAAAGATGCATCTTATAAAGCAACTAAACAGGGTTAATTAGTAGCTAGCTACTTCTCCATCTAGATACTTGGAGAAGAGACAAGAAATTTATGGAAAAATTATCAACAAGTGCTGTGGAAGGAGGGAATGTTGTGGTTTCAACAATCTCATGCCAAATGGATCACATTTGGGGATATAAATTTCGAGTACTTTCATGGAGTTATTGTCATCTAAATGAGAAAGAACAAAATTGAAGCAATCCAAGATGACAATGGAAACTAGATCAATTATTCGAAAGAATGTTTAACATCTTCTATATGAATCTTTATAAAAAGGAGAATCATTGTAGGGCTTCAACTCTTCAAGCTGCCTTCCCATATCTGTCAGAGGATGAGTGGAATAAACTTAACACCCTAGTATCAATTGATTATTAGGAAGAGAGCCATCTGGGTACAACTCATCAGTCAAAGTATAACTGTAAGGGAACTATCAAACCAAGCATTGACACAACCCAGAGGGGCACAAAACTAGAAAGGAATCAAGGCATACTAGACTGATGTCTGCAACAATCATGGATGGCAAGTTGGGAATGAGAGAAGAATAGACTTCTGGTCGAATAATTGAATGGTGGGGCGAGGGCCTCTTGCTCGATGGTGTACTGATGCCAATAAAATCCAACCTAGAGTTAAACCCTTTTGTTTTTTTTTACTCTTAACTGGGTGTGAGATGTCTACAAGTTGGGGAGGACATTGCCTACAAATTTGGTAAAAGACATTTATAGAATTCATCCTCCTCGAGGAGAAGCAGAAGACGATGTAACAAACTGAAATTTTATAAAATAAGCATTCAAATTTTTTTATTGACTTAATAAAATATGATACTTTTATTAACTAATATGTTGTGAAATGAATTGTTGTTGTTATTATTATTATTATTATTATTATTATTATTATTATTATTATTATAAGAGCGGGTTAAAAATAAGGTTAAGTTAGGTGAGTTGGGTCTGACTAACAAAAGTTAGTAAGTAGAAGGGTCAGGAGAAGGGTTTTGAGAATTCTGCTCATTTGCTACAAACCTTACCTTATATGTGAACAAACAGAGAAGGCGACTACAGGGGATAACTTAGAGAATGGCAAGGATCTCTACTAAGGATTGATCATTCCTACTTTCTACGTTCTTCATCTCTTCAAGGTAAGGAGGTGAGATTAACTTATACATAGTCATACATAAGAAATAGGGTAGTGTAGGCGAACCCTAAACCTCCATAAGGATTAAGTTTTATACAATTGAATTATTTATTGATTTATATAAATGAACATTATATGAGTAACTCTAATTATATGATTAATTTATTAATGTGATGATTGGGAACTTCTATGTTATTTGAACTATTCTATATAAAAAAGATTAGGTGTTAGGTGTTAAGGGTTTCCTTCTATTGATGATATTGATAAAAAAAATTGATGATTATCACTACAATTGTAGAGTGCGATGATGATTAAGCATTATAGAAATAGAAATAGAATGTTGGGGGTTTAAAGTTAGATTTTATTTTGAGAACCTTATATAAGTTGAATTTTTGCTATTTGAAAATTTTTGTATGAACATACCATAGAGTTTTTGTCATATCTTTCAGTGTGGTTAACCAAATCGAGTTACGTTTGTTGTTTCAGAAACTAGGCATTTGTGGCTATTGTTTAGATTCAAGAATAATGTAAATATGTTAATAATTTGAGTTATGTGAGTTGGAAGTTGAGTCTCTCATCTAGTGCGCGAAACAAAATTTGTGTGTTGTGATCCCTGTGAGGTAACCTAGATGACCTTATTAGGCTCTGTGTTCTTCATAAAAATTCTAGCCCTCGATGTTAGTTTTCAAATAGAGTTGGAATAACTTAAAAAGGATATATATAACTCAAATTATTAGTAAGTAAAGATCAAATTGTTAGATTTGGGTCTAGTGGTTGCAAGTTTGTAATTTAAAAAAAATAGTGGATGATAAAATCAAGTTTGAACTTCAACATAAAAATTTTAGGTAATTGCATTATCTTTATAATAAAATTTATATTACCCTTATATTATTAGCATAACTACAAATATGGTATGTAGGCTACATAATGTAACAGAAGGGTAAAATAAGAATAAATAGTTTGGGAATTGTGATAATTTGTATTGTGGTGGTGCGATATCTTATAATGTACCTTCTAAATTGTGTTGATGGTGGTTAAATGAATAATTATAAGTGATGAAGGTGCATGAATTGAGGATTTGGTCCCACTATATGAAAGTGATGTGAATTATAATTGGATGCATGTTGTGTTGGTGATGATGGTCAGAGTGTGCCTGACGAGGTGGCATCCCAACTGTGGTTGGAGGTGGATTGTGATAGCATAATTAAATATTGATATTGTGAGTTATGTTGTTACATGACATGATGCATGAATATGGCAATCTAAGAAACTTGTAAGGATCGCTCATTGTGTGATGCTCTAAAACAAATTTTCTTAGGTTATATTGTATTGCACGGTTGTACCTACGTGTTACTGGTGTAGAAGAGGATTCACTTTATGTAACCTATATGAGATGGTTGTACCTACATGTTACTATCATAAAAGAGGACCATTTTAGGCGTGTACCTGAGAGAGCGTATATGAGTTGCATTGCATGAACATCATCGACATGACTTGAGTTTAATATGGTTTGGATGGTTTCATGTGATATACTATGATGAATGTATTTCTTATTTATGTTGCTTAATTATGTATGAGTAAATGTCTCACTTCCTATTTGTGTGTGTTGCTTGGGGCTGAATGCCATAGGCCAGAAAGATGCTAAAGAGGTAGAGGTTAGTAATGCTTGAGATTGTTGTGGGATTTTGTGCTTTGATGGAGGTGCATCAGGGCTTTATGATTTGCTTAATCGTTTCCTTGTTTTAATTGCAGCTCTAGTCTAGTTTCCTTTTAAGTTGACTTATTATTCAGAGATGATGTTTTATTGGGAGGACTTTTGTTAAACTTTTTCCTAGTTAATGGACTTTTATTTACTTACGTTATATTTATTTGGTGTGTCACAACATGCCTAGTTGAGGAGAAGGAGTGGAAAGTGAATATTCACCACTAAAAAGGCATACGAAGCCCTGATATGTCAAGCACATAATCTAGAGAAGCACATATTTAAATAGCTTTGGAAGTGGGAAGGCTGGAACAAATTCAGGTATTATTGTGGAAAGTGGAAAGGGAGATCTTTATCACAAATGAATTGAGACATAGTAGGCATATGACAGCTGAATCTTCATGCCCTCTTTGTGGCCATTGAAGGGAGACCTCATTGCATGCATTACGGGACTGTCCGAAGGCTATCAATGTTTGGATACAAATGGGTGTTGCTAGTATTTCTAGTTTTTTCTCTCATTAGTAGAAATGTGGATGTTAAATAATGTATCTTGAGGGAAACCTCATGGAGATAACAGGTGAATCCAGGTGTTCGATGTTACCTAGACTGATTGTGGTATAAGCGAAATGTTGTTGTTTTCAATTGAAAAATCTAGACAAATCAACAAGTGGTCAATGGTATAAAATCTCTGTTATGTACTTATAACAAAGTTTTGCACTACGGGTCCTGTTGAAGGACACCAGAGTGCAGTGTTCTTATTTTTTTACAAGTCAATGTGCCCTTGACTAGTGATATGCTCAAGAAAAATTATGCAACAGTGTTCAAAGGCTCCTAGAAGAGTGCTGCTATTAGAGGTGTGGTTCGTGATTACAGAGGCACATTTGTGGCTGACTTCTCCAACAAAATCCCTTGGTATGAAGTAGAAAAAGGTGGGAGCTCTTGACCATCCCTAAATCTCTAAAAACCACCTATAACAACGGCTTTTGGAACATCATTATTAAATCTAATAATAGTCAATCTCCTGGATGAGGGATGTGTTATCGATCATTATACTACCCCATACTAGATAAAATTTACAAACAGAGTGGAAAAACTCAAAAGTGTAATTTTGCTTTTATCCTCCGTGAGTCAAACACAATAGCCAAAGACTTTGTAAAGTTAGGCTTGACTATACCCTAAGATAACAATGTTTTTAACTCTGTTGCAGAATCTGTTCTTGTTATGTATGCAAAGAACCTGAACTGTACATCATTTTCTAATGATTAATTTTTCTGGTGACTTGTAACCTTACCATTTAAATTTTTTTTTATAATTTAAATTTCCTAATCCATAATGTATTTTCAAAATATATTAAAGCTTTCATAATTGGTAATACACTTTTCAAACATATTACAAATTTCGTAATCCATAAGACAACATTTGATAGTTATAGAATATACAATCAAATAACTATCAAATGTTATATTACAAATTAAATTACAAAACCCAAATATAAATAAAAATGTTTATTATAATTATAAAATTCATAATATATGTAAAAAAGATATATTATAAATAAAAAAATATATAATATAATTATAAAATATGAAATTTGCGATACAGGTAAAATATACATTATCTATACTATTAATAAAGGGAATACCCCCTTTTGATGTCCAGTTTTTAAAATATATTTTCTACCCTTACACCTATTTTAAAATTAAAAAAATAAAATAATCTGTCATAAAAAGGACTTGAACCCATAACCTCTAATTTTGCAAACATATATTTTACTACTAGACCAACCTTATAACTTTGTGCAAAAAATTACTTTAAAATAGTAATATCCAACATACATAATTGTCCAATTATATCTACCATGTATAATATATGATATTATATAAGAGGAATATGATCTTTTGATGTCCACATTTTATGACTATTTTACCTTCTAAATATTTTATGATTGTTCCCACTTTTACAAATATAATTTCTCCCTAATAATATATACGTAAATTTCATGATAAATATTTTTAATAAACATGCAAATACACATGTGTGATAATATTTTGAGTTCTATTCAAACTCTACTCTTTCCATTTTTTCATATTCATTGCATATTTGACATATCTATTAATGATCTGATATGTTTTTATCATGTTATCATAAACAAAAAATATAAAATTAACAAAATATATTTCAAAACATGTCACATAATAATTTATATTTCAAAATATAAAAATTTATAAAAAATATTAAATTAAAACCTACAATTATAACATATTAAAATAAAAATACAAATACACAGCGTCACGTCGCAATGCCTTTTTTTGCTACTAGGTTATAAAACCAGCAATATAGATAAAAACATATACATTACGCATATCAAAATTCCCAATATACATTAGAAATTTAAATAATGGCTGACAACATCTGCAATAGGGTATATTTAAAATTTTAAAAATATAAGATGCAAAAAGAAAAACAAGTGTGCATAAAGAAAAAGCGTAGACTATAGAGTAACTATATTGTATAGGATGCGATGCCGCAACCGCTATCAATCTGTTAGTCGATCTCTGTCATCACTTTTTATCTTTAAAATAAAGTATCCAATGGTTTACATTCAAACCCATAAAAATTATTACATGGTGTTACACCAGCACGTCCTTAATTGTTCTTATTAATAAAAATATATTAATTAAATAATTACAAATTACGTGTTTATAACCACGAATGTTGTGATGATCCGAAAATATATGATAATGATTTTTCTTAAAAGATGAAATATGGTCCAAATTCCGGCACGCTCATAATGCAGTCACCCACAGAAAAGGCTTCAGAACTCATTCACTGCAGCAACTTATCCTTAACATTTTCTTGCACCCTCAAGTAAGTATCTAGCTGCACTGTGGAACATGAGAAACAATAATAAAATCTCCTGAAACCCACATGAAAGTTTCCACAACATGTAGAAAAAAATAAAGAAGAATCTGACCAATTTGTCTTTTATGCACAAACTAATATGGTCACTCCCACAGTCCACACCGAGCCAACTTTTGAGAATCTAATACTCTCCCTGTAATATATATGCTCATATATCCAAAGCCAACCACCGCTATAAGAGAGTACACACTACACCTCACTCTTTATTGTTTTGCTTTCATGCACTTGCAAGCTTTATCATCCCAACATATGAAAGGTTACATGGCTTTAGAAACACTATTGAACATCATTTCTCTGTTACTGAAAAAAGAAATGCTAACAATATAATTTTTATGTAACATTTAATTTTTGTTTTCATTACTTATCTTATTAAACACTTTAAATATGTGTGGTTTTTGTTGATAGTAGATTATTAATAAGAACAAAATTGACAAATTAATAATATATGTTTGAAAGATTGTTAAAAAACATTAATTCTTTTTATTGGTACGTGCAAATTATGTATAAGTAACTTATAATAAGGTAGTACCAAAAGAGAATACATGTATGATTATTTTACACACTTTCGTATATTAGTTGAAAATTATGAACAGTCGTGAATCTCACATTTTATTTAATTATTTCTCATAATTTTATAGTTTTAATGATTTCAACAAGGAAAATGTTATTTTGTACAAATAGGTTTTTCGTTCCATATGGATGACCTTGATTTCCACTAAGATATGTTTTATTATTCGTACTAAATACGGACGCTCTTTCAACAATTGTTATTATTTTGTCTAATAGAAGTCTATGAGAAAGTATGTAACAACACTTCTCTATTGAAAATAAATAAAACCCATGTGATAGATAGTGCTAGATTTGGTAAAGTTAGGGGTGCATTGATGGATATGACGGTTTGGATACCGTGCTTGAACTAAAATGGATAGGTGTTGCTTTTTGTCTAGGAGCTTATGGTGTTTACTATTTCATTGGGGGGTGATGAATAAGTTTGGAATCTCTTTATGCAAATCGAAAGATATTCCGCTAAATTTATATAGGGACATTGTTCATAGAGGGAAATGGGAAATTTACGATGAATGGATTTTTAAGACAATAGAGAAAGGTCTTTCGGCAAAAGAGTCTAGAACCTTTCTCTCTTACTTCCAACGTAATTGGTTTTATACAACTCATTCCACGTCACATTTGAAGTGTTAAACCAAAAAGCTACTTAAGCAAAGATTCAAATGGATAAAAGGTAGTAAGATATAGGTTTGTGGCGTAGCCGTTTTACTTGAATGTGATTACTTCTTAGACAAAATTTATGGCCCAAAAGGATTTGACCTTAACTCTTTTAATTTTTCCGCCAACTATAAATCTTGTAGTTAGGTTCTTTTGCTTTTTGAGTTCAACAAGCATCTTACCTTGTTTTGGATTTAATTACTTTTACACAAAATTATGCTACTTCTTGCACTCAAGACACAAGACCTTGCATCCTCATTAATATGCTCACAAATTTATTTTTTAAGAAAAAAGGGGTCATGCAAAAGCATTACTATGATTACCCACATCTCGAACTCGGTTGACAACTCAATAATTACTATCATTTTTGCAACATACCAGAAATGGAATAATACTAACAAAGGACAAAAACCAACAAAATACATGCAGAACATATATACTAAACCCATGTGTAAAACATAAGCATAGCAAGTTCTAACTAAATTTATTATGAATCCCAAACTCTAAACACACTGCGAACAAACTTTAATTTCTTTATTTACATTAATAAGAAAAACACTTAAATAATACAAAACAACAGCTAAGAAAATTAGTTTATTCATATAGTATGCACTTCATATTTATATTTACAATAAGTTTTTTAAAACCATTAAAAAACTTGCAAACCTTCTTATTTTTTGTTCACATAATTCACATATCTCATACTTACATACACAATAAATTTTTTAGATTATTAAAAAATATATAAACCTTCCCAATATATCATAACATCTTCTCTCATTTAAGGTGATGGACTCCTTATTCAAGCGGATAATTTTTCTTATATAAAAAACTTTATTTATAAACTTAATTAACATATTAGTTTTAGTTGAAAAAAAAATCTTTAATTTATAAATAATATCTTTAAAATT
Source organism: Psophocarpus tetragonolobus (assembly GCA_037954015.1). Classification (NCBI taxonomy): domain Eukaryota; kingdom Viridiplantae; phylum Streptophyta; class Magnoliopsida; order Fabales; family Fabaceae; genus Psophocarpus; species Psophocarpus tetragonolobus. The sequence continues at coordinate 78,763,328 of CM075690.1, forward strand.
TAAATAAATCTTAAAGATAAAATAATATTTTTATACAATATCTAAAATTTAAATAAAAATGATTTGAATTATTTCCTAAATATAAAATGCTAAATTGTTAATGCCAACATAAAATAAAACAGAAAATAAAAATTCTCTTTGAGTATAGTCACTACACATAAGATTACTAACTAACATTTCACTATTGTTGGGAATTTGATGAGGAAATGAATGAATTGAACCAGTCAAAGATTTTGTGTTGTAATCATTAAAGTGGTTGGTATGTCTTTACTCATATGAAAATGATTTTTTAAGGAAAGGACGATAAACAAGGAACAAAGGAAACAGTAAAGAAAAAGTGAGGTTGGATGGCAGGAAAAAGAAATAAAGGGTAAAAAATATAAAAAAGAAAAGAAGACAGTGACTGTGTGCCAGGTAGATTTGTTCAGATGCTCAGTGGGCCCCACTTGAAGCCAGGAACTGATGCATGATAAAAGGGTTCTTTTCCTCTTGGGCTAAATTTAAAGGGTAGAGAATCATCTCTTGGACCCACTATGGCCCAGCAAGCTCACTTGCTGCTTCTACACTACAATGATAAATGGATCCATATCGATTTAAATATAAATTCAAAACTTAAGTTAATTATAGGTGTTGATAATTAAATCTTAAAAAATTAAATATATTTCATTTACAATGCTTATGTTTTTATATAATTTAATCTTTAAATTATCTTAAATGATATTTTAAAGATCAAAACTTATAAAATTTATTTGAAATTTAAAATATTACTTCATTCAATTTACATAACTATAACCTTGGAAAATATGATTTTTTATATATTTGATGATGGAACGTACTCTTGGCTCTTGAGACTTGAGAGATATCTTCACATGAAGTGTTTGTAGTACGTGAAAGTGGCATATTATTTAGTCTGGACCATGATGACTCAGTGTACGGTTAACACTGATCTGATCTCGATCGTTTCAGATACCACTCCAAAAAGCATGCTCGGTGAGAATTAATTCTAACAAATTATTGTTGTAAGAGGTATATATACGTACGTATGAAAGAAAAAGACTTTTTCAATAATATTAATCTATCTTAGTATCTAAAAAGTTTAGTCTTTAACTCTTAGATAAGTGATACTCCAAATTTACCAAAAAGTATTACTGTATAATTATAAATTATGCATATTGTAATATCATTCAAGCATGGTTTAGATATTATGAGTTTATTTTGCTTCCAAATTTGATTTGTATATTTTTGTATGTTAATTACTTTCTACAAACCTACAACTATTCTTTATCGGAATTCCTCTAAGTATTTAATTATTTATATATTAAGAACTTGAACTCAACTATTAATTAGTTAAACTGAAAATCTAGTGACAGTTTGATCCATGTGTTAGATAATATAGTAGTTTAATATATACATAAATAAATATATATATATATATATATATGTATGTATGTATAAAAGTAATATTAATACAATTTTTTATATTTCTGTATATAATGCTTTACACAATATAAGTTGAAATGTTTCATCCGAGCTATCTGATATTTTATGTTTATCTTTTCTATATGCCATGTACTTATGTGTTTTCAAAAACAAAACATGTTCAAAATAGTATTCCTTTTTTTATATAAAAACCAAATAGATTATAATTTTACATCTCAAAAGGCATACATAATTTTATTGTCAAGTGGCTATATTAAAATTAACTCATTTTAATTAGTTTTTCTTAAGATAAAGTGAAACGCAAGACTACTTTTGTACACAATAATAAAGCTAGAACAAGATTTTGCTATAGTCCCTTTCATTTTATATTTTGAAAACCATATTTGGTATGATCGAATTTCAAAACCATTTTTCCAAATCTCGATCATTAATTAATCCTATCTACTTTATGTTGCTAAGTGGTGGTCCTAATTTAACATTCATTATGATGATTAGTCTTCTAAAAATTATATTTGATCATAGAAACTATAAGAAATGGATCCCCTTTGTCCAGCATACACTTAATTAGATTATGGTGACCGCGTATGGCACCGAGTTGTAGAAAAGTAAAGCCAAAATACTATAATAATATCTAAACGTATATTAATTAACTAATAGCAAGTAGGCATTGTTAAATAAGTGAATGTTCAGGAAGGAATATTGCAATAACAGCTTTGGAAATAAATTATTAGCATTGTTTGCAGCATGTCACTTCTTGCAACATGCTTAAGCTATACTTTACTCAGCCGCTTTAATTTTCTTTACATGATCGTAATTTAATAACCTACTTCATTCACACTCATCATTCAAGAGTTAGAAAAAGGGATAATTTATTTTTTATTATATGGATCATATTTATTAATTTTACCAGCATTGTTATCAAATATAACTGTTATAAATTTACGAATCTAATTATTTCTATGAATTAACTTGTATGCAAATTTTTATTTTAATAAATTATGGATATATTTATTAGATTTTATGTAAACTCTGTAGAAGACTCTCAGTTAATAAGACCACAAATTAAAAAATTATACCAAAACAATAGTTGTTTTGGGGTTATCTTCCATATATTTAAAGTTGAAGATATCTTACTTGGGGTGTTATTACTAGCTAAATAAAAAATATTTGTCTTTGAAATTATCAAATTCTTGTTTTTTAACAATATTAAATCTCAATGCAAATTAATGTTCTATATTTTTATCACATTTGCAAGTTATTATATGATAGTAATTTACTACTAGACTTACTTATACTGTGAAAGTTATACTTTACTATTTTAATTTATTAGATTGAAATGTTTTACAAGTATGTTATTCATAATTTTTTTTTATTATTTTATATGAAATATACTTTTATGAATTTAAGAGCCAAGTTCCATATTAAATCTATAATTAAAGCTATTATGAATCTGCATAAACTTTTGAGAATGATAACCTTAACGAGTAATGTTCTCAAACCAAATCTATCTTACAAAGAATAAAGCACCAATTTTCAGTTAAGTAATGTTCTTTATCAACACTGTTTTTGCCATCTGTTGATGTGGGTTACATAATGAGAGGTTACCCTGGCCACTGCTTTAAATTTTGCATTCTTTCGTAAAGGCAAAGTGTAGTCCAAGTTTACTAGAATAATATTAACGCAAAGTCTAGTTAATATATTAGGACAGACATGTGTTTCATTAATGAACGGATATTTAAGTTCGCATGTGCCCAATTAAACTTCGATTGACCCATTTATGCATTTAGACGTAATACCCGTTTAGACTTACAAGACCCACATGCCACCCGCTATTTTATAGATAGATAATTATATAAATATTATATATATATATATATATATATAAATAAATAAAAGATAACTCAGGTGAAAAAAGAATTACATTGAAAAATGAAAAAAAATAGTAATAACTTTATGATTTTAATAAAACGATTCAGAATGAGTTGTTAATTAAACAAGTTCACATAATTTTCTTATACGTGTTGATCTCTCGTCACTCCGTGAAATCTTCTGCAAAGTCATTACCACCTCCACTCCATCACTACAATCGTTGTCACCATTGCCGGTAATGCCAAATATAATTTCATCGTAAATTAATGAATCAATTTATTTTACTTGCCTTAAATAAGCTTTATTACTTCATCAAATGATAAATTCCTTAGATTTTCTGCCATACAAAGAAGAAATTCCTCTTTTATTAAATTAAGTTATTAAAAGCTAACTAACTCAATTATTAACATTGTTAATAATAGCGGCAGTGATGGTGGTGATACTAACAGTGATGGCGACAACAGTGTGGCTACTTGCCACCGCCATCACCATCGCCACTAATCCCACAATTGTGGCCATCATCGCCTGTACTCCCTAATCACTAATGTTGTCACCACCACTGCCACAACTACCGGTCGTGGTGGCAATGGCAATATCGACGATGATGATGAAATGTGGTAGTGGCGATCTTGCAGAGAATTCCGCATGGTAACGAGAGAGAGTGATGCATTAAGCGTTTGTGGGAGAAGTTTCTGTGTAAGAGAATCACGTGACTTGTTTAATTAAAAACTATATTTGAACTGTTTTTTTAAAATCCTACGGTTATTATTCTATTTTTCCATTTCTCACTATAACCTTTTCCTCACTTGTGAGAGAGAAAGATACTTGCTCCAAAAGTAATATAAAGGACTCACTTTTCATCCTAATCATTTATTTTTTTTAAATCTAACGCTTAAGATTGGTTGCTCCTTACAACTATTAGATTTCAATTTATTAAAATAAAGAGTTAGTCTCTTAAATTTAGCCTTGAAATAACTCGATTCCTCCTTTTAAATATATATATATATATATATATATATATATATATATATAATAAATCATTCACATTATTTACATCTATAACATATTTTCGTCAAAACTTCTATATTAAATCCTTGATAATACAATAACATCAATTCATACTAAACCACTATATAAGTCTCTAATCAAATCATCACAGATCCAATACTCATTAAATTAATAACATTAGTTGCATCTATAACATATCAAATTCTCCCTTCTTCATCTGCGCCTTTAAACAGGTTCCCTTCCGCCTGGTTCCTTCAAAGCAAAGAGTGAATTAAATAGGATTCTTCGCAACAAGTTACCCCACGCATCCAATTCATGAGACAATGGAAAACATAAAGAGAAGCTTTGCGGGTTAGATATCTTATTTACTCCTTCCCAATTAGGGATGGGGAAGGTGCGGCTTTGTCCCTTCCATCTCTGTCCATGGAAAGTGCGGAGTGAGTTCGGATTCGAGTATAAAAAGAGCAGATATGAAATTTTAATTCACATCCCTATCTCCATAAAGTATTTTCAGGTTTGGGTATACTTGTGGGTACCCATATATTATATTTTATAATTTAAATTTATTTATTTATTATTAAATAAATTATATATGTATATTAAGTTATTGATTATATTTTAATGTGAAAAGTGTATAAAGAATGAAAATAACAAAAATTTATAAATTAAAGTTTAAAAATTAAAATTTTAATTACATATATAACTTTAAACTTATTATGTAATTATTAAAATTATAACGGGACAAATATGTGCTCAGGTAGGGGGCAGTTACATACCTATGTTCATACCTACCTGATTCATCACATCGGGTAATATCAGTGTCCATACCCATACTTAGTCAAAGCGGACAATATCTGTCAAAATCAGAGAGGGTTCGGGATGATACCCACGAGTATGAGTATTTTCGTCTTTGATATTCCTTGTTCCCAATCTCTTCATTTTTGTCATCCTCCTTTTGTTTATCTTCTACCTTTTATTTTTTTACAACTAACAATATTTTCCTTCCCTTCCTTCTTAAAAGACCTCGATGAGTCGGCGAGGTTGATTTCTATTTCTAGGCTATATATACCTAATCCTTATTTCCTTATAAGAAAAACGAAAAGAGGAACGAGAAAATGAAGAGGTTGGGAATAAGGTATACTAAAGGTAAAAATACTCATACCCGTAGATATCGTCTCGAAATCGCTCTGATTTTAATGGATATTATTTATTTTGACTGGGTATGGGTATGGGTATGAGCACTAATATTACCTGATGTAATGAATTAGGTATAGGTACAGATATGGGTATGTGACTACCCTCAACCTTAACATATACATGTCCTGTTATAATTTTAATAACTATATAATAAGTTTAAAATATATATTCAATTAAAAATTTTAATTTTTAAACATTAATTTATAAATTTTTTATTTATATTCTTTATATATTTTTTAAATTAAAATATAATTAATAACTTATTATACATATATAATTTATTTAATGATAAATAAATAAATTTAAATTATAAAATATAATATAACAGGTACTCATGGGTATACATGAACCTGAAAATACCTGATGGGGGCAAATGTTGATTAAAATTTCATATTCATTCTTTTTATACTCAAAATCAAACTCGTCCCGCGCTTTTCAAGGACAAAGACTGGAGGGTCAAACTCACACTCATCCCACCCTATTGTCATCCCTAATTGGGAAGGAGCAGATCAAAGATCTAGCCTGCAAAGCTTCTCTTTTTATTTTCCATTGTCTCATGAATTGGATGTGTGATGGTTTAATTAGAAAGTTACATATAGAGGTTTTGAATTAGATATATTATAAATGTAACTAATGTTATTGATTTAAAGAATATTGGATGCGTGATTTAATGAATTAGAAAGTTACATATAGAGGTTTTGAATTAGATCATGCTTTCTGAGCTTCTTTGTTCTTACGCGCCAACACCAATGATTGAATGTTGTACATAGGTTGCTAGTGCTATGTAGAGCATTAAAGATGTCCCACCATACACATAGCCTTATCCACACTCTAGCGGACACTGTACACGAACAAAATAAGTGTGAGCTTGTTTTTGGCACTTCACCGCACATCCCACACAAAGAGTTATCGCTCTAAAGTATCAAACGCTTTACCAGATTCTTCCTTATAGGTGGTTTACCAGTATCTAATTTCCAAGCCAAAAGTTGAACTCTTAGTGGTACGTCTTTCTCCTAGACCTTCCTGAAAAAAGTGTCATGTTGATGATGTGGATTTGCTGCCAATACCCTATATGTTAAGGAGATAGTGTAGACCTTTGACTACTTTTCTGCCCAACACTACTTGTCCAGAATGCCCTCTACTAAAGACATGTTACCCACTCTATTCTCCAACTCTTCCACCAACTCTGTCTCCCATGCAAAAAACTCCCTTCGCCATGTCCATTTCCACCTTTGTTCACTTCCATCCCACATCTTTCTCATAAATACATTCCTATTTTACACCAAACTAAATAGTCAGCTATACTCCTATTAAAACTATGTTCCCCTACCTACCTGTCTAACTAGAATGCAGAATTCCTCCCATCCCCAATTCTTTGATTGACTCTACTAGACCACTAGCCCAACCGCCCCCATCCTCTACTTCAATCGACGCTAAGTCAGACCAACCACCAACTGGAGCACTTATTGCCCTTCCGCTCCCCTAATGCATATACATCCTTATACTTTGATTTCAGTATTCTCACCATAGATTGTTTGGCTCCACCCTTATTCTCCATTTCCATGTTCCTAATAAAACTAAGTTAAATTTTTACATATCTTTTAGTCCCAAACCCCCTTCTTCCTTAAACCGACACAAGTTCTCTCAAGACATCCAAGCAACCTTTTGTCTGTTGCCATGCTTTGCCAATACAAAATTACAAAACAAGGATTGAAGTTTAGAAACAATACATTTAGAAGCCTTGAAAAGTGAAAGAAAATAAATTCGTATTATAGCTAATACAACTTCAATAAATACGACTCTCCATGACATTAATGCATCTTTATACCTTTTCCTACTTATTTCCACATATCCAATCTTAAAGGATTAGCCCTCACCCAGAGTTCCAAATATTTAAAAGACATAGACCCCATCTTACAATTTAATATATATATATATATATATATATATATATATATATATATATATATATATATATATATATATATATATAGATATATAGATATTACGAATGTGAAAAATATTATGCCCCTGCTAGCTACTTTCACATGGAACCTACTTATAAGTCCAGTTGATCGATCACCACATACCACAGTTTACTACCAACATTGTCCTTACAATTTAAATATTGAAATGCCTAATACAAATAATGATGATCCCACAATATTAACAGTGGCAGCTTACCGTACGTCTTGAAAAACATAAAATGTCTGCAGGAAAATACTGCAGTGTAGAACATTACACCGGTTGGTACTCTGAATCTTTGTACCACAAGATTGTAGTTTCTTTCTCTTTTCATGGCAATATTGTATTATAAAATAAAACCTCGGGCAGCTTTTGTACACCATAACTTGCAGATGATGTTACAATACGTATAAGATTCCATACATACCTTGTTCCACTTTGCATGGAATGCTATAAGAATCTAATTATGATATCTAGAAAACACCATGACATCTAAATCACATGCTTATACGTACACCTCCTCAAACAAGTATTGTACATACGCATCAGTTATTATATTCTTGTTATATTTTACTATGTCTGCAATACGTAACAGTATAATGATGAAAGATACCATATATTATTTTTTTTAAAAAAATAATACTACCTATTTACTATTTTACATCTAGTAAAATATATATATATATATATATATGATAGAATTTATAATATGATAAAATAAAAAAATTAATAAAAGGTATAGATTAAATAAATATAGATAAACCATCATTCATTTTTAAATCACATATGAAGTATTTATATTAATTATTATAAAGAATATGATCAGTCACTTTTAATGAAATCTTGTTTTTAATTATAATAGTTAAAATCTTGGATTTTAAGTAAGATAACAGAATCCAATTACACTTGAATCAATGAGTTGTTGATAAAATATTTACAATAGAAAATGCGACAGAGATTATTTAATCAAAATAGGCCTAGTATTGCGTGTTGTAGGGATGGACGGTTTGTGGCCCACACAGCCTTTTGAGGGGGACTCTGATTTTTGTTAGTTTGTGAGCAGACAAAAGCAGAGAAGCTTCTTATCCTCTCCCTCTAGGTTTTCACACAACACCTTACACATAGAATCTGTTCAAAAGCCAAAGGGTTTCTTCCCTTTGAGACTTTAGCCCCTCAATTTTCCTAATAATTACTCAACACAAACCACATCTATAATTGCTTTATTTCTTTTGAGCTTGCCACCTAAAATCTACACTTTGTAATTTATATCAATTCTAAGGGCATGTCCCCACTACTTTGATCTCAACAGTGGCCTATTTAGTTCCATGTCATATAAGCTGTTTTGGTTCATGTCCTGTGCCTCCCCATTTCATAATTTCCCTCTCTCTCTCTCTCTTCTCTCTCACTCACTCTCTAACATTTCAATGGCACCGATGAGTCTCCCACCTGGGTTTAGGTTCCATCCCACTGATGAAGAGCTTGTTGCTTACTACTTGGAGAGAAAAATAACAGGTCGTTCAATAGAGCTTGACATCATTGCTGAAGTTGATTTATACAAGTGTGAACCTTGGGATTTGCCAGGTACATAATGATCACACATTGTCATTATTTAAATATCATATCATTATCATATGATTCACACCATTACACAAATATTACCATTTAGCAAGTTCTTCATTTTGATTAAGATATACTAACATAATATATATCTTCAATTACAATTGTTTTTTAAATTAAAAAAACAGATAAATCATTTCTTCCAAGCAAGGATATGGAGTGGTACTTTTACAGTCCTAGAGACAGAAAGTACCCAAATGGGTCAAGAACTAACCGTGCAACACAAGCTGGATACTGGAAAGCTACAGGGAAAGATAGGCCAGTGCACTCTCAAAAGAAGCCAGTTGGCATGAAGAAGACATTGGTTTACTATAGAGGAAGAGCACCACATGGGATTAGAACCAATTGGGTTATGCATGAATATCGTTTAATCGAATCAGTTCCTGGAGCTGCTCTTTCATCTTTGAAGGTATATAGTATATGGTAGCTTTTTTTTTTTTCTTTCTATATTTTCCATCAATAAAAGATAATTTTATCGAAAATTTATATAGTATATATCACAGCTACTTAAACTTGTAAAGAGTCTTATTTGAACTTTTACATTCAGTTTATCAACTCACTAATCCAAATCTACAATATTGACGAATATAATCAGCATTAGTAGTTTATAATCATATCATTTTCTCGTTAATTACTTTCTATCTTTCATTCACCTTCATTATTTTCTTTTCTACTTTCTCTCTCTTTTGTTTAGAAGGGACACGTTTATGGGGTATTAGCTCAATTAATAATTTAGAGGTTTAATGAATATAAATGTAGTTAAAAAGTGAGTGAGACTAGGGTTTTGAAAGAGAATAGAAAATGAAAAATAAAGGAGGAAACCAGTTGATCGTACATCGTTTGTTCGTTAGGTTATTGTCTAGAATAATAAGAAGATTCATGCATTCCAAAGTTTCTGTTCCTCTCCACTTATTTTTTGTTTCTATATCTTTTGTTTTTCTTCTCTATATCACCATTACATCATTTCACAAATTCGTTTTTCTTTTGTAGGTGTAGCTTACATTGAAGTGTACAAATAAACATCATTTCTATAGTATAGGGAAATGGATTTTTTTTCCTTTTTGGTACCTTTGAAAGGGTAACTGATAATAATTGAATGATTATATTGAAGAAACCCTAAAAAGTCTCAAAAGTCTTCATAAGACGAGACCAATGACCAAATCCTCTCCTAGTGCTTGCTTTAATTTAAGTCTTTTCCTAAATTGCTCTATCACTGATGGAGGGTTAGATACACTTCTTTTAAGATTGATATATATCTGATTATGTGATAATTATTTGGTCATAGATAAAGTCTAACTTCACTATACCAGACCCGTTTTCTATTCTCGGCGTAATATAGAGTAACTAATAATTATGCTATAAATCACATCTTTGTTTTGAACCTTGCTCTATAAGGATGCACATGCCTGAAAATATATATTCCCTTTATTTTTTCTTTTTCTTTATATGATTTGCACACTTTTATTTTTCTCCTCTTTAAAAAGAACAGCTTGTGATCGACACACTATGATGAAAAATTCAGATCCATGGACTTAGATACTTACTATTGCATCGACCCTTTTCTTTTGCCAAACTCTTTCTGAATTTGCTTTTTTGTTCGTTACTCTTTTCTTGTATTCATTGTGCTTAAACCAAAAAAAAAAAAAAAAAGAAAAGAAAAGAACTTTGATCATGAAAAGCTAACTAACATACACATGTATTGACAAAATTTTCATCACATCACAGGATTCCTATTCCTTGTGTCGCATTTTCAAGAAGACGATTCAAATTCCAACCAAACCTAATAAAGAAGAGCAACAAATTGAGGATGCAAAGAAGGAATCAATGTGGATCTCAGAAGAACAAGGGTTAGGGGAAGACTCAAGTGGCACTGAGATTTCAAGAGAAATGGAAACTGTTGATGAAAAAATTCTCAATCACGAAAACCCTAAATTTCCTTGTGATGCTTCTTCTTCTGATCTCACTCAAGGAACATGTACACCCACAGATACTGGTATAGCAGAAGATTTTCAACCACATTTTGCATGCGATGAAGCAAACAGTGCAACAAATTCGTATACAATGGGAATAGGGTACCCCACAAATCTATTTCAGGTAACACTTGAATTTAATCTGAAATTTCAAATTTTGATCAATTTCATATGATTGTTTGAGTTTGTAGCATAGTACAATTCACGTAGACGTGGCATGACATATAGTTTTATATAGGAGACATATAAAAAGCAAGGTGGGCCATAGCATGATCATTATTATATGTATTGATCTGATTAGTATTTTAACTTTTCCTTTTTCTCCATTGTCCTTGGCATTTATGTTCATGATGACTTCCTTTGCCAATCCTGCATTTCCAGCAACATTCTGCTTTATGTTGCCCCTTTTATAAATTCATGGCTTCAGTATCACAACTCAAGTAAACACATAACTGTGAAGAAATTAATTACTAAAGGTTCTTAATTACTTGCATGAAGAATGCTAAAACATATACTAACACACTCCTTTTAATACATAGGTTAAAATTAATTAAAAATTATAAAATTAAAATTGAAAAATATGAAATGAGAGTTATGGCTTATCAAAATATGTATTTTTTTAATAAATTTTACCTTTATTTAAAAAAAGTATTAGATATTGTGTTAGTGACATTTCTTTTACCTGCATATATCATATATGTGCATTAACACGATCCCATATCTTCATGTGAGTCTACTATTGATATAAATGTTGTAAATAGTGGGGCCACATAGCATATCTTTGAGTTTTCTTTTGATCTTAAAGTGATGAGAGTTGGAAGTATGATGAAGTTCTTATCTTTTCATAAAGCTCACTTCTCTAAAATCCATTTGGACTGACTGCAATTTAGCTTTTCTTCACCATCCCCTATAACTTCTTTTGACTGACTACTCAAAACGTTTTCCAAAGTAAAGATGTCTTTACTCCCCCATTTTCCTCACGGGTTGATACGTTCTAAAACTAAAGCACAGATATCATACATCTACACATTCATCTTTATCGTTAATCACACTCTTTTTCATGAGTAATGTCTGGATCATTTCCAATTTTAGCAAAAGCTTGTTCAGTGAGAAGCGACTTCTGAATCATTCCTTCACCATTCAACTAGCTTTACAATGTTCATACAGCAATGTATGCATTTGATTGGGGGCTTCAACGGGTTCATTTTACCCCTTCCACCCTAAAATCAAAACAAAACACCTTTTATTCTTTTCCTTTTTAGCCTATAAACCACAATTCTAACCCCACTTTTCTTTTGCCACTTGCACTACTCCCAAGTTGTGCTTTAGCTCCAATTAAGCACGCGTTATACAAGTGTGTCTTCATAGTCAAATCACTTGTCCCTATTTCATATCACGTTCTACGTTCTCTCAACTAAAAAACGATACTTTAGCAAAAACTAAATACTAATAATCAATAAAGAATGTTTTTTCTTTTAAGAAATTAACATAAAGAATGTTTGAACAATTGTTTTGGGGCCAGTAATTGAATAATAGGCTTTGAACACAACAATGGAGAGAGAAAGAGAGGGAGTGTTTCTCTGTAACAATATCAAAATTATTAAAATTTCAAGGCTATCCTAGAGTTTCTCTCTTTAATTAATAGGACAAAAAAAAAATAGAAACTGGTGTGATTCCATTTCAATAACTTCTCAATTCACCATAATGTATCAACTAATTCTCTTAATTTAGTGAACTATATTAGGATCGGCCTTGTGATGGGAGGTTAAAAAATAGTATACACTCAAAGTCTTAGATTTAACATTTTATGTTGTTATAGTATTTCGAATGATGAAAAAAAAATTGGTACTTTAGTACATTTGCATTTGGAGACTAATACGTATTCTACTATTGTGCAGGATATAGAAATACCTACATATGCTAACATGCATTATCAATTCCCATACACACCTTTGGTGCTTGAAGATTTCCCACAAATAAATTTACCAGAGACAAAGTCAACGAAGCCAGAAATGACTGATGATTGCATGTTATACGACAGATACAGGGATTCTATGAATGGAACACTAGAAGAAATCATCTCTCTGTGTTGCAGTACTCAAGAAAATTCTGTTCCTTTTCCCATGCTAGAATGATACTATACTAACCCACATGACTCAAAATCTCAAACTATAGCATCCAAATATTCATTTGACACAGAGAAACTTGTGTTGGCTTAAATAACGACACAAACGGGGTTTGTTTTTCCAGCCACATAGAAAGGCTACACATATATAATGTACTAAACATATAGTAGAAGATGCTGAGCCAAGGGGGGCTCGCATACAATTGTTTTTTCATTTTTTTTCTTTTTCTTTTTTTGTGTTCTTCCTTTCTTTTTAGAAGGGTTCTTCCTTCTTTTATGTTGGTGTTCAAATCTCTTCTCCACCTCGGAAAGCAAATGGATGAGGCAAATTTCCAATTATCATGTTTTATATGCTTTAAAATTTCACCTTTTTATCTTCAAAACATTACATCTTTGAATATTCAAGATTTCCTTATATGTCTACCTGCACTTAGCTAAGCGTATATGAATTATGAGAAGTACTGGATATAAGGTGTGGGATACCTATAATGGATATGACATAATTAATATATATATATATATATATATATATATATATATAAAATAAAAGTTTAATTAGTATAATATAAATATATATATATATATATATATGCATGAGAGCTTTCTAAAACTTTTTATATTACATTTAATTACAATTTTTAATTTATTATAAATTTATTAATTTTATTAATTAATATTTTAAAAATCATATAAATAAATTTTTTTATATTACAATGATACTAATTAAAATAAATATAAATATATATATAGACACACACAAATGATAAGAATTTTAGAAATTTTTTGCGCTATTCATCATCAAATTTTATCAATCACATTCTATGATTAGCTTAAAAAATTATAAAATATGAACAAGTTCAGTGTTCCTTACAAAATAATGATGCAGTATTTGATAAAGGAATGGTAGAGTTTTTTTTTTTTTTTCACGAGAATAATATTGGTAGAGTTTATCATACTAAAATGGTAATGTATAACATTACTTTAAGTTTACTGACTGCATGTGCATCTCTTTTTCATTCCATAAGTTTATAGTATAAGAACAAGTGTATCTTGATTTAATTTTAAAAAGAAAAACACTAGCAGGAAAGATAAGGAGAATTAAAAGTTATTGTTTTCTTATACTTAATTAATAAAATGTAAAAACTTTCATGTATTTTTCAATTTAAGATTTTTTTTCTATCTTGATTAATTAAAGCATAATATTCTTTGTCTAAAGTTATTATTAAAAAATAATGTATATTAATTTAACATCAACAAACAATAAAAAATTCGATGTGTCATATATATTAAAACAATATATTAATAAGACAATACAGATATATTATCCCTTTTATTTTGTTTTTATAAGAAAATATTTTGTTTTTATAAGAAAAAATAACAATATAATCTTTCTAAAAGAGTTGGAATGTCATAAATCACAAATCCCAATTATGCAAGGTGTAGTAATGAAAATAAAGCAAAGATTTGTCTATTATAATCATGGTAGAAATGGTTGAAGTTAATATAAATAGTACATCGATCTTGAAAGTCTCACATGGTTCAAGATATGTTGAAGGAAGTCTCACATCGCTTTGAATGAACTATGCTATATAATGGATTTAAATCCATGATATTAAATTGTATTAGCCAAAAAAAAATTTAAGTTTGTATTTAACTTTTCTTTATACTCTGGTGTTGAAGTCTTCTGAACTTTAGTTAAATTACTTGCTTTTTAGAAAGTGTGGATATAATGGGACAAGGAAGAGTAGTCTTTTTGTGATAAAATTTTTCACCTAATGTTATTCTTTGGTTGTTAGTAGACAACGATGGTGGTTTTTCTCTGATTTTAAGGTTTACATATTATATTCTTGTAATGTTTATTTTATCTTCTTTTTTTTGTGAAAGGTATAGCCAGAGCCAACCGAAATTAATCACTAAAACCAGCAACTAATATACAACTCAAGTCTCTGTGGAGTGAAAGTATCTTAATTTGAGGTTAAACCTTGCTTAGCAAAGTCATTTACCAGGAAGTTAGTTTCCTAGGGAGCGAAAGTGAAGTTACATTGTACTGTTTTGTTGCTACTCTTGTAAATACTTCACTATGGAAAAAAAACTCATTGTTAATTATGCCTCCCTCATCCAATAACTTGATGTTATTAAGTAAATCAAAATTTCAATATGCAACGCATGAAACCTATAGTCATATGCAACATTTAGGGCACGAAGAATTCCTAATAATCCACATTGTCCACAAGACATAAAGGTATCGTGTGGAAGAATCCAAGAACAAAATTACCTCTTTGATCACGTACTGTGCTGCCAACTGTTGCTTGCCTTTGAGTATTAAGGACAATTGCGTATGAATTATTTGATAGAATCCAAGGTCATATTTATTTTATCTTACTGTCGGGAACAAGGCACTAAAGGTGAGAAGAGAGAAATAAACAACACTAAGAAGTATTTGTTTTGGTGCATTTGTAAACCTTACATAAGCTTGCTTATATAGCAAAGTAAAGAACATCATCTCACAATACTAAGCAATGTAGGACTAAAAATCAAACTACAAAACTTAATCAAACTACAAAACTAACAATTCTCCCACTTGGAGTTTGATTATCACTTATTGTAGTTGCCTTCATCATCAATCATTCTTGAAGGCCAGTTGAGACACTGCAAAGCCTCAACTTCTCTGTTGTGACAACCTTTGTCAACAAGCTCCCACTTGCTCACATCTGTGGTTTGACATGCTTCTGAATTATCTTCAGGCTGGTGCATGTAGATCGCCTCATCTAGATCTCCATGAAAAAATGGAGTCTTCACATCTAATTGCTCTAGGTAGAGCTTCTCACTAGACACAATACTTAACACAGTCCTGATAGTATTGAGCTTGACAACTGGAGCAAAGATTTCAGTGTAGTCAACTCCTTCTTTCTGCTGAAATCCTTTGACAACCAGTCAGGCCTTGTATCACTTGGAACCATCATGGTCTTCCTTCACCCGATACACCCATTTATTGCGAAGTGCTTTCTTTTCCATAGGTAACTCAACTAGTTCCCATGTCTGATTGGAGATCAAAGACTTCATCTCGTCTTTCATAGCAAGCTCTCACTTGTCGGCGTCCATGGTTTGACAAGCTTTCATATAATCTTCAGGTTCCCCTCCAACAGTCAGCAACATGTAGTCTATATATCTCCTGTTAGGCACATGGGGCCGAGAGGATCTTCTCAATACAGGTGTAGGAGGTTCTGATTGCTCATTGTTCTCTTTATTTGATTCCTCTGGCTGAGGACTCCTCAATTTAGGACTTTCTGGGATATCTTCCACCTCTACATAAACTGGTCCACTTGTTTCTGGGTTGCTGGTGCCAGTATTATGCATGTCCTTGTACATCACTTTTTCCATTGAAGATTACATCTTTACTGCGGATCATCTTTTTGTTTTCATCATCCCATATGTGGTAGCCAAACTCATCTTCACCATAACCAAAGAAAGTACACTTCTTTGATTTTGGGTCAAGTTTGTTTCTGCCTTGATCACTGATGTGCACATATGCTACAAGCTGAAAACTCTAAGATGTGATAGTTTTACCTCTTTTCCGCTCCATACCTCTTCTGGTATCTTGTGCTCCAATGGTACGGATGGACTTCAGTTGATCAAGTAAGCTGCTATGTTGACTGCTTCTGCCCAAAACTGTTTTGGTAAGCCTGACTGCACACGCATGCTTCTAGCTTTTTCAGTCAACGTTCGATTCATACGCTCTACTACACCATTGTGTTGAGGTGTACCTGGAACGGTTCTCTCCATTCTGATTCCGTGCTCATAGCAAAACTTCTTAAATCTGGTGTCTACATATTCACCACCATTGTCGGATCTGAGCCTTTTAATCTTCAATTCTGTCTCATTTTCTACCATAGCCTTCCAAATCTTGAAAGCTTCAAATACTTCAGACTTGTGTTTCAGAAAGTAAACTCATACCTTTCTGGAGTGATCATCAATAAAAGTTACGAAGTATTGCTTCCCACCAATGGAAGGGACAGTTGTTGGTCCCCAAACATCAGAGTGGATGAGCTCAAGCCTCTCTTTCTTTGGGGTTTTTCTACTTGTCTGAAAGCTGACTCTCTTCTGTTTTCCAAGTATACAGTCTTCACACATGTCAATTTCTACTGACTGAAGACCTGGTAATTTTCCTTTTGAGTGCATGACGTTCATCCCTTTCTCACTCATATGCCCAAGTCTTTGGTGCCATAGATTAGGACTTTCACTTGTTGCAACTGCAATCAAATAACATGTTCCTGCTGTCTTGTAAAGAGTACCACTCTTTTTGCCTCGAGCAATTGTCATCGCACCTTTTGAAATCTTCCAATCATCACCATGGAAGATTGTCGTGTAGCCTTCACTGGCTAATTGGCCCACTGAGATTAAGTTCTTAGTCAGGTCGAAAATATGTCTGACATTTTTCAATTCCCATACAGACCTGTTTAACTTAATCTTTGTTGCACCTTTACCTACAATCTTACATGACTGCTCATTACCAGGGTAAACCTTACCAAGGTTTCCAGGAACATAATTCTCGAATAGTTCCTTTTGTGAGGTAGCATAAAAAGATGCTCCAGAGTCTAATACCCAAGACTCCTCTTTATCTTCAAGAGAGCATATCAACACCTCATCTTCTCTTGAGGTGGAGGCAACGTTTGCTTCGCCCTTTGCTTCTTGACTCTTCCGTACACTCCTACACTGGTTTTTGTAGTGCCCGGTTTTCCCACAATTCCAACACTCGACCGTCTTCGAGTTTTGGGAACTACGATAATTTCTGGACTTGGATCGTGTCTCCTTTGATTTGTCGCGTCCACTTTCTTTGGTTGAACTTCTTCCTCTTGACTCTGTATGCAATACTGAAGAGGTTGATGGTTCACCCGACTCTCTCCGCCGGATCTCTTCACTGAGAACCAAATTTTGAACATCATCAAATCTTAACTTATTGTTTCCCGATGAGCTACTCACAGCCGTGACCGTAGCATTCCAACTTTCTGGCAGGGAAGACAAAAGTATTAAAGCCCGTACTTCCTCATCAAACTCAATCTCAACTAACTCAACTGGGTTGTAACAGTGTTTAGTTCATTGAGATGATGTGCCACCGAAGCACCTTCAAACATCCGCAGATTGAACAATCGCCTCATCAAGTGAACTTTGTTTGAGGCTGATGGTTTCTCGTACATGTTGGAAAGAGCCTTCATGAGACCTGTTGTCGTCCTTTCTTTTGCAATGTTGAAAGCAACATTACGAGATAACGTCAATCGGATGGCTTCGAGAGCTTTTCTGTCTAGAAAGCTCCACTCATCCTCCTTCATAGCTTCTGGTTTCAGGCCTGTGAGAGGTTCTTGCAAGCCTTTCTGATACAGATAGTCCTTTATTTGCATCTTCCAAAAGCTAAAGTCCGCACCATCGAACTTTTCAATCTTCACCTTGCCTTCGTCTATTGCCATTGCTCCTACTGCTACAACCATAGAGCATACTAAGATAATGGCTCTGATACCACTTGTTGGGAACAAGGCACTAAAGGCGAGAAGAGAGAAATAAACAACACTAAGAAGTATTTGTTTTTGTGCATTTGTAAACCTTACATAAGCTTGCTTATATAGCAAAGTAAAGAACACCATCTCACAATACTAAGCAATGTGGGACTAAAAATCAAACTACAAAACTAACACTTACTTCTCTGTTTAAAAGAATAATTCTCAAGGAAGTAATAACATATTTTTATCCAACATTGACTTGTGAACTACTAAGAGTTTTTGATAAGGTTAATAAGTTAATTATTAGCTTATTTGACCAGCTTATGAGTTAGTTTAAGTAACACAAAAGAGTTTGGCTAGGTACCTTAAAGTAGCTTATTATATGAGCTTCTAGTTTATAAGTTACAAATTATTCTAGCTAGCTTATAGTTTGTAGCTTATTTAATTTTTTTTTTCATTAATATCCCTTATATTTTTAATATATTATCCTTATTTTTTTTACCTATAATTACATATTTTCAATTTTAGAGAGATAAAAATCTTTCTTCTCCCTACTTTGTTCCCTTTTTACTATTTTATGAAATTATTTTTATATTATACATTTATTTTATCAATTTCACTATTATTTGAATTTTTAATTATTTTTTTAAAAATATAAAATTATAATTACATAATAATATAGTTTTGTCTATTAAACACAAATTTTATTTATATAATAAAACTTAAGTAATTATGTTTTTTATATTAATTTTATATTTACCAGCTAACTTATTAATTAATTCTACCAAATACTTTTAGTCTAATAAATTAGTTTATTGCCTTGCAGCAAATAAACTAAGAGGATATTAACTAACAGTTAACTTATCAGTTACAAGTTAGCTTTATCAAGTACAGCTAGCTTATAAGCTATTTTAATCAAAAACACCTTAGTTGAACTAATTATAACGATTATATATCAATAACCCATACATAAGGCTCATATAATAGTACCCATTTATTCATCAATTTACTTGTTATGACTAGTAGGGAAACGAATGTAGTATTATTCGAGACTATAAACTGAATAAGAAGATAGCTATGGAAGTCCACATCCCATATAGCCATTCCAGTATCAATCATTCTTGAAAGTAAATTTATTATATTTTCTTATTTATTTAATATTTTTATGAGACATAATTTTTTATTATAATGGACTTAATTGTATTATTATAATGAATAACATTTATATTATGAATCAATCTATTTATTTTATTTATTCAACTTAATATAACAGCTAAAATTAATTTTAAATTTAAAATTAATAAAAATTATGTATAATATATTTATAAAATAATTAATTTTTAATAAGAGAGGTACGAGATGAATCTATTCGTTTCTAGACAGGAATGGAGAAGGGTAAAAATAATTATACCTCTTGAAATACAAAATGGATGGAAAAACACATACTCGGGTCTGTACTGGTTATCATACCTATTCTATTTATTTAAAAAAAAAAAGAACTTGCTTTTTGCACCCCTAGCAATGTTACTGGTGCTCTCTACCAATGGAATTTATGTTCCTAGCTCATCTTACTCCCTTCTCTTGACTACTACTCCTCTCTTTAGTATGAGCTTTTATTTCTCTTTTAATTTTTCAATTTGTTTTAACTTTGTTAAATAGTATATCACATATATACTCAAGAGTTTGTGAACCTTACACTCCAAGAAAAAAAAAACGTTTCTGAACACCTCTTTAATTTTGGCCTGAATATTTTATTTATTTTATATATTCTGTTTAAAATGTTTAAAAATAATTAAATTAATAATAATGCAAAAAGATTTTCCGTAATAATTATTGCAACAATCTGTTTCTTCTCACATTCCCTACGATTTTAAATCAATCATTTTGTGTCTAGGGTGTGTTAATTAGTATGTGTAAGGTAATTGTTAGTGTAATATAAATTTTCATGGGTTTTACTTATCATGATAGTGCTAAATATTCAAATAGTAGAAAAAAAATTATTATTAAATGACATTATTATATAGAAAAAAAAATTATGAAGTTATGATAGGTACAAGGATTGTATTAGAAATTGCATGGTTTTAAAAATCAATGATGGTTTTGAGCCACTAAATTACAGGTTAAACTTAGATCACTAATTAATCCTATGACCAGGTCTAAATTAAAAAATTAGAATTTTATACATATATTAATTAAAATAAGCAAAAAATTCTCACATATAAACAAAATCTTAAGTACCTATAATTAAGTATGTACACTCTTCAAACATAATAAATTAAATAGGCAATATTGAAAGTTAATCAATAATCACATAGTAACAATAAAATAGAGTTTGCAATGAAAGACAAAACCCTAGAATAATGAATAAAACATATTATTTTTAAATTTATAAAAACAAAAACTAGTTTTAAGTTTTTAAATTTTTAAAAGCAACTTTGTTTTTATTTTTCAATTTAAAACATTGCTATGAAATCTTAACCTTACTAGAATTTTTCATCCATGGAGATTAAATATTGGTGAAGAAGATAACGGTCGATGATCAATAATCAAAGGTGGCAACAGGGGACGAGAAGTTGGAGACTGCTATTCGTGACCAACAATTGGAAGTAGCGGTCGAAGGTGGTGGTCTGTAACCACTGATTAGAAGTGGCAGTCCGTGACCGATAGTTGGAGTGATAGTCGGTTACTAGCCGTCGAAGGTAGCGGTCGATAACCGTCAACCGGTAACCTGTGGTAACTTGTGACCAGCAATTAGAGGTGGTGACAAGTGACATCAAGTGGTGAACTTGAATAAAAAGAAAAACATAAATCTCAAAATTAATTTTTATTGATTTTGATATTGGATAAACAACTATTTTCAAAATAACTAAAAAATCAAATCAAAATTATTTTTTAAAATACATATCTACTTTCAAAATACTTCTCAAAACCAAAAACCCAAAACCAAAAGGTTTTATTTTTGGGTCTTTTGTATTTGAGCCCCAAATACTGTAAGTTTTGGAATTTGTTTGTTGACATCCACATATTTCTAAAATACCCTTCTTTGTTGGATTTTTCCTTAGCCTTCTTATTATTCTTCCTTTCTTTGACACCATCACCGTTGCACCAACCATACCATGTCACCATTCTTTTTAGTGGGGTGTTTTACATCGATTCCATGGGTGATCCAAAATGGATGATGCATTGAGATTATGCATCATCAATAATTTGAATCACTTATTTAATTTGGATGATCTTATGGGTTTATTATTCTTGAACACCTATTTCAATCCTTTTTACACTTACAAATACATGTGGTGTGAGTGGTTATACAATGAGGAATACTCACTATAACATATGTCTTTTAGTAATATTCTTTTTCTCTAATACTAAATAAAATTTTTACTAAAACTTTTTGCAACATTTGAAAATTGTTGTTAAGTTATAAATAAATGTTGTAAATATATTTTTGAAACATTTTCTCAAATGTTAGCATATATTTTATGTTGTTAAAGTTTATTAGTAACATTTTACGGTTTAGGAGCATAAACTGTGCAAAATATTTGATAAAAAAGTTTCAAAATAATATTAGGAACATTTATTCATAATTTAAAAATACTTTTCAAATATTGTCAAAGGCTTTAGTAACATTTTTATTAAATGTTAAAAAAAATGTTATTAGAAGTCACATATGTTGTTATGCGATGGATGTGGTATTTGGAGAAAAATGGGTGGAAAAGGGTATTTTTTATAATATGGAAGTATAGGGAATATATATATTAATCAAAGTGAGAGACATATTTAGTGAGATTGTCAAATTTATATTAGAGTGAGAAAAATAAATCTCAATCATTTAGAAATGAGAAAAAAAAGTGACAAAAATAACAAATGATAGAAAAAAGAGAATGTGTGTGTGAAATTGAGAATTTCTTTATTCATAATTGTATAGTGGATTTTAAGATTCTCAATGTATTTTTTTTAAAAAGTGTATTGAATTATAGGATCTATAATGCATTTTTTTTTTACTATATTGCAGATTTGGTATCATAATGTATTTTTTCACTAAATTATGAATTTTTTTATCCATAATGTAGTCTTAGACCTATAATATTTTTATGTTGCATATTACATTATCCATACGTATGTAATAATATATTTGGAATCAAATATGCAATTATATAATTATATAATTGCGTATTAGGTTTGCAAATCATCAAATCCACAACTATGTTGTTCATTATTACGAATTTCATGATCATGATAGAGAAAAAAAAGTAATGTGTTATAAATTTCATGATCCATAATATAACAAAATAAAGTTATTTGAATCATGAAATTTGTAACTGTAGAAGATTTTACTGATTAAAATAATTTAATTGTTTTCCTATAAGGAGAGGTATATAATGAGATACGATGAAGCCACTCTTTGGACAAAAAAATCAGCACACACCACTGTAGTACAACATATTGTAAAAGAATTTTTGGAATACAAAAAGTAAAATTGGGTTGCAAAACTAAAAAGGCTGAAAAGATGTCAACGTAGATATATTTTGGGCCCTTCAACCCGAAGTAAAGGCTTCGCTTTTTATTTCAGTTTTGGATGCTTTATCTAATTTTAAGTGGAATTTTTCAGAAGATATATTAGTGATCTTGAACCTATTCTGGAGAATAAAAAATTACGAATTACTTTTAGGTATATTTTGTTATGAAAGAATTAATTTGGATTACCTAAATTATAACAATTTGATGGTCCTAATAATGTATTAAATATATTTTAACAAATATATATTTTAATTTTTTTATTTCATAATAAAAGGCTAGTTTAAGCACGATGCCTACTTAATCCCGTGACTAAATTGTGACAATTCAGAGATTTTTAACTTGGTTTATCCTCTCTTTTTTTCATTTCCTATTTTTACCATTAATTAATCTCTTTATTTTACGATGACAGTCTTGGTTCACGCATGATGCCTTGTTAATCGCATGAACTAATTTGGGACACTTGAGTTGTTGATCTTGAGCTTTATCTTATTTGTTTATGAACTTATTATACCATTAATTTATTTCACCATAAAATAGTTTATTTATATCTGATGCCTTATATGAATCATATAATTAATTATTAGGATATATATTTTGTGAAATTTGATAATTCCAAACTTATTTTAAATAGAATATTTGACGAGAACGTTTTTTATTTTGTTCTGAGGACTAAGCGTGAGTTTTTGTTTTATATATTTTTGCTAAATTTTTCTTTTTATGTTTTCAAGGTTGTTACGTATATATTATAAAAGTATTGCTAAAACACACATTTCCATACATATTCCTTTTCACATTATTTTTAATTGATTAAAACTTATAGAAAACTAAGAGAAAAAAAAACATTAAATATGTGTGGATCCACTGAAACTTGTCATTTTAAATAAAAGAGAATACATTTAAAATAATTTGAATAATATTTTCCTTTTAAAAAAAATTAAAATAATTTGCCAAAGAATGCATAATAACATTTCTCATATTATAAAGTACTCGCTCTATTTCTAAACTTTGGTTATCTTAACATTTTAATCTTGTTTCAAAGTTTTAATTGTTTTAGAATTTTAAGATGTATTTGTGGATTTATTCACGAGATATTATATAGTAGAATATTAATGTTGCATTTATTAATAGTTTCCTTTGGTTTAAAAAGACTACAGTACATTCCCATCATTAAAGATCGCATAAAAAGATCACGAAGTGAATTTCAATAATAATTTAAGTAAGTTATATAGGACTGTGATGCTTAAATCCCGAGACATAATCGATTGTATTTTTCTGAAGTTCAGCTGATAGTAACTATGATTAAACAATTAAATGAATAGGGGGACGGGACGTAAGAGCCAAGATTTTCATTGAGAGTGGTCGAAAATTCTCCCCAGTAGGTTTCTTTTAATTTATAACAAGAAACCACTGCAAAAGCCAAGATTCAAGATCATTCTCAAATTTCATGACATATGCATTTTTCATTTTTCTTCTAGTTGTAACTAGTACTCTTGGTCTAAGCAAGAATGCAATATTTTCTATAGGATAATGGAGAAACTCTTTTTTTAATATTCTTTCTGTCATACGTTGAAATTGATTGAAAATCGAAAGAAAGAATCATGAGACGTCAAATCCAACAAAATAAATAATTTTCAATAAATTTTAACTATTCACATAAAAAAAAAAAGTAAGAAAATTTTAAAAAGTTTCGCTAACACATTGCATGCACATCATACTCAGAAGTCAGAACGAAATTTGCTTTCTAATATACATAAACGATGAATATATTTGAATCATGGTCTAAAAGTTCCATGCAAGTTCTTCCATACAATGAAGATCATGAGAGATGAATTCTGAGGTAAGCACACTCTCCAACAACCCAAAATCAAAGTTAGAACTCTCAAAAGAAGCACTGGTTTCAAGATTTGCCTTATAAGCTTCTTTCACATCAATTCCCTTATTCTCACAAGTCTTATCCTTCTCTTGCTGCAACGGCATTTGTGTTCCCTCATCCAATGTTTGAGCACTGAAATCATCAACATTAGCTCTTGAAACCCAATTCACACACTTCTCATTGTTAGCCAATTCAACTGCTGTTGGGTCCATGTATGAAGGTGAACAAATGTTGGTGGTGTTCTCCAATAATAGTTCATAAGGAAAATCTGATGAGAATTTATCTGAAAGAATAGTTGGTGTTTCATATTCAGTGGTAGCAATGCTAGAGGGAGTTTGAACAATGTTTGGTGGAGGTTTAGGTAACGAAGAAAAGAGTTGACTAGTAGTCTCCAAGGGTGCATTAACATTTGGAATATGTGAACTGATTATGAAAATTGAATTGGAATTTTGATGGATATTGGAGATGGTACATGCAGAGCTTCTCCTATGAGAAGAGAGAAGAGTGTGAGTTTGTGGATCTAACCCTTGTGAAATGAGCTTCTTTTTTATGCAAGAGTTCCAGAAATTCTTGACCTCATTGTCTGTTCTTCCTGGTAGGTGCTTTGCTATTTGTGCCCATCTGCAATAGCCAATAACACATGCATTGATGAATAAGCAAGCCCTTCACTGAATTATACACAAATCCCCTTGTGTATATAATTAATCGTGTTTAATTCTTGTCTTTATTCTTTTCTCATAAACATTATTTCCTCGTTTTCTTTTATAAACAAAAAAAAAACTAATTTTACAAATATTAAGAAATCAATTGGTTATATTAAATTGTATTAATATTACAATTAACACTCTTTCTAAATTGTTCTTATATAAGTAAAAATGTGAAAATAAAAGATAGTACCATTTTAAGAAAAGTATCATTATAAACAAAATAAAAGAGAACAAAAAAACTGGATGTCTTTTTTTCTCTTATAAAAGAGAAGGGAGGAATTATATCTTAATATCTTATGTTTTTTTTTTTCATGTCTGTCAAGATAGAGATAGACACAATTTGAATATAATAGTGTTAAACATTAGCATGAAAGAAAACTAAGTGAAGATCTTGTTGTATAGTTGATTAGATTAAGGTCATGAAATTTGGATATTAAATGAATACAAAAAGAGGTATAATCTTCTTTATCTGATCAGTGTTTCCTGGATTCTTGGTTGTGTTGTTAAGGACAAATAATACTGCTCTCATATCATATGATACATTTGTTTCTGGTCTATTAAAAAATATTGAAGGTTCCTGTTGCCCTTTAACTACTTTTTCTGTTTTATTTTCTGTGCTTGAAATATTCTGACCTATTAAAATAATCTCCTTTACCTGTTTCCAAGAATTCTATGAATGTCAATTATGATCTGCTCCTCTTCAGCAGTGAAGGAACCCCTCTTCAGATCTGGCCTCAAATAATTAATCCATCTCAACCTGCAACTCTTCCCACATCTTTGCAACCCTGCACATAATAACTAACAAAATCATCATCTTTTATTTCTTTTATGATTTCCAGCAACACTCTTACTCTCTCAAACATTTTTTTCAAAACTCTGGTCATTAATAACTAAAATTTAATAAAAATGACCAAATTTTGTAGAATCCACTTTCAAATTAGAATAAGAATTGAAGTCATTAATATTTTGTCAAAAAAAAAAAAGGAAATCATTAATAAAAAAAAGTAAAACCTACGAAAATAAGTTATTTTCAATCACAAAGAAAATATTAAAACAATGATCACATAGAATGTCTGTAACATTTGCCGTTTTATATAACACACAAACACAGATACACAGAGAAAAAGAAATGCAATATGCCTGCAAATTTTGGGACAGCACTCCAACTTTTATGTCCATGTTTGTTGATGTATTTGACAAGTTTCTCATCTTCTTCAGGAGACCATAACCCCCTTTTGATCTTCTGCTTGCTGCAGCAACGGTGGCCCATCTCTAAGGTCAGTTCAAACACTCCTCTCTTGAGAGAATTGAGCACTAGATTGTTTGCAACACTTCATTTATAAATAAACACCTTGGAGGTGATATAATACATGTGGGTCCCACTCCTCTATGGTATCCAAATTCTTACTCATTGTACAAATGTATTGGTGGGGTCAAGATTGAGAGGGAAGGTTAATTGCTAGAGTGACACACAAGTGCAACGATTGATGATCCTTCCCATCATTTATCCTAACGCCAACAAATGTGCACTAAGACTTTTCCAAAAATGAGGACCAATTGTGATGAGGTAATGAGCGTACTTTACCCATTCGCGAAATTTGTTTAGGCGTTTAATCAAACACATAAAAAAATTATATGAGAAAAGTCGTTTTAGAAACTCTTACATGCTACACATAAACTACAGAGCATTGATAATAGATTGAGTAAAAATATTACTTTTTTTTTTCTCTTTCCATACTTTGAAACTTTAATTAAAAAGTGGAAGAAGTAATTGAGAAGCATCTTTCTTTAAAAAACATAATGCAATATATAAATTTTTTTAGTGTACAATAAAATTCTAGTTAACAGGTAATATTTATGAATCTAAACGACATTTCGTGAGAAGTACAAATATAATTTCTTTAGAACCATAAATGTTCAAAAGTTTTGAATCAATAAATTGAAAATGATGAAAGTAAACCCCCGTTTCAAAGGTGCAATGCAGAAAAGGAGAGAAAAAGAATCAATAAAAGGAGAGAGAAAATAAGAGAGGTTTTTTTTTTTGTGTGTGTGAAAAGAAAGTAAGAGAGGTGGTGTGTGCTAAAATGAATTAATGTTGGTAAAGTTGATTCTAAAAATAATTATTTTTTAAAATTGATTTTGATAAGTCACATAACTCATATTTGACTTTTTTTCTATTATAAAATCCAGTTATAAATAAAAATAAATATAAATTTTCTATATAATAAAAAACTACTCAAAGATACTTAATTCAAAATAAATTCTAAATTTTTCTTAACTATAAAATAAAATATGAAAAATATTATCCAAAATCAGTTATAAACTTTGAAATCTATTTTGTAATGTGAAACTAAGTAATAACAAAACTTCAGGGGAAAAAGCTAAGCACACAACAAATTATGTGATGGAAGAAATAAAGAGAGATAACAAGAAAAAAAAAGAAAGAGATAAAAATAAGAAAAGATGAAAAATAAAGTAAATATACAATAATAATAAAGAACTATGTGGTGGTTCTGGTTTTGTAAATTAAAAATAGTATAATAAAATAAAAGAGAAAAAAAAGATATTAAAAAGAGATAAGTGCACAAAAAATATGTAAATACTGCTAAATTAACTCAACATAATTTTTATGATACTATTGATAACACGTGTATAAATTTTACATAATAATTTAAAAGAAAATGAAAAGTTTATTCGTAACAAAAATTTTACCTGTATGTATACGTATATGTTATTCCTTTGCGAGCTACTAGATAAGTTTTGTTTATCTTATAAATAGTCAAATGAGATGACATGCCTGTTTAAGAAACCGACAATGAATAAATTAAGAAAAGGAGAAAAGAAAGGACCCCATTGGTTTAAAGAAGCAAAATAACATTTAGAGAAATGAGCTGGACTTAGAAGCTTGAGGTTCACTCACTCATGAATTCTTGTCCCTCTCTAAGGTCAAATTGAGTGTCTTTGTGGCCATGACAAGACCAGTGTTGATTGAAACAAATTTTAAAATTCTCTGTCGACTTTCGTAGCCTCTCAGGCCCATACCATTGATTGCACTTGCACCCGACAGTGAACAAAAAATGAATTTGCCAAAACAGAAATCTTGAGTCACAGATACCAAACTGGTGCACTTGAAGAACAGGAAAACACACGAGAATGAATCATCTAATGTAATTTTATTATGTATATATAATATTAACATGCTTCAAATATAATTTTAGTTCCTATTTAAAATCGTAATTTTGATTTTTCTATTTAATTATATAAAATCTAAATTTTAGTGCCTTACCTATTCTAGAATACAGACATATTTTGTCTTTCAACTTTTGTCTTAGGTCCAACTAAAAGCTTTAATCAATATCAAATTAACATTAAATATGACTATATATGGTAAAATCAGCTACGAATCTAGTTAAAACGGGAAGCAAAGAAGCGGCTGATACTCCCTAAACTAATTTATTAAAAGTTTAACATATACACGATAAATATAAAAGATGTTTACACATTCATCACAGTCTTTAATTTACATGATTTTTAAAAAATTAATTGATAAAATTAACAAACTTATCATATATAAAAAATTGTAATTAATTATCAATATAAAACATTTTACACCGGCAGTATATAAATATTTTTCTCTTTATTAAATTATAAATATTTAGTAAAATTATTTTTTAACTAATAGAAGATGTAAAATGATATATAATAAGTTTTCATCTTATTTAGATACGATTAAAAAAAATTTTGACAATACTCATAAAAAGAAGTAAAATATGTTTTAGGTTTCTAAAAAATTATTAAAATATTAAATATATCCTAAAAAGTTTTCATATTTATCTAATTCTCTAATTTTAAAATACATTATTCTATTTTACTTTCTTCGTGTTTTAGATAGCGTTTTTAAAGAGTGAAAAATAATTTAGATCATATTTGGAAGACAAAAAAATATGTATTTTAAAATTAGGGAAACAAAATAATATAATTTTTTTAAGATGTATTTAATATATTGAGAATTTTTTACGAATCTAAAACATTTTACACACAGATAAACATAAAAAGATAAAAGCTAGAAACAAACATATTAAAAAACGTTACTTAAAAGAACGTATAAAAAAAATATTAGAACCTACTGAAAAAATTGATTCACCAAACAATTAAATAAGCTTTTCATAGATAATGAAAAAGCTAGAAACTACATTTTTTTTTTTTGTGTGTGTGTAGAGAGAAAGAATAAGACAAAGGAACAAAATAGACATGATTTGGACTTATGAGTTTCAATCCATCAACACTTGGATGACCCAAATGACATCCCTTTGTTTATGAAGACAGACCATTCTAGTTGAATGTCTTGAAGAACCTTAGCCGCACCAAAACAATCTATTTCACATAATATTCTCGCCAGTCGCCAACCTTTGCCCTAATAGAATACTAATCCAACTTCAATTGCCAACAGTTCCAGCCACCTTGCAAAATGCCAGCAAACTCACTCTTTCACGAGTCTGGTTCCACTTCATTTACCAGAGAGGTACAGACAGAGAAAAACAAATGATTTTTGTAAAGTTCACCTACCATGCCAGAGGATTTTTTCCCCCTTCCAGTTACCACATCTCAAACAACAACACTCAATCCCATACAACAATAGTGATAAAGTTTGTATGTGGATAAAACTGAGAAAAAAATATTTTAGGTTTAAATTTCTTTACTAAAAAAACTAGCAAATTAATAAGGAATATTTAGCCTTTAAATAAAAGTAATATATGAATTATTTTTATCACCTTAGTTACATAGCGATTAGACATGTCAAAAAATTTACACCTCTTTTAATAAAAATGAAAATTACAAAATTTAAAAAATATAGAAATTAAATATTTTATTTTTAAATAATAAGATGTAAATTTCATTTAAACCTAATAGGAATTGCACGTGAGAGTTTAAAAATTATGGTTTACTACGGTAAATCCATCTCGGTGGGTCAATCAAATCTTCAAGAAAGTTAGTATGATCTTTGAGAATAATTTTATGCCATTTTGTGTTTGGTGGTCAGAATTGACTGCATGAGGGCTAGCTAGTTACTCGATTGTGTTGCAATCTAAGGGAGGAAAACAAGTTATTAATTCATAAACTATTCAAACTTTTTTCCTTTTTTTTACGGCATTCAAACTTAATTAAGTTGTTAAATGCTCCATTTGATTAAGTTCATTTGTTTCCCACGAAACCAAAGTTTATTAAACATGCTTTTATTATTTTTAATAAGTCAAATACATATTATTAAAAACAACAGCCACTGTGAGCAGCACAAAGAGTACTCACTCCAAATAACAATAACAACAAACACACAAAAAACAAAGCGAAATAACTAAGAAAAAAGTTAAACATAGAACCTGCATTAAAAATGTTAATTTTTTATGAGAAAATATATACTTGATAGATTGTTATTTTATTTTTTTAAAAAAATATATTTACATATTGCATATTTTCAAATATTCTTTATTTTTTCTTGATTTTAACGTATATTTTTACGTAAAAACATCTATGCAATACTAAATTAAAATTTCAAAACACTTTATGAACATAGTTAAAAAATAAAAGAAGAAAATAATCATGCTATAATGAGTTAAATAGGTTAAGTTCAAATTTTTATATTTTTAAAAAAATGTCACTTCAAGCGTTAAATTTATTTCATTTAAATAAGTTCGATCTAAGCACCTTTAATTTGCTACCCTACAAATTAAGCTAAAGCTCGTAAAGTCTTAGTGTATTTTTGGATTTTATGTTTCATAATACTTGACTAGTTTAATGAATATTATTATATTGTGATACTAACTAAACTTGTATTTTTTCTTGGTACTTTTTATTATATATATAAAATATTTTGCCGACAAATAGAATCATCCATTTAATTAGCAAACAATTCTAATCTTAGTTGAATTTCCTCAAAACAACTCTCTTTATTACAGTTCAAGTTTACTATATGGGTGAAAAAAGAGAGATAATTAAATAGACTGTATACATATCTTATGTCTCTTTTCTTTTTTATAAAGAGTGAAGCTTACTGGTTAGGATTGAAGTCCGAATGATGGTGGGATTATAGTTGTAACACCTTTTAATGATACATAGATTCCTCATCATTAACATTGACATAACACAATTCCATAATGCAACAAAATATATATATATATATATATATATATATATATATATATATATATATATATGAAATAAGACTAACCTGAGAGTTTCTAATATAATTGTTTTCTATCAATAGCTAATAAGATATATAATATGACACAATACATAATTAATAAAAAGAAGAAATTAATTTATTTAAAATAAAACATATACTTAAATCTAATTTAATCTTATATGAGATTTATATAATAGTTATATTTTTTTTAAATCTTAGTTAATATGAAATCTTCAACATATCTTGTGCTAACAACAAGATATTTTTTTAATGGTACTATTCTCATTAGGTTTGATAAAGTTTGTGATCTCTCAAGTTTGGATACCAAAGGCTTTATGGTAACAGGTAATATCTGCAAAAAATAGATTCTGACGTTCAAGTTAATAAGTGATACAATTAAAATGAATATAATTGAAAAGTTAGAGATGAGTTTAACTAGCATTTTATACCTGTTTTTGTAAGAATTTACCTCTAGTTACCTTTTTAAGAAAATTGAATTGAGACTTGTACCGGAGTAATTATGATTATAGGTGAATGTTGAGTACCAAAATATAATACCAAAATACATTTAAGGATTGCAATCTCGACAAGAATTCGGAGCGAAAATTACAGTTACAATTAATAACACAACAATAATAATTAACCCAATAGAACCAATAAACTATAACTAAGATAGGTTCGGTTATGAAATTATGGTTTAACTCAATACTATATCTCCATGTGTGGCATATAACTCAAGCTAATATATATGGATTGAAATTTAAACATCACAAGCAATATATACGTATTCATCTTCCAATATAATGATTAAAGGTCTGATTAATTTAAAATATAAATGATGGGACACCCATGTGTGAGAAGGAAAAATTTATAACTTTTAGTTTAATAACTCTTTAAGACTCTTTCAACGTGAAAACAAACCTACACTAGGTGTATATATAAACACAGATTTATAGAAGAAAAAAATATACCCATTTCAATGTAGAAAACGATATGTGTTACTTTTTTTAAACCTCATTAAAGTTGAACTCAATTGTTTCCAAACACACCCTAATGCATTAGGAAAGCAACTTTCCTTAATCCCCGTTAGAGAAAATTAATAGCCATGGCAAGTGGAATCTGATGGACAGGAAGAAGAGTTCGTGAGTGAAATAATTTCAAAGAGGTTTGAAGTGTGTAGAGATTTTACAACTAAAGATTGACATGAGAAAAATGTGCCGTTATCAGTGTTAGGGATCAAATCATTGCCATGCCATCATGCGGGTGGACAAGAGGAATTCTAATGATAGTTGTGAGGAATGGCTCTCACGGTTGAAATTGTCCATATATATGCTCCTCTCTTAACTTTCTCCACATCATCATTGTCATATTTAAGACAATGTCCATCCAAATCAAAGGAACACTTTTTTTCTTTTTAAAGTATATTCTTTGTCTTCTATAATTATTATCATATATTTTTGTGGAGTTTTCGAGAATGTTTCTCTCCAACATATGAATGAAATTTTAATTTCTTATATGAGTGCTTTGTTCTTTTATAACACCCATTTTAATTCTAGTTATAGCTTCTCAAATAAATTTTCAAACAATTTTTTTCATGTAAGTTAATCCTTAAATTATTTTAGAAAGTTATCTAAAACACACTGTACAATTATTTAAGTGTTAGTTCTTAAAATTTTGAGACTATAAAATAGTTATTTACTCAAATTATAGAGTAAATTGCATGTTTAGTTTATATGTATAAAATCTGTTTTGTGTCATAATCTTTTTTGGTACATCTAGAGTATCTTTATTAATTTTATAGGTATTAATACATTATTTTTAACAAATAGGTTTAAAGTTAAATTTCAATGTTGATAGCGAGTGTTAATAAATATAAATATAATTCTAGATTGATAATTAAGCAATAAATTAAAGAAAACACATTAAGAGTCTTATCATTCTCATTGTTATCTACAATACAATGTTTATCTATGTGCATGAAAACTCTTCATGGCAGTTTTTCCTCTCAATTGTTACCTTAACCATCTTTATTTCGAGTATTGTTAGGAATAACAATAACATTTTTATGCTTTAAGGATTTTATTTAAATTTATAAAATTAATGACATCTATAAGACTTAAAATTTTATTAGACAAAAAAACTATAATATCAATACTCCTAAAATTAATAAAAACACCATAGATTTTCTTTCTTCTTTTTTTTTTTTTGTTAACATTTAAATTAGATACAAACTTACATTATAATAAGATGATATCAATTAAAGTCTATCCTAACAAGTATTGTGACAATCGGATCATCCACTTTCATAGATTATTAATTCTACAAACTTTATGTTTGAAATGTCCAACCAACTCTCATTAGCTAGTTTTACAAAATTGAATTAGGGTCTAAACCCACGTTGTAATCTATAATAATGTTAATTACTTTTGAAACTAAAAAAAACTAGTTTAGAAATATAACTTGTGTTCGTGTTGGTAAACCTAGGACTCTAGTTGTGTTCATGTAGGTAATTAACAAATCTAAAAGAAGTCTCCAATTGCAAGCCAACACCATTGGAGCACCAACTTTCCATAAGATTTAAGGTAAAGGATAAGACAAGGAGACAAGTTGTTAATTAAAATTGTGAGGGTGTGCAAATTTTACTGTGTAAACAGGTAAGTTATCTCCTTCCCCCACCCACCATGCCTCCCTCATCTCTCCAAAAAGGAACATTACAAAGTAGTTTTTTTTTTTATTATTATTAATTAGGATTCAATCCATTCACCATTCAACCATGACCTGTATCAGAAATCATAACAAATTAATTTATGCATACCATAAGTTGATAGAGTCGAGGAAAAGTATATATAGTAGATCTAGGTATCATTCCAACATTGAATCTTGGTGTCACAATACTAAAGGACTACATTAACGAAAAACTATTATCTCTTAAATAAAAAACAGAAATATCTCACCACCTAAACTGAAGCACTTCTAAATTTCCAATCATGTAATTTCAAGTAGAATAGTTTGTTTAGATTAAAAATAAGTGATTTTATGATAAGTAAATTTTTTTGAATAATTTTTATGAAAGTAAATC
Organism: Psophocarpus tetragonolobus; assembly: GCA_037954015.1. Classification (NCBI taxonomy): domain Eukaryota; kingdom Viridiplantae; phylum Streptophyta; class Magnoliopsida; order Fabales; family Fabaceae; genus Psophocarpus; species Psophocarpus tetragonolobus. The sequence goes on from CM075690.1 coordinate 78,798,372, forward strand.
TTTTTTATGTTTCGATGAAATTATAAAAATATTTTTTTAAATGTACTATTTTATTTTTTGGCATAAAACAGGTTTCACATTCAAGTAGTTTCTTAAAATAAGTTCTTTTTTCAGCTTTCTATTTTTTAAAACAATTCTAGTTAAATATATTAAAATTGCAATTATTGCTTTCTTGTTTAAACAAGTGGTTTTTTCTTATAAAATTTTAAACAAATTCATCCTAATACAACTATTTATACCAAATAGCTTTATGTTTCAACAACAAAAAAAATGATATTTTCATTTTCTTAGAAAACATAAATTAAAGAATTCAAAATTTTTATCTTCAATTTGCGACTATCTTTTTTTGTTTACATACCCTATTAATTCCAACTCTTTCAAGGATAAATTTTAAAAAATCCTAAGTTCCTCACCCTTAATTAGAATTTGTTCTGAATGCATCCAAAAAATGTTAATGGAGTGTTTTATTTATTTAGATTCATTATTAGCCCTCTGGGGTCTATCTTCTGGTTGATATAGTTTTAGTTTGCATTGCGTTCTATCTTTTCATTTGGAGCAGTTTTTTATTTAATTATTTATTTTCTTCCAAAATCACTGTAGACTGTCAACTCTATTTTTGAGTAATTAGCATAATTGTATAGTTAAGACTCAAACTCGATATCATTAGTCAGCCGAAATAATTCTTTAGTAAGTTGATTCATGAGTTCGGTGATAATTGTAGTGATGTTTTTATAATTGAATTATATAATTTAATATAAAACTAATTTTTTATACTAAAAATAATTTGTTTACAATAACAACAATAAAAATTAAATTTATATCCTCGTGCATTTACTCAAATCCTCGTGATCACCTTGTCAACCTTAGTGAATTTAATCATGTCCAAAAAATTTAATCCTGAGAAGATGAGAGATATAAATGAAAAAATAAAAAACTATAAACAGTTTTAAAAATGTTTAAGACATTAATGAATTGATTATGTCACAAGAATATTAATTATGTGACTAGATACATATAAATTCGTTAAAAAAAAGAAGGTACATATAAATTCGAGACACAGTAGCTTTATTTATTATTTATTATTCTATACCTTTTAAGTATGAACTATCTTTCCTAAAAAAGTATTAAACTAACCATTGCTCATGAAATTTGAACAATAGTTCTCTCCATATAAAAGTGGTGTTTCAATCAAACTTATAAAAATTGAGGATTTACCTAAATTCGTGAGATTAGATAAACTCAATTCTTAGAATCATAAAAATTTACTTCATTAAAAATATGTCTATAAATCACATAAAAATTGAAAGTTGTCAATAGATAATAAGTTTAAATTAATATAATAAATCTAAATTATTTATAAATTAGAGTCAAACACTCAAAATTTCAAAATTATTTTAGATATATGAACAAATTATATTCAAATCACTCAAAATTAGAGTCAGAATAAGAAAACATCACCTAAGAAATTTGTCCACGAGTCTATTCACAAGTTTATTCCAACCCTACCGAGTTTACTCTAATTTTACCAAGTTTACTTTGATTTTACCAAGTTTGCTACTCTTCTTATTCTACATGCGAATTTAACTTGTCAGAGACCTGTAAACTCATACAATTTTATCAATGAACTCGCGATTTTAATAGCTATGGTTTCAATGAATCCTTGTTTATCATAACTACTTCAATTACGGAGCCGTGTTTAACTTAACTTATTTTTTCATGAATTCTCTTTTATTACAAATCCTGCGTTGGGTCATCCATGAGTGTGACATATGATTTTGTTTGGAAAATATTATAATTAATATTATAATATTTTAAATTATAATTTCTTTAAAAAAACAAGTTATATGTTTAGAAAATCAAATTAAAATTAAAAAATATATTATTTTAAGAATTTGGAAATTTATATCTTATAATTATTGTTCAACAACTTTTTCTTAGTTAATTATTTTCACATTTTTTTATTTTATAAAGACTGATTTTTTATTGCATAAATAGATTATTATTTTTAAAATATTTTCAACAAACTTATCTAAACAAAAATTAATTATAAAATAATTGATTATATATTTATATATTATTAAGTACTAAAATAATTTTTAACTTTCCAAAAACACACTGTCATAAACAATATTTAATTACAAGTATACTAAAAGTAACCATGTTCAAGTATCATCATAAATATTTAACACAATGGCATAACCAAGACTCAAACTCAAAAACTCCTGGTTAAGATGGACCAACTCCCTATCAGATGATCCATGAGTTGTGTAACACCCAAAATCCTTGATAAAAGTATTCATGAAAATGCAAAAATTTTTCATAAACCTAATCTTACATAAAGAAGCATAATTTTCTTATAACATTTCAAGTCAAAATGTAATCTATTACAAGCTTCATTCAAAACATAAATATATTAGTTGTTATAGCTACCCTTTTGAAAGTACTAACTCAAAGTAGTAGACTCCTTATAATTCTAACATTATTTGAGCATCAAAAGAATAACTTGCTTAAGAGTTCAACATATTCAAATTAAACCCTGTGAATTATACATTATCTTCTACTTATCATATTTATCTTCTATTTGTACCACGAACGTATAAGAATAGAAATACATGAAAGGGAACACATAAAATAAGTGAATTTTTTATAAACCATTAATGTTAATCTTAATAAACTTTAACAAACAATGGGGGCACCTAAAGTTTAGCCTATGACTCAATCTCACTTAACTCAATACATAGACTCAGTCTTACTCAATTCAATATCATTTGACCCTATATATAAATTCATAACCAATAAGGATGGTAAATATTCACCATCCTTATGAACATCCTCAACCCAATCGCCAATATGGACTACTATGAATATTCAACCACTTGATGAATATCCTCAGCCCAAATACAATCATGGGATAATCCTGAATATTCATATATTTCAACCTGGTCCTACCTTTCATCTTGTAATATATAAAGTTGTGACTTTCCCAAAACACGAGCACTCATACACTTGTATGGTATCTTTATAAGGAAACCTAGGACTTTTTTAGATTCACTTCAACACTATCTCACTATCTCAATAATCACCAGATTTGACAATTACATAGTATGCTCATATATCAATCAACATTCACAAGGTTATTTATAAATTAGCCTCAAATAATTTAAAAGATCATAATCAATATACAAATTAATTTCTCATTTTAACTTTTCTAGTTCATTAATGATAATCAATAGTAATCATAATAGTGATATAAGTAAAAATTGATTTTATTAGTAACACTAAAGACGTCTTTTCTTATGTGGGAGATAAGATTAGACTACAACCATAGAGCATACTTAGATTATTTTTTTCTTTTAAAATATGATTTTGAGAAATATCAAGTTTATTCTATTATGAATATTAAACATGTAATTAGTGATCTTTTGAATAAAATATATTACCCAAATGTAACTTCCAAAGTAAGACAAAGGATAGAATAAATGGTGATAAATAACATAGGCCAGACTATGATATCTGAAGAATAATTTAAATAACACTAACAATAGCAGCAAAGGACTTGACTATAACACCAGAAGGATAAATAAATAACAAAGGACTAGAAGATAATATGTGGAAAGAATAATTAAGTGACTAGAAGAATATTTAGAAAGAATAATGAAATGACCAGAAGAAATATTTGGAAAGAATAATGAAATGATTAGAAGAAATATCTGGAAAGAATAATGAAATGACCAGAAGAAATATCTAGAAAGAATAATGAAATGTCCAGAAGAAATATTTGGAAAGAATAATGAAATGAACAAAAGAAATATCTAGAAATAATAATGAAATGACCAGAAGAAATACTTGGGAAGAATAATAATCAACAAAAGATCAAAAGTAATAATAATAATAATAATAATAATAATAATAATAATAATCACATATGAGTTTATCAAGATCAACACCATAAAGGTTTATATATTCTACTCCTCCCTAACTTCAATAAGAGCTTGAGTGGTGAACAATCATTGAATCCTAGTTTCAACACCCTGATGCGTAAAATATCAATGTTTAAGGGCAAACATACCCTATGCAGTAGTAACAGTGGACTTAAGTTTGAATATCGTACCCAAGAGACCAGATCTTGTTCTCAATTAATTCAATTTAAAGATAAAATAACAGCCAATGAATGAATTTTTAATTGAGTACGTCACAATGGTGCAGAATTAGATTAGACAATAAAATAAGAGAGAATAATAGGTTAGAATGTAATGGATTAAGACCTAGGATTGTGATTTCACTGAATGCTTCTGCCCCTTATTACTAAGCAATCTTATTTTTTATCATTCAATGATTATCAATAATTTATTGCATTTTGTTGTAGTGAGTTTGGTCATGCACGCCACACTATAATCTTAATTTGTCATCTCAATGACCATGATGGATTCCAAATTTAGAATGGATCCTTTTTACTTAATCAAAGGTTTGCCCGACAACTTGGCCAGTTTTACCAGGATAAGACCTTATTTGCTTCACAAATCAATCATTCAAATATCAATGATCATGACTATTCAAACAATTAAGATGTTAATAAATAGAATACAATAACATATTTACTTCCTAGATCGATTGCCTAAACATCAATTATCATGAATGTTCAAACAATTAAGATGCAATTAATATTCAAATATTAATGGTCATGACTATTCGAATAATTAGGATATACCAGGGTAGCACAAAGAAGTAAATTAATCATTGAATGACATTAAATAATCATGCAAAATGCAAAAAGGAACTACAAAGAGCTACATCACAACTATAGAAAAAGGGGGATTTAGCCCAATATGATTAATACAAAGTCAAATATCTTTCCAATAATAGAGTACATAAAGATAGATAAACAATTATTGTATGAAATACTCTGAATTTCCTTAAACAAAAGCTTCCTCGTTGTTCTTTACCTCTTAGGTCACAGACCTAACTCTTCTTCTGAGCCAATGTAAGTCCCCTTCTTGTGTGTTCTTTTGTCCTATTTATAAAAGGGTTTCGGCTTTTTTTTCATGTCTTTCTCGAGGCCCAAGTAGCACGGGTATGCTGGAATTAAGCACGACTATGCTTACTTTAATGTCTTCTTCGCAAGTCAAGGAGCATGGTCGTGCTGCTTTTTAGCACGACCACAGCATGACCATGTTTATAACTTCTCAATCGTAGCACAGTTATGTTGCTTCTCAGCACGATTGTGTTTCTTCTGGGTGAATTTTTGGGTTGTCTTGACTTAGCATGACTATGTTGAGATGGAGTACAACCTTACGGACCTGAATCTTCAATCATTGCTCTAAAAATGCTCGATTATGCCCTTTTTCTACTCATTTCTTAAGTACATGTCTAAAGTAAGAATAAACACTAAAAAATGAGTTTTGTAATAAAAAATACAATTCTTTCCTTATAAACAGATATTAATCATGGTGAAAATAGGGTAAAAATCCGGTTTATCACACCTTAGCACTTCATTTTTTTCCTTCCCATTTTTGCAACTAAACTGTCTTATTTATAGCCAAAATTTTCGTTCGATTACTGAGCAAAATTTTGCTCATTGAGCGAATCAAGCGATGCCACTAAGCTCGCTAAGAGAAATAATTTTGCTTAGCAAAATTCAATGTAACTTAATTACTTTGTCTCACGTCGCTAAGCGAAAGCATGTTCACTTAGCGAAACACTGATGCCGTAATACTTTTACTAAGCGAAACATGTTCGATTGGCATATTTTATCTTAAAAAAATGAATATGTTTTTATAATGATTTTGCCAAGTGAAATGTATTCCGTTGAGCGATTTTTCCAAAGTAAAGAGACTTAAAAAATTTAGAAAAATTGTTTTATATGCTATTAATTTATTTTTTAATAAATTGTTTACATAATGAACTACTTCTATCATATTCTATGATAATCTGGTTTAGAAATGAGGGTGTTACATGTTTCTCGTGGTAACTAATACTTTAGTATATATATAATACATGATAAACTTATTTATTTTAGGAGTGGGTAAATGAACCAGTACGACCCATTTAAGCTGAATCCATGAAACCTGCATTTTAAATGAATTGGATAAATCTGGTTTGTTAAAATAAATAGACTTTTTTAAGAGTTTGTATCTGGTCTACGAAGCTCGTGGACTTAACGAACTGGTTCACAGGCTCGTACAAACATATGTGCGCGTACACACATATATTAAAAATAATTAAAAAATTATAATATTTTTAAACTAACTAAACTATAAAATATTATACTTATATACTAAAAATTATACCATTATTTATAATAGTCCAAAATATTAAATATTTTCAATATTAAAAGTCTAAAATATCATAATTTACAACAAAAAAATCATAACATTAACATAAACTAATAGTCAAAATGATAAATGTATTCCTTTAAATATGTTATGGGACAAACCTATGAGTCGCGGACTAGCTTGTGAATTTCGTAAACAGACTCAAATTATTTTATAATTCTAATTATTTAAAAAAAAGTTCCTAAATCTACGTAAAGCTGAGAGGTGAACAGACTAGTCGACTAAACAAATCCATATATACGCCCCTAATCTATTTCAATTCACAATTAAATGCTACTATAAATGTGAGTTTAGTCTCCTGGACTCTCAACCATGGAAAATGACTAGGACTTTTAAATTACGGGAGCAAAACTTATCCACACAAATTAGTGGGGCAAACTTACATATAAATTGATTTTTTATTCTACATTTTAAATAATGGAAATCATTTATAATTATAATTTACATTACATCAATAATTTTTTTAACATTAGTAATAGTGGAGAACATTGCTCCCATAATCTATTAAATTGATATGTCCCTCCTCTCAATAGTATTAAAGAAAAATTTAGTTAAAAGCAAATGATGTTAGTGACTATATTACTAATTATTATTACTAATTTATTATGAATGCGGTATCGACTAGTATGAAGTTGTTTCTCTAAATGGTTTTGAATTTGAATTTTAAGTTTATAATTGTGTTAAATATTCAGAGGGACAATTTTATGTTCATAATAGTCTCATAAGATTCAAATAGAATTGTCTATAAATAATATAATTAAAAAAATACTATTACTAACTTTCTTAATAAGAATACAATTATTAATCATGTCTTATAATTATAAATATAGATAGAAAAGTAATAAATAATTACAATTTAATTATGGAGGAGTGTTAACTAGTATCCTTATGAAATCGATTTAAGAAAGGATGGGTTTTTATTGGGACATGTAAAATTGTCCTCACTTATAATTTTTGAATTGACTTTACATATGTATGATTTCTCATTAAAACTTACTATTTCTTATTTTTTTTAGGAGTTGGTTATCAACTCATAGTTTTCAACACTAGACTAGATCAATTGAAGGTAATTGGTCTAATAACTTATTCAATTAGGGTATAGAACTAGAGGATTTCAAAACAGGTGAAAATTGACCAAGAACTAGTCCTAAAAATCAGTCTAAACTAGTCTCTAATTCAAAAATTATTTTTATTTTTATACTTATATTTTATTTTAAATTTTAATATAAAAATAAACATAAATATAAAGACATATTTATAAATATTACAAATAGTTATATATTATTTTATCATTTTTTTATGAATATATAATTTACTCATGTATATTCATTTATAAATTTTTATATCTTAATTTCTTACAAAATTTTAATTATAATAATTTTTTTTACTTTAATGTAATTATTTATTTTTAATGAATATTGATTTATTTATTATTATTAAAATTTAAACTTAGCTATTATGACATATTTTATTTAAACTTTATCGTATATTTCTATTATAAAAATTATGTTGTAATTTAATTTTAATCTTATAAAATTATGATATTATATTTACTTAATATCATTTTATCTAGTATTTTATTAATATCAATTCAATCATGGTTAAATCAATAAGTTTTAAATTAGTGGGTTCATCAGTTTAATTACCAGTCATGTTTTTAAAATGTTGAGTAATACCCTTAAATATATAAGATTATATTTAGATTCATATTGAACAATTTAAAATAGACTATACAATTGTTTTTAACTATTAACAATTTTGAAAAATGTTAAAATTCAATTTATAATAAAAATAAAAGAGAGTAGATTAAATGAAATATGATGTTAAGAAGGTCAAATATGCAAATAAAGATAAAAATAATATTTTAAAACGATTGAAAGGAATTTATTTTTTTCAAATTATATATATATATATATATTGTAAGAAATGTATGCAGTACCTCCAAATAAAAGAAGCAAAAAAAAATTAAAAATGTCAAACTTAAAAAGCAAAGTAGGATTCACATTAATAAATTCAAGTCAATCTAATAATCCAAACTAATTTAAATCTGCACCTCTTGGGATCGGACTCAGCTAGGATGCCGACATACCTCAAAGCTCGACAAGTACCATAAAAGCCCAGACTTAGCAAAAAATCACGAGAGCTCCACCTCGAACGCAACTAACAATATTCAAAATACAAGTAACGGACAATCAATTATCTTATGACCACAATGCTAAATTAAGGCACCTCAATTAAACTCACTATATCATATTTATTCGCTAACTTAAATTTCAGATTCTTATTTACTGTACTAGCGATACTTTAGTGGACATCTAAAAAAACATCATCCCTTTTCTTAGTACAAAATCAGATAAAAATTAATCTAAATCAAACTAATTAAAATTAATTGGATTAAATAAAATAATAGTACGAATCGTGTGTGATCCAATTCATGCTCATCTAAGAAAGTAAAAGGCATGCATGCCCTAAATTATATAGTCTAGTTATATAATATATAAATAGATTGGTAGCAAATTAAAGTAACATGTAATACAAAGTGGCCGCAAAAGACATTTACCTAATTATATAGCTTATAAAACACTTTAAAGACTCGAATATATCTAACTTTGTATTGTAAAATCTAACACCAACAATACCTTTATATATAAATACTTTTATGTTTATTAATATGATTCCGTACAAAATCACGTGAATGCTTAAAGAGGTAGTGTTATCGATTACACAAACAAGTTGCAAGTTAGTCAAACTACAAAAATGGAAGGGTGGATTAAGATTCAAAACTAATTGTGATTTTGTTATACGTTATTTAAAAATTAATTGTAAATTGGTGATATGCCAATGAAAAGGTTTAGCTGTTGAATCAAGTGTTTAGTGGGTCACAACATCATCGAGAGAGGCTACATATATACAATAGTTTTTTCACCATCATCAGGGTTTGAAGAAACTCACATGGTTTAATAATTGTATTTCTGATGGGAGAATATTAATCTCATGATGTTTACAGGAAGTTTAACAATGTCACCGACTTATATATTCAGTTTTTTTTTTAATATAATTAGGATGTATTTTTTATTTGACCGTATATTCTCGTTTTTTTACACGGAGTAATCATTGTTCCTGATCAATAATTAATTCTCTCGAAAATTTTGGAAGTGAACGTAAAGTGAGTATTACTTTTAATATGGTTTGGTAGAATAAATATTGAATCACTTCATTAAAGAATACGGTCAAATTAAGTTCTCGTATTCTTATTAGAAGAACGCAGAAATATTTTATGAAAAAGAAACTTATATTTGAGGCCATTTTTGTTTTCAGTCTTTAGCTATATATAATGTGTTTTTAATTTTTTTTTTAATTTTTAATCCTTACATTGTTTGCTGTACTTGCTTCAGTCTTTATTATAATCTTGTACCTTATCCGCATGTTTAATTTACAGTCATGCAAATATAGTTGTTTTTTATTTTATATTATATCTTAAAAACCTCTAAAGTACTTTTTAAATAGTAACCCAAACACGCAATGCTAGATGGACTAAGCTTAATTATAATTCATAAATAAATTTAGAGTTTAATCTGATTGCGTAAAAATATTTTTTGTTTTTTTAAGTAATTAATATATATTAGACGCACAATGTGTAAAAGGGTAATATAAATGAAGAGAAATAAAACTAAACATGGACAAAGGTTAAAAGTTATTCAAATGTTCAATTAACATTTCAATAATTAATAACCCATACAAAATATAACAAATAAGTTCATTCCTAAGTATGCTAAAATCCATCCAGCATGTGCAATTTTGTATCATGATAACAAAAATGTAGAACCCTACAATTCTCAGAATTACAAATTTGTCCTAATCTAGAGTGAAAGTTAAAATGTACCTAGAAGCAATCAATACAGAAATGGGACGAAGGCAGTAATAAGATGGACGAAAGCATTACTTCAGTTGGATTCCAAGACAAGCAGGAAGAATATTCATCCAATCAACAAATGGATAGCCACAATTTGGATAAGGGCCTATAAACCAATTTCAAACACACGCAAGAATTTCATGAGAAAGAATAGATAAATCCAAGATATGATTTCAAAATATATAATTATTTCTCGTATTCTAGATACTCCAAACAATGACTAACCAAGATATTTCCCAAAGTTGAGATGAGCTATGTGGATCATGCCAAGAGAGATGTTGCCAATAATGTGAAGTAGTGGACTCGGGAAGAATAGTAAGAATTCCACATTTTTTGTACCAAAATAATCATGTTTGAGATGATAGAGAGCATGTAAATAGAACATGACTAGCAATTTCCAAGTAGCTGTGACAGAAGGGGAATGTTGTATCGTCATCTTGAAGAATTCCTTTGATCTGTAAATTAAACCTTCCTTGAGAAGTCTCTAGCCAAAAAACATAGCCTTTGGAGGAGCCTTCATGGGGTGAGCAATTTTGATGGATCTGAGATTGATCTTTGTACCTGCAAAGCTGCAAAAGTAAATGATACGGAGTAATAGCCTAACTGATTTGGAGTCCATGTTCAAGAGTCTAGTAATCCTAACTGTATATTGACACTCTCTAACTCCTCCTCAAGCTAACTCAATAAATTTTCTTCCCAAGCAAACATTTCTCATCTCCACTCCAAACCCCAGGCCCATCTACCATTCACCCAGTTACCCACCTCACTGATTTGGCTTCTTTTTGTAAGGAGTTTAGGAACAACCTGTTATATTTTGACTTCAAACACTCGTCTCCTAACCAAACATCTTTCCAAAAGAGCAATGAATTTTCATTGCCAACATTACATTGAACCATTTCATCAAACCATCTATGTCTATTGTTGACACCACATATTTTCTTGAGATTTCGCCACCATATTGACATATTGCTAGCATATGTTTCCTTGAGAAGTCCCCTCCAACTATTATACTTAGAATGAATGACTCGTTGCCACACTTGATCCTAATTTGTGAGTAACAACCATCTCCATTTTTCAAGTAAAGATTCATTAAAAGTAAAAACATCCTTGAACAGTAAACCTCCTCTTTCATTTGGTTCACACATCTTTTTCCAACTCACCTAAGATATTTTCTTACTTCCCTGATTATGACCCCAAAGGAACTTTGACTGTATGCTATGAATCATATCTCCAATCTGGACAAGTACTTTAAAAAAAGAGAGATAGAACAGGGTTATAGTTAACATGACAACCTCGATTAAATAGACTCTTCTAACATAAGACAAATTCATATATTTCCAACTATCCAGTTCTTTGCAAAGCTTATTAATCAGAGGAAACCATGTTTTCACTTTTATGGGATTTGCACCAATTGAAATGGCAAGATAAGAAAATGGAGTAGTCAAGATTTTGCAGTTTAAGATCAATGCATACCTCTCCACCTGCGCAGTTGGTATGCCTATTCCCCCGCAATTGCTCTTATGATAGTTAAATTTCATCCCTAAGCATAGTTCAAACCAACGGAGGTTGCCTTGATAACCATAACCTTTTGTGTGTTGTTCTCTCCAATGAATACTGTGTCATCTACATATTGTAGTATTGCTATTGGAACCATTTCATTTCCCACCATATATGGTTTATATAATTCCTTTTTTACAATCAGTTTGACTAAACCACTTAAAACTTTAGTAAAAACCGTATAAAGTAATGATGTTAGTGGATCACCCTGTCTAAGACCTTTTGATGGTTGAAATTCTGCAGTCGGAGAACCATTCACTAACACAGAAATTATGCTAGAAGATAAGTATGCCTTGACCCATTTAATCCAAGTCTTACAAAAACCTAATCTTTGCAACATATAAAACATGAAATCCCATGATACTGAATCACAAGCTTTCTAAAAATCAATTTTGAAGAGAGAGACCATTTCTTTTCTTTCTTTTTGCCTCATCTAGGACTTCATTTGCAATAGCAGTTGTATACAAAAGATGTTTATCGGTCAGGAAGGCACTTTGACACTCACGAATACAATTGTATGTAGAAGTAGTCAACTCCATTAATTCCCACTATTTTTTAACTATGAACTTAGGTGAAGGATAAAGTTTTGATGAATATCCTTGCATATTGTAACTCTTGCATCTTCAATGTAGCCTCATGAACTTTAATTACAACACCGAACGGATACAAGTGAAGCATGTTTCACTCCAAGCATGTAATGGCAACCCAAAGATCCTAATCCACACTGCACTATTACCTGAAACTATATTCGGATTCCATTTTTCCACAGAGTTGAAGACATCAAACTCTTCTTCCTCCTGTTGAGTGTCCAGTCATTCATGAATCCATTTTTTAGATGCCTCTTCAATAAGTACAAGGTCATCTCTCGTGTGTTTAAACTACACAATGTTTTGACCATCAATAGCAGTGATTTTGGTACCTAATCCAGTCTACCAATGTCGGTAGGACTCTGTAAGTGTCCAACCCAGCAGTCATGTAGCCATGCACTATTAAGTGTATCAATCTGAATGTCTGCCATTTTTACAGTTTTTAAGCACCCATTTTTCATTCTTCACGTTGTAGTTATGTTTCTGCTATGACCCTTCACAGATTGGGCGTATGACTTTGATCCTCCATGTTGTGGTCGCCATGCTAATCTAGCAGTAAACTTACTTCGATTGTTATCAGGCTCCATTGCAGTATAGGTGAGATGATTGTCCTAGCCCTTTGCACCGCATTCAACTTCAAGTTTCTTTCCAAAGCATGGGAGATTTACTAGCATTTTCCTATCTCCAATGTAAATGTCATTAAGCTTCTTTTCCAGTTCCTTCTCATTCGGTATTGAGACATAATGTACAAATCCAAATTTTTCTCCCTTTGCATTTATTCTGGATGGAATGAAAATCTCACATACTTGTCCCTATTTTACAAAAATTTTCTATAACTCCTTCTCACCAAAATCATCTGGGCGATGGGTGAAAAAAAAGGTAGTAACCTTTTTTCCTCTAAGTTTATACTCCCATAAATCTTGTATCTCCCCTTCCTTACCCTATTCCTTCCAGCCACCCTCGACCTCTTCTCACGCCATGCTCTTACCCTCTCTCTCATATTTTTTATTCTCTGTGATGATTAATGCATAAAAAAAATTATTATATTATGTCATTCTATCACAATTTAACATTTATGGCTTTTAAAATATTGATTAATAAAGTTAACAAATTTATCATGAAAAATTGTAATTAATTAAAAGTGTGAAACATTTTTACAAAATCATGCATGGTCCTTTTTCTCATAAATTTATCTTAAGAAGAAATTCATTTGATTTTTTTCTCATATTTTCTTCAATTATAAACTTCTAAGTAAATAACTTTATCTAAACAGACCTTTAAGATAAAAAAAATATTGATATTAAAATAAAAAATAATAATATTAACTCTTAGACCAAGTCTAACCATAAGTAACTCCTAAAGCAAAATTGGAGAATTTTTTTTTATTTTAAATAAATGATATATGCATAGAGTATATATGTCAACGTTTTTCTTATATGTCTGACCATAATCAGGAAATTTTTACCAAAGTTTTCTGGATTTTGGCTTTAAAATATATTTTGAAAACAGAAATATCTTTGGTAAAAATGGTTCTATTTTTATTTTTATTTATTTTTGAAACATTTTTCACTTGATTTAAAAAATAATAAAATTTACTTACGTGATCAACCGTCACTAGCTGCTAACTCCGACTGACGATCATCGGCTGCTACCTCTGGCTAGTGATCACTGACCATTACCTTTAATTAACAGTCACCGGCTATCACCTTTAATCGACGGTCGCTGACCACCATTTCTGGCCGACAATCATGGGTCGCCACCTCCGGTCTATAGTCACAACTGCTAGCTCAATTGGAGGTCATTGGCCGCCACCGTTGACTGAAGTTCACCAACTGCCACTTCCAATCGGTGGTTACCGATCAATGATCACCGACTGTCACCCCCAATCGACAATCATTAATCGCTCCCTCCAATCGCTGGTCATTGATGACCACCTTGAGTTGTCGATCACTAACCACCACTTTCGATCGCTGATCACTGACTACCACTTCCTACCAGAAGTCATTCACTGCCACCTCTAACCTCTCTACTTCTGATACTAATCGTCAGTCATCGATAATTAGTTTTCGGTCTCTAAGAAGGAAATATTCTTTTTTGTTAAAATTTGAAAACAATATTTTAAATTTGGAAACCAAAACAATATTTTTAAAATTTGAAAACTTAAATCCAAAACTAGTTTTTGTTTTTATAAATTTTAAACTGAAAATCAAAAACCACCCAAAAAAACATGTTAAAAACGTGACTTTTTATAACAGAAGCTTTTAAAACGGTTATAAAAATATTATAAAACTTAAAATAAACATCGTAAAAGACCTATTTTCAAATAGTGAAATGTATATAAATAATTGTATATACTTTCTGGTAATTCACATGTAACTTGATGTTTTTATCTGCATTTAAACAAAATTACATTATCTTATGCTAGTTATAATTAATCAATTTTGAGTAAATTTATCCTAAGCGAAAACAAATTATGATTTTAATTTTATGTGTAATTGATTATTAAAATAATTTGATTTTTACAGTTATTTCAAACACACTCTTAATAATAATTGTTTGATAAAGTGTTATTTTTTAAAATAATAACTGTTTGATAAATTAGTGTTATTTTTTATTATCTAACGAAACATATATTTATCGAATAAAAACATATGCAAAATGAATTTATAAGAAATAATTAATGCAATATTTACATTGTAAAATAAGATCTTAAAAATTTAAGTACTATTATATAAATATTTTAACATAATTTCTTATTCAAAAAATAAAAATAAATTGGACTAAATACAACTTTATATAATAGTAGTATTATATAAGTACTATTATTTGTATGTAATTTAATGTGAACTTTATTTACTTAATAAATAATTTAAATATAATAAAATAAATAAAAAATTATTTTAAAAAATTACTTTAAGGGAATATGTGGATTAATATGTGCATGCCGCCGTTCCTTTCTGGTTGTTTTTATTCGTTAATTCTTAGACAAAGTCATCAAGTATATAAGAAAAGATTTCCCGGTGCAAAAGATTTTTATATTGACACATTTAATTATAATTTTTTATATAATTTTTAAAATATTTTATTATTAAAGTTAATAAATTTATTATAAATAATTAAAATTATAATTAAATATAAATATAAAATAGGTTTAATTGATATACACTGTCAGTAGCATTCAATCACAACCTTTCATTCATGATAATTTATTGATTTTATTTATTATTACTTTAAAAATCACATAAATAAAAAATCATGATTGAATGTCAGTATAAAAATATTTTACACTAACAGTATATACCAATTAAACTCATACAAGATTACTATTTTATATTATTGGTGCATGCATAGTTATGGTCACATTTAAAAAAAAAAAAAACTATAGTGGGTCCCTAGTTATTATTCCTAAGGAACCTTAATTATTCCTGTGGTTTAATTCTTAATTGGTAACTCGATATTAGGTGACCCAAGTTTGACATAAACCCTCTCCCAATACCGTCAATGCACTTATTATAACTATATATGTTGCTGTGGCCTTTGATGTTTTCTTGTCTGGGTGGATTTTTTTTTTCTTGGGACAATCATTATCAAAGATGTTAAGTTATTCTCTTTCCAAAACCCATTCATGAATTCTTATGCAACTTCTTCAATAAAATATGCATTTGAGTCTCAATCGATGTAAACTGAAGTCCAGAAGTTGGAATAACATATAGTACAATTTAATAAATTCAATGAAATTTAATGGACAAGTTATCTAGTATTATTATCATGGCAGTTGAAAGCTTCACATATACTAGATCATTCTTTGGCTGTAGACTCAGAAACGCTACGGATAAAGCTAGATGATGAAGTACCCTACTGAACAATAAGTCTTGCACTTCAAAACAATTAATATTTTAATTGGAGTACATAAATAATCATATAATTAGTATAATATATTTCAAACTTGTCTTAAACAAAACCCTAACTAATCCTTCTTTATATTCATGTCATAAGCTATGACTTTCAAGAATTAATCTTATATCTCAATTCCCATTGCCACCCAATTTATATATGGATCGACGTCCTTCTTATATAGCACCGTTCCAAAACATACACCAACAAAAACATCATGCGCAAAAATAAATAAACTTTAAATAACATTTTAGTCTTAATTTTCTTTTTTGTATTTTAAATATTTTTCTTAATTTAATCTATTGAATTTTTTTTGTTTGATTTTAGTCTCTTTTATAAAAAAAATAAGGAGATAATCTTAGATAATTTCTTAGAACAAATTATATTTTTAATATTTTATCAATTTAAAAAAATTTGCAATATCAAAAAAATTTATAAATAATTAAAAATAAAATTTATCTGAAAAAACTATTATACGGAATTATCATGTCAAACTTCCTAATAACATAATAAGTGATAAGATATTAAACTATTAATATCAATATGACATATTAATTAACGTTCTTTCTTAAAAACAAAATTTAAATCAAATAAAAAATTTTAAATGACCAAATAAAAAAAATAAAGAATTCAAATTTTAAAAAAAATGGAATGAACTAAAAATCTTGTAAGCCTTAAATATGTAGTATATATATAAAAATTAATTTTCTAGAAAAGATCATTTAAGAAGATTGTGAAAATAAAAGAATATTTCTTTAAAATATATAAGTCAAATCAAACTGACATATAATGATTTCTTTAATAGAAAGAGGAAACATGCACGTATTTCCATCATTGTACTTTATGCCGAGAAAAAAGAAAGCAACTGTGTGTATATAGGTCGGCAAAACTTTTTAGGGTTAAACATACACTAAATTTGTGCCGTTATAAACCTAAGTTGTAGCAACAAAATAATAAATGAATTTGTGAATTACATATAGTGAGGGGTAAATTTATAGTGAAAGGTGCATAATACACAAAAGGTGCTTGAAGCCACCAATAAAAGAAAAAAGTTAATTAGCTTAAGCACTCATTGATATACATGCATGCAGAGTCCTCCAACAGCGTGACATTGATGCATCCTTAGAACTAAGGTAGATAGAGAGATTATTGGACTAGTTTACATAGATATGTATAGGTTATGATTTATATAAGGATTTTTGTTTTGAACTAGCTTGCTGATGGGATTCGTCACGTCATGCATGTAACAGTTAGTGTGATTTCGTAAAATTTTGCAAGTATTAGAAGTACTCTAAGAAATTATGGTTCAATTGAACAAAAGGATGATCGATCATAAAATGATTTTGATGAAGAAGGCAAACTCGAATAGAGGAGCTATTCAAAATGATCGATGGTTAGTCCAATATAGTAGTGGGTCTAAAGCAAATTTAAAAGTGATTGTTTTTAAACATAAAATGAGCCTTTTTAAACTAATAAAAATATTTTATTGGATTAATTACATAAAAATATAATAAAAGTGAAATTTTGGTATATAGCCAATTAAAAATATTTTTTTATTATTTTTTTTAAATAAAGAAATAACAAAAAGTTTAAGACCTATAAAAGTAATAAAATATTAATATTAACTATTTTAATTTTTAGGAATCTAAAGCAAAGAATTAATTTTATCGGCCAGTCCTTAAGTGACTAAAGTATCAAAATTGGTAGATTTTTAAAAATTATGAAAATAGATAAAATTGTGCTTTGAAACATGACTTTAATGAGAAAAAATCGTCCTTCAAAATAGGAGTTTAATTACTTTTTTTTTTTTTACTTTTGGGTTAATGAATTTTTTAGTCTTAAAAATAGTGTTTGTTTTTTCATTTTGATTCTTTAAAAAAAATTGTTTAGTTTTATTCCTTACTTTTAAGATACAATGTTAATTGATAGGTAGCCAAATAACATATCTTATCGCGTTATTAATAATTTAGATAATTCAATGTAGTTTTTTTTAAGTAAATTTTTTTTAATCACTCATAAATTTATTTGATTTTTAAATTGTTTTAAATAGATAACGTATTAAAAACACAGTTGTCCTACAAAATTATATAGAATTATCTTCCTTCAAACACCTAATGATGTGTTAAGTTACTCGATCGTAAAAGTTACTTAATTGAAATTGTTGTTATACAATAGGGACCAAAATCAAACAAAAAAATATTCAAAGACCAAATTAAAAACAAAATATTTAAAGAATAAAAAAAATATTCTATTTTTTAAGATCAAAATATTATTTAAAGCCTTTATTTTTAAAAAAGTGTTTTTAACAGATATTAATCATTTCTAAAACCGTAAAGATTGCTTCGTTGATGTAAAAACAAACACATTGGTTTGTGATAGCTTGAGAAACAATTTGTGATAACTTTTAATCGCTACAATTTTTTAATAAATTTAGAAAAATAAAATAAAAGTTAGAAAAGTAAAGTCATATTTTATAGCAAGATTTATTCACATTTAAATCGTGTTTCAAACCCTGACTGACCTACTTTTGTAATTTTTAAAATTTATCTATTTTGATAATTTTTGAAAAACAAAACCTTTTTTTATTAAAACATAAGGTTTAAGAAGTAAAAGTGATTAAGAATCTAGAAGCCACTCAATGCCAATGGCTAAGTATTTGATATGATTGGTTAAATGGGTTGGGTCTAATGGAATGATACATTGGTTACGGGTTGGGCAAAGTTAGACAGAAAGAGAATTTATCCAAAAATAATTGAAACAAATTGACCTAGCCAGATGGATTTGGTGGATCAAGGTGCACCAGTTAAGAAATATAAACCAAATTCAACTGGATCAATTTAATTTGGTCCAATATTATTTTTATTTTTAAATTTTATTTAAGTTGATATAATTAAATAAAAATAGTAGTTTCTTGTAATAATTCCTCATTTGCTATTCATGCACTCTCAACCTTTACAATTTTTTGCCATGTATCATAAAATAATAGTTTCTTTTAGCAACCCTTCATTTTCTACTTACACCCTCTCAGCCTTTACAAGTTTTTGCAAAACACCCTCATCTTTTACCCTAAGTTTTTTAACAAAGCATCACTTAGCTTCATGGTTGCATGTGCACCTCTACTTATCTCTTTGAAAGAACACATTGGCTTTTCCATTTCTCGCACTCTTCGAACATATATATTTTTCACCTTCATTTTAAGAATTTCCTCTATCATGTATCCTCATAGAGGTTTCAAAATGGGCTCACCGCGGTGGGTTAGCCCGACCTGTCACAGGTTCAGGCCTGGCTAGAAAATTCAATATCTTACGAAATGGGTTGTCTTCGGTGGCCCAACCCACTCAACCCGCGAGTTTGGTGGGTTCAGGCCAGGCCAAGCCAAGCTAGCCCGCAACCCACCACATGATAATTTTAGACTCAGAAATAGTAACATTCTTTCACTGCCAATGGTATTTTCAGTTTCCGTTTCTGTTTAACTACTCATTCTTAGTGGTCTAGTGGAAGGTGATGGCTCGCAAGTTTGACCCTGCAAGGGTTTCCCTTTCCGTTCGTTTGACACCGCAACGCAAGGGTTTCTCCATTTTTGCTTCACTGCTTCTAACCTTCTCTCCTATGTATGTGCTTGCCTGCTCGATATTCCAGTGGACGCTTGGATGGTGCTTCTGACTAAGTGAGTGGCGATGAAAAGTTAGAAATTTCAGGTTCATTTTTGCAACTTTTTTTGTTGCCTGCTAGTTTGGTTAATTAATGATTCTCTTTACTATTTGATGTTGATGTTGTTTAGGCAAGAAATTTTATGGACAAAATGCGTTTTAGCTTCCTCAAAAATCAAAATTGATTTTTGTCCCTATTTTGAAAAACTATAATTTTATCATCCAAAGTGAACTACTACTTTGCACCAAACAATGGTAATATATTATCTATCCATATTCATTTACTTTTGGTTATATGGTTGTTTTTTAGTTCTACTTCTATCCTAATCCTATGGTAGAAATACGTAGAGATTAATACTTTAGATCAAAAGGATTTATCTCAACTTGTGCATGGTTTGAATGTTATCAATTTATATTATTTATAGTTTGTATATTGTTTAATATTACATATATGTCAAACATCCTTTAATTTTTATATTTAAACTTAATTGTGTATTTATAATTTATATTTTTTTTTTATAAAAAAGGTCTTATAAAAAATTCAGAAACTATTTTTCTTTTTTTTTTTTGCAAGTCTAGTAGGCCAATCCATCTGACCCACTAGGCCGTGGTAGGTCGGGCTGGGTTAAGAAACTAGATACCTTTATGCTTGGTGGGCCATACCAACCCAGTTTGTCTAACTCGGAACTCACGGTGGGCCAGCTCGACCACCTAAGCTGACTCGTTTTGACACATTTATCTCCTCACTTGCAAGACAAACAAAACATATAAATTTTTAAATTCACATAAATCATTCCGGATCAGGTGATTCGTAATGCAAAAGTGAACTTAGCAATTTATTCTGAATAGATTGATTCAGAATGTACATAATGTATTTTAGATCAATTGATCTTGAATACATTATGTGCATTCCGAATCAGGTAATCCTAAATTGTAACAGATTTGTATTATAGATTTTTTCATTTGGAACTATGCATAATTTGTAATTTGGACAAACTAATCTAAAATATTAATTCTTTTTTTGTTTTTCAGATTAGTTGATTTAGAATACATTATGTACATCTCGTATCAGGTGATCTGAAATTGTAACAAATTTGTATTCTAGATCGATTCATCCAAACCGTGCACAATTTGTATTCTGGATCAACTGATCTGGCATATTAACTTTTTTGTGTTCCAAATTGGTTGATCCGGAACATTGCAAACCAATGTTGAATATAAGAAACAACACACTAAGAACATTGCAAATCAATCCTAATCAATAAGAAATGCTAAGAAAGTTATACCCGAATGAAATTGTTTTTTTTTCTCTAAATAATACATAAATCAACTAACAATACCTTAAAGACTTACAAGAACATATAATGATTGATAATATACGATAGAGCACAATGTGACAATTGATGTTTGTCATATAAGAAAAGCAACTAAACAAGATTACATACAGACATAGCAACACATTAAAAAAATATAAATTTCTAAGATTTAAAACTTAAATAAGGGTGAGAGTATTTTCGGGTTTTCTAAAATATTATAAATACGGGTGCGATAGTAAACGAGTGATCCTAAAAGAAGTTGTCTATAAAAATATAGTCCAAATTTTGTCAAAAAATAAATAATATAGCCCAAATAGAATTCGTGAAGTCCAACTTAACCCATTTTTATGAGCTGGACCAAGCCCATCGACCCATTCAACATTTCAGTGTTTGTCGAAGAATTTGATAAGCAATTGAGTCAAAATTCAAAAAGGATTTTTTTTTTCAAAAAGGATTTATAGAAAAACAATATAAAAAAATATAAGATTTGAAAGCTTATAAGATTTTTTTTTTCAAAAAGGATTTATAGAAAAACAATATAAAAAAATAAAAAAGAATATTTTGACATCTCAAGCCCTAAATTATAATAAAATCTTTATTATTTAATTCAGGCTATAAATATTTAATTTATCCCAAAGAAAACAGAAGACTATAGAGTATTTTATCTTTAATTTCTTATGGATCTGAATTCTATGCATGCTTCTTTAATTTATTCGCAGCTTAACTCCAAGCACAAATCTGAAGGCAAGTTCAAGAGTCATAGTCAATAGCACTAACAAAACATTTATTTTCAAAAAGTATTTTTCGATTAAATATGAAGGAGAAATTTTATATTAAGCTTCTGCTATTTTTTACAAAGTTATATAACACCATATAATAGTAATTGGCCCACAACCCCACATGCATGGATTTATAATCAGTGTGCTCGATGCAATTTTGATAGGGACAAAATAATGAAAAATATTCATAATATACATTGCTAATAAAACCTGAGTTCCAATAGATGAGCATCACTGGCATTCTATGAACCTAAAAGTAAATAATTAATATATCATACTACAAATTAAATTAATTTTAAACATATGGAGGAAACAATTATGTTCCAGTATCACAAAAATTTTACATTACTTAGAAATGGAGTTCAATAATTATTTAATCTACTAATATATCTTTTCAAGACAATTTAAAGTCAATTCTAAATTGTTTAGATATACGGAGGAAATATGATGTTTCAAACATCAAAAGATTCATCTTGTTCAAAAATCCATATCATTATTTATAAATACGTTAATCTCATATCCAACCAATATATTTTTTTAAAATAAATTAAATTATGATAAAGTCATCAAGTTTTAAAACGGAGAAACAAAGACGTGAGTACGTGACTCCTGACAATGTTTCAGAAATGTAAATGTTATTGGAAGGAGAATTTCTCACTTTCACATAGTTATAAAAATTAAACTTACCTCTCATATTAACTGGTTTAATTTAAGATATTGATGTAGTCAAAGATTCCTAGTTGCAAAATAGTATTTTGTTTCACACATCTTGAGTAATGTGATTTGATTTTGTTCTGTCTCTCCTAAAAAGGGAATCCTGCTTATTAAGATTTGAATTATATTTCTTATAGTTTCTCATAATTAATATATTTATATTGAAATTATTATAAGAGTTTAATTAGTATGTACCGTCAGTAAAAAAAGTTTTAAATTGACGTTCAATAATAATTCTTTATTTAAAATATTAATTGGTAAAGTCAACAAATAAATAAAGGAGTGTGATTGAACGTGAGTATAAAAAACTTTCTAACGTGTATACTAATTAAACTCTTATTACAAATTAAAAAATTAATTTATTTCATTATAAACACACTCATCCTGCAATGAACAAAGAGAATTAATTACTAATATCATATTATACATCTAATTAATTTGTGGATCACATGATTCAAAACATATTAATTATAATTTTATTAGAGTGGGTGAAAGGGGATGGATTGGGGGATGGCGACGGAAGAAGACCAAGGAAAGTTGGTAGTTTAGAAAAG
This sequence comes from Psophocarpus tetragonolobus, assembly GCA_037954015.1. Classification (NCBI taxonomy): domain Eukaryota; kingdom Viridiplantae; phylum Streptophyta; class Magnoliopsida; order Fabales; family Fabaceae; genus Psophocarpus; species Psophocarpus tetragonolobus. The sequence goes on from CM075690.1 coordinate 78,821,668, forward strand.
TAGTATTTTAATAGGTGCAAATAACAAAAAGAGATGCTAAAAGAAAATATCCATAAATAATTTCCAATTGGGCTCAATAGTGACTTGGACTTTATTCCATCATTTCCTATACATAGCACTCCCTACATGCATTTTTTGCTCATACTGCATCTAAAATTTCAAAATACCTTTTTTTTATAATAGTTAAGTGTTAGTATTGTTAGAAAACATTAATTTATATCGGATGACATGCAATTTTTCTGAATTAATTTTTCAATTAAATAATCTAAAAAATATAATATATTGATTATTCAAATTAGATAATTAAGATAGCAAATACCTTTTTGAAAGAAGTACCAAATCAAGTAATCGAAAAGTATATGTCGATCTTGAATATGTAATCCAAATGATATTTATTATTTCTGAATGAATATTACTTAATTTTCTCGAATGGCTGAATTATGTACCACCAAATGACGAATAAACATTATTTAATTTTTTAGTATCACTTAATTATGTTCACTAAATTAAGTAATTAAAAAACATGTGTTTATCTGAATTATGTTATCCTAATGACATGTAATCTTCCAGACATGCATTTTGAAAAAGATCACTCCGTACATACAACAAGTATAGGAAGCAACATTCTACTATCACTTAATTTTCTACAATTCCTTATTTTTCCTGGGGTGGAGATTACTTGGAACTCGAAGAACAAATCATTTCATGTATAAATTAATTGAAATTTTCAACTTGGTGCTTTAGTGCATTATGATGGCAGCAGAGAAAACCTTTCAATTGAGATATAAAATTAGGAAAAATTATTAAGGTTAATTTCATAATTTCATTGTTAACTTTTGTTGGTATATGTAAAACAACGTGTAACGATAATCATTTTGATTCGAAAGAATACTAAATATTGTCAACATTGATAGTATTGGTAATTAGATATCCCCAACATATAAAAAGAGATTAAAAAATTCTTAAATAGCCTTTTAATTCTTAAAAATAGCGTATTTTGTTTTATTTTTAACATTTAAATTTTTTTTAGTTTAATTCTTAAAAAAATTTGTTTAGTTTTAATCTTATTATATGAAGCAAAACTGGAAACTTAACAAACCAACTCATCAAATAGTCCAGCAGGAATAGTCATATATAACGTTATAGAACAATGTGTGTTTTCAATCTTTCTCATACGGTTAAAATGTGTACTTTACCACGATAAATAAGTTTACATTCGATTAAAATCAATTTTTTTCAACAAATTACATTGGACTAACAACGTCACATTCAACTTGACTTAACATGACTAATTAATTAAGGAAATTTTATTTTTCACTTTTATTATTTTATTTCGCACATACTTAAAGATGTTTATGTCCTCACACAAATAGTTATAAAATAAACTTTATTTTTTCTTTCTGTTTCACTTCTCTTCCCCCGGCTTGTCTTCAACTTTTCCTCTTCATCAATTTGCGCATAAGGCAAGTTCATTTGAATGTTATTATATACCTACGTTTAGAAACAAACATGTATTTTTGTTACTAGTGTAGTTCAGAAGTGTAAATAGAATATAGGTGTTAGAGAAAAAAAGGCTTACGGAAATGTTGTTTTGAAGGTCTGTAATTTTTTCTTTCTCTAGATACGATTTTCCAAATGAGATAAAAAGTAGGTACATTTGGGATATTGGTCTCTGATGAGGTAATTATTTTCATTTTTCTTTCTGCATGAAACATTTTAGAATAATAAAATTTAATAGTGTGTAAGAGACTATCCTTAGCATTAATTTCTTACATACTGTTAAATTTTATTATTTCAGAACGTTTCATCCAGAAGTATAGAAATTAATGTTAAGGATAGTCTCTTATATATGGTTAAATTTAACAATATGGATGACTTCATTCGTAGTGTTAAATTTTATACTTTTGAAATGCCTCATTTGGAAAGCATAAATTTTTTTGTAATTGAACTTTATAATTAAATTAAAAATATTGTTTAATAGTTTTGTTTAATTTAAATTTTTTTAATTGAATTTTTTAATTTACATATTTACAATTATATTTTTTGCAAGTGTAATGGAATTTTTAAGCACTATTCTGAATGAAATTAATATGAAAGAGAATGAAGTAAATTTGAATAATGATGGACAACTATACATTGACCAGGGACCACAAATTATTAAAAATATTGATTTTACGAATGCATTCATCGAGGTACAAATTATGTCAATATTTGCGTTAGTTCAATTGAATTTAATTGTAAAATCAAAAAATTGAAAATTATTTATTTGTCGTTGTAGATGTTTTGACTTAAGATGAGTTATTAAAGTAGGTGAGAAAAGTAGCATTTAAAAATGGCTTTGTGATCATCATATTAAGGTCAAGTACAACTTGAAATAAATTTTTTGTTGATTTGGAGTAGGGATGGAAATGGGTCGGGTCTGAGTAGGGTACTATAGTACTTGTCCCCATACCTGCATTTAAAAAATATACATTTACTTGGTCCTATACCTGCACAGGTAACAACTTTGATTCTCATCCACGTACCCGCTGGGTACCTATATATCCATACATGTACCCACAACCCACACTTTATTTATGCATAGAGCCAATAAATCAATATCTTTTACACATAATAAATATAATATGAAAAACAAGTTAACATAACACTCATCATAGAACAAATTATAAAATAATCCCTAATATTTTATATGATTGCACATAAAACTATGTGTTTTTTACCATAACATCAAATAATATTATAAATTCATTAAAATTTGTTTTATAAATAACTAAATTTCTTGTTAATTTTGTTTTTATTTATTAAATGTGTGAAAATATAATATATGCCTCTTTTTATTCTATAATTACACTACTTATCATAACTTATGATGCAAATAATATTTTTAGCAATATTTTTCACTCAAAATTATAATTATGTATTATATAATATAATTATATTAAATAATATTATATATATATATATATATATATAATGTGCAAGGCAAGGCAAGTTAGGTAGTATACTACCTATACTCACTCCTATACCTGCATAATTTTTATGGATCCGAACCCGCCCATACCCATACCCATTTTTATGGAATTACCTGCCCTACATGTGGGTACTGTTGCCATCTTTAATATGGAGTATGAGCGAAGTGGTAAGTATAAACTATACAAAAACTACAAGCAATATGTTTGTAAAACAATGGAGACCACAAAGTGTAATTGTGCATTCAAATCAAGAGGAAGACCTCTCAAGAATCAAGATAGGTTGTAAATGAAGGTAGTATATGGGTTTCACAATCATACTTTAGGGGAGATATTAATTGAACATTCATATGCTAGTCGTTTCGTAGGTGACGAGAAATCATTGCTTGCTAATATGACGAAGAATATGGTGAAACCAAAGAATTTTCTTCTCACCATGAATGACCACAATGAAAAGAATGTTACAACTATAAGTCAAGTTTACGTTACAAGGTACACATTTCGTTCATCTCAAATAGGTCCTAGAACAAAGATGCAATATTAAATAAAATTACTTAAGCATGATATGTATATTCACTGGCATAGAAGGATAAAGTGACAAAAGCTTTTTGTGATATCTTCTGCACATATCCTGATTCAATGAAATTTACTAACACATTTAGCATGGTTTTCTTATTGGACAATATGTATAAAACTAACAAATATCGACTGTCTTTGGTTCAAATTGTTAGTATGACATCACTGGTATGGCATTTTCCATTGCCTTTGCCTACTTAGAGGCTAACCGACAAAATAACTTTGTTTGGACACTTGAACATCTGCTTAGAGGGCTTTTTTGAAAAGTGATGCAATGCCGAAAGGGTTTGTTACAGATAGAAATTTAGTTTTGATGAAGGCAGTGGAAATTGTAAGGACCTATTTATTTAATACGTTATAAATTCATAGAATAAATAGTAAAGGAAATTAAAGTTAAGTTTTTACTTAAATTACTAATTGATTTGAGATGTGATGAATTTATTAGTTGTGTTGTTACTATGTGGTTGTATTTGGTTTATGGTAGAGGGGTAGAGGGTGAGAATAATTATTATTCTTTTGATTCGGAAGGTTTTAGTTGAGCTTTGGAAAGTTTCAGAAAATCCATTGTTGGAAAGGGTTTAGCAAACTAATTTTATTAAATACACCCCGATGTTATATAAACTTATTCCTTACTTTCTTATTCTTTCTTCTTCTAAAACTTTCACCGTCTCTTTCTCACTCACCGCTAGCTTTGGTGGCTTGCATAATTGAGTAATCACAAACGGAATTCAAAAAAATATCTTTCATGGCTCCTGATTTGAGAGGTGATCAATTTAAGTAAGCTTAATCGTAATTCCTTGAACCTTTTTCCATTCATTTTCGATCATACCATTCTTGTTAAAAAAGGAATTCGCTTGGAGATTTTAAATTTTTAGGTTCCTGTTGAAGTTGGACTTTGTCAGGTTTCTGAGATATTTCTTCGAGGTGATATTTTCCTTTTTGTTGAGTAGGCTTTGAGGGAAGAAATAGGTAAGGAAAGATATAACCTTGACTTTTATGTTGAATTATTGTGTTTTGGTAGAGGTGAAATCAATAAGAGGTAATTGATTGAGCTATTGAATTGAATTTCATTATTGTGAGAAGTTGGTAGTGTTGGTGATAAATGATATTTGATGATTTTGGTTATAAATGATATTGATGATTTTGGTGATATTTGATAGTCATTGATGATTTTGGTGATTTTGATAGTGATTGGTGATTTTGGTGATATTGAATGTCTATTGGTGACTTTGTGTGATGTTGGATATGTGTTGTTAATTTTAGTAATAATAATTGATGTTTATGATTAATTCTAGTGATAACTAAAATCATAGTGGAATGCGTCTTATTATGATGTGTGATGGTGATGTGTATGCTGAATTTGATGAATGTAGGCAGTTAGTTAAGAGTAACTTTGCCTTGGGTTTATAGGTGTGGTTGAGGTGTATTGAATTGCAGTTGCATATGAGGTCAATGTAATTCGGATAACTAATATGCATGAGGGTGAAGGTAATCTGTGGTTTTACATTGCAATCCTAGTACCGAATATGCATACAGGTGGGAGAGTTACCCATGGGATGTACTTGGACGACAGTTGTTTATCATAAGGGTTAGGTAGACTCTAGATAACACTATCAAATGAGTATGTTAAGATTTCGATTGGTTGTCTGATGGGTCTGGTGGACACTTGCCACCAACGATGAGAAGTCTACGGTCGCCTTGATGTTTGTACTCTATAAACAGCCATGACGCGTTGTGTCAAGGTAGTATGAAGTGTGTGTGCTTGTGTTAGAGTGGAACATAATTATGGTTGATTAATGGTTATGTTTGATGAATTGAATATGATTGATTGATGATATTATTTGGTGAGTAAATAGTTATAATGTAATGATTGAATGACTTTTATACCGTACTTACCCTTGCTTGTGTTGTTTTGTATGATTATGATAGTTGTGCTTTGCATGCGAGTAGATAGAAGTGAAGATGTTGTGAGACATGAGGATGATGTGTGAATATGCTAGAAGATTTGATTTTTGAGTATAATATGTCTACATGAACTTTATGTAAATCTCTTGTGTACTTGATGTAATTATTAAAGTATAAAGTAGCATGAATAACTCAATTATGTTTTGTAATGAAGTTACACTAGAAGATGATGCACTGTAATACAATTAGTGTATGGTATATGTATCTTTGAATCTTGGAGGTTAGATGTGAGATTTAGCTTAGATACAATGTGTTTTGCTAGGGATCATGCAACTGAGTTCTGCAATCTACATGGCCTCGTTGGGCGAAGGGTCTCGCCCAGCTAGAATTCGTCTATGCTAGGGAGATTTTAAGGCTTTGCACCTAGCAAGGGGTTTCACCCAGTGAAAAGTTGTCTTGGATTGAAGTAAAGTGGGATTCACACCCAGTGAAAGGTTTCACTCAATGCAAATTACCCTTTGTTTAGAATTAAACAGAATTTTTTCACCCAATGATGTGTCTCACTGAATGAAGTCCTTTTACGAGGACAATCTAATAAGAAGTCCTCATTGGACGACTGTTGTCTCTGTGCAAGCTACTTTAGGTCTCGCTAAGCAACTAGATTTGCTAGACGAGGTAAGTTTGTGTATGCCATGTTGTATGTGGTTTGATATTTTTAGTTACTCTAAAATGAATATGATGCTAAAAGGATGATATTGCTATGAAATTTTATAGTTCAATCTTTTGCATTACAAATTACTCAAGAGATAAATAGTATGTGAATAAATGGTATTAGTAATCTGAGATGTTACTGAAATAGGTTTCCAAAACCATTTAATTTATTGTGTCAGTACTATATTCAAAAAAATGTGAAAGCTAAATGCAAAACATATGTTTGAGACTAAAATATACAATCATTGAACGATCTTAAAAAGTGCGACATTGAAGATATATTTGAAGGTTTTCTTACCATATTCAAAGATGTTTTTTAACTGTGGCCTCTATTTGTTGATTTTATAAAAAAGTACTTGGCCAACTCCTCATAAGAAAAAAATTGTTAGAGTTTGGACCAATAAGTTGATGTACTTAGGGAACACAACCAGCTATAGGTATCATTTATATTAATATAACTGCTATGTGTTTAATTGTTTAAAACCAACTTGTTCTTAACAATGTTGAGTCATCACATTAAGCTTTGAAAAAACTAATATATACCAGCATGAGTGACCTTTGTAATTGTAGGGATGCAACAAACAACTTACTACAATTGCAACACACTCAAATTAAAACCTCTTTTGAGAAAAGTATCAATGTTGTTGGACATGACTTTAATGCGATGTTAGAAAAAAAATTTCATGGCTTTGTCTCTTCATATGCATTGAATCTTATTGTATTAGATACAATATGATCGGGTCAAACTGTTGGTAGAAACACTTCAAAGTGTAGTGTGTAGTCAATACTACTCATGGTATTAATTAATTGAACAAATAATTAGTCATGAATATAAATCAATAAAACATGTAATTCAATATTTCTAAAAATTAACTCAACAATTAATTAATTAAATACTGAAAATAAGAAACATGTACACAAATTAATTAATTATATAAAAAATTAGTTATACTAAAAAATTAATCAATTATACTAAAAAAATTAAGTAATTAATTAGTCATGAATGAAATTCAATAAACCACACAATTCAATATTTCTAAATATTAACTCAGCAATTAATTAATTAAATACTAAAAATAAGAAACACGTACAAAAATTAACTAATTATATAAAAAATAGGTATTCTAAAAAGCTTAGTCAACAATTAATTGATTAAACTAAAAAAATTAATTAATGAAACAAATAATTAGTCATATACAAAATTCAATAAAACATGTAATTCAATATTTCTAAAAATTATCTCATCATTAATTGATTAAATATGAAAAATAACAAATATTTAAAAAATATATTAACTAAAAATTATTTAACTCTGAATAAAAGTTAACATAGTAATCACGTACTTTTGCCATCCTAGAGGGCATGTGCAACATGATTAGCAAAACATATAAGGAGGGAGTTATCTTTTGGTCCTCCCGGAAAACCTATTACCATAGGTTCATCTTGGACTAGTTGCTCTTTAGTCAGTGGCCCATGGTCAGGTTGTATGGTGTGTGCCTTCTACGTGTCAACGTATTTGGATGTACACATTTGATATGGTCAGCTACACCAAAATCATAAATGGTATTGCGAGTCTTAGACATATCTATAAATTAAAAAAAAAATCCAACCGTTAGTTTAAACGAAATTAAATATTAAAAAAAATGTAGTTCAAAAATTCTATATCAATTTTTAATTAAATATTATAAAAATGCACTTTAAACAATATTTTAAAAAAATATTCTTCAAAATAGTTTCTACATAGAAGGAAAATTCTTTTGCTTCAACAGAAGTCCCCTTTCATAGAAGAAGAACATAGTTCTATGGAACACAACGTCCGTAGAACTGTGTTCCTTTTCTATGGAAGAGGGCCTCTATAGAAGAAAAAAAATTGTTAGTGCCATCTTACCTACCAAGAGTCTGATCATAAGGGCCATGACTAGGAGGAATAAAGAGAACATGGCTAGGGGGGAGGAAAGAAGACCTCACCTCTTACTTGAAGTGAACATTAAGTCATAGTCTTCTTATTCTTACCTTTTATTTTTTCATCCTTCATTCTAGGATTTAAAAGGTGTGCTTAGTTTTCTTTTTGGCCTTGTATTTTGGCCTATATCTTTATTTTTGAGTTGGGAGGTGTATCTAGTCTTTTTTTTTAGTGTGTTGATTAGTTTGGCTTTTGGAGACACTTGTCCATGAGGTTTTATCAAACCATACCCCCTAAGTTTGTTCCACACTCCTTTAAGACATACATAAAGCATGAGAGTCATGTCGACTCCTTGGTTCCCCCCTTTAGGCGCCACTTTCTCTCTCCTTCCCATGTGGCGCCTGCATATCAAGCAAATTCAAATTTGAATTTTGGAGAGAGACTATACGATACTCTTAAATTCAAATTTGAATTTCAATGGGAATATGATCCCTTTCTTAGGACCTTGTTTGGATCTTCCTATGATTAATTATGTCCTAATTGACTCTAGCTCAATTAGACACATAATTAACTCATGCTTATGCCCCTAAGAGTGGACATCCACTTTTTCACCCTCCTAACCCACTATTTTCTTATAAATAGTCTCCTCCTCTCATTTCTACATTTTACATTTGAGTGATAGAAAAATTCCTTGAGAGAATTCTCTTTGAGTTTCCTTCATCCTCTAATTGCTAATGAAACCTTATGGGTTTTATCAAACGTTCTTCTCTTATGACAAGCTTTCTTCTACTTGTAGCTTATCTTGTTGAGTGGCGCCACCTTTCACCACCATCTCTACCTTCTTCAACCTCAGTTTTACCTTTTAGAATTACTAAACGAAGATCATGGGAGAGGCAACCTTGGAGGATTACACCAATTGTCTTCTACGGAGAGGCCCTTCTGTAGAAGTGTGGAACCCTTCTACAAACGAATTTGTAGGCTTGGTGGGGCTGGGTTACATGAGTGAGGTCATTTCGTGAAACATGATTAGATCAGGTTTTCTTGGGTTGTTTTGCAGTGAACAGTTGTATCTACATGTTATGGACATAGAAAGGGATTTACTTTGGATGGACCTATGATGAGATGGTTATACCTACGTGTTACTAGCAAGAGTACTGCTTTAGATGTGCACCTAAGAAAAGATGCACCAGTCTATATTGCATTAGCATTATTAGCATGAATAAATTTATGTGTGTTGATATTTATTTCTGGTTATGTGTGTATAATGGATTAATGTGTATTGAAATCTATCAATGATGATTTATACCTTCTCTTGTGATAATTATGATCAATTTGTTGGATGTGAGCAATTATAGTTTGTAAATTAGCCTTGTTTGTGTATGTGTATTACAACGATGATCGTACATTAGTACGAGAGCAAATAACATTGCAATTATAGGTTCCAAAGATGAGCTGAAAAGAAGATTGTGTTTGTCGAATTATGGAATCTAGTTTCCATATTTTGTTATGGTTATATATATATATATATGTCCAGGACAACTCAGGTGAGAAAAATATTATGGTGATAAATGAGAAAACATAATAATAACCATATGATTTCAATAAACGGTTTAGATTTTGTTGTTAATTAAACAAGTTCACGTGGTTCCCTCACACAAAAACTTCTCTCATAAACCAATTCTTTGTCTGTTGCTCTACTCTCTCTTGTCAATCCCGTGGATCCTCTACAAGATCGCCACCACCTACATCGGTACTGCTGCCACCGTCGACGATAGTGGTAGAGGTACTAACGGTGGTGGTGGCAACATCATCGTTAAGGGTGATGGTATTGACTTTGGTGGCAACAACGATATGAGTGGTGACGATGACAATGGTAGTGGCGATTTTGGGCGGTGCCACCATCGCTGTCAGCCCCTACCATTACCACTGCCACCACCATTGCTACCACCACCTCCACTGTACGTCGTTGACACTACTGTCACCATCGTCAATACTACATCACCTAAGGGCGGAATGACAGGGGACTAGCAGGGGCCATGGTCCTTTCCCCCAAATTTAAAATAAAATAAATTATATATAAAAATTAATGTTAATTATCCTCTAAAATAAGTAAAATAAAAATATGATAAGTAACATGATTGATAAAAAAAAATAAAGAGAGCAGAGCAATAGACAAAGATTTGGTTTGTGACAAAAGTTTCTGTGTGACAGAACCACGTAAGCTTGTTTAATTAGCAACTAAATTTGAATTGTTTATTGAAATCTTATAGTTATTATTATGTTTTCTCATGTTTAAACCCTATATATATATATATATATATATATATATATATATATATATATATATATATATATATATAGTAAGAAAGCCAAATTTATATGAGTGAGATGCGAAAATCTCTGTCATTGAAATAAAAATTAATGCTTGAGATCAATAACTCATTTTGTCTCTTCCAACATTTATTATTTGTCACTCCTTCTTCTCTCTTCTCTCAAGATTTTTCAGATATTTTTCTCTCTCTTTTCTTAATGGCTAATATTTGCTCCTCTCACTCTCATATAACTTTATATATGAGAGTGAGAGGAACAAATCTCAGATATTGAAATCAAAATTAATGGTTGGAATCAATAACTCATTCTCTCTCTTCTGGCATTTATTATCTATCAATTTTTTTCTCTCTCGTCTTTTAATGATTGAGATTTTTTGGATATTTTTCTTTTGTCTCTTAATGGTTGAAATTTACTCATCTTGCTCTCATGTAATTTTGGCTTTCTCACTAGATATGTCCTATATATATATATATATATATATATATATATATATATATATATATATATATATATATATATATTAGGGACTAACTATAGTAAATTGTTTTTAATAGTAAGGATGTAAGTGAACTTTATGTTTTTAAACTTAGTCATGTTTAAATTATTCATATGTGTCATTTTTGAAAAATTATGAGTAAGATATTATTTAAGTAATATGAATGGAATAGTAGGGTCGTTAAATACTAAATTTGAAACTTTTATCCAAAAATGAAGAGAATATACTATTAAAAAAATGTGTACACTAACCACTTATACCAATTGTAATAATATTGAAATTTAATAAACATTATTATTCTAAGGATACATGTAAATGTTGGTCTTAAGGGGAATCTAAAAGGAGGGTTTAATAGATTCACCAAATTATTTTTCAAAGATTTTTATTCAACAGTATCAGAGTATTTTCAAAAACAACCCTTTTTTAAAATTTTCAAAATCTACTTTGTTTTATAAAAATGGGTTTTCAAGAATTCAACCCTTAAGGGAAAACACCAATTAATTCAATTCCTCTAATGATGATTTCAAATAAAATAGAATAGAAACTTAAGGGTGCAAAACAATATCACCTTATGTGAAGAATACCCAAACAGAAAGATTAAAACTCAATAGAGTCTCTTCCTTGAATCTTGAAAATGAAGCACCTTCAAAACATAAAAAAATGGGTATAAATCTTGGAAAGAATTCTTAGAAATTGTATGAGAGAAGAAAACACTTGATTGAACTAATCAAAAGTTGTAAAATATGTTTTTAAAATGCTTTTATATCAATTTTGATGCAGGGTATCGATTAACTACTTGATTACCTGATATCCTGCACAAAATTGGCCCAAAGTGCTTGTTGTCAGGAGTAATCGATTATTGAAATCGGGTAATCAATTACCACAGAGAGCATCAATTCCTGTTCTAAAAAATTCTCGCAGGGTAATCAATTATCATTTTTAAGTAATCAATCCAACCTATGTAATCAATCTAACCTATGTAATCAATCCAACCTATGTAATCAATCCAACCTATGTAATCATTACTTAAAAATCCTTGTTTGAAGTTTTTCCAGCACAACCCAACCTATGTAATCTATCCAAAACCATCTCAAACACATTCTCAAGCCTATCTAAAATACACAATACAAGTACCACACCTATAAACGTGTTTGGTGCCATAAATTGATTTAAGAGCAAAAACAAAGAGAGAAAAGCAAAACCAAAACTTCATCAAACTTCAATGTAGTTCCTTTAATTTCAACAGAAAATTTATTAGTTTCATTTATTTTTACTAAATACACATTGAAAAAAAACATATATTAATCCAATATGTGTAATACTCTATTTAATCCTTTTATTTTGTTTTAAGTTCAAGTGGTGCTAATGAAAAAATTAAATTTGATTATGATTTAAATGTAATATATTATTTGGAAGAATATTTGCAAAAAAATTATACTACCAAAGTGTGTTTCATGGATAGATTGTTAAAGTATTTATATTATTATATTACATAATATAGTTTACTTATTTAACAAGTAAAACAATAAATTGTTTTGTCTTTGAATTGTAAAAATTTGTTTAGTCTTTTATTATTTTAAATTTATGTATTTTTCCTTTTTTGTTTCTCATTTTATTATTTTTTTGTATTATGTTCTAATAATTTCTATTTAATTTTTTCATATATATATATATATATATATTATTTTATTTTACTACTACATTATAAATAATTGTTGATATTGACTCAGAATCTTTTGACAGAGTAGATGTCTGATGGCTCTGGTGACATATCATCTCTATGCTAATCTAGTAGGAATGTCTTATGGTAGCATATATTGTAGAGCATTAGGTGATTAACATATGATAGCATTATTGATGCATCCACTAGATGTACTTTCCTTCATCTACTCTCAAGGTTCTTCAAACTTTGAGAAATGGTGGATGGGAAGACAAGAAGAGAAGGTGGAGGCGCCACTCAAGATGAGATAAGCCTTTGGTGGAGGAGCCTGCTACAAGGGAGAGGTCACATGATAAAATCTCTAGGAACTTTCTCTCAAAAAAATAAAGAAAAGAGACACTCAAAATTTAGAAGAAACTCACAATTTCATAAAATCAAGTGTAAGCTTACAAATGAGGAAGATGCATGAATTTATAGTGCTAGAAGGGATTAGGAGTGGGAGTGGACGTCCATCTCACTAATCAAGTCCCAAGGAGCTAAATCATGTGTTAGTTAGGCAAAGCCAACTTAGCACATGATTAAGAAATATGAAGATCCAAACAAGGCCCTAATTAAGTGGATCTATGCTCCCTTAATTTGAATTTTAATTTTGGAGGGAATCCACATGGCACTCCAAAATTCAAATTCAAATTTGGTTGGTTAGAAACCAGCCAAATTAGTGCCCACATGGAGAAGAGAGAGGTTAGGTGCCAATTAAGGGGAATAAAGGGGCCCACATATCTCCAAGCTAGTTAGAGAGGTGTAAAGATGATTTTTTGGGGTGTTCTTAGAAGAAACACACGGCTAAAAGCCTTCCTAAAGCCCAACTAATCAACTCACACCCTTTAAACACTAAATGAACCTCCTAATTACACACTAAAAGGAAATAAGGCCAAAATACATGGTCAAACTCAAATACAAAGAAAGAAAAGAAACTATGCCCTAAACAAGAGGGCTCAACCTAATACTAGCTACATAGGAGGACTAATCTTCACTTCAAAAAGGAGTTGATGTCTTCCTGCTTCTCCATTTGCTAGGCCCTCATCTATCCTCCCAACTATGACCTTTATGATTGGGCCCTTGCTAGGGGTGAATGCATAAATTATTCTAATAGTTTATGATAATATTAGTGTGTTGTCTATAGTTCACATGAGTTAGCTGTGTCATACGAGTTTTGTAGTCTATATATACCCTCCATGTAAAGATAATTGTAACTAAGTAATGGTTTGTACTCTTTTTTGAGAAATCAATATAACCTTTACTCTTATATTCTGTGTGATTTTTTAAGACTTTTTAGCATTGTCAGGTGAGTTTTTTATTAAATCTCACCAATAATAAATATGTTGACTAATTCAATATTAACAGTTGGTATAAGTGAAGAGACTTAAGATTATTTTTTTCTTAATTAATTAATTTCCATGTTGACGGAATTATAAGTTGATCGAGTGGAGAAATGGGAGAGAGAGAGGTCATGGCTTCGAATCTCTCTACTAACAAACAACTAACATATTAACAACTATCATTTTGTCTATAAAGAAACTCAAGATTGAAATTTTAATTATGTAATAACTATTTATTTGATTTAATTAAATTTAGCATTAATAAATAATTAAATGACATTGATATTATTTATTATATATTTATACATAAAATTTAAAATATTTTTAACATCATAATTATGCTTTATGCATGTAATATATGTTTTTATATTAATATTAAGATTACATAAGTGTTTGTCCTAAAGTTTTACCAAAAATCAGTATTGGTCCTTAAAATTCAAAAATATTTTTTAGTTATTATTCTCCAGTTAATGTCGTTAAAAAATTGCTAATAGGAAACACATTTTTATACTCGTGAATCTCTCTCCTCCCAACCATAACTCCCTCAATCTTCAATTTCACAATCGACATAGCCAAATACACCGAAACTTATACATGGACAATGTTAATACAAAAAACAAATTAATTACAGGGATTAAAAAAGTATTTTGAATTTCAAGGGGCTAAATTGATTTTTGGTGAAACTTTAGTGATAAAAAATTTATTTAAACCTTAATATTATTATTAGAAAATACTTATGTAAAAATTAATATTAAGATGTATATTTTGAAAATAATTAAAAATAGATTTTTTAAAATCTTAACTGTAACACCTTCATTACATAATAATATCGTAACAAAATCTAAATAAATGTTTCCTTCAATGGATAAATTAAGTATGAAATAATTAGAAAGAAAAGCTAATTTTAATTTAAGTTTGATTAACAATTAATTGTCGAATAATTGATTGTGATATATGTATTATAATTTACGTGAATGTGATTGTATTTAAATGTGGAAATTTAAGAGAATGATGTTTAGGAAGTTAAAAGGTGAGTTTAGCAATTATTATGTTGAGTGGGGATTTTCTAATTTAGCTTTACAATAATTATTTGGAAATTTGTTGTGAGAGAAGGGGTGTAAATAGTAAGTAGAACTTACTAACTACACCCCTGGTCTCATTCCTTCTTCTTTTCTTTCTTTTCTCTTTCTTCTCATTCATCCCCTCTACCCATTCTCTCTTTTTCTCAATCATTTCTTCTCCTTCATCTCCATCATTCTTCTGCTTCTTGCATGATTAGCCAATTTTTGACAAAATTCAATGAAATCTCTTTCATTTCTCTCGATTTCAGTTATTGGTCCTAGTAGGTAAGTTTGATTTCTACTTTGATGGAATGATTTTGATTTATATAAGGTCCATGCATGTTTATTTTAGGGTCTCGACCTTAAAATCTTAATTTCTTATATCCTTTTTTATTTTGGAGTCTCTTTATTAGGTTTTGAGTGATCTTTGAGTTGATCTTTGTGGATTGATATGTGTTTTTTTCCTTCCATCAATCAGCTCACGGGAAAATTAGGTGAGGAAAATTCTACCCTTGATTTTAGTTATGAAATTGAGATTCGAGTGTTGCAAAATTAATTGATTGAAATTTATTTAAGTTTTTATTTAATTTGAATGTTAAATGAGATCCGAGTATTTGTAATGATTTATGTGTTGGAATGCATGGTTATATATAAGTGAATTAAATGCCTTATTGAAATGTCTGGTCTAGGCTATTACATGAGGTAATTTAGCTTTGGTTGTTATGTATGAGGTACATTGAGTTAGGGATACTATTAGGGGCTTTGTGATCCCGTCAATAGATTAACTGGGGGTACCCTTGAAATATGCTCAAATAGCAACTAGCTGTTAGTGTTGGGTTCAAGTCATGTTTATCAAATTCTCGAATTAACTCTTTAACTTCTACGAGTTCACTTACCCTCTACGCAAACTCTTTTTATAGTAAAATCGGTAAACTCTATGCAAACTCTCGAGTTTACTACTGAGTCATCAAGTCAACAAATTAGTTTGTTTTATATGCATTAGAGTTCAATATATTTTTATTTAGCGTGTCATTCTTAAATTGAAGAACAAACGCCTCTAAGAATATCAAACTTTCATTTTTTAAAAATATCAAACATCAATTAGAATGTTCTACCATTATTATCACATTTGAAATTTATTATTTGATAATGATACATTATTAGACTTAGTTCAAGAAAAAATCTAATTACTGACAGTCATAATCTGTAGATAACAATAAAAATCTGTCATTAATTCATATTTTCCGACAGATTTCCAACAAACAACATTCCACAGAAAATTTCCTCGTAGGTAAATATTATTGATGAATTTTTATATTTCGTCAATAATTACCCATAGGATTATTTGTCAAAATTTATGTCGGTAATTACTGATGGATTTATCATTCGATAGATACATAAATAGATAATTTACTAACAAAATTATCCATTAATAATTGCCTACAAAACTACCTGTCGGTAATTACCTACGGATAAAATTCATCAATAATTACCTACGATAAAATTTGTAGATAATTATCGATGGACAACATCCATCAATAATACTTATGGATAATTTTTTTTAATAATAAAAATCTATTTTTAACCTACTTAAAAAGCTTGTAAAATGTATTTTTGACCTATTTATAAAGCTTTTAATATTAAAAAAATAAAAATGTTATATTAGATTAAAAACAATATTGTAAATTATTTTCAAATTCTAAAATGATGTAGCTAACAAGTTTTATTAACAATCTAAAAACATACTGAAAAAGGTAAATATAACTAAGATTAAATGTTAAATATTATAATTTTTATAACATTTAATAATCTTCATAGTCTGGTAAGTCTTGGTTTTATTGTTAGTCCTTGTTTTGTTACTAGCCCTCTTCTTACCATTAAGCATTAACTTACGAATCATCCTATTGGTTATCCCTTTATTGTAGCACTTATGCGACAGTATTTTGTATTGGCGATGGTAGGTATGGTAGTACAACACCAAACATTTGGTGAAACTCCTTCCTTTGTTGATGAGGAGATTGTTGAAATTCCTCCCTTTATAGGCGAATAAGTTTCTCACTTTTAGAAAGTTGCTAACTCAACCTATCAATTTCCTCAACATCTTGTAAGCTACTGGATGTTTTTCTTTTATGCATAATGTTGTCATCCCTAACATGATAACCACAAGTGAACTCTCCAGCATCATATACTTGTCCTTTTTTGTTGCCAGCTGCAACTTCAATCAAACATTGAGTTCTAAGACTCTCCTCTAAAATAGGATTAAGAGGACTAGTACTGAAATAAAGAAATTAGCTATTTATAATATATAGGTTGTAGGTTTATCAAAATCTATTAAAGATAAAAATGAGTGTTATAATTTTTTTTTTCATTTTTAATCACCATAATTTCCATTGTTAATATTGTTAAAACATGTAATAGAAATTTTTTATAACAATAAATGTATTATATTACTATAAAATGAAAACATATTATTTTTAAATAATTGAAATTAGGAAAAAAATTATTAAAATTCATGAAATCCATAAAATGGTCAATTTTGGCATATACTAAACATACATTGGTCAAATTGCAAGGTTAAAATCAATAAGCTTAAAAAATAGCAATCCAAAAAAAAATTAATTGATTCAATTTTACTAATTTTCATACCTTCTTCGATGAGTAGGTGTCAGCTTTTTCAATTCTAGTTAGAGTCTATTTAAGTTTCTCTACAAACACTTTTAAAAGACAGAAATACAAAAAATGTAAAAAAAACTTTTACAAAAGATACGAACATGGTTATCAAGCTTTCAAGTTAACTCTTAAACTCTTATAAGTTTACGAGTCCATTCCTTTGCGAGTTAACTCATGTGTAAACTCTCTTTTTAATAACTTTGGTAGACTCTATGCAAACTCTATAAACTTTCTAGTTTACTGTCGAGTCAACAAATCAGTTTGTTTTGTATGTGTTTAGAGTTCAATATACTTTTATTTAATATTTCATTCTTAAATCAAAGTACAAACAGATCTAAGAAAATCAAACCTTTATTTTTTAACAATATAAAACATCAATGAAAATTTTCTTTCATTATTATCACCTTTAAGATTTATTATTTGATAATAATACATTGTTAAACTTAGTTATTTAAGTATTTTGGAATGTATGATTTACCATTTTGACTTATTATGTTGTTGAAATGTTTAATCATATATTATTTATAAATATTTTTTTATTATGTTTATATAAAGTAAACTATTACAAGTCTACAAGTTGAGGTTCTGAGTCGAGTTTATCAAACCCCTGTGAGTTTACGTAAACTCTCGAGTTTGATAACCGTGAATACGCGATTTTTTTACAACTAATTTTGACTAATATATGTAGAAGGCATGTCACATAATTTAAAATTTATAACCCTATAAAAAGTCTATTTACATTATTTTAAAATAATATCATATTATTATACATCAGTAAAAGTAGAAAATCATACTTTTAATATTTTGTTCCATAAGTATAAGTTCGTCGGTAATAATTATTTTCTGAAAGATACTATAGTCGTTGGTAATATTTTTTTACGAATACATCACATACAAAATATTTGTCGATAATTTCGTAGGTAAATCAATTTTACCTACAAATTTTTTTATATGGGTAAAATTCTTCAAAAAGTATGATTTTCTTATAAATACTAACTTTGTCAATAATATCAGTAATGTAAATTTACCGACAAATCTAAATTTGTTGGTAATTAGCATTTTTCTTGTAGTATAAGTATTGTGAAATGTATGATTACTATTTTGACTTATTATGTTTTTGAAATGTTTAATTGTCTGCTATTTATTATTTTTATATAAAGTAGACTCTTACGAGTTTACGAGTCGAGTTTAGAAAACTCCCACAAGTCTACATAGACCTTCGAGTTTGATAACTTTGGTCTAGGTAGTTAAGGGTCATAATTGGGTCACTTGGGTCAACTAGGAGCCAAATATCAGTTGGAAGTATAAGATGAGTATGCCTACACTTTACTAGGTTGTCAAATGAGTCAAATAGACGTCAGACACCAGTTGAGTTAAAGTCATTAGGTCGTCTCGGTAGCTGAACTCAATTAAGTTTTCCAGAAAGCATTGAGTCATATTAATATATTGTAATGGATGTTGTTTTTTAGAAGGAGCATAAAGTATGTATGCTTGTTTGAGAATTGTGTTAAATGGAAATTGATAATTGTTTGATATGCCTATGATTATTTGAACATTTGTGTTGTAAAGCTTACCCTTGTATTTTGTGTTTCTTGTTTGTGTATAACTATGATGATCATGTTTACACCAACGCCAATGTTAGTATAGGTGTGAGAGAACAGGGTTCACAAGATTAAGAAAAAGTTTGGAATACCAAAAGATTATCATGTCATAGTTTGGCATAACTTAGATATTTTTTTTACTTGTAACATGTTAGAAAATATCAAGTATTTAAGCTATGTATTTTGATAGTGAGACCATTGTAATGTATGTTGAGATAATAAGAATATAGCAATGTATGTCTTTTACTCTTTGTGGATAAAGAGAACTTATAGGTTGATTGCAATATGTGAATGGTAATCTGGTTTGGTTTATGTTGGAAATGGCAGAGGATTATGCAGCAGAGATTCTGCATTCTGTAAAGTCTTGCTGTTGAGAGGTCTTGTGCAATGAAAAGTTGCTTGTAAAGCAATTTTATAACATTACACCCAACGACATGTCTTACTCAGTACCAAGTTCTCTCTATCAAATTTTTTATGTGGGCTTTTCGCCGAACAACACATCTCGTTGGGTGACATTTTTTTGCTAGAATGCAATAACCCAAGACTCTAGTTGAGCAACACTTGTCGTTGGGCGAGGTGTTCCTATTTCTAATCGGGCTATATACCTCACCTAGTAAGCTGTACAATGTGTGATTTTTTTAGTTATTTGCAAATTTAAATATTTGGTTGAATTTATATTGAGAATGAATTTATAAGATGTTGAATAATATCATTTTTAATCTTTGATTTTTAGGAATGTTACAAATAATACCTTAATCATGTTGAAATAATTTTCTTATAATTTTGTTCATCAACATATTGTTATATGTCAAAACACCTTAAGTGGATACTAATAAATTTGAATAAAAAACAATTGTGTTCATATGAAATAATTCTTAACACAATTAATTGCCAAATAAGATAAAAAAAAATACATAATTTTCATTAACTCTTTATATCTCCTTGTTCACCATGATCTCATCCTTATTCTCTAAAAACAACATTTTAATGAGATATAGTTCCAATGAATATAACAAGTTAAAAATTTTGCAAATAATATCTGTTCTCAATTAGTGAAGTAGCTAAAGAAACTCAACCATAATAGCCCCAATTTAAAAAACATTATATCATAAAATAAATCACAAATCATTCATAATTCATATAGAAAGGGAAATTTTCATAATTAACACCTCAATGCATACATACAAATTCACAAACACATCATAGTGGTTCCCATTATTACTTAATGTCACCCATTTTTTGGTTCCTAGAACCAAATATTTCAATGCAGCGATCCACATGTTTTTCAACAGGATATAGACTCCTAAAAAATGCATTTATTTTGGTGAAATAAACTTATCTAGCCATTTAAAGTGTAGGCTTTGCAGATTGGATCTAAACAGATCATACCAGTTCATTTACCCACCCTACCTACACATTCAACTACACTAGTATTAAATGTAATTCTTTTATGGATTTAGGGATATGTTTTGGAAAATTTTTAAATGCCTTGCTAACAAATTTCAAATGAAACTAATTCAAATTCCAAAAGGATTCACTACGCCAAAAAGAGCCATAGATAATACTAGTTAGATAACGCTTAAGATATAAACACTATCTTTAGAAGAAAGTGGAGCATATAGATAGCACTTACTAAGACAAGCATTATCTATATGTTTTGACTTTCTACATATATAGCATTTATTAAGACAAACGCTATCTATGTGCTCATTCTTTTTACATAAATACCATTTGACTAAAAAAGTGATATCTATCTACTTCACTTCTTCTATAAATAACATTTATATCTTAAGCGCTATCTAAATTATAATTTGTTTTTACTTCAGGAAAAATCCTCCAAAGTCAGAAGTAGTGGTGAAAATCTTACCGATAGCAAGCTGGTGCTATCTCTCCCATATTTCTTCCTGTTTGTGAGCATCTTAACTAATTCACTTTCATTTTGAAAGACCTTTGTATTTGGTGTAAATTAATTTTAAAAGTTTATCATAATAAAGTTATATTTATTTTTAGTTAAATTTAACATTAAGATTATTGCGACCATTTTAGAATATAAAACTACATAATTATCCTTAAATTTTTGTGGATAATTTTTTTTCATTAAAAATTACATAAATAATACAAATTATTTTATATCGGCTAAATCTTGGAAATCCTTTAATGATATTTTGAAATTTTATTGTGATATAATGTATATTTATATTTTTCTTAAATTTAATATCTAGATTGTAGGGACATTTTACAAAATATCAAATTATAATTTATTTATGAAAATAATGAGGTAAATTGTTCTTCTAGGTATATATTCCTTTTAGTTATAAATGCTTATATATTGAAATTTAAATTACATCATATTATTTATTTAAACAATTTAATAGTATTTTGAACTTTAATTTTATTATCACGGAATTTAAATTTAAAAATTTATCATTATATTTATTATTTAAGTTATTGTCTTAATCAAATAATATGAAATAAGATTAACATCCGTAAGATTTATGAAGAAAATTTTTTGTTTATATCTATTCAAAGATAACATATGTTATTCAAATTTAAATTACATATTTTTTAGTTAAAATTATTCAAATACTTTAATAATATTTTAAATTTAAATTACATTATATTTTTTAAATCTTGAAATTATTTAACAATATTTTTAGTTTTAAATTTTACTATAATAAAATTTAAATTAAAAAATTTATCATTATATTTAGTATTTAAACTATTGTCATGGTCAAATAATATGAAATAAAATTAATTAGTATCCCTCAAATTTTGGAAGAAAAATTTTTGTTCATATCTTTTTAAAGATTATATATTATTGAACCTTAAATTATATTTTTTTCCTATTAAAATCATTTAAATACTTCAATAATATTTTAAATTTAAATTAATTCTTCTTTTATATCATTGAAATAATTTAATAGTTTTTTTAATTTTAAATTTGACTATCATGAGATTTAAATTTAAAAATTTATTCTTATATTTATTATTTAAATTATTTTTTGTGCAAATAATATAAAACAAGATTAATTAGTAACCCTAATTTTTTTATGGAAAAATTTTGTTTATATTTATTTAAAGATACATATATTATTCAAATTTAAATTAGATATTTTTTCTATTAAAATCATTGAAATACTAGAATAATATTTTAAATTTAAATTACATCAAATTTTTAAATTATTGAAATAATTTAATAGTATTTTCAAATTTAAATTTGATATATAGTTAAAATAATACTTGAAATGATAGTTCACAAAAAAAATTGACATAATACCTCTTGTATTTTTTAAATTATTTAAATTTTATAGTTATCAATTATTCAAATTTAATAAAATTTTAAAATAATTTAATTGTATATATATAATTAAGAAATAGTAAGAGAGTTAAAAATATTGTCTTATGTACGTTCACTCTCTTTCTCTTTCTTGAATTAAATTTTGATTTTCTAACTGCTTATTCACCTTCTATCAGTTTCAATCTACCTTATGTTCATGGGTATAATGTTATTGTTATTGGTACAATTAAGGAATGACTCTTGAAGGTGTATGTGACTTTGGTATAATGTTATTATTATATTTAACTATAATTTAAATCGTTTTTAATATCATATTTATTGAATTTTTGTAGTACTTCCCAAGTTGCTCTTATCATCAACATTCACATGATCAAATAATTGAAGTTTGGGAAGAATGAGTTCAATACGTGATTCATAAGTATTTATTATAGGTTAATATTTATGTTATGATATGTCTATTACATGGTTAATTTATGTATATATCTAATCTCTAAATATTGTGGATACCTTAAAAATGTCATTATGTATTTTTTTCCCTTTTTTTTACTATATTTGTAGTAATCAGACGAATTAACTTATAAATGTCATACAATCTAATAATAAACTTAATGTTAATATATGATTATTTATTTTGTCGTTTTGGAGTGTTTCTTTTTTGTTATAACTTCATGATTTTGTTAGAACTCTAAATTAATAGAGAGCGCAAAAAAGCTGGTGGATACTAAGTTAAAAAATTTGTATTTTTTATTATAATTTGATTTTTCTATTTTATCTAACAATTTGATATATTTTGGTACAAAGGTAATATTGAGTTGAAAGAAGAAGATGTGGATTGACATGAATGCATTTAGACTCATATTTATTTATTAGTTATGTTTATATATTAGTTTGTTATGTATTTAAGTACAAGATTTTATTATGGATACAGATTAAAATTTGAGCTATATTTGAGTTTAGTTTAAGTTTATGAAGAGTAGGTAGTTGTTTATATGCATACATTTTTTTAAAAAAAAACAAACTATTTAGCTAGCTTTTTAAAAAAAAAAATAAAACACTCTATAAATGGATAGCATTTTTTGAAAATACCACTATCTATAATCTTATACATAGTGATTTTTAGGGAGCAATGTCTTTATATAGACTAGCAAAAACACAGGTGTTGCCGTGTCTATGTATTCAGATTTCTATTTTAATATCTTTTGTAAAATTTTATATTTTGAAATGCATATGTCAAGTATGCAATCAATATGAAAAAATGGAAAGAGGAGAGTTAGAATAGAACTCAAAATATTGTTGCACCTGTATATTTGCATGTTTATTCAAAATATTTATCATGAAATGTAAGTATATATTAATAGGGAGAAATTAATAATAGGTATTTTGAAAAGTGGACATCAAAATGGGGTATTACCTTTCTTAATAGAATAGATATAGAAGTATAGATATAGTATATAATATCATATCATATATTATACATTATAGATATAATTGGACAATTATATATATTGGATATCAATATTTTAAAATAATATTTTGCTTAAAGTTATAAAGTTGCTCTAGTGGTAAAGTATATGTTTGGGAAATAAGACGTTATGGGTTCAAGTCCCTCTTATGACAAAATAGTTTATTTTTTTAATTTTAAAATAGGTGTAAGGATAGAATAAGTATTTTGCAAAGTAGACATCAAAAGGGTGTATTCCCTTTATTAACAGTACAGATAATATATAGTATACAATAAAATATCATATATTATACATTATAGATATAATTGCACAATTATGTATGTTGGATATCAATACTTTAAAGTAATTTTTTGCTTAAAGTTATAAGGTTGGTGTAGTGGTAAAGTATATGTTTGGGATATAAGAGTTTATGGGTTCAAGTCCCTCTTAAGATAAATTAGTTTATTTTTTAATTTTAAAATAGGTGTAAGGGTAGAATATGTATTTTGCAAAGTAAACATCAAAAGGGGTTATTCCCATTATTAATAGTATATATAATATATAATATAATATCATATATTATACATTATAGATATAATTGGACAATTATGATGTTGGATATCAATATTTTAAAGTAATTTTCTGCTTAAAGTTATATGGTGGTTTAGTGGTAAAGTATATGTTTGGAAAATAAGAGGTTATGGGTTCAAGTTCCTCTTATGACAAATTAGTTTATTTTTTTAATTTTAAAATAGGTGTAAGGGTAGAATAGGTATTTTGCAAAGTAAACATCAAAAGGGGTTATTCCCATTATTAATAGTATATATGTTTGGAAAATAAGAGGTTATGAGTTCAAGTTCCTCTTATGACAAATTAGTTTATTTTTTTAATTTTAAAATAGGTGTAAGGGTAGAATAGATATTTTGCAAAATAAACATAAAAAAGGGTTATTCCCATTATTAACAGTATATATGTTTGGAAAATAAGAGGTTATGAATTCAAGTTACTTATTTTTTTAATTTTAAAATGGATGTAAGGGTAGAATAGGTATTTTGCAAAGTAAACATCAAAAGGGGTTATTACCATTATTAATAGTATATATGTTTGGAAAATAAGAGGTTATGGGTTCAAGTTCCTCTTATGACAAATTAGTTTATTTTTTTAATTTTAAAATAGATGTAAGGGTAGAATAGGTATTTTGCAAAGTAAACATCAAAAGGGGTTATTCCCATTATTAATAGTATATATGTTTGGAAAATAAGAGGTTATAGGTTCAAGTTTCTCTTATGACAAATTAGTTTATTTTTTTAATTTTAAAATAGGTGTAAGGGTAGAATAGGTATTTTGCAAAGTAAACATCAAAAGGGGTTATTCCCATTATTAATAGTATAGATACAACACAAATAGATAGCATTGCATAAACGTTATGTAATTGAAAATAAATGCTATCTATAACCATTTTTGGTTGTGTCATAAAGAATTTTAAAATTTTGAGTAAAATTTTGTCCAAATTAGTTTGAGACAAATTTGGAACAGATTTTAGATTAATACATAGTCCAATATTTGTAATTTATTGTTTTATCTTGGGAAGGTCTTTAGAAAAATATTTTCAAAAAGACTTTGAATGAATGTTTTTACAAACTTTTAATTTTTTTTTTCAAATGAAGGTCTTTATCTTATGAAACTTATCTAATTAGGAATTGAAGAAAATATTTTGAAAAAAACAACTTTTATATAAAAAATAAAGAAAGTGTTGTAATTAAGTTATTTTGAAAAGAGTTATAAATTTGTACATTTAATTCTTGTAAATTTATTTTTTTGTAGATGAAGGAATTGTATTTCACTTTGGAGCAAGCATAGAATAGTTCAAAGGATAAGAAAGTTCTAATGAAAAAGTAGAATTGCTCTTTGTCAAGAATCTACTCAGTATATTAGTTCTAGAGATGTTGCATTATTGAGAAGAAATATGCTATGTGAAATTAAATCTCTTCACCATGAAGGATTCCTATCCACTCAATGAAATTGAATCCATTGAGCGGATTGGTCACTTATGAATCTATTTGGAAAGTATAAAAGAAAAAAAAAAGAAGATGTAAGGGTTGACAATAACCAAAAGAGCAGAGCACAAAGATGAAGAAAAGGGAAAGCCCAACTCTTGGAAAAGAGTGGGTTTGATCCATTCTTCATCTTCCTTCTATAAGATAGGGTTTCTCTCTTTACCATGAGTAGTTAATCTTCTTCTCATTGAGATTGAATACAATCTGTCAAACTCTTTGTAATCCTTTCAATAAATATATATATATATATATATATATATATATATATATATATATATATATATATATATATATATGTGTGTGTGTGTGTTCGTGTGCGTGCATGTGTTTTCTATTATCTCATCTTAGTGATTTAATTCCATTGTTAATACTTAAGATGAACTGACCATTTGTATTATTATTTGAGATTTAGGATTTTGTTGAAAATGATTTTCTAAATTCAACTTGAATTAGTGGGTCAAATTCTTGATTTTAATGCAATGTTTCTAGTGTAGTAGTCAAGGGATTGATATTGAATTGAGATCCTTAGAATTTCCCTTGTTAAAGGATTAACTTGCATTGATTTATTGAATTCAATAAGATTAAGTAACTGAAATCATGTGTTTATGAGATAGCTGAAATTCGATCTCAACGTCTTTTCTCATTGATCTCTATTTAACTTTTACTTTTACTTATTTATATTTAAAATCTTGTTAGTTGTTTTTCAAATATTTAAACATGGACACTAATCTTCACAAGTTTCAATAAAGATAATTGGGATTATATAGTATCTTCCAAGTTTCCATGGATATGACTTGATATTTATCTATCAGTACGAGCGATTGGTGCACTTCTGAGGCGAATCAACAGGATACAAAACAAATATCATTAGTGGGTCCACATGTAACAGTTATGGGTATTTTTACTCCTATTTGTTAGTGAAATAGGGATAGTTATTATGGTACTCACACTAGTACCTATTATTCATTACTCTTAAAACAGTTAAATATTACAAACGTAATAATGTATGAAATATTTAAAATTTTTAATAGGATAATGTTAGTGTGTTGTATTATTAGTGGAGGAATTCAAATTTACAACTTTATCCCTTCTTCGCACATATGAACTTCGTTACTAGACAACTTTATAACCCTTTAAAAATACTTGAATATTTTATTTTTACTTAATACTTTGATGTAATGTGATTGAGTTTCTAGTTTAGAGAACAATTATTAGATAATTATGATTGGAGTTATAAAATAAATTCTTATTTATTCATTATTTATATTTTAAGAATATGTGGATATTTTTAAATTCGTAGAGTATTTGAATAATTTTAACTATAACTATTAAAACTAATTTTTTAAAAGAAAATCCTATAATAAATAAAAATTATAGTAAAAATGTTTTCTAATAGTTTAAAATATATTTTAAATATCAATAAATATCTACAAATATTTATGGGTATTAAAAAAATCTACAAGTATCTACACAAGTAAAGGGCAAACATTTATTCGACGAAACAAGTAGCTCTAAACCACCAACTATAGTCCCCTCATCTTAGTTATTCTCTTAATGCCTTAAATATCTTGAAGTCGAATAAATGTTTTAAAACCTTTGGATGAATTTTTATTAATTAAATAATCATTTAGATAAAATAAAAATATTTAATGTTGGAACTATTGAAATTTCAAATTCTTTAAGAAAATATTGAAATTTCAAATATTAAAAAATTTATTAATGGAGCAAGTCTACTAAGAACTACTCCTAAATTCGCTTGTACTCCAAATTCTTTCATCATAAAGATAACCAAAGTATAAATAAAGGAACAAATACACTAACATTAAAAACCATGTTGATGTAACAAACCTCAACATTAAAAACCATATTCCTTGCTTGATGACATTGAGTAATATGTTTATGGAGAATTTCAACTATAGGAATAACAATGTTGATCTACTGTTTGAATCTTATATCATTAGAAACAATGGAACGAGTCTCTAGCGAGTCAGGAGATTGCTGATGATTTGGGCTTGTAGGAGCAAGTCTTTTAATCCTATGTTGTGAACCTATAATATTAGAAACAACGGAATGGGTCCCTGGTGGGTCAGGACCTTGCTGATGATTTGGGCCTATAGGAACAAGTCTCTTGATCGCATGTTGGAAACTTATAGCACTAGAAACAATGGAACGTGTCCCTGGTGGGTCAGGAGATTGTTGATGATTTGGGCCTGTAGGAACAAGTCTCTTGATTTGATGTTGGAAACCTATACCATTGGAAACAATGGATCGTGTTCTTGGTGGGTCAGGAGATTGTTGATGATTTGGGTCTGTAGGAACAAGTCTCTTGATCTCATGTGGGAAACTTATACCACTAGAAACAATGGAACGTGTTCTTAGTGGATCAGGAGATTGTTGATGATTTGGGCCTGTAGGAACAAGTCTCTTGATATCATGTTGGAAACTTATACCATTAGAAACAATGAAACGTGTCCCTGGTGGGTCAGGAGATTGTTGATGATTTGGGCCTGTAGGAACAAGTCTCTTGATTTGATGTTGGAAACCTATACCATTGGAAACAATGGATCGTGTTCTTGGTGGGTCAGGAGATTGTTGATGATTTGGGCCTGTAGGAACAAGTCTTTTGATCTCATGTTGTGAACCCATAATATTAGAAACAATGGAACGAGTCCTTGGTGGGTCAGGAGATTGTTGATGATTTGGGCCTGTAGGAACAAGTCTCTTAATCTCATGTTGGAAACTTATATCATTAGAAACAATGGAACGAGTCCCTGGTGGTTCAGGAGATTTTTGATGATTTGGGCCTGTAGGAACAAGTCTCTTGATCTCATGTTGGAAACTTATACCACTAGAAACAATGGAACGTGTTCTTGGTAGGTAAGGAGATTTCTGATGATTTTGGCCTATAGGAACAAGTCTCTTGATCTCATGTTGGAAACTTATACCACTAGAAGCAACGGAACGTGTCCCTGGTGGGTCAGGAGATTCTTGATGATTTGGGCCTGTAGGAACAAGTCTCTTGATTTGATGTTGGAAACCTATACCATTAGAAACAATGGATCGTTTCCTTGGTGGGTCAGGAGATTGTTGATGATTTGGGCCTGTAGGAACAAGTCTTTTGATCTCATGTTGTGCACCCATAATATTAGAAGCAATGGAACGAGTCCTTAGTGGGTCAGGAGATTGTTGATGATTTGGACCAGTAGGAACAAGTCTCTTGATTTGATGTTTGAAACCTATACCATTTGAAATAATTGAATGTGTAACTAGTGGTGGGTCAAGGGATTGTTCAGGATTTGGACCTGTAGGAACACGTCTCTCAATTTGATATTTCAAACCAAAATCCCTAGAACCAAATGAATGTCTCTCTATTGGTATTTGGTCTAGGGATTGGGTAGGATTTGGTCCTATGGGAAGAACTCTCTCTACTTCATAGTTTAAAAAACAATTACTCACTAAAAGAGAATGCAACAAGGACAAAACACCAACCAAATAAATCTTAGAAAAACTCATCTCTTACTGATGGTTTAGTATTGGCAAAACTATGCATTATATAGTTGGTGTCTAGGTGGTGCCACATTTATTACAATCTAATATATTACCAATATAGGATTCGAATTTAATAATTCATATATCTTATGTTCATAAAATTAATAAATTTGTTAACTTTTAAGGAATATTTTAAATTATTTAAAGTTTATTTTTCAATACAGTAATGATTGATGAAGAAATTTTCTCTTTAACATGTAGTTAAAGATTTTATCTTTCGTTTGTATGTATGAAGAACCACATGTTAAAGGGATGGAATTATTAATATATAATATTAATCTCTAATTAATATATTAATAAAAAAATCTTGTATATTTTAATTTTGCAATTATAAAGTACGTTTTCCTTCCTTGATATTTTTAGTAAATATTTTAATATGTATCTAATATTTATTCTCTAATTAATGTATTAAGAAAATGATTTTATCTCTTTAAAATTTTTGTTCATAATACATTTTTTTAAAGATTCCTTATTATTTCTAATACTTTATTGGGAAGTATAAAGTGAATTGGTCAAAGAAAAACAAAGGTGAGAAAAGGTCTTTGTTTAATCCTTATTACTGACAAAAAGTAACATGGCTAACAATACTAAATATTTTTGGAAAGAACAAATATTTAACCTATAAAAAATAAAATTCCTTCCTCGTAATCTTCTAATAAATGATTCAAAGACAAAATATTTGATAGGAATACCCTAGCTAGGAAGAAAAAAATAATTATTAACTAGTTTAATATTTAGGATTTTTTTCTATCCTTACAACCTTGCACAAGTTAAACATTAGGGACAATGTTTTTGGAGAATTTTTTTTTCTTATTTATTATTGACTCACTTTCTGCACTTTATTTTCTTACCAATCTCACTTGCATAATTATTAGGTTTCAGATCAAAGCATAATAAAAAATGCTATGCTTTTTTCAACATACATAATTTTAATTTTATTTTTATTTTTCCTTTTCTAAATTAGACGAGTCAAGTATTTTATTATTTAAATTGAAAGTACTTGTATGAATAGTTAGAAACAATATTATGTTTTTTATTTAAAATATTATATCAATTATCTGTAAAAATTTTATATTATAGAATTTTTATTATTATATTATTATTATTATATTTTAATAACTCCAATCAATAATTTAATTTAAATTATTTCTATATATATTTTAGTCAAAAAAATTATTCAAAAAATAAAATATATTATTCTATGTTATAAATTAATCTAATAATATTATGTAAACAGTTATACAATAATAACATTAAAATAATATCTTTCTTGTAATTTATAAATGTAAAATTAAATCACATTTTAACAATTATTAAAACATAATTTAATGTAATTTTTAATATATTTATTATGAGAGAGATTGACTATGTTTAAAAAACATTAAATGTAACATTAAACACTAGTTGATTCATATTTTTAATCCTGTCTTTTTCACTTCTATCATTTTTTATTTTCATCACCACCGCTACCTTCACTACCACCACCTTGGTGAAGGTAATAAAAATATGGTTATCAAAATCGCGGGTTAACTAGTAAAATCATACGAGTTTACAAATTTACAAGTTTCAAACAAGTTAAATAGCAGTAAAATCGGAAAAGTATTAAACTTGGAGTAAATTCGTAAAATCGCAGTAGACTCGATAAAATCAGAGTAAACTTCTTAACAAACTTATTAGGTGATATTTTTCTATGTTAACTCTAATTTTGAGTATTTTAAATATAATTTGTTCTTATATCTAAAAAGGTTTTGACATTTTAAGTGTTTCAACTTTAATTTCTCCTTATTTGGAGTAATTTAAATTTATTATGTGGATTTGAAATTATTATGCATTGAAAACTTTTAATTTTTATGTGATTTATAGCATATTTTTAATGAAGTAAACTCTTACAATTTTACAAGTCGAGTTTACTGCACTCTCACGAGTTTAAGTAAATATTTTGATAACTTGCATGAAAATAAAAGAGGATAAAAGTGAAAAATGTTGGATTAAAAATGAAAATAAATTAGTGTTAAAAAGTCATATTTAATGTTTTTTAAACATTGTTACTCTCTCATAATAAATACATTCCATTAAAATCAAGTTTTAATAATGGTTAAAAAGTTTTCTTGGACACACAATAAAAAAGCCATTTAATTATGTGTATTAAAATTATAGTAAGAGGATTTTAATAAAAAAATAATTAATGCAAAATAACTTTGTATATAAATGGTAGAATAAAAGAAGTTATAAGGTTGGTGTAGGAATAAAGTCCATATGAGGAGAGAAAATGACAGAGATGTTATTGGAATCTCTACTAATATTAACCATTAATATTTGTCTCTACAAATAATATATATATATATATATATATATATATAATGTAATATGGAGGAAAGAAAACTTAAAATACCATCTTATAACTAGAGCCCGAGTTAATATGTATAATTTATCAAAGTAAACTTGGAACAACCAAACACATTCTAAATATTTTAGTTTGAAATGATTTACTTGATCTTATTTAATTTAAAATTGTATATATTTATAGAATTATAAATTGTTGGGACAAACCAAGGGGGTTAAATAACAGGGAGATGTACATATAATTATAAATTGTTGGGACAAACCAAGGAGGTTAAATAACGGGGAGATATACAACCATGGACATGAGCCCATATATAAGATAACATGACATCACTTTTAACCCAAAACCTTAAGGTATTAGGTTATAGGTCTTTCTCACTTATATATTACTCAACTTTCCAATTTCTTACAAATGTAGGATTTCAACTTACACTTATACTCCAACATAAATGTCATCATCATGATAAAGGATATGTATTATACCCCTACATTATACATGAGAAGCAAACATAACTGTTATTTACGTTATCAACACATTTCTTTTATGAATCATATGAGAAGAAATTCAACCGGTACATACTCAAAATTGTTCATATCAGCATACTAAAGTATGAGCAACACGATTTATTTGTATTCATGTGATAACATGTATTTGAAATCAATTTATTAAAATAAAAAAATCATATATTCTATTCATAAGTAAGTTTGACTATCCCTTGTTGCAATCAAAGTCAAGACACAGACAAGATAATTTTTTTAATGGAACTACCATAGTATTTGTGTGTACACACAAGTTATTTTTACTATTTTAATGTGTAAATAGTATAAGGTTTTATTTATTTTTTATAAGTCAAATATTAGTATTGTTAGTAGTATTCATTTTTGTTACCGGTGATGATCGAACACATAACTATTTTCTACCTCTCCACTCCTTTAACAAACCAAATCACCTTATATTTTCAATATAAATTTTATTAAACTATATTATTTATAAATTAAGAGGATAGTAGTAAAAATAATATTTGAATATAAATAAATATTGTGTAAATTGTTTTGGAAAGAAATGATATAATTTTAAGTATTAAAAAACTTGATATCATACAAAAGAGCATTAGTCATAGCAAGAATTTACATTTAATATATTAGAAGATAAAAATTTTAAATAATAAATAATGAATAAAACACAATGTAATTCAAAATCATCATGCAAAAACTTATTGGTTGATAAAACTTTAATTCATACAATATTTTACACTTATTCTTTATTTTAACAGTAGTATTCTATACTTATTTTACATATGCATAGATTTATATGATTTAGTCAAATTATTTCTATTTTGAAACCTATTTGAACTATATCTATTATAAAATTAAATATTTTCATTAAGATGATATTCATGACTAAAATTAAATATTTTCATTAAGATGATATTCATGACAATTTTATTAGGTATAAAATTTTAAAAATAATTTAATTTTTTAAAACTTATATTATAATTTTAAAATATGAAATGATATATTTATTTTATTATTTATAAATATTTAATATAAAAATTATAATTTTATAATATTATAGTTTATAAAAATTTTGAATGATTTAAAATTAATGTAAAAATAATTTAATCATACAAAAATATTGACATTAATATTACTTAAAATAAATTATTATTTTAATCTCAAAAATAAAATTTATATTTTATTCATAGGCACCTACATTTGATTCAAAAAATAGTCAAATACATCTATAGTAATTTTTTAATAATATTTAATTATGGTTGTTTTGTGTGATATTGACAAAGCAAGGTGTGATGTGTTCTTGAACATGTTGTTGGTCAGTGTTGGGGTTGTCATTTTCTCAAATGGGGAAATTCATTTTAATATAGTTGGTACAATTTAGCAGGTCATAGCATATGTGCAGAAGCTTTAAGACTGGTCTTAACACAAGTTTTTGCAAAAAAAGGGGTTGACTTTAAATTATATTAAAGTTTATATTACATAGCTCCCTGTAGGTAATTTTGTTGATATTCTTAAATATTTTTCTTAGATACTTGACTATGACTAGATTCTGAACAAATGTGTAAAATTTATTTATTGTATTTTAGTTTATTTAATATTTTTATACTTTACTTTATTTAATATAAAATGATATTTATAAATAATTTTATGAATATGAGTTTGTGGTTGATTTAAATCATTTTATAGCTCTACTTGTCCTTAGTCAATCTTCTTGCTAAAACAAAGTCCCTTCTATGGCAGATACATAACTTGTGTGGTACCAATAAGTACTCTTTCTGCAACTAGTCTTTGGTAAGTTCTACAACATGAGCTAATTGTACTTTTTCTGGGCATGATTCTTAGATTTGTTGATGGGATTAGGACATGCATGTTTTGTATGTATTTCTTAAGCTAAACTTGACCATTGTTCTATTATTAATGTCTCTTGTTACTGTTAAGTTCTAAGATGTGAAAAGTTAATATGGTCGCCACATGTTTAAGTAAGATCAATAAATGTCTAAAACCTCTCAGTAAAATTATAACATCTAAAGTTTGCTAAGTCACGTGTGGTTTGTTCAATTTGTGTTGTGATAGAATGAGTATTGATGGTATGAATAAGCCTAAGCAGTTAAGCTTGATTGTGGGAAGTTTGCTCATGAAACCTCTAAGCAATGACAATTCTACTTCTAATACTTGTCAGTTTTGTAAAATATTCTCTCAATCCCATTATAATGTTTTACAAATTTGGAGTTGTTATTCATGTATTTGACTATTCAAACCTGTTAAGTGGATATTGTTAGTTTGAAGTTCAATGTTATCAACAATCAATCCTCTTAAGAGAACATGGTATACTCATGATCATCATGCAGCACCTAGAATTACTATTATTCTATACTAGATGAAAGGCCAACTAGTGAACTATATTTTAAAGTATTTGCCTTTCTAAGAATAGATGGATACTCCTTTTGTATAGTATTAAAATTGAAAGATTACTTTGATATCAAACACTATTCTCTTTTGATTTTAAACATGTTTTTCTCACAAGTTTATAATATGCATAACTGTTAAAAAAATAAGTATTTCTATGCCAATATATAATGACTTTGGATGCTGCATAACACAACCTACTTGTACATATACCAATTCATATTTACAAAACCATCAAATATAATAAATGGCGCGATAGAGGGAGAAAGGTGAATAATTGGATAGTGGTAGGTCATATTGAAATCAGTTAATATGTTGCTAAAAATGGTTCATGCTCTATCTCTTTTAATATATTTTGTTTTTAATTTTAAATTAATTATATTTGTATGAAACTGACTATATACAAGCAACACAAACTGTGGTGAGGTAGAATGAAAACACTTGAATTATGCTAGAAACAAAAGTTTTATATATATTACTCATATAATTAGATTCTGAACTCATGAATTTATAATGATTGAGCTCACATAAAAAGGTAATAAAGACTAAATAAAAATAATGAAATAAATATAAAATCAAATAAAATAACATTAAGATATTTTCTCCTAATATCTAAAGATTATTTCCAACAAAAACCTAAAGGTAACTACCATTTCATTTTTTCTTTAGATATTTATGGCCAAATTTATTTTCAGTATTGTTAAAATGTATGTGGATTAGGTTAACTTGGTCATCTTTATTTAATTTTCATGCCATTATTAGAAATTATTTCAAGGGTTATCGAAGAATCTCCTTAAAATAGTTATTTTTCGGTTGTATACTATTGTTTAAGACACTTCTCATAGTCTTGCTACCTGAATTCAAACGTATTCTTTGTCATTGACAATTAAGAAAATACAATTTTGCTTTGAAACATTTGACGATGGTTGTAATACTTATGTGACTAGTTGGAGGATACAATTAAGGAAGAAATATCATGAATAGTTTTATCTTCTTTGTAGTGTTATTTTGTCATTTATTGTTGCAAATGTTAAAAATATTACTTTCCAATATATTCCTTACAATTTTACAAAGAAAATTTGTGATAAAATGAAATTTAAAAACATTAATGTTGTGATTTGTGACCGTTTTAGCGACTGAAATACGAATTAGTCATTGAATCAGTTATTGTGTTATGTTCTTAATTTCATGAAATTTATTTTTAATGAATCAGTTCCTATAGGTAATCAGTTGTTACATCAGTCACAAAAAGTTAGTCACGAAAACAGTCACACATAATCAGTCGTAGATTCAGTTGCATTATCATGTTATTAATTTAATATTTTTTAGTTACAAAATTAGTCATTGATATTTAGTGACAGATTCAGTTGCTCATTTCAATCATATATTTAGTTACTAACACCAATTGTAGAATTAGTCACCATGAATCATCAACCAAAGTTATAGCAACTTTGCATAGTTAGTCATGGAATCAATCATTGATATTCATAGTGACAGATTTCTCTATCATAGTGACCAATTATTTAGTCATTATTCACTTATTTTGTTGTAGTGTTGATGCATAAAATGTGACCCCTTAAGGGCAAGCATATCCTACACAGTAGTAACAGTGAATCTAAGTCTGAATATTGTATTAAGGACCAAATCTACTTCTCAAATAATTAAATTCAGAAAATAAAAGAATAATTTATGAAAAACAATCATGACACATATGGATGTTCGATGGTTTAGACTCAAAGTAATAGAAAGCAGGATGAGAGTAATAATTTTAGAATTCAACGGATAAAGACCTAGGGTTGTGCTTTTACTATAATGTTTTTACCCATATCTACTAAGCAACCTTATTCTATGTTAGTCATTGATCACCAATACTTTACCAAAATTGTTGTCATTCATGCTACACTAAAACCCTATCTTCTTTTCCAATTTGGCAATGTAGGAATTCAAATTAGGATCGGTTTCTTTTTAACAAATTAGAGGTCCATCCGATAAATTTGGTCATTTCTATCAAAGTGATGATCTACTTGCTTACCAGATCAATTATTCAAATATCAATAGTTATGATTATTCAAATAATTAAGATTTAATAAATAAAATTGATAAAGAAATTAATCACTGAATAACAATGCAAAGTACAAGGGGAATCACAAAGAGTTTATATCATAACCTTAGAAAAAGGTTTAGACAAACATAGGGAATGCATAGACAAACATCTTAAGAATTACACAATATAATAAGTGGAGAAAAAATTACTATATGGAGCATTATGAATTGAGTCAATTTAAAGCCTCCTTGCCATTTATTTCTTCTAGGTCAAAAATCTAACTCTTCGTCCGAGCCAAAGCAAGTCTTCTTTTGTTTCTCATATTCTGGTATTTATAGGAAGAGTTTGGACTTTTTAGCACAAGTGTGCGGGAATTAAGCACAAATGTGCTTGTTTTAGTGTTTTTCTTGCAATCTTGGTAAGCACGGTCGTTCTCGAGAATTTATAATCACAACACAATTGTGCTAATTAAGCATCATTGTGTTTCTTTCGGTTGACTTTTTGGGTTGTATTGACCTAGCGTGGTTATGCTCAATTGAGCATGACTGTGCTGACTTGGATCTTTAATAATTGCTCTAAAAAGGCTAGATTTTGTTCTTTTTTTTCTTCCCATTTCTTGAGTATTTGTCTAAAGTGGGAATAAACACTACAAAGTGATTTTTTTCAAAAAATATTCAATTCTTTCCTTACAAACATGTATTAAACACGATAAAAAATAGGGTCAAAATTCGGTTTACATTCACCAAGGAATGATCTAGTTTTTAAAGGAAATCTCTTATGTGTTAAAACATTTTTCCACAAGACTTAAGTTTTTCAAAAAGCTCTCGTAAAAGCTTATAGTTACAGGTTAGAAAGTGATGCAATCTCACCTAGCAAAGTTCCTTAGCTATGAGGATTGGAGAATAGACATGGCTTAGATGAAGCATGAAGAAATTATTTTATGCCATAGTCTATGCTTATAAATATTAGAGTGTAATTTATGCCCTTAATTGTAGTGTAGTTGGTGGTGTAATTAGTTTCTTTTATAGCCTTTCATTTTGGGCTATTTTTTTATTTTTATTTAAGAGGTGTCACTAGTCTTTTAAGTGGAGTGTATATGTTAGAGTGAGTCTTTTTGGGAAGCCTTTAAACATGTGGTTTGATAACCATACCCCTTAATTTGTCTGACACCCCTTCTAAGGCACACATGAAGCATGAGAGATATGTGGAACCCCTTAGTTCCCCAATATAGCACCAAACTACCTTCTCTCTCCTAGGTGGCACATTCAAATTCGAATTTGGAGAGAGTCTACATGGCACTCTCAAATTCAAATTGGAATCTAGAGGGAACATAGATTCATAATATTAGGACCTCTTTTGGATCTAGTTAAATTAACCAAGTGTTAATTAGATTCTAGCTAAATTAAAACGTAGTTAACTAATCCTATTCTAATCCTCCCTTGATTTGGACATCCATGTAAAGACCCATAGCCTAGGAGTTCTCTTATAAATATTCATCTACATACATTGTATCATTTGACACTTGAATGATAAAAAGACCTCTTTTGTGAGAAACTTCTTTGAGAGCCTTTCTCCTCCATTGTGAGAGCTCCTTCATGGCTTTTATCAAGGGTTCCTTCTCTTGTGGAAAACTTCCTTTGTGGCTTATATCCTTGAGTGGCGCAACCTTCACCACCATTTCTTCTCCCTTCCACATCCATTTCATTGATTGTATCTTTTTAAGATGATCATGGGACAAGCATCCAAGGAGGATTTCATCAAGTGGTATCTAAAGCCAATCTTCTAAAGCTCTTCTTTTTTTACCTTGTCCTGTTTCTTTTTTGGATTCACTTATTCTTTTTCTTCTCAATTCTCATTTTATTTTAGCTTATGCATGTTGTTATTACATTTTCCTTATTGTCCTGAAATCATTTGGTTTAGTAGTTTTCAATTTCAAATTTCTATGCACTTGTGCTTGTTTTGTTTCATTTTTCTATTCAATATTATTGTTCTTGCATTGAATTGTATGTTTTTGTTGTAGGTTTTTTTTTATTTTGACTTTTACCTATTGAGTTTGTTGATCCATGAATATTAAGATTCCTAAGAAGCACCATACTTAAATCCACACCTCTGTGGAAAAAACCACAATGTTGTGGTTTGGTGCTTTGGACTCATTAGTGTATTCTCTTGTTTCAAGTTTTGTCTTCTATTTTTACTCTATTTGTTATGCATGATTATTTTCAATTTTATAATCTATGTTTATAATCACACACTTGTTATAGCCTCTTTAAACTTTTACTAAAACTGTGTTGTTTCTTCTTAAAATTGAGCATCTAGAGGAATTTTGTCCTCTTGAGTAAGTTCTCTTGAGAATTCTCTCGTGCTTTCTAGTTCAAGCATGTTCTCTTGAAAAATGTTTCTCAAAACATGTTTTAGCTCAATTTCATCTTGCACTTGTTCTCTAAATATTGAATTTAGTAGCTCATTGTGGTGCCTAATTTTTGGGTGAGTATATGCTTGGTTTCCTTGAGTGAAAATAAGTGTGTGATTTTTGAGCCAAAACTTGTGCAAACAAGCTAGCTTTGACACTTAGCCAACACTCTTGTGCAAATTTAAGTCACCTAAAATGTTAGTTCATTTGCTTTCAGTGTTTTCATTAGTTGCACTTAATTAATTTGTGTGCCTTTTTACTTTGAGTTTGTGTCAAGGGAATAGTACCATTATGTTACTCACAAAATTATAAATCAAAAGAAGTGATTAGGTGCATCAAAATATATATAAAAAAAATAGTAAAGAAAATAGAAAGAAAGGACCAAAATAAAAAAATTCTAAAAAGTAATAAGCCTAAATTTGATGTACCTAATAGCTAAGTAATAGAAAATTGCAAAAAGAGTGTTCAATTTTGGTTAATTTGCTTGGAAAACCTCTCAAAAGCTCTTGTCATACTAAGATAGATTAGTGCAATTTTGTAAAACTTTTGGAGCCATTTTACATTTTAGTCTCTACTTTATTCTA
Organism: Psophocarpus tetragonolobus; assembly: GCA_037954015.1. Lineage (NCBI taxonomy): Eukaryota > Viridiplantae > Streptophyta > Magnoliopsida > Fabales > Fabaceae > Psophocarpus > Psophocarpus tetragonolobus. Next base: position 78,861,579 of record CM075690.1, read on the forward strand.
GCACTCTTCTAGGTCATCTTTTGTGTGCTTACTTCTTTCATACCTTATTTCTGGTTTGTCTCATTTTCATTACTTTTTCTAGTCTTGTCTCTATATCTTTTTCCATTTGATAGTGTTCTATTATTGTTTTGAACATTTTATTGCTTTTTTGCTTGTACTCTTGTATTCTCCTTTTGGTTGCTTTGGTGTGTTTAGTGCCACTTTTGTATAGAACCTTGGAGAAAAGGCTTATCACAAAGGTAGCATTCTAGGCAGAGTTGACAAAGCCAAAGGAACTTGAGCAAGAAGAGAAGTAAAGGCACAAAAATGAGACACATCTTGAGGGAGCAAAGGAGCAATACTTGTAGACTTTTTTTTTTATTTTTTGCACATTTATTCCTTGTATTAAAAAGCCCTTTCTAGGAAGTGTTGGATGCCCCTAAGGGTCACTTTCTTTTGTGTATAATACTTGCTTCGTTTGTTTTTTGTGGGGTGTAAAGGAGGAAGGGATACACCACCTTCATACCTTTAGCAACATGTTTTAGGTCCATATACTTTTACATTTTTTGCCTTTACTTTTGCTCAAAATGTTTAGATAAGACTTGAGTTTTAAAGGGAAATTTTACCCAGATTTAGTTAGGATTTTCTACTAAAGTTTGAAGCAGGGTGATTATGGTAATCTAATTTCTAAGATAAAGAGAAAGAAGACTGTCTTGACAAATGAGATGTTTCTGACTATTTGTGGGGTTGTTAATAGTGGAACCAGTGTGAGTGTGGATGACCTCAAGGAGAAAAGGGTAAATTACTGAAAAATGGAGGTTTTCAAATCTATGCTGGTTAGACCTGATGAGTGGGAATCAGGTAGGAGCGTGACAAGGGACCCAAAGAAAAGATTGTGTTTAACATCGGGGGAATGAAAGTGGATGATAAACTGCTGAGCTAATCTATTGCTTGGATATTGACTGCTCGTGGGAGTAATCATGCTCATATCTTAGAGGAAGACATGATCTTGAGTGTGCCATCAAGAACAGTATCAAGGTTAATTGGGTAAATGTCATCAAGGACAACATGCTGAAGTCTTGTCGTCTGGATGAGTACAAATGTCCATAGGTAGTCTTTATTTCAAAAGCCTTGGATAAGTTTAGAGTGGACATCTCAAATGAAGCAAGAGAATTACTAGGGATTTTCACTTTGTTAAGGATCGTGCATTGAAGATGATGAAACTAATTAAGACTGGTGAGGGTTGCCTAACAAAGGAGGAATTGAAAGCTGAAGATGAATACGAGACTAAAAAACGGTGTTGACTCCTTTTGAGGAGATGATCTTAAAGCAAATGGGGGAATTGTGGACTTCTCAGGAGAGAGAGTTCTGGGAGATAAAGACTCCTTGAAATCAATCTTAGAAAGATTAGATCTGTTGGATATCCATTTCCCTGGACCACAGGACTAGAATATGTCTATGCATCTTCATTTTAGGACTAAGCATCTCAGGACTTGCATTGTTTGTATTGCCCTTCAACTTATCTTCTTTGCATTTGTTTTCATGTTTACCTGTTCACTCAGCCTTTTGCATGTTTATCTTTCTATCTTAGAATTGGTGAATGTATCTTGATTAAGCTTGTATTCTTGAATTGACTGTACACAATGTAATATCACATATATCATCAATGGAAGCTTAATTCTTGGTTATAAATCTATGGTTTGGCTTATTTCTTTATTGCTTCACTGTTTGTAAATTGGATTTTATTTTAGCTAACTTGAATCCTGTTTGATAAGGAACAGAGGTAGATATATACTTCTTATATTTGCAAGACCGTGGAATTCAATTTCTGCAGTTTTTTTTGGGACTATTTGTACAACATTTTTCTGTATAATTCTGCAGATTTTCTTAATGTTTTTGTGCAGCATTTGCACTGCACCTATTGGAGTCTTAATCTTCTTGAAATTAAGCTCTCCCAACTATTTCTTTTTACCTAACATGTTATTTGATTTTTTATGCATTGTCTTTTTCACCTTTTTGTTTGAAGTTCCAAAAGGGGGAGAAGACTTGTAGAAGACATTGTGAAGATATTTCTACATTTATTAAGTGTATTTATTCAAGAGCAATGGTACTAGAAGAATGAAGCTCAGTTTAATAGTGGTTTAAGTGGTTTGTCTCATCAAAACCAAAAAGGGGGAGATTGTTAGAACCAAAGGAACTATATTGAAGTTTGGTGAAGTTTTGGTTTTGCTTTTCTCTCTTTATTTTTTCTCCTAAATCAATTTTATGGTACCAAACACATTTATAGGTGTGGTACTTTTATTGTGTGTTTTAGATAGGCTTGAGAATATGTTTAGGACGATTTTGGATAGATTTCATAGGCTAGGTTGCTGGAAAAGCTTCAAAAATGGATTTTTAACTAAGGTAATCAATTACTTAAAAATGGTAATTGATTACCCTACGAGAATTTTTTAGAGCAATAATTGATGCTCTTTGTGGTAATCGATTACCTAATTTCAGTAATCGATTACTCCCGAGAACAAGAATTTTCGACCAGTTTTGTGTAGGATATCAGGTAATCAAGTAGGTAACCGATTGTCTTGCACCAAAACTGCTATAAAAGCATTTTGAAAACATATTTTACAACTTTTGATCAATCTAATCAAGTGTTTGCTTCTCTTGTACGTTTTCTAAGAATTCTCTCCAAGATTCATATACCCATTGTTTTATGGTTTGAAGGTGTTTCATTTTCAAGATTCAGGAAAAGACTCTATTGAGTTTAATCTTTCTGTTTGGATATTCTTCACTTTAGGTGATATTGTTCTATATCCTTATTTGTGTTTTTTCACAAGTTTAACAATCTCTTAAGGTATTCTTGAGATTGTTGGAAAATCTTGCAGTAAGGTGTTGCAAGTGAGGCATTTTGAGTGGCTATATGTCACGGTGTAGCAAACTCTTGTGGGGTGCAAGAGGAAGCCTCTTCTATTGTGATTTAAATCTTTACGGGATTAAAATTTGTATGTGTGGTGTGCATGTAGTGAGATTTTAGTGGAAAGTAGATTAGCGAAAAGATAAATCTGTAAACTGGATATAGGTTAGTTGGACCGAACCAGTATAAATCACTATGCTAATTCTCTCTTCCTTATACTCTTTAATTTCAGTCTTTATTGAATTCTTGAAGTACTAACAACTGGATTTTTGCATCTATATTTGATTCATTAAGTTTTCTTGTTGCGGATCATATTCTTTTTAATCATTTGCTTATGTTTAAATTTGGATTTTGACCCATATATTTATGGCTTTGATTTTTGTTCTTTGTACCCTTTTTCTTTTGATTCTGAATTACTTGAAAGATAATTCTTGATAAGTTTCTCTTCTATTTTATTTGAAATCTTTATTGGAGGAATTGAATTGATTGGTGTTTTGCCTTAAGGGTTGAATTCTTGAAACCCATTTTTATAAAAGAATGTAGATTTTGAAAATTTCAAAAAAGGACTGTTTTGGAAATACTCTGATATTGTTGAATAGAAAATTTTTTGAAAAATAATTTGGCGAATCTATTTAACCCCCCCCCTCTTCTAGATTCCCCCTTGGGACCAACACATTTCACCGATTAGATCTCTTGAAGATGATCATGGGACAAGCATCCAAGGAGGATTGTATTAAAGAGTACCGAAAAAAACTTTCTATTCTTGTTTTATATGCAACCAAAATATTGCATGAAAGTGATAGGAATAATGTAGTATGGTGGGTTCATGTGGGGTTGTTTTTAAATTTTGTATTTGGTTTTTTTTACAAGGATGGAAAATTCTTGGTTTTGTTCTTATTATCTATATTAAATACGTGTAATTATACAAATACCTTCTTCTAATCATGTCTTGATGTTTTCCTAATGCTAAATAAAATATTTTTTCTTAAAAAAGAGTATTAATTGTTGAGGGTTAATCATGTTTAGTAATTTATATGAGTTATAATTACAATAGGTCTTAATTAGATTTAGAATAGGGAAACATTATGTGTATTGTGAAATTACAATTTTAATCTTTCTTAATCCGTAAGTTTTCTTACTTAATCATAATTCCAACTTTTACTTTAGTTTAACTTTTTCGTTCTATCACAAATCAACTTTAATATTTATTTGAATCACACCATAATTAACTCAATAGGGACTATAATCAGTCATTTGGGCTTTTTATCTGAACTTTTATCCACTATTAATATGGTATAGGGTACGTTTACCATTAAATGCATTTCAAACACATCAATTTTGTACAAAATTTTTTATTTTATAAATATATTTTATATTTGGAGAATAAAATGAAAAATTTATCAAACAAATTTTAATTTAAGAGAAGATTTTAATTTAAAAGAATCTTTTAATCTAAAAGCAATACAATTCTATAAATAACTTATACTTATTTTTTTAACATTTAATTTTTTAGTTTAATTAAAAGTAACTTTCATGCTAAAAATAAATTAACCGGATAAAAATGGACTAAAAAAATGTTTTTTTAATTAGTCATTCAAATTCACTTTGAGAATGGGAAACATGTTATGAATTTGAGGATTAAAAGGAGTAGAGTGTCTATTTGAGGGACCAATACCAAAAGTTCTACAAACTTGAGAGGGTTAAAAAAGATATTTAAGTGTAAAATATTTATCATTTTCTAAAAATTCCAAAAATAATTTTTATGAAATTTTAATTCAAGATTTTTCGAACCAAGTCATAAACAGAAGTTAAAAGAAAAGAAAATCAAATATTAGATTTATTGAGTTAAAAAAATCATTTGTTGATTTTTTTCCTTAATTGTGGTTATTTTATTCTTGTATTTTCTCTTTATGTTTATTTTGAGGCAGAAAAAATTAACTGGGGATCATAAAAGAAAATATACTACAAAATTATGAAGTGAAGTACACAAGGGAGATAAGATCGAGCTAGCCCAACCAAAAAAATCCAAAGGGACGTTGCATGTATTTGACCACTTTGTTTATTCTTGCTGGTTAAAATATCTTCTTAGAATGTTCCACTATCACTTACATGCATTCACTGATTCACATGGCAAAAGATGATGATTTTGAAAATGAATTGATACTATATGTTTTGTTGTTTCTTTTTTTTTTTTTTTTTTTTTGTGTGTATGCATGAATAATTGAAACTGTGTTATTACTCCAAGAGATAAGGTTTCAAAGGTTTGATCCAACTTGGGAGGGTGATGGACTAGCAAACATGTTCCAAAATTTCCAAATACATGCCCTCAAATTTAAAAAATATTTGACAACTACACATTTGACTATATATTTATATGCAATGCATGACTCCTCAACCATATGAAAATCACCCTTCATCCTTAAAGCTAAGAGCTTAACTTTCAAGATCAAGATCACCCACCATTTCTCATTCTTGATTTATACATTTGCAGCAACATGCACCATCTCACCAATCACCACATCACTTGATGATGCTGACCTACCACTATCTAATTCTCCTTCTGGGTGAAAATTGTGAGTCCCAAACATTATATACCCTCGTGTACGTGTAGCACTAATAATTACTCTACTGTGGCCTTCTTTGCTTACGTAGTTCTTTATATCTTTTATACGAGATAATAATATTTTTACTAAAATTTATTAAATTTAACAATATTATTTTTTTAAAAAATAAAAAATATCAAGTGAAAACAAACAAATTTTCTAAATGTTGAAACCTTAAAAATGAAAACAAATTTCAAAAAATGAAAATAGAAAATGAAAACAGAAAAGATTTTCTTCAACTAAACGCCACCTTTTTTTTTTTTAGAATCCTAAGTTACAGTTCTTAAATAAAATTTTGACCGGTTCTAATCCCTTGTTGTTGTGTTTTTGTCAATGGAGTTGTTGGAAGTTTTTCAGCAAAAGAGAAAACATGTTTTCCTAAGACGTATTAGATACTGTTCTAACACTTATTCGAGAATTTTTCACAAGTCTCCTAGGATATATACAACATGAATTTTCTAGCATGTGTTGATGTTACAAAACTAACAGATCACCAAAATCTAAGAGGAAACGAGGAGAAATAAAAGTGACTAGTACTTGGTGTGTCAAGTGACGGAAACCAAAGGTACTATACACAGTGCTCTGGTTGCACACCTAGACTCCAGAAATTGCAATTAGTCATTGAAAAATTTATTAATAATTAATACAATTAATAGTAATGATTAGTAATAAAAAAAGTTTCAATGACTATAATGATTTTTAGATGCAATTACAATGTGAGACTTTGTCTTTTAATAATATTATAGTCTTTTTTACAACAATTCTCCCACATAATATAAAAGGAAAATTAAGAAAACATATTTGAAAAGAAGAAACTTTTGGGTTCTCACATTAGATATAATGCATCAAACTTGTTATAGCAAGTTATATAAACCAAACTTAGATGGGTAGAACTTAACATACAATGTAGCTGTGTAGCAAGCTATATGAATCACAAATACTTAGCATATGACAGTGGTCTACCAATCACATTACACTCATATAATCGTTGTTGTTATCGTTGTGTTGCGCTTTTAGTCAACCATGTGTGTGTTCGATGTTCATAGGGGTTCTAGAGATTTACCAAAATCTCATGCAAGCGGCCTCACTTGACATTCATATATGATATGAGTGATTTCGTCAAGTGTATGCTACAAATCATACACCATACAAAAGGGATATGAAATCATTAAAAATGTTATAACATGTTAAGTTTTCTTATAAAGCTTAACTATAAAGTTTAATCTTTCATTAAGGCATAACATTTGTCACTTTCTCACATACTAAAAAAAGAAATCATTAATATTAATTTTATTGTTAGCATGACAAATGACTTGTTATTGAAGTTTTTTCATAGGATCTCGAAACACAAAGATTGGATTACCATGATTGTCTATTTCAAGTGGCTTAAAGTCCTATTCAATCCCCTCAAAGTTTCTAAAAATTTCTTCTTCTTTTTTCCAGGGGGTTTAAGTCACACGATTAATCAAATCCTTTAGTACCTTCACACAACGAATTACTCCACTACATATATATCTCAAAGAAATATTCTTTTTAAGTTTTTACATCTAAGCCTCTTAATCAATAATCTCTAGAGTATAAACTCTAATTTAATAATTATTTATTTGGTTGATTGCTAAGTAGTTATACCAACAAAACATAATAAAACAAATATTAGTGGATTTTATCTCATATACTTTGGATTTGAAATCCAACATCATGTTATTCTCTAATATAATGAAAAATTCACTATATCTCACTACTACCATCTAGTATCTCACACGAGTCTCATATTATGTAAATGATAGTAGCAAAATATAGAGAACTCACATCTCTAAGAAACTATACACATATACATCTCATAATATGTATGAGCTAATATTCTCTCTTGATAAATCAAGAAGTATATCCAAATTATAGACATTTCTGTTAATTATTTATTCCCAATCTTCTATTTAACTAAGACATTAGACATGATGATTCTCACATATCCATAAATGCTAAAATAAATGTTAACATAACCCACACATTAATCAAATTTAAATATTTGAATTCTATTCTTAATTGTATTACACATAACATATAGCAATTTCATTATATTTATAAAAAGTAGTTCAGTCTCAACTCCCTACCTCTCAAATATAATGTCCAAATTTTTTCAAGTGAATGTTTCTTTTTCCAAAGTCAGGTATTTCTTATCTTAAAGAATTAGTATTTATAATAGTTCCTCAAATCATTACCTCTATTAAAAAAAACAATTCTCATATATAGTTATAAATAAAATAATTAATTAAGAAATCAATCAAATACATTTCACTTAATATCTCATGAATTTTATGGTTACTATTGCTTTAAGGGTTTATTCTACACCATGTGGAATGTAACATAATGCTATGAGAATTCTCCCCTTCAGGATGTCTCTCAAGCCACATGGATTTTTCATAATTTTGTGGAAAAACTCCTGATGCATTGTCTCCTTCTGTGTGTCTCTCACATTGATGTGGTATTTAACAAAGCTTTGTGAAAAGAAATATGATGTATCTTCTCATTTTTGCACATCTCCCAAACCATTGTGGGACAAAACGCAATTCTGTGGAAGACACTATGATGTATCTTTTACTTCTACCCATCTCCCACACTATTGTGGAACTTAACACATCCATGTGGGAGAAACTCTTATGCATATTTTCCTTCTACGCATTTCCCACACCAATGTGGGACTTAACACAACTTTTTGGGAGAATCCTAATGCATCTTATCCTTCTATGAGTTTCTCAAATCCATGAGGAATTTAATATATCTCTGTGGGATAATTCTAATACGTATTTCTCCTGTGTATATCCCACACCCAAGTGGTATTTACCACATTATTGTGACGCAAGTCCAGAGAACTTATATGAATCCAAATAATTTTCAATATTAAATAACTCACAAATGACCATTCCACAACTCAATATATACATAAAAAACATACATAGAATGAATATGATTAACATATAATTCTTTAACCGAAATAAATATATTTTTCTTGTCCATAATATTTTTCACATTGGAGTTTCCAAATACACTCGGTGACACATTCCTCTTCATACACAACTCACGGAACTCCAAAAGGTTGGTGAAGAATCCAAGAACCCCACATTACAAAATCATTTTGGTAGGTCACCAGATTCCCATAAGAAAAGAGGAGAAAGAGAGGAGTGAGTTGTATTTGACGTATCTAGTCATGGAAAATAAGATGTACTATGTATAATACTACAATTGCACACCTAAGCTCTAGAAACGATAAATAGTCCTTACAAAATTAGTAATTAAATGTAATTAATAATAGTGGTTATATATTATTTAAATTTAATTACGCAATGGGAAGCTAATAAAAATATACCAATAACTATAATGAGTTAGACACAATTATAATGTAAAACTTGGCCTCTTTATAATATTGTGAATTGTGAATTGGTGACATTTGAGATGGCTAGTCTACATGCATGTGGGAAGGGTTATGCAAATGAGTTTCATCAATCATTATTGTAATACTTTCATTCTTTCCTTCTTGCTCCATAGCTTCTTGAATTTCCAACAATGGTGGATTCTTCGTAACGGTATTTTCTTTCTGCTTTTATCATCAAGTTTGAGTCTTCACATATTTGAAACTTTTATTTGTTCGAGGGGTGTGACTCTTCTGATAATAATGATGTCAATTAACAGGAGAGACTAAAATAGATGACGAAAAAAATATCAAGGATATTGACCCATCAAAATTTAATTTCCAGCCTACAACTTAGGTTTTAAAAAAAAAAATATTAGGAAATTAAAACATACTTTATACAAAAATCTTTATACTATTACTACATACACTATTTACCCACAAATTCTAATGCAAATTTCACAATAATTTAAAAATAAGATTCATATGCCACTGATAAAAATAAGATTTTACTTATCAGTGTCCTATCAACATTGCTCAAGAAATTAAAAAATAAAAACGTTTTTTATTAAAAAATATCTGTGCATGCAATTTAAAATAACAGATGAGGACAATTATTTGTGTATTTAAATAAAAAATCGTTTTTATTCCTTAATTGGAGTCATAAAAACAATGGTTAATATTCTCCTTTTTCTTAAAAATAAAAATTACTAAAATTTTTATTTTAATTTTTCTTAGAATGATATTTTTACTTAATACTCGCCGTTTTAAAATAAATTCAAATGTAATATTAATTGTCTTTTATACTAATACCCCTAATATTTATCTATGTAAAATAATATAATATGACATTTTTTTTTATATATACTCTCTTCATCTATATAATACGACATTTATTTATTTTGGGTGGGATAGGAAGAGTAAGGTTCCATTTCAATAAGATTTTCTTTTCCAAGTATACATAGATTCGGCATTAAACTTGAGATCACGTGTTAACGTATCCGATCTTGTTGCACTTGAACCAACACAGATTTTGTAATCTCTACAAATGATTCCAAGCATGAATTTTTTGTTGTGTTGTACTGTAATTTGTACATACGACTTTCCAAGCATGATTTTTTATGTTCCCGTGCTTAAAATATATCTATTAAATTAATTTGTAAATAAAATAATCATGGCCTATGAACATTACTGAAAAGGAATATGATATATTAAAATAAATCATGTATCGAAATACAAATGAGAAGTCTTTCAATTGCGAATAGATTGTGGATCAGAGCCTATATATTAAAAAAAAAAAAAGAAGAAGATTATGAATCGGAAAAGCATGATGTAACAGTTTAAATGTAAAATACTAAAATAAACATAAAACCATGTAAAGAATTATTCAAATACATGATGAGTGAGAATATATAAGAAGAAAACTTGGACGAATTTCTTCTTTTTATTTTATTTTAAATATTAGGAGAGTTGTACATTTCTTTTCATAATTAAAATAAATTTATAAATTGGAGTGGATCATAGCCTCTACTAGCTCCCTGTTCCCCCTCATATCTAGTTTTTGTGTAGCTGGCATGTATCATTTACTAGAGATATTTGTGCTCAAGTTCAATCCTTACAAAATACACTCTTGGGTAGAAATATGTAATAAAATTCTTAATTCTATTTAAAATAAGTTTAAATACAATTGATGCTTCCAAAAATTTTCATTTTAGATATTGTGCCCACAAAATTTAAAATCGTGATATTATCCTTCCAAATTTTAAAAATATGTGAATTAATACATTTCGTGAGTTGTTGGCATTAATTGTTAATTTTGAGAGTGGTGACTGCCACGTGTAAGAAATTAGATGACGTGACAGAGAATTATTGCTTAATAAAAATGTGAAGTTGACAAAATAAAAGAGAATTATTGTTTAATAAAAGAGTTAAGTAATCTCAAAACATTAATTTAATCCTTTTATTATGTAATGATTATATGTGACATCACCTAATTTGCTATACATGGTTGTCAACACACTCAAGTTAACAGTTAATGTCAACAATTCACGAAAAGAGTATCAATCCACATTTTTAAAATTTGGAGACATAAGACTTGATTGGTTTGGTTTTGTTTTTTAGTTTTTGAAAAAAGTTTTCAACAATAGTTTTCAAATCTGTTTTCAAGAAGAAAAGAAAAGAAAAAACTTATTTGACAAGTGATATTTGAAAACTGTTTTGAAGATATAAAAATGGAAAAACTTGTTAATATTTTAGAATTTCATTAATGAAAAACAAAAAACAACATATTCTGCTTGTATTTTGAGTTTTCAAAACAAAAATTGAAAACTGAAAAGCAAAACTACTTTAAGTTGTTCCAGTTTTTTAGTTTTTGAAAGTTAAAAAACCAGAGTTGTTTTCGAAAATTGTTTTAAGAAAACACCCAAACAAGTTTTTTAGTTTTTAAAATCTAAAATACTGACAACAGTATAAAACTGTTGTCAAACAAGCACATAATGTCACGATTTTAAACTATAAAGAGACAATGTCTAAAATTAAAAAAAAAAGACATTAATTATATATAAACCTTTAAAATAATATATAAAAGAGTGTGTTACTAATATTTTTAATAATATACATTTTCTTTTCTAAAAGAAAAATTTTAATAGAATATTTTCTAATACACTTTTTTTAACACATTATTTATGATACACTTTCCATAATTAATAATAAATTGACGAGGATTCCAAGTGTCATCAAATGAGTTTCCTACCCATTTTATTGTTTTAAAAAAATTTTAATCAATAATAAAATATATGTGAGAATGAAAAAAAATGTGTGTTAAGTTTTAAGTTAAAATATAAGAGCTAGTGCATGATATTTTAAAACTTAAATTGATGATTTGCAAAATGATTATAACAAACTGGATGGAAACAAGAAGCACTTTAAGAAGAATGATGAAGGAATATGGGACGATGATTAGTTATGGAAGATCCTTGGGATTTGATGATTAGCAGTTTTTAAGAAAATCTTTGTTGGATTGATTAAATCATAGATTACCGATACAAAAGAAGATATGGTAGATTTGTCCTACGTACATGGAATCGGGTGCAGGCGTGGAGGGTTGCAGCACCTATCTCCACTCTGTCTCTTCTACTCACTCTCACTCTCTCTCTCTCTCTCTCTCTCTCTCTCTCTCTCTCTCTCTCTCTCTCTCTCTCTCTCTCTCTCTCATATATGCAAGTGCAGTCTCACTTCAATAATCGTGCACTTAAGAATGATAGTGTGTACTACTACTGGTGTTCAGATTATTTATGACCTGCTACGCTTATGTCATTCAACTGAATAATTGCTGCTTTTTTATCTTATCAAGAAATCCTCTCATGACTCAATTCTATTAAATTAATCTTCGAAACAAGCATAGGTCATGTGCCACTTTCGAAATACCAATGGCTATTATATAAAATGGCTTTTCTAACTAGTGGGTACTATATGGCCGTGCTCAAATTAATATTAATTCCTATTTAAATATAATATATATATATATATCTAATTTTATTTAAGAATTTTTTTTAATTTAATTAAAAATATTGAATTTCAAAATTATTTTTTAATGTTATTTTTTCTCACGTATATGTTTTTATCTAACTAATTAATGTGTTTTATTATTCAATTGTTATAAGAAAGAAAGAATATTTATTATAAAGTAATTATTAAAATATTTTTGATAAAAAATAATTAATACACAAGAAAACTAAAAAAATCTTATAAAAAAATATTAAGAAACTTTAAAGTGTGTCTTATATTTAAGGAAGGAAGGTAGATTTCCATAGAAGAGTAAATTATATATAGCAACACCCTTTTATATTTGTTGTAATTATATATAAGCAACTCTTTTTATTTTTACCGAACATAAACACCTCCTAATTTAATCATTATGTTAACTGTATTCTCTCCTTAATGTTAGTTTCGTATGTTTGACTTTAAATAGTAAAATAAATAAAATAATAAAACAAGATATTATTACATGCACTCCTTTATTATTAAATTTATTACATATGCATTTATTAAATTTATTACACATGCAACTCATATGTTATTATAATGTGTATGGGGAATTTAAAGAAGAAAGTTTATTCTAAGATTTTGAAAAGTATTTTTGTTAGTTAAAATTGGAGAGTTTCAAATTCTTAAAAAAAATAAGAATTTGAAATTCTTCAAATCTACTTTTATTTTATTAAAATTGGTTGATGTTATTTTTTACTTAACATCAACCAAAAGTTTTTCGATTGACATTGACAAGGGTTATTTTTTGACTAATTATTTTTAACATATTTTAAGGATATTTTGCTGAGTTTTTTGCTAACATTGATTAAAATTTATTTTTTAGCATACAAAACTCCATAACATTAATTACAATATTTTTTGTCTTACTCTATGGTACTGAGATAAGTGTATTGATGATCAAATTTAGATTCATATTCTTGTGGTCAAATTAAAATATTTATTTTATTAGTTATAACAATTTAATCGATATCTTTTCTTATTAAATATTGTTTAAAAATTCATTTTTAGTAGGAATTGAAAAATATATCCAAAAAATAAATAAAATTCAATACATTTGAATTACCTTATCAAAATATAACTTTTGAAAAATAAAATCATTTGAATTAAAAGGATTTTAAATTCAATGTATTTCAAATTTTTTACATTTGTAAAATTTTCTATTTAAATACAATGTTAAACTTCTTACATACACTCATTCTACTATTAAATTTAGTGTTTCTTTGACAACAATTTTATAAAAAAAATTTCGGTATTTTAGTATTTAAAAACTAAAAAACTCGTATAGATAGTGTTTTTTTAAAACAGTTTTTAAAAATAGTTTTACTTTTTTAGTTTTTAAAAACTAAAAAATAGGAATAACTTTAAGTAGTTTTAGTTTTCAGTTTTCTATTTTTATTTTGAAAAATAAAAATACAATGAGAATATGTTGTTTTTCGCTTTCCATTAATTGCATTTCCATAAATATGAATAAATTTTTTTTCATTTTTACATTTTCAAAATAATTTTCAAATAACACTTACCAAATAAGTTTTTTTTCTCTTCTTCTAAAATCAGTTTTTAAAAACTATTTTTTAAAACATTTTTTAAAAAGTAAAAAAACAAAACTAAATCAATAAAGTTATTAATACTCCCTTTTTCTTCTTAAGCATATCAGTGACTTTTTAGACGAATCTAAATAATTTGCTCTCTCCTCTTTTTTTCTTTGTTAGTTAACCGTTTGATGGTGGTTAAATTTTTGTGAAAAATAATTTTCTCTGTTCGTACAATATATATTAAAATAGGTTGTGTGATATTGTTTGCATTTTTTTATAAACTACACCTACTCAAAAAAAGCATTTCATGAGAAATAAACATGTAAAATAAATGAGAAATGAATATCTTGTATATAGTTTGTAAAACATAGGATGCATGTGTAGCACCGGTTGCTTGTGTATTATGTTTAATATGAAAGAAATGCAATGTAAAGTGACATTTTATTTGAGAAATTTTTTTTTTATTTTCTAATTTTTTTTTTATTTTTAAACTTTCAACATTCAGAAAATATATTTACTTTCATTTGATATTTTTATTTTCAAAAAATAATTTTGTTAAATTTAGTCAATTTTAGCAAAAATATTGTAAATTATTTGCATATATAGTTTAAAATACATCTATATATTATTTTTTATATAATTACAATGTTGTTATTAAGTTTGTACACATTATTAACTTTTGAAAATACTAAAAACAATTTTTTTTTTCTGTTTTCAGTTGTTTTCTGAAAATATTTTTGGTAAAAATACTTTTTAAATTGTAACTAAACATATTTTCACTATTATTTTTTATTTTTTTTAAATAAAAACAGAAAACACGTAAAATAAAAGTTTACATAGCTAAAATAAAGAGGTTTGTGTTGGTTTAGAGTTTAGAATTAAATTGATTAAAAGTAATTTGCATAATTTATGACATAAATAAATTAATTTTTTAAAAATTAAATTTAACTAATTAATTAATAATGTGTCAACACATGATTATCAGTGAAGACCAATGACATGTAGTACAAAGCCATATAATATTTTTTTATATTTTAACGTTATATAGGCACCCGTTAAAATTTAAAAACATAAGAAACGTTAACAAAACACACGTTCTTTGGAAAACAATTTTTGTGATCTGTTAAAATTATATATTAGGATTAAACGATCATCTATAAATGTAAAAATGAAAGAAAAAGAAACAATGTAAAAAAACTCATAAGTTGTATTTCTATAGGAAAACATAGTGTATTTTTAAGCGCGATCGTTTTTAAATTCACCAAAAATAATATTATCATTTTTAAAATGTTTAATCATTTGTAGGTATATATTTTTGCTTCTTTTTTATTTTTATCAGCTTCCAAACTGATTTTTTTTAATGGATCCTTCCGTTTGATTTTTTTTATATGAAAAATTAACCACAAAATCTTAATTTAATTTTTTTTGTATAAAAAAAAAGCATATTGATATTTTTTATAACCCAATTATTTCGGACGACAACAATTCACATGCAGGACAGGGAAGCTATCGTTATACCACATTTGGATATTGGCGAGTACTTTTTTTACTATACCATCTGCGAGAAGTGGGGACTTATGCTGGAAATTGATATAAAATATAAGTTATATTATAATGAATTTTCTTCTTTCTTTTATGGTTTAATGGTACCTCTTATGATCAATATATTTTTATGCCAATAAAAAATACCTAAGGTTTTTTTTTTGTTGTTGATAATGCCTATTTAGGTTCTCCTCTGAATCAAAGATTTTTTTAAAAACTTATAGGCATGAAGACAAGACATAACATAATATGAATATGAAATATGTTTTAATTCAACACTCTCAAATATACAGAATATTTTGAAAGCTTTACAAAGTGAATTCAAAGCTTTCTTTAGTAAAGATTTTTTTCAAAATTTTAAAGAATATATAAAATTCTCACTTGAAATCTTTCTTCAAGTCTTCTTGTATATATAGTATATTGGGTTTAGGGTAATTTTTATTAAGGATAGAAATGGAGCGGGATGAGGCGGGTTTGACCTTCCTATTGCTGTTCCCGAAAGTGTGGGGTAGAGATAGATACAAAGAGGTGGTATAAAACTTTAACTCATCCCCATTTTTATCGGTATTTTTGGGTTCAGGTATACTAATGGTTATTTGCTATATTATTTTTATAATTTAAATTTATGTATAATTTATTAATAAATTATATATTAAGTTATTAATTATATTTAATTAATTAAATAAATTATATGTTAAATTATTAATTATATTTTATTTTTGATGGTCTACAAATGTGTGGATTTACACACAAACATATAAGATTAAAAATATATGTATGAAATTTTGTTTAACACAGAAGCGAGATGGAGGTAGGTGCAGAAACAAGACAGGGACCATCATCGATTTTCTTAGGAAGGAACTAGAAGGGGACTAACAACGCATTTTTTTGTCATCAAAATTGAGGTGAAAACGAGATAGTAACCATAGAATAGTCATGATTGTCATTCCTAATTTTGATTGCTTTTACTTTATTTTCTAAAGAAACCGATTAGATATTAAATGTAACAACATTAAATATTTTTAACCAACTAGTTACTTATGAATATCTCCTATTTCTCGTGTTTTTAATAGGAACTGTTCTAATCAAAATTGACAATATAGCTTAACAAATTTATATAATTTATTGATCAATATTTTGAGTATAAGTAATTAAAACATAGATTCAATAAAAAGATAATAATATAAATTAAAACTTATATATACGAAACAAAATAACTAATTGATATATTCTCCTCAATCAGTTTATACTCCCCCATAGTGGGGAGTGTGTTCTTATAACTCCTATGGCTTGGAAACGACATAGTTCTTGTCCGCAGATGGATCAATAATCAATTAATTGCATTGTTAAAGCCTAAACTAGTTAATTGTAGGTTGCTTAGCTATAGTAGTAGTACAGAATTGCTTGAATTTTTTCCTCTACGTGGCAATGCATGCCAGTCCTAAAATTTTTATGGATCTCGAAAAAATTATAAGTAATTTCCTTTAAATATAAATATTAAAAAATGTAAAAATATATAGTATAACAAATAGAATTCTAATTTATTTAAAATTATATATTTGTTATATTAAAATAATAATATAATATTAATAAATTTTAAAAAGATATATCATATTTTTATTTAATTATATTTTAATAAAAAATTGAATTCATGCATTTTAAAACTCATTTGGTGGACTTAATATGATAAGATAATATTACAAAGTATGATAGAACAGAAATGATATGATAAAAAGTTTCATAAGTTATGCATATACAGAAAAAAGTAGGATAAGTTACAATTATCATATCCTTTGATGCACATTATTTAACAAATTCAGAATATAATATAAATTATGTTCAAATAAAAATTTCCATTTCATTAAAATTACATAAATTTTTCTAATTCTAAAATTTATCTTTAATTTATATTTTTAATTATAAAAATTATAATTTAAACTATATTATATAAAATTCTATTTTATATATTCATGTAATTTTCTTTAAACTATATATAAAATTTAAAATTACAATTAATATTTAAAATGTTTGAATAATAATTATTTTATTTTTATATTTTAATAAATAATATAATTTAAATTTATGTGTCAAAATTATTATTAATATAAATACATATGATAATATGTTAAATAAAATTATAATATATATATATATATATATATTATTTTCATTATATACCACATAAAACCTTATAATGTTACACATATGTAATATGTCAAATATATATATATATATATATATATATATTAATATATAGTTTATTAGCTATATTTTTACCGCATTATTATGTATATTTTAATATAATATATTATGCAAATATTATAACATATAATATTAAATTATTTATATAATATAATAGAATATGATGCTACTACAAGTTAATCTAATATTAAACATATCATATGATATGGAGAGAAACTAGAAACTTAACCCATCTAGCTTATTGCTTCCTTATCAAACTCTCTCCTTAAGATAAAAATTATAATATAATGATAAAATGGGATAAGAGATAAACAATGTTATTATATCCTATTGACGTAACCGTGAATTGACATATGACAGAACAATTAATTATTATATTCTATCATATATTCTTCGTCAAACATATCCTAAGTTTTTGGTTAATGGTTAGCATTTCTTTATTATATATAATTACCAAAAGATGAATAAAAATGAAGACTCCTTCAATCATATTTACTAGATCCATTATCTACTTATCAAGATGAAGAAAATTAAAGTGACTTTTTTAATTAGTCATAATAATAAATATATCTTCAATTTATATTTTCTTATCATAATTATCATGTCACTATCACTTTATTACTTTGTCTTTTACTGTGTTCTTATAGATTTTATTTTAATTAAGACTATTTTATGATTGTAAAAAAGTCATGAATGTTAATTAAAGGTTTGTTAAAAACATCAACAGTTTTTTTTTGTAAGTGGTGCTCCCACTCAATTCTGTGTATTGCCAGATTAGAAAGTGATATATTGTGTTTTATTGTTAGAATTTTCTTGTTTTTTGGATATTTGGTTGTAATAAGTTTCAAACTTTGGTGGGTTTTTAAGATGGTGAAACAATTAGCTTTTGATAATTTTAAATAGTTCTTTATTCTGTTAGACATTTGTAAGATGTAAACAACTATTTATCATGTTTTGGGACAACTAATGGTTATATTATTATTAATAAATTTTATCTTTTATAAAAAAGTTAAAGAGTTTAATAGGTATACATTCTAAGGGTACAAAGTTTTTACACTCATATTCAATCATGACTTTTCATTTGTATGACTTTTAAAATAACAACAAGTAAAGTTAACCAATATACCATTAATGAAATATTGTGATTAAATGTCAATGTAAAAATTTTTACAATGACTATGTATACCAATTAAACTCAAAGTTAAAAATATTTTAATTTAAAAATAATAAAAAAATATTATATATTTAGTTCATTATAACCCTAAAGTGAGTCTTACAAAAGAATTAAGTATACTCATTCTTCTAAAATAAGAGTTGTTTAAAAGACTGTTTTAAAATAAATATGGCATTTGACTCTTTTTTATAACATTATTTTTTCAGGAATCCCTTAATAAGGTTACTTTATAAATCTCTCAACGTAATGATGATATTAACCTCAGTTTTATAAAATTATTATTTTATCCTATATATTTATTAAATATTGTTTTTTTTGAAATTTATAAAAGAACCTATATATTATATATATACTCGATGAGAATTTATTTTATAAAGAAAGTCCTAAAACTCAAATATCATAAAAATGGAAAACTTTAGTGATGGAAAGAGATGGTAATTGATGAAAGGTGGTAGGGCAATCCCCATGGGACCTATGGTGATGGTGGCATGGGGAATAGGTAGCTCGAGTGAATAAAAGAAACAGTATAAAAATATAACGACAAGGGTGAGTCCCAAAGCAAGTGGAATAAAGCAATAGACAGCCCAACATGCGAGTTTGTATTATATAATAATGTCATTTCTCTGCCGTTGAACAGATAATCTGTCCCTTTTGTCTCTTCCCCCCTCACTCACCAAAACACACTAACTCACTCTTTTATAATCCACATTCACACCTCTTCTTTTTCCTCCTTACTGTGTTCCAATAATATTCTCTCTCACCATCTTCACCTTCATTCATTTCAATTCAATTCAATTTCCCTTCTTCTAATCATTACTCTTGAGACTCTCCCATACCCCAAATGGGTTCAAGAGCACGCTGGCGCCAGAGTTGGGCTCCACAGCCTTTGACACCCTTAATGGAAGGTCCTGGCCCTGAAATGCAAGAAGAAGGAACCAAGAAAGAGAGCTCATGGGAAGTCATAAGGGAATGGTTCAGGACTCAGAAGATCTCACCAAGTGGAAGCTTTTCTTCACAATCATCATTCTATGGAACCATTCATGCCAAGACCCAAGATTTGAGGCTTTTGCTTGGTGTCTTGGGCTGTCCCTTGGCTCCTATTCCCTCAGCACATGATCCCTCCCTTAGCATCCACATCAAAGACACCCCTTTTGTAAGCTCTCTCTCTCTCTCTCTCTCTAAACTTCAAAATGCTGCCTCTTTTCTTTGCCATCATAATTGGCCTTTCATTTCAGTAACTTCTCTTCATTTTTATGAACTACATCGTACTCTAATTCTGATTGTCAAATAGGACTATCTCAGTTAATTAAGTACTGTTTGTTAATGATTGTAACTTTCTTGACATATATTTGATTATATATATAAAAAGAACTCTAATTCTGATTGATGGAAAGAAACACCAAAAACACATGAGGAATTGTATCTAAGTTTTACTTCTTTTGTATATAGCACTTGGGGTTTTAATTTAAATGTCTTGGTAACAACATTGTGATTATAGTTATAAATAATTGTTTACAGTATATTAAGCTTTTAGAGTTTGGTTGTATTAATTCTATTTTTGGTGTATTGTATGGTTAGGTGACATATTTTTCCATTAATGTGACATCAAACAGGAAACATCAACTGCCAAATACATTATCCAGCAGTATTTGGCAGCCACAGGGTGCCTAAAACAGCAAAAGGACACCAAGAACATGTATGCCACTGGGATGGTGAAGATGATTTGCTGTGAGACAGAGATTTCATCAGGGAAGAATGTCAAGTGTTTGGGGACAAGAAGCAGTGAAAATGGTTGCTTTGTGCTTTGGCAGATGCAACCTGGAATGTGGTCTCTTGAGTTGGTGGTTGGTGATCACAAGGTTGTGGCAGGAAGCAATGGCAAAACTGTGTGGAGACACACACCATGGCTTGGCACACATGCAGCGAAAGGCCCCCAAAGACCCCTTCGTCGCATCATTCAGGTATAACAATAAAAACAAATTGAAATTGCTAACTTTATGGATAAAAAATCATTAACTAGCCCATAATCCAAAGAAGAATATTAACAACAATCTTTTAAACCCTTTTTTATGACACTTTCTTTAAGTGAAACAAACAATTTCGACATATCACACTTCCAAATCTATGTAATTAAATTATAAATAAAATTTATCAAACTTGATTATTTTTAATAAATTTCGGTCAACAAAGAGTGTCAGTAACTACATTTCTCATTTCATAAATAATTTTATATAGCATAATGTAAAGAAATGAATTGATGGGTCTGAGATGTTAGAATGCACATTGACAATGAGACCTACCTATTTTGCTATACATGTTAAACCTTGTCTTAATACAAAGACAAAATTTTAAAACAAAAAGTCCTTTGATCACTGTTTTCTTGTTTGATGCACCAAACAAAATTTGAACAATTGTACCTCAATTTGATTGGTCTTTCATTTGGTGGGTAGACTTGATTTGTTGGAATTGAGGGTTGGGGGGACATGGCCCTAGGGTTGAAAGCATGATGTAGTACCAAACAAACAAATATAAAGATTGAAAAAACAAATTGAAATCCCAATGAATGAAGGGTATATATCGAGCTGACAATGATGGAGAAACTGTCCCATGCTTTACCCTACAATGAGGAATTGTTTTCTTTAAGAGTTAGTATACTTACATGCCACGTGACTGTCAATATGACGTCATCTATGAATATTGTATAGATCATGAGTCATGATCTTGGGATTGCCACTTATTGCAGGTTGCTAAGGGTACCACGAATTATCCTTTTGCTTTAACTTTTCCTTTTTATTTTGCACTTTAATGAACAGTCATACCTCTCACTGCATTATTGCCCATGCTTTCATGCCTAAATATTCCCTTTTTCGTTTCTAGTACTTGTTTCACTCTTCACTAATGTTTGCCATAGGATAGAATCATCTATCACTCCTTTCCCTCATTATGAACACCCAGTTTTTTTTTTTTCCTTTTCCAAAAAGTGTATAAATAATACATACAATGACAAAATAAATTCAGTTTATCATTGATTGGACTGTCATGGACTTTATGTTGTAGTATTCTTAAAGTAAAAGTGCCTAACCTATTCTATATTTTCATATATATTATTCTGATCAAGGTAAAGAAATTTATATGGGTAACTTATAAAAACATCATAATTAGTTTACATCACCAAGGGCATTCGTGTTTACTCAAAATAAAAGAGTTTATTGCATTATCTTAGATAATCACATATTTATATTTCTACTATAATTTACACAATATTCTATATATATGGGTGTCTAACATAAACATCATAATTAGTTAACCTCATCCAAAACACTCGGATTAGCCGAAAATAAGAAAATTATTGTATAGTCTTAAAACATCACATTTGTATAGTTTCTACTAAATGTACACAATATTCTATATATATATGGGTAACTTATATTAACTTCCTGATTAGTTGTCATAATGACGGGCATTTGGGTTTACCAAAAAATATAAGGAAAATTATTACATCATATGTTGATAGTTACAACTAATTTATAAATGGTCCAATTTTTAATTTACAACAAAGAATTAATAAAACTCAAGGACAGATATAGTGAAATTTTTTTATCATAATATTGGTACAAAGTAATATATTGATTATTTTTATTGAACTTTTTCTTTTCAACTACATTTTTTTCTTCCACAAAACTTAAACTGAAACTATGCTTAATTTGTTTAGAAGATAAAAACTCGGAATCACTCAAACCATTAACTTATTGGTAGAGTTAATGTAATTTTGAATCGTATAATAATTTTTCTAGAAATATAATATGAAATAGAAATTGCAATATTTATACACCACAAGTTTATTTTGTTAAGGATAAGAAGAGTTATAAACTTGTGTTTGATGGTGGAAATTGTAATTTACAGGGTTTGGATCCAAAGAGCACAGCGAGTTTATTCAGCAACGCACAGTGCCTGGGGGAGAATCGAATCGGGACCGTGGATTGCTTTGTCTTAAAAGTGTCCGCAGATCGTGCGGCTGTGGTGGAAAGAAGCGAGGGTCCCGCAGAGGTGATAAGGCACATTCTCTACGGTTACTTTTGCCAAAAGAGCGGTCTCCTCATATACCTGGAAGACTCGCACCTCACACGGGTCCCAACGCAGGACAATGATACAGTGTACTGGGAGACCACAATAGGCAGCAGCATCGGCGACTACAGAGACGTGGATGGGATCCTCATTGCGCATCAAGGGCGTTCCATCGCGACGGTGTTCCGCTTCGGTGAACTCTCCATGCAGCATAGCAGAACCCGCATGGAGGAAATGTGGACCATTGATGATGTTATGTTTAATGTGCCTGGACTCTCCATGGACCATTTTATTCCGCCAGCAGATATCTTTGACAATATAAATTCTCCTTGATCATAGTATAATAACATAGTTAACCTTATTAGGGTTTTTTTTTTTTTTAATTTCTTTGTCAATGTGAATTGTAATATTACTTAATTTGGGGGGTGGTATAATTAAAGAATTGGTGGGGGAAGGTGTAATTTTACTTGTCTTTGTTCTTGTTTGCTAATGTAAGGTTTTAGTGACTAGTGGTTAGTTTGTGTTTCAAGTCATTAAGCTCAAATGACAAATTGGGGATGGAATAAGGTTCTCAAGTGGTATAAGATAGTGATGGCACATATTTATGTACTTCATTTGGAGACATTGTGGGGCATTGATCTATGAAGCCATTTTAACAATTTTTTGCTTTATTTTGCCATAAAAGTTATCTTAAAAAAATATTTATTGTATTTTTTAAATTGTATGCAGAAAGTAGTGATATAGGTAAAAATCGATGAAATGACTTATTTACTAATATTTTTATTTTATTTTTTATATTGAATAATTTAGGGTGAGACTATGAGAAAATGATGCTCCAATTCAAGATGGTGAATTATTCTTCTAAACTTTACATTTTACCTCCTCTCTAGGAGACAAGTCGAATTTTGAGTTTATGATATATTATATGTAACTATGTGAGATATTGTCTTACTTGACATGATAATTGGATTATTTTGTACTTTTTTAATGTCATAATATTAAGATTTTGAGGTTGATCTAATGACAAAATTATATGCGAAAAAAAGGTTATGAATTCAAATATCTTTATGAATAAAATTAACATATTAACAACTAATATTTACTTATTAAAAAAAAACATTCATTCCAAGTCTACCACCACTTTTTTGGTATTTTTCCTTTGAAAAGGCTCTTTATTTTTTTTTCTTATTTGTAATTAGGTCTTTGTCTAATTTCATCTAATATTTAAGAGAATTAATAGATGTATAACTTGACTTGATATGATTCAGGATAAACACCTACTATTTGAGTTAAATGACCTCAAAATATCTCTAATAGGATTTATTTAAGTATACTATTGACACAAATCATATAAGAATAAACACCTCTTTTACTCTCTAAAAGTTATAGGCATAAGGTCTCTTAATTTTTTATAGTAAATTAGTGTCTAATAATTCTTATTATGTTATGCAAATTGGTACTTAAAAAATTTTAGATAAAATTTTTAATATGTTTTAAAATGCTAATTAAAGTACTTTAGGAACTAACTTAAACAATGACCAGACTAATTTATCTGAAAATTTCATTAAAAAATTTAAATTAGTGCCTCAAACTTTCACGATGCAAAATGAGAATCCACTCTTTTTATGATATCTAAACAATTGAAAATATACAATTAAGTTTATCAAATAGAATGCACATAATAATACACTCAATGTCTAACTAATAAAATCACAATAATGTTTTGATTCAAGGATAAATAGTCAGTGTAATTGTTTTTATATGTTTTAATTAATTATAAAATAAATATTATAAGTTTTCTATTGATAATATTTTCTTTTATCTATATAGAAATTGAGCATAAGTGTAAGAAAAATTGTAATAACTCATGCATATCTTTTTCAAGCAATCGAGTTACACTCAACTTTTCATTAATAAAAATGTGCTAAGACTATAAATTTATTATTTTTTTTAATTTATATATTAAAATTCATATCATGATTTTTTTAATTTGTTGATATTATTTTTTTTTTTTAGTTTTTACATTGACTAATGAATAGAAATTAAAACTTATTTTAAACTTATGGTTTTTTAAATTAATGAATATTTTATCTAATCATTTTAAAAGAAAATGCTTAATATATACCTTTCTTGTTCTCTCCTATATCACGTTCATCCTATACCTGTTTTACTTTTCTTTTTTTTTTCCAAAACATCATTTATTTCTTACATTTATTATTTTTTCTTCCTTCTTAGTTTTTCTTTTTCTTTTTCTTTTCAAATAAATAATTTCTCTAAAATAAAATATAAAGAACAAAAACCAATATGTGCTAAACTAAAATATAAGCTATTTTAACTAACTTTCTCTTATTTAATAATAATATTTTTAAAATATCCTTAATTTAACTAGAGTTTTATAGCAATAAATTTTTTATTTGTTTGTCTTATACAACTAATGTAATGGTATTTTAAGAAATGAGGGAAATTTCGCATTGAAACTACAGCACTGATAAGAATCATTAATCCAATATTCAATTTTATAAAGTTGATAATTAAGTGTAACATTAAATATATTTTGATATTAATAATTATTCATGCATTTTTAATTTATTTAAATGAAAAAATTTCAATTATTTTTATACAAATTTAAACTTTTAATTGATGTTTTATTTTATACACACAAAAAAATTAAAAAACATAAAATAATTTTAACATTTGTTTGTTATTTCTTTTTTTATTTTAATGCAACTAAAAATTAAAAATAATTAAACATAAATTATCAAATTATTAAGAATATAAAGTAAACATAAAAAACTTAAATTAAAGGAGACAACAACAAAGAAAAATGAAAACGTAAGCAACCCAATATTTTTTTAATCTAAGTTTTTAAATTTCTCCTTTAAGTTAAGTTTTTTATGTTTACTTTATATTTTAATATTTTGATTTTTTATTTTTAATTATTTTTTAGTTTTTAGTAGCATTGAAATGAAAAAAAAAAATAATAACACAAACATAAATTTATTTTGTTTAAGTTTTTTTTTGTGTCAAATAAAATAAATGTTGCAACTGAATAACATTATTTATGAACATTTTTATCTTTAAATAAAGTAAAAACATATTAATAATTATTAAGATTATAATTCAGTTAATGTTACACGTAACTATGAGTTTTTTTTTTAATTCAATATTTATTTATGATTCTTAGTTAGTCCCCTTAGCATTCCCCTTAATTAATATTAAATACTGTCCTAAAATAATAGTTCTTTAGAGTTAGTGCATAGTCATTAAAAACATTAACTACTATCGATTTATTTTATTAGTGGTTTTAACTGTTGTACAATTCTTCAAATTAACTGACATATACTTTTTTTTTCATACAATAATTACAAGTTTATTATAATATTACTTAAATAAATATTCATACTAATTTAAATTCTTTTTCTAATGTGTGTCAAATTTCAAAGACTACAATTAATATAATGTATTAGACATTTTAGAATATCTATTTTATTAATTTTTTTATTTATTGTTTATTTTAATATATGTAAAAAACCTTAAACGAGTACCAAAGTGAAACAAAGGGAGTGATATTTTATAGATTAAAATATGAACATTTGATAAGTTTTATCACTTTTACCTCGTTAGAACTACCATTGATTATCAATACTCTAGTTGTTAGTTATTGACTTAGGAAAAAATAAGGATATAATCGTAATATTTAATGCATTAGTAAATATAAATAAAAATATAATTGAAAAAGTTACTTGTTGTCTTGAATATTTGAAAATAACTATTCCCTTTAGACTGAAATGTAAGAGTAACTCAAATATGAGTTGCTTAACAATAAGGAATGTTACTTGTACAAATCTTTGGAGAATTATATTCTTTTAAATAAATAATAGTTGTTATATAAACATCCATCCTTAAATTGTAAAATCTAATATTTTGTGGTGATTTTAATTAAATTAATATTTATTTATAATAGTTAATTTAAATTTTTAATTTGTTAAAATAAGTTAATTAGAATAAAAATAAAAATTTAGATGGCTTATAATTCAAGAAAAACTTATAAATATGTTAAAAATTGTGATAAATTTCTTGTAGGTAACTAAAATTAGAATTGCTCTAAGAAAAAAACTAAAATGTTAAAATGATTATAATTTTAAAGCGAAAAAATATTATTGATTAATTTTATTAATAGATAGCAATTAACTTTTTTGAGGGTTATATTTTAGTTAAATGGGAGTAGACCTAAAAATTGTGGGTTCGCATTTATCATTGTTTTCTTTTAACTGTATGGTCATGTGATCCTAGTACAAGTGTACAACACTTAGCTCGCATCGAGGAGAGAAAAGTACCAAAATTGATGTGGAAGGAATGAAAAATATGATTGAAACTTTGAATGTCTTATCATTCTTTTCCTATAGCGGGTGCATTAAAGTCATATATGGTTATTTTAATGATCAACAAATAATATTAATGAAAATGGGAAATAAAAGTAATTAATTAATTAAATATCATATATACGTATATTGAATAATGAGAAAATTTATTATGATTAAATTTAATCTCTCCATTCATCCTTCTCCCTTCAACTCTCTAAAAAAAAATCCTAATTAAAAAATTTATTTAAATTCAAAAAATCTATTCTAAAAAGTTACTCTAGTATTACATGAAATTGTATATGGTATCTTTTGTCATATTAATTAAAGTTTTATTCTTTATGATACAGTTCTTTTTTTTATTTTTTCCTGAATCGTATTACTTTATTATAAAAAGTATTTCCTCTATGATCTGCTCTCTATAACGTTGATAAAGTTTCCAGATCAAAACCAAAATTGAAAAAGTATCGTTTGATCAATAGGAAGTGATTCACTCACTTTGATAAAGTATTTCTTTATTATGATTTCTCATTAAAAGCCACTCAATCCATTGCATAACATCCCAAGTCTAAAAAGAAAAAAAGTGTTATTAATTGTTTCTTATATATTTTTCTTCAATTATTTTCTCATTCTGTAATTAAAAGTTAAAAAAAACAGATTATGAGAAAAGAAAATGTTAAATGACAATACTAATAATATACTAAAATAAGTTTTATTTATTCGTGTAGTGGTTTCATAATTAAAATGTCTTCCTTTATTAATTCATGTGTTTTCAGATTCTAAGAAAAAAAAATGTTAAATGACAATAATAATATACTAAAATAAGTTTCATTTATTCGTCATAGCAATTTCATAATTAAAATGTCTTCTCATTTACTGATTCATGTGTTTTCAGATTCTAAGAAAAAAAAAACATTAAATGACAATAATAATATACTAAAATAAGTTTCATTTATCCGTCATAGCAATTTCATAATTAAAATGTTTTTTCTTATTGATTCATGTGTTTTCAGATTCTAAGAAAAAACAATGTTGAATAACAATAATAATATAATAAAATAAGTTTTAAATTATCTGTCACAATTTCATAATTAAAATATCTTCCCTTATTGATTTATATGTTTTCCGAATCTACACTATGGATATGGAATGTAATCTCTATAGACAAATTTATCGTAACAAGTGAATCATTCTTTTTAATTTGGTATAGTAAATATTATCTTTAAAAAAGTTAAAGTCAAGAATACAAATAAAGTTGTTGAAATGAGGAAAAGTTCTGAAGACACAGCTTGGAATACATAGGGTTAAACCTAACTTAAGTCTTAGATCGAAACCCTATTCAAAAACTTAGACACATACGTATATTATAAAGTATTTGATTATAATCTTTTCAGCTTGTCACTTTTGCTTTTCGGCAAAAACATGCATAATTAGATATGTTCAAACGACGAAGACCCGAAAATTTTAAGTTAAGAAAGGATCAAGATTTCGAAGGAAATATTGATGGCCTCGATATTAAATATGAGGAGCTTCTTTTAACTTCCCATCATTTGTCATTTGTATCTTTTTAATATTTATAATTTTTTATAAAACTTCAAAATACCATCACCTTTTTGACAAAATTTGAAAGAATCTAATTCCGTGAAAATGCAAAATGAATAAAATAGTATACCAAGTAAGAGAAGAAAAAGGAAAAAACTCGAACATGAAGAACACAAAAAAAAAATCAAATACAAACGGGAGAGGTATGTGATAATTAAATTTTTATTGTTTTTATTAAAAAAAATTTTACCATTTTAAAAAATTATGGAGGTACATAGAGAAGTTATGGAGGTGTAAGAAAAAATTCTCTTACTTTTATGAATGAATCCTGATCCTAGATGTGTTTATAATTCATGAAAGGAAAATAGATATTGATATTTACAGTCCAAGTATACTAAGTGCAACACCTTTTAATCTTATTTTTACAATCCTTGTTTATCTTTTTAAAATCTTATTTTCACCACATTCTTGTTGTTCTTTAAATCTTACTTTGAATCTCGTTTTTTATTTCATTTATTATTCTTTTTTTTTTTAACAAATCATATTTATTATTCTTCAAGCTCTAATGACGTGATATCTTGATTACCATTACGTGGCAATGTTCTTTAAAGTACATTTATCGACGATTTCATCTATTATCAATCATCAAGTGTGTGTCCTTTGTTTTATTTATAAGTCTCAATTTAAAAACTAATAAAGAGGATTTCAATAACTCTCTTAATGAATTTGCCATCCTATAACATCTAGTAAATAAATGCTCACTAGCCTCTCAACTTTTAAATATGTTTCATGAAAGATTCATGCATTCAACTTTCAATTCAGTACACATTCAATAATGAGTTTAATTTCTGTCCACCGTACTATCACAACTCTTATACGATTTTTTCGATTACTAATAAATAAAATTAACAAATTTATTATGCATAAAACATTGTGATTAAATATAATCAATATATAATTCTTTTTCTCTTCAATAATTTAAGGTGGATACATGTTCAGTTTTATTTTCTTCCACTACCGTAAAAAACAAAGAGTTTAATTGGTATACACTGTCAGTGTAAAGATTTTTACACTAACATTCAGTCACAACCATTTATTCATAGTACATTTGGTGACTTTACCCATTATTACTTAAAAAGTCACATGAATGAATGGTTATGATTGAATGTTAGTGTAAAAATCTTTACACTGATAATGTATACCAATTAAACTAAAAAACAAAGAGTTTAATTGGTATACACTATCAGTGTAAAGATTTTTACACTAACATTCAATCATAACCATTCATTCATGGTACATTTGTTGACTTTACCTGTTACTACTTTAAAAGTCACATAAATGAAAAGTCATGATTGAATGTCAGTGTAAAAATCTTTTACACTGACAATGTATATCAATTAAACTAAAAAACAAAGAGTTTAATTGGTATACACTGTCAGTGTAAAGTTTTTTATACTAACATTCAATCATAACCATTCATTCATGGTACATTTGTTGACTTTACCCGTTACTACTTTAAAAGTCACATAAATGAAAAGTCATGATTGAATGTCAGTGTAAAAATATTTTACACTGACAAAGTATACCAATTAAACTAAAAAATAAAGAGTTTAATTGGTATACACTGTTACTGTAAAGATTTTTACACTAACATTCAATCACAACCATTCATTCATGGTACATTTGTTGACTTTACCCGTTACTACTTTAAAAGTCACATAAATGAAAAGTCATGATTGAATGTCAGTGTAAAAATATTTTACATTAACAAAGTATACCAATTAAACTAAAAAATAAAGAGTTTAATTGGTATACACTGTTAGTGTAAAGATTTTTACACTAACATTCAATCACAACCATTCATTCATGGTACATTTGTTGACTTTACCTGTTACTACTTTAAAAGTCACATAAATGAAAAGTCATGATTGAATGTTAGTGTAAAAATCTTTTATATTGACAATGTATACCAATTAAACTAAAAAACAAAGAGTTTAATTGGTATACACTGTTAGTGTAAATATTTTTACACTAACATTCAATCACAACCATTCATTCATGGTACATTTGTTGACTTTACCCGTTACTACTTTAAAAGTCACATAAATAAAAAGTCATGATTGAATCTTAGTGTAAAAATCTTTTACATTGACAATGTATACCAATTAAACTCAAAAACAAAATTCTAAAACAACATATCACGATTAAAAAACCTAATTTTGGAAAAATATGTTTTTGGTTAAAACATAGTTTTGAAAATTATTTTCCAGAAGAACATAACCTAATTTCAAAAGAGAGTGGTTTGCAGAAGGGGAAAAAATAAAAAAGAGAGAGAAAAAGGATGGTTCATTCTCAGTGTAAAAGGTTTTATATTGACATTCAATCACAATTTTTTTATTTATGAAAAGTTGTTAACTTTATCCGTTAATACTTTAAAAGTCATATAAATAAAGCATTGTGATTAGGCATGACAATAGGACAGGAAGAAGGCGGTATGACATTCTTATTCGTATCCCTGCTCTCGAAACTCATCAATTATCCTCGTACCTAATAGGTATGAGATTTATGTCCTCATTCTTATTTGCATCATCGTGGCGTATCGAGTATACTAGTATCCATACCATACTCGGAAAAAACTTATTATATTTTTTTAATAAAAAAATTATTTTAATATTCAAAAGTTATCTAATGAACACAAAATTTGTAATTTTTGTAAACTAAATGTGAAACCTTTCTCTGTTTTTTTAAGACAAATGTCAAACTTTAAAAGTAAAAAATTTCTTTACATCTCCAAATTGTATTTTGTGAAGAAAAGGAATCTAAGTGATCATTTGGTTTAAAAACTAGATTTAATATATAAATCAAGGATAAGATTTGCAATATTTTAGTCATTTAAAATAAAGGCAGGGACAGGAGTTGGAATAAGGTACGAACGGGATGAGGTGAGTATGTATATCCCCATCCCTAACTTAACAAATTGAGTATTTCCTATACACATACCCGTGTCTGGTTAAATTAGGGGTTCACTGTCAAATTAGTGTGGTTTAAGAATTATCCATGGATACATGTTTATTTGTTATCTCTAATTGTGATTGAATGTTAATGTAAAACTCTTTTACACCATTCGTGCATACTAACTAAACTCAAAAAATAAAAGTGTTGGATGAATGAAGTGAGAGAAATAGGTTTTGAATGAATACTTAACATGGAAAGTGTAGAAATAAGGTTAAAACTTAAGGGTTTAAATACAATTGATGTCCCCCAATTTTTTTTTTTCAATTTTAGACATTATATCTCATATTTTAAAATCGTGATGTGTTATGCCCAAATTTTAAAAATGTATAAATTGATACCTGTCAATGAGTGTTTTACGTTAATTGTTAATTCTGACTATGTTGATCGCTACATGTAAGAAATTATGTGACATGAAAAAGAATTATTGCTTAATAAAAGGATTAAGATAAGAACTTAGGCTTAATAAAAAAGAATTATTGGTTAATAAAAAGATTAAATAAATCCAAAAGATTAGCTTAACCTTTTATTAAGCAATGATTCTTCATCACATCACCTAATTTCTTACATGTGGTTGTAAATACACTAAGAGTTAACGGTCAAAACTCACAGAAGGGGTATCAATTCACACATTTTTTTTTTTAAATTTGGAGATATAATGTCACGATTTTAAACTTTGGGAGAACAATGTCTAAAATTAAAAAAATTTGGGGACATTAGTTATATTTAAGCCAAACTTAAAAGGATATGTATAAGAAGAAAGAAAAAATTAGAAAGAGAAGAAAAAGGGGTCTACTTAACAAACTGGGGTGTGAATAGAAATATCCAAAGAAAAAGTCTACTACCTTAAGTTGTTTGTCTTTTTTTATATCCTAATATCTTGCAGAAACCTAAGGCGACTAATATCCCTTTAGATACTCATGATGGCGGCATGAATGAAACTCATTTTCTTTGATCATGAATTCTACTCCAGGCGGGGTTGATTAGTGTAAAATCATGTCTAAAAGATTATGTTAGCTGACTCAAAGGTCTAATTAATGATGGAGGTGAGTTAATTAGTGTATATAAGTTGTTTTAGACAGTGTTATTAAGTGACAAATCCTCCTTTAACTCATGAATTTATGCATGAATTATGATTTTTTTTAATCCTCTTCAGAAGAGTCAAAGACATTTAGAGAATTTACATACAATAACTCACGCATACTGTTGAATCAACTGAACTAGACTGTTTAATCTATGAATTATGATCTTTTATTTTATTTCTACTTCAATTCCATTTCTTTGTTTTTTTATTGGAAAATTAAATTCTTTAGTTGATGCTGAAAATTTATCCTTTGAATGGACTTTAGCAAGTTTACAGAAGTTAGTTGTGGATCATAAAAATAAAAAGGCCTTATAAGTCTACATGCAAAAATAATTTATACATGTAGAAGTTTACTTAGCTTTTAATCACGAAAATTTATTTTATATATATATATATATATATATATATGAGAAGAGATTCACTTATTTAAAGAATAAGTTTAAAAGATTTATTCTTTATTTTAACTATTTGTTATTTTGAAATCTAATTATTAAGATTAATTACTCATTACCACCATTAGACTTCAATAAAATAAAAGGTAATGATACACATACACTTTATCAACATTTCTTGTTTCTTTCTATCTCTCTCATCCTATACCTATATATTTTCTCTTTTTTCTTTCTCTCACTAGGTGTATAATAACATATAAAATGTACATGTATCATTTTCTAAAATAAATTGTTAGAATAAAAAATAAGTTTTTTAAACTTACTCTTGAATTAACGAGATATTCCTCTTTTTCTCTCTCTATGTATAAATTAAATCAAATACAATAGAAATGAGTTTGCGATACTCATACACCTTGTTTAAAAATTAGGTTCTGCTATAAGTTTTAGCATTTTCCTTTGGTGCATGTTTCTCACAACCTACATAAGAGATCCCTTGAAGTGGACGAGTCATATTTTGCCATGTGTCATATTTGCCACATCAGCCATTTACTAGTATTACGTTTTCGTTATAATAATATCATAAAAATTATTCGACTGCCATCTCTCATCTTGTCAATTATATAATATTTTATATATTATTTTACACGTTATTACAAAACATGATATATTTTATTTTCTTATTTATATTGTTGCTGAATCAATTTTTACCATGCAAAGTCGGAGCCACCATCTAGTTACTTCTAAGTCTAGTTGTCTATTGACAAATATTTTTATTTTATTTTATTATATTTAAAACAAAATTAAAAGTTAGAACCTTTTCCCATTATAAGTGATCGTAGTAATCATATGCAGTATCCACATCAAGAATAGGACCAATTTTCCTAATTTTTAGTAAAGCTAGAGTTGGATTCTTATTTTTCATTCCTGAGAGGATCGTGGCGGATCTAAAAAGTGAAAGCAAAATTTGCTTATTGTCACGTCTAGTCGTTAGTAGTGGCAATTTTTTTATATAATAAAAAAGAGATAAAAAGAAAATTCTAGTTATGAAAAACAATCGTTTTGGGTGATTTGCCAAACACTAATTTTCAAATCGTATATTTTTTAATAATCATTTTTAGTGGCCTTAGTATTTTGTTTTTTATGCACCGTTTGGAGTTTTTTTGTTTTTCAATTTTGAAATTTATAAAAATAAAAAATTTTAAGTTTTCAAAATTCTAAAAATAATATTGTTTTATTTTTTAAATTTTAAAATATTCTTGTAAAATCTTAATCCATTATTTTTTCCCTTAAAGACCAAAAGTCAGTAGTTGAAGATAGTGACCAATAATCGACAATTGAAAATTATAATTGACTTTAATAACTTTTAGTGACCAATGACTAAAGGTAATAACTAATAATTGACTGTTAAAGATGGTACAACTAATGACCTGCAATAAAAAGTAATGACAAATAATAAAGATCAAATGAATAAAATTATGACCAAATTTTATTATTTTTAAAATTAAATAAAAATTATTTTAAAAATAACTAAACAAAAAGAAATCAAAATTATTTTGTCAAACATATTTTTATTTTTAAAATCAATTTTAAAACTAGAAAACAAAAAACTCGAATCAAGCCCAAATTATTGGGCCTCAATTTTATGTAGATATGACTCCAGAACCACTTGGTATCTTTGCACAACTGTATGTATGCATCTTACTGTTAACCCCACCACGTGGTTCTGTCTTACTTGGGATACCATCTACCATCCAATCCAAGTTCATTTGACTACTTTTTAGGTTTAAAAAGCCATGATTATGACAATGGAATTAATGTAATGCCACTTTTTCCCCCTCACTCTTTTCTATCTGAGGCTGGACAGCATAAACAATGCATTACCTTGATCATCTTCAAATTATTTTTTTCAGCATGATTGTCATACACTTCAAAGGAAATGCATGTATATGAGTTATAATAAATTATACTCAAATTATTTATTAAAATTGTAATAAAATGTTTTATATGATAATAATAATAATACATTACATCAATTTTAATCTATATGAAGTAAGAAGGTACCTAATAATTTTAGATTTATATAAAATTATTTATATATAATATATGGTAAAAGAATTTCTAATCCTATATTTTGAAAAGAATCTAATTAAAATTTATTTATTATTAGATTTTGAAAAGGAATCTAATATTAAAAATTATTTAATGATGTAATATTCAATAAAATTATACAGGTGTAAATTGTGCTCTCCATACAAATATATATTTTAAAGTTAACTATAATATTAATGGTTATTTTTAAATAATAATAATAATAATAATTATTATTATTATTATTATTATTATTATTATTTACCTTTTAAAATGAACTTCTCTTTTATTTCTACTGTAGTAAAATTTATATGATATATCCTTTTCAATTTATGTGTGGCGTGTACTCTTACACCCTTTTACTTTTTGCTTCATATATTGATTTTTACTCTCCATAAATATATATATATATATATATATATATATATATAGTATTTAATTAGTATACACTGTTAGTGTAAAAAATTTTACACTCACAGTATATACCAATTCTATATATATTATTTATTTATTTCAAGGCCAGTAATTTTCCCAAACTTCCCTTGTGTACATTTTGTCTTTCCTTCCTTTTTTGATATGCTTCCTTGTGTATGTAAGACCAAAATAATTGTAAATATCATCACAAATGACAAATTGGTACGAAAATGCGTTGCTATATATGTTAACCATTTATTTATTTATTGAAAATATTGCTATGTTAATATGCTAAGTTATACAGTGTTCCTGGTTTACAATTTTTTTTAAGGGAATAGGCACAACGCCCCCAATCAATTTTGTGTGAATACAAAAGAAAATATTGCTGTTATATAATAATATATTATTATGGTTTACAAAATTAGATGAATATAAAAGAAAGATGAACTAGATTATAATGAAATTCTCTTTTATATGATCACACATTACGGGGAAGTGATAAAAGCTATATATATTGTAATTAATATGTCAGCCACACTATTCGTCAGTTTCATGCTAAAAATTGTGGTAGTAATTAGTATATATAAACAATTTCTCCTTCTTATGTACGAAAATACATTATTTATATATATCTTTATACAAATATACTAAAATTTGATGGTAAAAGCTGTTTATATTTTATGCATGATTTGAATGATGGGATTCTTGTGTAAATACATTATTTTGTGGGTATCTTGGTTATAAAAAATGTTGTCTAATCATGATCTTTTGTAAAGGAAAATTTGTTCAACCCGTATTTTCAATAAATATAGGTTTAATTAAATTTTTACTACCTGTAATAAAGATTATATGGCCTTTTTATTTTACTAACTAAAATATAATTTTTTTATTTCACTACTTGATATTTGTTTTGTTTGCAATAGCTATGCATGTTGTTAGAGTTGGCTGGAGATGCTAGAGGAGAAAGAAGGGAAGGAAGAAAATTTGCCGAAAACCAACTTTAATTCAAATACATATTTGGTATAATCTGTTATTTATGTGAGTTTGAATTGGTCAGATAATATGCCACTTTTTTTGTGTTTTTATCGACAAAGTATAAAAGTATATTAATTCACGTATAAGGTGGCACCAAACCCATATATAAGGTCACATAGTACTACGTATATATTAGTTACAACCACTAGTTACATTTTTTATTAATATATATTATTAGTATTCTGTCGAATACTAATAATAACCAGTAATGTATTCAGGTAATAATATATATATATATATATATATATATATATATATATATTATATCCAGTGGTTACTTTGTTTTCTTCTTTTGTACGTGTGTGGATGATAACATTCGAACATAAGACGAGAGATAGATTATTTAAATTCTCACTTTGGTGGGTTAAATATGTTTAAACATATATAGCTGAAAAATTAGTCTGTCAGACAAGACAAAGGTTTTGAATGAATCAAAGCTCAATTAACAATAGTTATGAACTCTATACAATAGGACATATATATTAAGCTCTTTTTTACGACACATAGTGAAGATTAAGAGGCGTGTTGAATTGTTGAAAATGCAAAACAAAATACAGGAAAAATGTTAAAAATAAAGAGTAAACCATATTCATTCCTAAAAATTATAAGTGCTAGTACTTACATTAATTAAACTGCATAACTTAAAATAGTTCAACTATAAAGATGCTAAGAAATATGTTATAGAGACCCTCTAACATTTTCTAGCTAGAACTGGTTAAGAGGTTTTACTCAAAAAATAAATAAAGAAAAAGTGATATGCAATAGGAGCGTGTGTTCCCAGCTTATTAATATCGGTTTCATGGGTATGAGAAAGAACACCTCAACTGTTACGAGAAGTGAGGGATTGGTGAGAAGGTGATAGGGGAGACTTTGTAAAAGTATTGGGGAATTTCATATAAAGATGGGGCCCATAACTTCACCTTAGCAAGGAATATATTCATATGGGGAATATATTCATTTGTTTGTTGTAGCACATAAGGATGCTTGAAACTCAAGCAAACAGGGCCTTATAACACTAAACCCAACCCACTTTTCCCACCGAGCTTCTAACTTTTTAAACACAACAAGCGAAAAGCGATCATGGCCCCTTGCTTTGCTTGGTTAAATCACAAAAGCATATAACCACTATGGTGTTAGTATTCAAGAAGAGTCCCCTTAAAATATATGTCATTTAATTATGCTCGTTCATTACAAGTTGAGTAATTGAGTTGGATTGTCTTCAAATACACAAGGCATTATTATATCTTTGAAAATTAAAAGAACAAAAGGTTGGCTGAGTTTGTTATGCGAGTTGAGACAGTAAAAACCACTTCTTTGAATTTTGTGGGTTATGTACGTAACTTCAAATTTAAACCAACTCTATACCTAAAAGGTGTCCATTATTTGAGCTAGTTTTCATAACAGGTTTGCATATGTTCATGAAAAAATCCCTATAAAATATATAATGTATAGTTTCTAAGTTTCTCTTAAATAATATCTCTCATTGGATAGTTAAAATTAATTAGTCTTTATGTTATATGTCAGTCACTATTTTTTTAGTCCATACATAAATCAAACATATGTCAGAAAATTTATAATAATTTATACATCTTGTTTAATCACTAAAATTGAGAGCTCTTTCACTATACATAATTTTTTAATGAAAATCTAATTCTATACTTAAAGGATCTTAACTTTTTCACTTATACCAAGACATAATTTTGGTGTTTTTTAACAATTACATAAGCTAATGATGCAAATATTCTAAGCATATTAAGAATAAATTACGATTTTATTTTTTATGGTATGTATGAATAACATTTTGTTAGAAAAGGAAAAGCAAATTACTTAGGTGATCTCCATACAATTAATTAAAATGGATTTTTATAATTGTCAACTAGTAATATCATTCAAATAGAATATAATTAGTAACTTTTATATAAGATTATACTAAGGGAAGAAGGCATGTGGCTCTCTACAATTTTATAAAATAAAAATAAAATGAGAGGAAAGAGACTAAAGATTAGAAAAAGGGAGGTAGAAGTGTAAAAAGTTGTTAGTTTTAAGAACAATTGGAGGATACACTTAAGTTCATGTAGGAATATAAAATAGAATTATTGTGTTAATGAAGTAATTTACTCAACAATTATTGTGTTCATGTAGGAAATTATTATTATTATTTCAGAAATTTAAATTCTCACCTAGTCAGCTTATTAAAGCAAATTAAGCAAATTGTTAGTTAAGTATGTACAGGCTGGCTTCATGAGATGATAAGAATTCATTTATAGTAGTAAACAGATGAATGGACAGTTACCAAAATACAAATGAATTAGTTATGGAATAATATAAAGTATGAGGGAGAGGAATAGAAGGCATTGGAGAGTCTTAATCATCTAGATTTTCCATTGTCTCTTATTAGATTTACTATCCTCATGGGAATCGTTGATTGGGTTGAATGGCTTCTTAAGTGAGGGCTGGTCAAAGTTTACTAATGGTGGGACCAACCATGCAAAAATATGACAATTTTCAGCAAAATTTAGAGTTGAGAAATTATAAACTATTGAATGAAACATGTTGTGTATCATATGCACAGTCCATTTAATTTACACATTTTGAACAGGAATCTTCCTTTGATCGTCAAAGAAGAAAGCATTTATTCTCGTTTGATTTGGATGAATAGAACGTGTTATTATTTTTTATTACAGATAAAGCCTAACAACTCAGGAAGTGTAAATCATAGCTTTATTATAATTAGTATTTACAAGTTTCATTTAGAATTTATATATTTTACGCATGATATATGGCCATGACGGGATATGATAATTTATATATTTTATTTTATTAATTAGTTAAAATCGTCTGGCTTTAGGTTATTTGAAAAGTTTTTTTAATAGTCTAATAGGTTAGTATATTTAAATAAATATATATAAATGTTAATTTTCTATAATACTATTCTTATATTGATTTGTTTAATATATTAAAACTAAATATTAACCTATATCTTAAAATATATATTAAGTATGTTGACATACTAAATTAGTTGAGCCTATAAACTTAGTAAAAGATAGATTTATGTCTGATTATTACAAAATAAGCTAAATAAGTTATCATGAAGATCATAAAAGACCTTATAAATAAACTATGTATAACAAATTAGACTTAACTCTTAAAATGCATGTATTTCTAACCTATTTCTATCCCTCTCTCATGTCTTGAATTGTAGAATTTTATTTTTGTTTATCGTATAGTTTATTTTTTCTTTTTTTAACTTTTGACTATTAGTGGCATGTTTAAGGATATCTCATACCTATATCAATATACTATAATATGGAGTAAGTCTTTAAGCAGATTAAATCATCAAATCAATCCTACAAAAATCTCATGTAAATAATAGGTGAGATTTTGGCGTTGAAGTTTTTAAATAGGCCAAGTCTATTTATGTAATATATTGTTAGTTGTTATGCTTAGTTTGATTTTACCCTATTTGATTTTCTTGAATACATTTTAAAAAAATGATTTACCGAATAATTAAAAAATATATATATATATATATATATATATATATATATATATCATTTTAAATCATTTAATGACCCTATAAAAAATATTTAATAAAATATAAATATAATTTACATGTTAAAATTTTTATTTTTTAAAAATATTTTTATTCCATTACTGTACAAATTAAAGTACGTATATATATTATTTATATATTTAATAATATTTATTATTTTTATCAGTAATAATATTTATTATATATACAGAAAAAAATTTTATAAATTTATTTTATATAATATAATGCAATATTTTTTAATATATTATCTTATATATTTATAATAATTTCAAGAGGTAAATTTAGAATATACTATTAATTAAAATTTTAAAATTAAATTAATATTATTCAAATAATTTTGAATTTGTAAATGTATATTAAATACAACTAAATTTATAAACATTATATTATGATAAAAATCATATCAATGATTTTTTAATTGTTATTATAATATTACAATATTTATCATAAATTATTGAATGTTAATTGTGTCATTGATTTTTCCTAATTTTAATATAAATTTTACAATATTAAATGAGATAATGTCTAAATTTTAGAAAAAATATTAAGTTCATTTTTATATTATAGTATGAAATAAAAATTCAAAAGTTAAACATAATACACATATACATCGTCACATCTTGATATTATTTTAATCATCTCATAAATAAAATAGTATGACATATATACTATATATATCTAGCTAAAATATTATCCAGTTTTTTCAAACATTTAATTTGTATGTGACCCCACCACTTCCACCTTATCCATCATTATCTTCACCTCTACTAGTTTAATCTGTAATCTTCACTCCATCAAGTCCTCAAACATTTAATTATATCATACTTGTATCCAACTCATATATATTTTAGCTATGTAAATAAAATATTAATTCATGTTTATTTGTTTAAAAGCTTGAGTTATTGAAATAATTAATATTCATCCATCAAATTGCTAGTGACAAGAGATATATAATATATGGAGGATAAATCTTCAATTTGACGAAAGTGATAAGGCATATGAACTCTAAATGCTTTAAGGAATTAGAAGCCAAGGTCCCCCACTCCTCTTGTCAAAAGCTCCACACACAGCAATTATCCTTATGCATTGATGTTTACGTCCTCAAATATTACCAACCACATACCCTAAAGTTGG
Source organism: Psophocarpus tetragonolobus (assembly GCA_037954015.1). NCBI lineage: Eukaryota > Viridiplantae > Streptophyta > Magnoliopsida > Fabales > Fabaceae > Psophocarpus > Psophocarpus tetragonolobus. The sequence goes on from CM075690.1 coordinate 78,903,151, forward strand.
GTTCCATATTATGTTGTTTGTTTGTGCTTTCTCATCGTGGTAACAACATGCAATTTGGTTGTTAATTTTTGACTTCATTCTCTTTATTTTCAAAAAGAATTATGAACACTTATCCATACTGAGGCCTATAGATCTGTCTCCCATTTGAAATCCATTTGGTGCCAAAAATGTTTATTCTGTTAAAGCATGGATCAAAGAACAAAAATTGCAAGAGTTCCTTTTTATATAAGAACAACAAAGGGAAACGGTTTTGATTTCACAATAATTGATCAATTGACTATATAGAATTAGAAATTCCTAGCTAACTCTAATTTATTATAGGATATCATCTTGATATTTTTATAAGACATTTTATGGACAATATTCTAGTTTCTATTTTCGATAAAAAAAATTTTAAACATTTTGCATCTTGGAAATCATCTCTAACCCGAGTTCACAGGAAAAAAAACAACTGAAGTAATAATCCTTATCCTATTGAAAATTGATTGCTTTATTAATTTTGTGGGAGTGCAGAAGCTAAAAGCTATATTCTACATCCAAAAGGCCATGCACGCTTGTGGAAAAGAACATAGATACAAATGTATACTCATGATCACTTCCAGGTCTCTTCTTTTAGAATCTGTTTTTCATTTTTGTACATTTGTGTTTTTATAGGAAAATTAGTGTCAATTAGGAAAAGGATGGACTATTAATATTGCAACTATAGAATGAATTGATAGAGAAATAGAATTTATAATTTGATTATTATAGTTTCTAGTTAAATTTTATGTATTAGATAAATTCACTTATGGAAGTGAAATATTTTCTTTTATATGCAACTATTAGTGTTGGTTTTCAGAGAAATTTTAGTATAAGAGATCTTATGATAATTCTTAAGCTTAAATTAAATTCATTGTTTTCAATATATTCCACTATGTTTGAACAAATTTTCAAGGTGAAAGATAAGCTTTTACACAAAAAATGACTAAGATCTCATTTTTTAAGTTAAATATGTGGGATTAATTTAAATTCGTAATAAGTTTACTTTAAGGATAAAAAATGGATAGAACTTTAAATTTTTTTTGTAAAAGTGTGATTGAAATAAACATAAAGTAGCTTAAAAACCTTTGGGATAAGTTTGATATTGTGAAACTCTCAGGTTTTAAAATTTGTAATTTATTAAGTTTCACTTAGTATAGTATGGAAGGGAATCTAAAGAAAGAAAAGAAAGTGAAAGCTTTTTCACCTTACTTGGCTTTCTAATGATAAATTGATAATATCATATTATATAAAATGGTTACATTCTCCTCTAAAAGAATATGTGTGTGGGAATCTACTTTCAAAAGTAAATTTAATAGATTTATTTTTTGTTCTAATATTTTATTTTTTTAAATCTAATGATAAAAATTAGTTATTCATTACAACTATTAAATTTCAATAAAATGAATGGATAAAATAAAGAAAAGTAGATTCTCTCCCTCCTATGTATATATAATCTAAAAATTATTTTCAACATCTTTTAAGTTATCTAGGTTCATTACAGATTTAATTATGTAAGACTAATAATTTGATTGTCTTGCTTGTGCATGTAACCTTTTTATTATGTTTAATTCTAAAATAATAAACTAAACCTCTTTTATATGTGGTAAAAGAAGTTTTTTTTTTTTACAAGAAATGAAAAATATCAGTATTTTGAAAAATTAATCCATCATATCATTTTAGCCGTAGGATACTTTGGATTCTGAAAAATAAAAACATTTACAGACGGATAATCTAATTCATCTCTTTAGTCATACACATAGCGTCCAATATAAGAAAAAATATTAAATGAAATTAAGGAGATCTGTGCAGCTAGAAACTCAATTACGATTTTATTTATAAAAAAAAATTATGCACATTAAGTATATCAAGTAATTACATATCATTCATCTCAAGTATAGATGGATGAAAATCCTCTTTACTGGTTTAATTAATTAAAAACGTTATATTATTTAATAAATTATATAAGATATAAAAAAATTATATAAAAAATTTATTAAATAATATGAAGTTTATTAACGAGTTGAACAAACAAAAATGAAACATGAAACATGAATAATGAGAAATATGATTTTTATCTTAATCAATATACCCAGAATACCATGCATATTGCATTTCTACACGTTCATTTATTGTCACTTTACTAATTTATTGTTTATTAATACATACTTATTTTCTCAAAGAAAAAAAAAAATTGTCCTGTCATCCATTACGTATTTTTGAAGTTGCACTAAACTTTTAATCCGGGATAAAATGTTTAGTTTGAAAGAACAATATCTTATGTTAATATGAGCATGTAAACTTTTTTCTTTTTCTTATTTCCATTTTGTTCTTTTATGAACCACTATATCTTTTAAGGGAGCTAATGAGTGATAATTCTATTCAAGCAAGATAGCATCATAAGTTTGTAAACTAGCTATGAGCTAGCTAGGGAAAACATAATATGTAGCTAAATAGTTAAACTCAAGTTATTTGATTTTGAGTTAGGTTACATACATACATATATATATATATATATATATATATATATATATATATATATATATATTATTTCTTACAATGGTTTGTTTTTCTTTTATCTTTCTTATCATTATTAATTTTTTTTCTTTTCTGATTTCTATCGTTGTATAGTAAAAAAAAATGTACAAATTAATTTATTGTTTAATAAATACAAATTTTCTTCATGTAGGAAAGTAATAATCATTAAACGAGTTAGACTCACTAACAGGAATTTTAGAATTTGAAATATGGGTCTACAAAAAGAGAAAAGCTGAAATGATTTTTACTGTCTTGCATTTTCACTCTTTGTTTCTTTGCTTTAATGATGAATTCTATTAGCTAGCCAGAAGAGTACCTATCAAACTAAATTGGTTTACCAATCCTTACCAAGTAGTATTATTAATGTGAGAATGAGTAATCGTGGCTTGAATTTTGAGCATCTTGATCCACGATCTGATCTTACGCTTTTTCAAACAATTTATAAATCCACAAGGCAAAAGAAACAGAAGTCTTCAATATTGGATGTGGGTAATCAAGTATAGATTATTATTCAGGTGTTAAGAAGCTACTCATTTTTTACCCTCTCAGTTTTTGTGGGGACTCATAGTATTAGTGAGTGCAAATATACAGGATAAAACGTACATATAATAAAAATTCTAATCTAGTAATTTTATTATCCAGTTAATTAAAGATGGGCATAGTATATGTATTATATTAAAAATTATTAACAAAAAAAATTATATGACGAATTTGTATGAATAAAGACATGATAGGTGGATTACATTGGTAAACAAATAATGAATTAGGTTATGACTTTTTAATGTACCTTTTAAGCACATCTTTTTTAGTTTAAGCATTGTCTTTGTAAATTTAATATATTGAATCACAACTTTTAATTTATGATAAATTTGTTAACTTTATCAATTAATATTTTAAAAGTTATATAAATAAAAAAATGTAATTAAATGTCAGTGTAAATTTTATTTATACTGTAAAGTGCATGTTAATTAACTCTTTTTTATTATTGGTTAAATTTTTTTAAAAAAAGGTAATTTTTCTTACATCTCAATCTTTATTTAAAAGTATGTAGCTTTTTAATAAATTATTTAACTAATAATTATGTGTGGTCACTGGTCAGCACTCTTAAGAAAATCAACAGTGGCATTAAGTTCATGAATACAGTTCCATCTCCTTTCATACCACCCGAATTATGATGGACAGAAATTAAACTATGGACTGCGAGTTGTTTAGTTTTGCAGATCTTGATTAACACTACCTGAAAAATTAATTAGAAAATACCAAATTAAATTTTTAATAACGAATCCTTAATCACATATAACCGATTCGAATGAATCTTATTCCAGTGTGCTAACTGCGTAGATCAATCCTAAAATACTAAAAATTCTGTCAAATATATGATTGAGAACTTTTCCTTGGTAATGACATAAAGCCAGTGCTTTCTATTATTACCAATGTAGCTGATAGGCCATAGATGGGTTCGTACTAATTATTATGCTAAAAAGGGTGTCGTACCACGAAATGCCCCATGCATACATAAACAGCCAAATGTGAGATTATGTCCATAATGCATAGAGCAAACATTATTGTTCAATTCACCATGTATACATATATATATATATATATATATATATATATATATATATATAGTGGACCAAAAGTTGCACCTCATAATATTGTCTATCATTATCATTGCATGATCAGGGTCTCCCTCATGATGCCTCAAAAAGCTATCTATATATCTATGCATACAAAATTTAATAAAAGGGTATCTCTCTTTGGAATGTAATAAACTATACATTCTCAATATAGTAATCAAGGTTGGAATGTTAAAGAGAGAGAAAGAATGAGAGAGAGAGAGAGAGGTAGGGAGGGAGTGAGGTGTCTTTAGACAAAGGGAGGTCTGCATGTTAGAATAATAGGGTAGCTTTTTTTAAAAAAAAATTTAAAATAATTTTTGACATATTGAATACATTCTTTTAAGCAATGCTAGCTCCTTCCATTGTGCTTTATACCTGAGGAGGTAACCAAAGCCGTTCACACACTCCTCTCTCTTCTTCAAAACGCACCCTATTCTCCCCTATTTTGCATCGCATTTGTTCTTGAATCTCTTTGGTATTCCTCCTCTCAGAGCCTCTCATCAGAGAGAGAGAGAGAGAAAGTGAGAGATGGAGAGAATGTTCCCTCCCAAGAAGCCCTCTACTATGAATTCCCATGACAGACCCATGTGTGTTCAAGGAGACTCAGGTCTTGTCCTCACCACTGACCCTAAACCTCGTCTTCGTTGGACTGTTGAACTCCATGAACGCTTTGTTGATGCTGTTACTCAGCTTGGAGGCCCTGATAGTACTCTTCTCACCCTTCTTCTCTTCTTCATTTTTTAATAATTAATACTAATAATAATTTATATTATATCATAGTGTTCCTATCTTGTTCCATCAGATTGCCTAAGTACTTGTATAGGATTACCTAAAGTATTTCTCATATGGAAAATACTTGTGGTTTCTTATCTGGTTCCAACAGGATGACCATAAGTATTTCTCTTGTAGAGGATACTTGTTATTTCTTACCTGGTTTGATTAATATTGTCTTATTTTCTAAACAAGATACATGTGGTTCTTTTATCAGAAACATAAAAGGATGATGTCTACGTATCTATATGTTTAGATGATATTATGGTTTCAATGATCTTTTGATTAATCATCTTTTTCTATCTTTTGAATTTGCAGAGGCCACTCCTAAAACCATCATGAGGGTTATGGGTGTGAAGGGTCTTACCCTTTACCACCTCAAGAGCCACCTTCAGGTTTGATTAATACAAAACCATATTTTGTACTTTTATTTTTGCTTTATGTTTTAACAAACACTTTTGTGACACTGCGAATGTCTCGTGTTGGCTTGATGTTTCTCCTTCTTTTTGTTTTTCCTTTATCTTTATTTTTTTTTCGTTTTGTTGTCTGTATTTCATAGAAATTTAGGCTTGGCAAGCAGCCCCACAAGGAATTCAATGATCACTCGATTAAGGATGGTATGAGAGGTGACTCTTCTTTCTAGGGTTCCTCAATTTTTTTGGGTTTGAACTTTGAACTTTTCTGATCTTTACACTTCATGATGGTTCTTTTTTTATATTGACATAATCTTTTTGCACTGACATGCAGCTTCGGCATTAGAGCTGCAACGAAATACTGCTTCCTCTTCTGCCATGATTGGCCGCAACATGAATGAGTATGTCTCACTTCTTTCTTCTAAATCTGTTAAATCAAACTTGCATGCAAACGATTTTAAAGAGAAAAATTTTCCACCTTAATTCTCTCCTAAGTTTTTCTTTTGATTCTTTGTTGGGACGTGGGGGGATTGGGGTTTTCTTGTGGAATGTATGTGTGGACACTGTATGAAACAGTAACTCACACATGGTTGATGCGATTAGGATGCAAATAGAGGTGCAGAGAAGATTGCATGAACAACTTGAGGTAAGTAAAAGACTACTATACCCTTGCAGAATGTTCAAATAAGTGCATGTTTGGTTCAAATTATTTTGAGAAAATAATGGGTTTTGAAAACCAAATCATTATTTTTCTCTCTAAACATGCTCTAATTTTGTCTCTCCAAGTCTCTATATGCAATGGAGATGTCTCTACATGGATTTTGGTGTATCTACGTGGCAGGTTCAAAAGCACCTTCAGCTAAGGATTGAGGCTCAAGGGAAATACATGCAGAGCATATTGGAGAAGGCTTATCAAACACTTGCTGGTGAAAACATGGCATCTGCTGCTACTAACTTAAAGGGTGCTATTGGGCCTCACCAAGGAATCCCTGACATGGGAGTGATGAAGGAGTTTGGTTCCCCTCTGGGTTTTTCTTCTTTTCAAGAACTTGATAATATTTATGGAGGTGACCAAATTGACCTTCAGCAGAACATGGAGAAGCCATCCCTTGATCATGGTTTTATGCCAATCAATGATGGTTTGTGTCTCGGGAAGAAGAGGTCCAACCCTTATAGTGGGAGTGGAAAGAGTCCTTTGATTTGGAGTGATGATCTCAGGCTTCAAGATTTGGGAGGACCAGCCTCATCATGTCTTCAAGATGACCCTTTCAAAGGTGACCAGATTCAGATTGCACCACCAGGGTCATTGGATAGAGGAACTAGTGCTGACATTGATCCCATGTCAGAGATCTATGACTCAAAGCCTGTGCTTCAGGGTGAAGCTGTGGTTGGGGAAAAAAAGTTTGATGCATCTATGAAACTTGAAAGGCCATCACCTAGAAGAGCACCTCTTCAGGCTGAAAGGATGAGTCCTATGATCAGCACTGGTACCATGGCACAAGGTAGAGGCTCGCCATTTGGATAAGTGATAATCATAGTTTTAATTAGATCATTTGGTTATGTTATGTGTAATTGATGACTTGATGTGAAACTCTCTTAATAGTACCATATCTAGGGTTTTTGAATTTGGTCTTGGAAATTAGCAGTTCTTACGAGGGTTATTTCCTCCCTCGAGTACTGTTATGTGGTATAATGCCATTGCATGGCAAATTAAACCAAAGTCTTATTCTGACAAATATAATTAAAGCACGTATAAATGTGCTTGAATGTGAGCATTCTCACTTGTAGCTTTTACATTTTGCAATGTTCCATTGCTTTCTTGACTGGTTTAATGTTGAATTTTTTGTTAACAATTCATTAATTGATCTGCTTCTGCTGATGATCATCACTTGTTAGATCTGCATGAGTTGTTTGGATCGATGAGAAAAATTGGAAGCAAGCAATAAACTTTTCTTCTTTTTATCACATTGATGGTTTTCTCTTTGTATCTTATTCCTTCCTAGGCCCACTTTTAATTTTTTTAGTCTGACATCATGTATGAAACATTCTATGCGTCACTGTTAAGCAATTTTCCCCCCCTAGTATACTTTTTCTTTGTTTTGAGAGGTGACACGTGGTGCATTAATGTTAATAGAGAAAAGTTTCATCAAAGTTGCATCCAGTTTTTGTAATAATCAACAGTGACAAACAAATCATGGAAGCAATTTACTGGTACATTGATACTATGAGATTTGATATACACAGAGAGAAATAATTAATAAAATAAAGTATAATTAAAGAAAAAGAATTTGAAATGGGAATACGAGTAGCATTAAATAATAAAATTAACGATTTCTTATCAGACAAAATAAAATTATATTATGGAATCAGATACCTAGATATCATTAATTATATTTGTTGGTTTTGATAAAATTTCTGGTTACCTTGACCTTCATGTCTATTTGGACTTATTTGCATTTTTTAGGTGACTTTGCTACATATAAGTCATCGATTAACCTTTAACGGTTACTCATTAATAATTTTAAGTTAGTTGGTACAAGTAAGTTAGTTATGCAATGATTGAAGCAAATCTCTCGGGAAATTGAAAAACAACCCAAACATGTTTTATTTTAATTTTTTTTTAATGAAAGAAAGACAAATCTTGGTCTCCAGGCATATATAACACCGAATTTAGAAAGATAGAGCAGTGAAGGAGAAAGGTAAAAGAGAGAATAATCAACTTTAAAATGCTAAGTCATTTTCAAGTGTATTGAGACGTACACTGCCAGATGATCCTTTCTCTTGAAGTTCCTAAGGCGATGAGTTGAAGCCGACAGAGAGTATCTGTCTTTCACTATCTTTTCTCTTCTTTACTGCTCTATATTCCGTGAGAATAAGATGATCATGACATAAGGGTACATCTTATAGCAGAAGATTTCATGCACTTGGACATTTCTAACTTTTCTTTTTCTCTAGTAGAATTTCCACCTTTATTGTTATTGTTAGACAAATAAATACTAATTACAATCCTATAGTAGTAAGGTTTTAAATGAATTAAGGTTATGCAAATCATGATTGAAAAGATTTCCAAACCTTAATATTATAAAACAAATGTAGGTAGATCCAGTTGCAATACTATAGAAACCTTTAAAACCTTACTAATATATATTAGTATAAGAATTTCTACCTTTATATTAGTTACACAAGTAAATAAGTAGTATATACAACCCTATAGTAGAATTGTCCCTTAAGGAACTCAGGTTTTAACTAAAGTTATGTACAAGTCATGATTGAAAAGATTTCCTAACCTTAATGTTATAAAAAAATTATAGATAAATAATGCAGTTGATGCGGCTGCAATACAGCCATAGAAACCTTCATAATTAACCCTTATTAATATTAGTATAAAAATTTCTACCTGTATTATTAGTTACCCAAGTAAATAGTAAATACAACCCTATAGTAGAAATGTACCTTTAATGAACTAAGGTTTCAAATTAAGTCTATAGAAGTCATGCTAGAAATGATTTCCAAACCTTAATATTATCAAAAAAAGCTGTGGGTAAATGTAGTTGATGCAGTTGCAATACAGTTACAAAGCTACAAAACCTTATTAATATTAGTATAGTTGGGAACCACAATTGCAATCTAGTATGATTTTTCATAAAATATTTACTAACTCAGTAATTCATATGTAACCAAAAGAGGAAAGAAATTAAAAAAAAAACAAAAGAGGGACAATCCTTTTGCTGCTATTGCTGCTTTAGACAATGTGTAGTAATCTTTTGGTACATTTTGATCATAGATATATGAAGACCCTATATGTAGCTATGCCTTACAGCGTGTTAACCTTGCTTTAAAAGAAGTATATATAATCCATATATAAACAAGCACACACACATGCACAAACTTCACCCTGTCTCAATTTCCCTCTGTGTCTCTCTTTATCTGATATCCACAATGTGAGTAAGTGAGAATGGATCCATGACCATGAAGCTTCCCTTTCCCAAGGATTAAAAAAAGGGTTGTGCCATAACCTTTATTGGTTGCAGAGAAATTTTATGCACCTGCAAGTTGGCAAGAAAGCTCCCTTACTCCACTAGTGTAGTACTCAGAGTGAGAAAGAGTGAGAGAGAGAGAAAGAAGAAAAGCTAATAAAGCCTAAAGGGTAGGAAGAATACAACGCACTTCCATGCGTGCACATATCGAGGAAGCTTCTATCTTTATGTGCACAAAGTTATGAGTCTTAACATTTAAAGCTGAAGAAGATGATGCATCAGCAAATGTACCCCACCTTTGTTTTTTGTGTTTTTTTTTTTTTCTAAATATTGTTTCCTTCATTTTAAATTTTTTTCACTATTATTTTTATAGATGATAGGTATATTTTCTATTCGGAGATGGTCTCACTCAACCTTTGTAGAATTATTATAAGTGACAAATTAACTCTCCATTTAAATATTTAATGCAACTTTATACTACTTAAAACTACTTATCAAACTCAAACAAATTTATGGGAGTTGATCCATACGTTTAGTCATAAATTTTTTTCACCTGTAAGAGTTCTAATTTTTTCCCCACTTAATATTTATTACACTTTAAATTAATAAATCTTCAATATTTAATGATATCTTTACATATTAATACAATTCACTAAACTATTTACTTAATGTATAATTACATTATTTTTTTAAATATATGAATATTTTAAAATAGACTTTTTTACACAATAATTAATCAATATAGGTTATTATTTTTAAAAATACTTTTTTTTTTAACAATCAAAGAGTGATCTAAGAAAATTTAGAATATTTATGCACATTACTCATCCAACTAACTTAAACCTTTGGATTTTTTTTTTAAAATGCATTACATTAAAAGAAAAATAATTTAAATATTGGAGGAAAAATGATCAGTATTTCAAAGCATGGCCTACTTCATATTGATTTAGAAAAGAGATTTCATATATAACTGACATACAGTGTTTTCTTTCCAATTAACGTAAGGTAGTTGAGCAGTCAAGCATGCACGTTCTTCCATGCACATTAAATCATTAGAAGTTCAATTTCAAGCACTTTGTGTTCTGTTTACTATCCCATTCACAGCTTTGGGTCTCGTAAAAAATTCCCCATTGCTCTCTAACAAAGTAGTAAAGCGCAGAAGCTTCTTTTGTCCCCACACCTCTTCTCTTCCCCCTCTCAAACACTCAATAGTTTCCAAGAAAACCAGCCACATGATAAGCAGGCAACAAACATTCACTCTTTTTTGCTCTTTATGTTTTAGTAGAAAAGAAACTAAACAAAGAAAGAGACGCACAATATCTAGCCCTAGATATATTTACATAACATGAAGTTATTTATGGAGACAGAATTGGTATCACTCTCCTTAATAAGTTTGCAGATTCAAGTTTTATGTATGAAAAAATTAAAAAACACACAATTTGGAAATATCATTAAAAAATTATTATTAGGTTTTTAACTTATAAGTGTATGTTTAATTTAATATTGAAATATTTCAAATTACTGTTGTTAATTAAAAGTTACAATTTTTTATTATTTTTCACCAGACGTGTATAGGAATGTGTTAAACCAAATATGCCTTTAATAATAAATAAACAAATAGTAATATTTTGAACCTATAACATAATTAAGAAAAAGATAGATCTATATAACATTAAATTTTGAAGTGCACCGCAAACATTGCCTAGTTGCTGGCCAATTACAAGCTTCAATTTGTGAATTGAAAATGAGATGTTGGGGGGGTTTTGGGTAATATTATATGATATGCTTTAATGAAAAGTAAAAGGAACAAGACAAGGAAACAACTTTTGATTAAGTTGCTTGATTAACTTAATCATTTGCCTTAAGATTTTCTTTTATTCTTATATTTCTTCCTTTTCCGCCTCATGACTTATCTTTCGGTCAAGTTGGCTTTTAAGTTGCTTCAATTTTCAAGTCTGTCCAATGTGACTTGATTTTTAGGGACCAGAAACCTTAATACATGCAAGTACATTTGTCAAATTAAGAAAGGAATTTGGAGAAAGCTTGCTCCGAGATTGTTGTTTCCTGTCAATTCTGATGCTGAATAGATTGATTAATTAAGTAATTATCCAATACTGATTACCATTGCCTTTATATGCCTTTACTTTGTTCTCAAGCAATGTAGGGCTTTTGCCTTAGGGGGTAAAACCAGGAAGAAGCATCAATTCCGGCATACTTGGAAAGTTTAACACTCGTTAAATTTTACACAAATCCGTCACATCATTGCACTGAACATTTATATTAATCAGCTAGCTAAGATCCATTAAACAATTGACCATGTGTTATTACTATATGCAAAGACAGGTATAGCAATTTATCTCTAACATGTTTTCTCATCTATGATCTCCGAAGTTAGCTAAGCATAAACGTATAACTAATTTGTAGTAAATTTTCATTTCAACTTGATTTTGTTTTATTTATAGGCTTATATAACATTTTTTGTCCCTACAAAGTATCTTCTTTTTTATTTTAGTCCTTTAAAAAAAATTTAATTTGGTACTTTCAATTTTTTTTTGTCTGGTTTTAGTTCTATTGTTAAACAACTATTTTGTTTCTAATTTTTAGTTTCTAATAATAATGTCAATTAAGTAACATTTGTGTCCACAGACCTAAACGTAATAAGGAGTTTGAAAAAGATAATCTTATATTTCTCAACTACCAGTTGATATCTGCTCCCAACTAACTACCTTGGTCTCTCGTATTTCGCTCAACTAATGTTCAACTTCTTCACTATGGATGAACTTATCATACTTCAGCTTGTGTGTCTCATTGCATTATCTCAATGGCTTCAAGCAATAGTTGTGCTTGAGGTTGTCAGTGCTTAGTGGCGAAATATTCATGGTGGACTACCATGAGTATTATGAGAAGGTTTTTATTGTGGTTGAGGTTGTGAGAAAATTATATCAATCACAGAACTTTGAGTATGTTAAGCGTAGAGAGGAACAAACAAACAATGCACCTGTTTAAATATACAATCTGTATAATGTCTGTTTCACAAAATCCATGATTATAATGGGTTCTACTTTTTCGAGCTTGCATCAGTCCTGCATAGCCCATATGAGTCACTAAATGAGTTGGTCCAAAACTGAAAAAAAAAAAAATACAGACTTTTTCTAGTAAATTTTTTAATATAATTAAAAGGTTTTTTATTTTTAAATTAGAAACTTTTTAAAAGTCATCTTAATATTTTATTTCTCAATCAATATTTAGTGTCTTAAAATCAAATCATAACTTAATTCATGTGGTAAAATATATATTATTTATATAACTAAAAAGTTTGTTGGACTAGTGAGTTTAACTTGCCGGTGAAATACATTCTACTAAAATTTTGTATTTTAAATGGACTAAAAAAAATAAGTATGTAAGTTATGTGAATTATGCAAATAGTGTTGGGCATTTGCATGAAATAGAAATACTTTGTCCCAAATTAGTGTCTCATTTTTTATTCTTATCAATCAATAAATATTAAGTTATCTAATAATTTTTTTTATAAATTTTGTTATATCTTATATAACTCATTAAATGACATAACGATTATTGATGGGTAGTTAACTAACGGTGGGCCAAATATTATATTTTCGTTTATATATACATAACATTTATATATATATATATATATATATATATATATATATATATTTGTGTGGGTATGTGTATGTGTGTATGTATATATAGAGAAAAGACAACTCAAGTGAGAAAAAATGTTGAAGTGAAAAATAAGAAAACCTAATAATAACCGTAGAATTTTAATAAACGGTTCAGATTGAATTGTTCATTAAACAAATTTACATGTCTCTCTCGTACAAAACCTCTCCCACAAACCAAACTCTTGTTTTTAACGCGCTGCTCTCTCATCACCCTTAGATTCTCTGCAAGATTACTACTATCCTCACATGCCACAGTCATTGGGTTATTGCAATTGTGCAAAAATTGTTATTTTTACTCTATTAATTTACTAGGTACATTCCAATGGATTGAAAAAAATTGAACGATAAAGGAAAAATTTGACTACATTTAGTTTTGAAATTTAAGTTAGGATTAATTAGTTTTTTGTTTTAAAATTTTAATCAAAATTGTCTTTCCATAGAATTAGATCTAGAAGCTCCAAGAATGACCATCAATGGCTATAATGGATTAATATAAGATGAAACATTCCATTAGTTGCAGTCATTATGGCTATTCTTAGAGCTTTCTGGACTTAATTTTTATGGAAAAATAATTTTGATTAAAATTTTAAAACAAACAACTAATTAATTGTAACTTAAATTTAAAACTAAATACAGTCAAAATCTTCCTTTATTGTTCAACTTTTTTTCAGTCCATTGACTTGTACTTAAGAAATTGATGGAGTGGAAATAACAATTTTTGCACAATTGCAGATAACCCAACAGTTGTAATATGTGATGATAGTAAGGATCTTGCAGAGGATCTAAGGTGACGAGAGAGTAAAGCATTAAACAAGAGTTTGGTTTAGGAGAGGTCTTTGTGTGAGAGAATCATGTAAGTTTGTTTAATGAACAATTTAATTTGAATCATTTATTAAAATCTTAAAGTTATTATTAAGTTTTCTTATTTCTCAATATAACTTTTTTCCTCACCTGAGTTGTCCTCTATATATATATAACAAAAGTTATATATCAAATTTTATGAGAGAGATGAAAGGATTTTAATTTTACAATCTAATGTAATGAATTCCCTACTATATTTAGGTTATATCTCTTATAGAAAAAAAAATTATAATACAATATTAATATAAAGAAATTTATATTAAAAGAATATATATAGAGAGAAAACTAACTAACATAATACATAAATTTTAAATTATTATTCTTTTAATGTCTTATTTTAATTAATACTAACAATGTATATTCTTCTTTTTCATACTTTTTCTATCTCTTGAATATAATAAGAATTTTCTCTTTCGAATTCCATGCTGAATTCTTAAAAATTGAATTTATTTTATTATAGTGTTATAATCTTTTATTTTGTTTACTTTATTCATATAAACATTCATAATATAAGGTGAAGTTGTTATGAATCTATTATTATTTATTACTTAAATTTAATATATTAATTTTAAAACTTATAATTTGTCTATAGTCTAGCTACTCTCTCAAACAAAATGTTCTAGTTTCTTCCCTGCACGAGGGCATATATATATATATATATATTGCTCATTTGAGTGTGCCTGTCTGGGTTTTTTTTGTTGGGAGTGCTACTAACTAGGGAGATAATGTGGGAGAGTGAGAGTGAGAGGCTTAAATGAGTCTGATGGGAAGAGAGTAAGGTAATTAAGTATGTGAAAAAGCAAATGCAGTGAGGTAAGGAATTTTCTGTGAGAGCTAGCTGTGACGATAGTGAGGGAATATGATGGAGCGGGGTATGAGAATTGATTACTAATTAAAAGAGAATATCTGCATGTGATTATGGTCCCATGAGATCAATTTGTATTACTACTCACAAGACCATTACTTAGAGAAAGACATCCTTGCAGGGTAAAATTTAATTATCGATACTTTAGATGATTTTTATTTTTTTTTAAGAAAAAGACATGTACATTGTAACCTAAAATGTTTTATTAAGAAATTCAATCACTCACAATCTTTCATTTATATTAAGTTTATTGTTTTATCAATTAACATTTTAAAAATTATATAAATGAAGAACTATAATTTAATATTAGTATCAAATTCTTTTAAACTATCCATAATAATTAAACTTTTTTATTATCTTCTCCTATAGACAATATGAACTAACTTGACGATAAAGTTTTTTCTTTAAATATTTATAAAGTTTCTTTAAATATATAATTATCTAGCTAGTGATGAGAAATAAACTTTTGCATTTGTTTAGTATGAAGATAATTTCTCAAAAGATTACTTATCATAATAAGGTGCTCTTAACTATAATCTTTACTATTCACATTACATTGTATTAATGTCTTTTTTTTTTATTTTCCTGAATTGAAGACAGTGTGAAGGAGTTTATAACAACTTGTTTGTAACAACTCACTCATTCAGCTTAACCAAGTGAGTTAAACCCACTTGACCATTTTATTAATGTCTTTATACTAGTAAAAGATTCTACTTGAGATTTAATTTAGAATAAAATAACCTCAATACTCTTTTAACTTTTATTAAATTACACGTAATTATTTTTTTTCATACACTAATTTTCCTTTAAGTTTCAAAACATTACATTAACACATCTCATCTATTTGAAAATATTATACTGACTCTCTTTTCAAACTTTATATTAACATCCTTTTAGGAGTATGAAAATAATGGTTAGAAAACAAGATGCATATATAAATTACATTTATCTTTCAAATTTATTGTTGTAATTTAATCTTTAATTTCATGTTTTTGGACATGCTAGTGAAGATCCCATTAATTGCTCTCTTCTAATATGCCCGTATATAGTGTTAGTGTGAGTGGCATTTTAGATGTTAATTACAAATTCCATATGATAGTAAATAGGAATTTTCTCTTATAATGAGTGTTCTTTCTATGGTGAGGAAAGAAAGAGGAAATGGCATAGGTAAGTGTTAAGTGTGGTGAGAGATTCGAGTGTTCATGGTCTGGATCAAACTCTAAATCTAAACTGATCTAATTAGATTCGTGAACCAATCCAAAAGTATCGGATTAAATTCAATTCAATATGATTAAATCTTACTATATATAGTTAGACTGGATCACGAATTTGAACTTTGAAGATTCCTAGATCCTTGAATTGATCCAAAGTTTAATATTATATATATAGAGAGCATTTCAAGTGAGAAAAATATTTATTATGAAAGATGAGATGAATAGATAATAAATGTAAGCTTAACAATAACGACTCATATTAAAATAACTTACTTAAAAATATCATGTTCCTTCTTCATCATAACTTACCCCCACCTCAACCTCATCCCTCATCCCACCCCTACCCTTCACCACCATTTTTTGTGTCACCACCACTACCACTATCACTATCGTCGCTGCCATTGGCCCACCATTGTGGTCACCATCGTCAGCACCCTGATGTCGCAGTCACCACCCCACCCTTACCCCAAGCGTTGAGATTAAGAGGTTTAACCTTTAGGAGCTAATTAAGGCAAGACCCAACTCCTCTAGATCCAACTCCTATCCTCCCTCTCTTACCTATAAATACCCATTTACCTTATTGTATTACTCACACTTGAATTTGGAATTGATATAAGACTCCTTGAGAGTTTTCTTTTATAATAAAGTGTTATTGGTTTCCTTTCATCTGAAGAGACTTCTAGTGGATTTTATCAAGGATCACCTCTCTTGTGACAAACTTTCATTTTTGACTTATCTTCCTGAAGGAAGTAGCACCCCATCTCCATCTCTTGCCTCTCCATCAACCATCTTCTTGGTGACTTGAGAACCTTTGGAGAAATATCAAGGGGGATGCAAAGTATTTTTGCATCAATGGCGTTGGTGGAGGTGGTACCCACGACAGTAGGGTGGTGATGGTGGTGACTGTGATGGCAGCGGCGATGATGGCGACATCGACGGTGGTGGTGGGGGATAAGAGTAAGGTTGGGGGTGGAGGGTGCATGTAAGTTACAGTGAAAGAGGTATGTGACGCCTTCTATCCCAAACACTTTATTGTTTAATTACCAAATAATATAGAAATTTGTTTATTCAAATGCTAGACCTTCACTTAGGTAAAAAGATTCACATCACACAATATACGCTTATTTTTCAAATCTATAATATAATCAATAGTAGCATCCAAGTAAATACATTAGGATCCAAAAGTGACATTTAAAAGATTCTTAATTAATAAAGTTCGAAATGAATTTTTAAATGATTCATAAACATAACAAAAACTACTAATCCTCCCTAGTTTGATGTCACAACTAATCAAAACATCTTCATGAAAAAGATAAATAAAAATTGAAGCTTCTTAACCCACAATATTATCAAGATCTTGCTTATCTAAAAGTGGAGTTCAACCCAAACAACATGCAAGAACAAGTAGCAAGGGATGAGAATACCTCTCACACATGTTAAGGGACATATAGAGAGAATAAGTAGCCAACTAAAGCACAAAAAATGGACATATATATAAATTCATTCCAACTCATGTCAAGGATTAAACATCAATAAACATAAATTTGTTCATGATAATGAAGCTCGTGCGATGTAGGCTCATGCATGTTTTCTCAGGTACACACTTAAAGCAATCATCTTCCACCAGTAACATGTAGGTACAACCATCTCAGTATAGGTTCACCCGAAGTGAATCCTTTTCTACACCAGTAACACGTAGGTACAATCATGCAATGCAAAACAACCCAAGAATACATGGTCCAGAGCACCACACAATGTGTGATCCTTATAAAACTTCTTTGACTGTCACACTCATGCATACTCTCTTAAGTACACACTTGAAGTGGTCCTTTTTTAGGTCAGTAACACATAGGTACAACCATCTTACCATAGGTCTACCAAAAGTGAAGCATCTTCTACGTCAGTAGCATGTAGGTACAACAATGAAATGCAAAATAACTCAAGAAGACTTAGTCCAGAGTACCATATAATGGATGATCCTTACAAAACTTATTCGATTGTCATACTCAAGTGTCATGTCATTCACAACATAAATTATGAATCCAACATTTAATAATATCATCACACTTCATCCTCAACTACAATTGGGATAACATCTTGTCAGGCACCTCCTGACCATCATCATCAACATAAATCACAATATCAACATGTAATCATGTCATCACACTCCACCCTAACTGCAACTAGGATAACACATCATCAGTTACACCCTGACCATCATCATTAATACACTATATGTCCAGTTGAAATCAACATCAACACCACACCATGGGACAAATCCCCAATTCATGTACCTCAAATAACTTTCAAACATTCAATTATCTACCACAATCACAATTGTAAGATACATCACAATAATCTAATAATATCATCACAATCCACCACCAGCTGCAACTGGGATAACACTTTGTCAAGCACACTTTGACTATCATCATCAATACATTATAACTCATTGTAGTCAACATCAATATCATACAATGAGTCAAATCCTCAATCCATGCTCCTTAAGCAACTTTCAAATATTCAATCATTTACCACACTCAAAATTATAAGATACATCATAATATATCACACCATAATAACCAACACCAGTACAACTCACACTATCCCTTCTTTTTTTTTTTTATAAATCAAATATTAATTGTTAATGTTTTAGTTTATGTTGGTGGAGGGATTTGAACCCACGACCTATCCCTCCCCCACCTCTCCACTTTACCGTCAAATCAACCTTATAACTTCTATATCCCTTCTTATCTTACTTTGTTATTACATCGTATAGTCTAAATGCGATATCTATAGTTTACTAATGATACGAGGTAGTACAAAATTTGTTAAAAAGATAATACAATTACCTAAAAAATTTAAGTTAATGGCCAGAGTTGGTTTGATCATCCACTATTTAAAAAAATTACAAACCCACATAAATTAACTCTAAATCTAACAGCTTGACCTTTACTCATTATATTATTTATAACTTGATTTATATACATCCTTTTTTAGTAATTCAAACTCTATTGGAAAGATAACATATAAGGCTACAACTTTCATTAAGAACATAAAACCTAATTAGGTCGTTTATGTCATGTCGTAGGAATTACAACACACAAACATATGTTTCACGCACTGGTTTAGAAAATAAACTTCTAACTCACGTAACCTAGTCAATTCTTAAAAATTTTACGTGATTCTTGAGCCTCAATTGTAGCCCTAAATGTCTACTTTCTAAAAAGAAGAAATGAAACTCAATTTGATTAACCACACAAAAGATATTACAGAAACATTGAGATACATACATACAAAAGTTTTCATATAACTATTATTCAACTTATATAAGGTTCCTAAAATATAATTCTAACTTCATGCCTCAAATATTCTACTTCTCTAGGTTATTTTGAAGAAACAATGTATATTTTAATATATTGTTTACAAATTTGTTATGTTTATTTTTTTTCTATATTTTATAGAAAACAAAACTAGTATAAAAAATTTTCTTTGTAATCCTTAAATCCAATTTCTACTAGAAAAATGGCCTTTAACATTGGTTTTACAAGACATACAATATCGGTTAAATTTCGATGTTATATCCATTGTAGTTGTATGTTCGTCCATATAACATCAGCTTTTGGAATTGTTGTTAAAAGGTAAAATCAACATCCATTATATCATAATGTTAGTTGTTGAGGAGAAATTGTTGTTGATTTAAACCAAACAACATCAGTTAAGAACACAACTCATGTTGAATATCTATCTTTTTAAATACACTTTCTCTATCCAATACGAATCAACTTATAAATTTAAATTTATACAAACATAATAGAACAAAAATTAAATTATATAGATTAACAAAATCTAAATTAAAAACAAAATTTTAGCATGTATTTTAGAGTCAATCATTGTAAAAATAAATATCATCGCAATTGTTGAACATATACAATGTTTACTAAATTCTACGCTACAAAACATACACAATTAAAACTATTTATTTCCTAGTCCTAACCTTAACTTTTAGAAAATATTTTGTCCATCCAACACGAATTTAATAAATTCTTGTTGTTTTCAAATGAGAAGAGTTCGTAAATGCCTGCAACATATAAATGATACATAAATTAATGACATTAAATTATAATTATAAATAAATTAATCTTTTAATAATAAATATTGTAATGCTCAATCATCTTTGAGGTTTTCAGTGATGATATTTCACAATCAATGCATGACATAACAATCTTGTAAATAATTTTAATATAATATTGTCAAACGCAAAATTTGAACAAAATCAAACTACTAATGATTTATTTGGTTTGACTTAAATTTTATAATATTTTCTAATTGAACAAAACTAAACCGCAATTGATTTTCTTGTTTGGTTTGAATGATTTTTACGATCAAAATTGAACCAAACTGCACTGCGAACATCCCCCATATATATATATGTGTGTGTGTGTGACTAAATTATAATTGGTGCCCCCAATTTTAGTTCTTGTTAGCTTTTTGCTCCCCTTTAAATTTTTGCTTCAGTTTTTCCCTCCAAATTTAAAAAATGTTAATAAATTGCCCTTCTGTCAAAATAATATTGTTGACCGTCAGAATTAAAACGTTGACTTCGTAATTAGTTATTAGCATCATTAGGTTTTGAAATTAAGAGTTAATTAATTTGATGTCGTGACAATTTTAATTAGAAAAATGTAAAAAGGAAAAAATCCTAACATGGTTCAAACCTTTGACTTCTTTATAATACATAGTAGATCCTACTACTATACCAAGTATCAAGTTTAATTTTATTTTGCAATTCAAATCTACATATATTTTAATTAATGTTAGTTTCAAAATTAATTAAAACATAAATGAAAATATACAGTAGGATTAAAACTAAAAGTTAAAATTAAAAACTAAAAATTTAATTTATATATTTATTAATAATAAATTCGTAGGATTATAAATTAAGAAAAGTAGAAAGAAAAAAAAATCTTAGTATAGTTTGAACTTGGGACCTCTTTAGGGTAAGCCATAACTCATACCACTAAACTAAGTGTCAAATTTAGTTTTATTTTACAATTCAAATCTACTTAACCTTTAATTAGTGTTAGTTTCAAAATAATTAAAACATAAATGTAAATATACAACAGTAGGATTAAAATTAAAATTTAAAATTAAAAACTAAAAATTTAATTTATATATTTATTAATTATTTATTAATAATACATTCCTAGGGATTATAAATTAAAAATTAAAACTAATTAAAACATAAAATAAAATTATTAAAAAATAAAACTAAGAACTAATATTATTTAAATTTTAATTCTTAATTTTAATTTCTATTTTATATTTAATTTTAGTTCTTAGTTTTATTTAAATTAAAAGGTAAATTAAATACATTATTTTAATTCTTAAGTTAAATTAGATTTTAATTTTAAATTTAAATTAACTTAAGAAATAAAATTAAAAATAAAATATAGAAATTACAATTAATAACTAAAATTAAAATTAAAATGTAAATAGAAGTTAAATTTAAATTAAGAATTAAAATTATTAAAAAAATTTAATTTAAATTTTAATTTCTATTTTATTTTTAATTTTAGTTCTTAGTTTTATATTTTTAATTAGTTTTAATTTTTAATTTATAATTCCTAGGAATTTATTATTAATAAATAATTAATAAATATATAAATTAAATTTTTAGTTTTTAATTTTAACTTTTAATTTTAATGCTACTGTTGTATATTTACATTTATATTTTAATTAATTTTTAAACTGACATTAATTAAAGGTTAGGTAGATTTGAAATACAAAATAAAGTCACACTTGACATTTGGTGTAGTGGTATGAAGTATTTTGTATTATTAAGAGATCTAAGATCCGAACCATACTAGGACTTTTTTCTTTTTACATTTTTCTAATTAAAATTGTCACGTCATTAGATTAATTAACTCTTAATTTCAAAACCTAACGATGTCACGTCACTAAGTCTACATTTTAATTCTGACGGTCAACAGTCTCATTTTGACGGAAGGACAATTTGTTAACATTTTTTAAACTTGGGGGTAAAACTGAAACAAAAATTTAAAAGGGGGCAGAAAGCTAACAAGAACTAAAATCGGGGGGCACCAATTATAATTTAATTTAGCCTATATATATATATATATATATATATATTGTATAGGGTGTAAATAATAATAAAATAGTCGAGGGGGGTCTATCTCAATTGGTTGAGCAAGGTGCGTGAATTACTATAAACCCATTGACACTATCTTTAACTTTTATAAGGAAAATCAACAAAAAATAACAACAAAATAAAAATAAATAAATAACTCATATGCCAATAAACTTCATTCGCTCAATCCACAATATTAGCTCATTTGTGTCGCAGTAAATCTCCATCTCCTATCTTAGTCAAAATCATATTAACCCAAACACTAAATATTTTATTTACAAATTAACACTTATATTTTTTATAAGCCAACAAATATATTAATAATTATAGAAAGTACAAGAAATGTCTTCCTTACAAATTACAAAAATATTAGTGTAAATACCAAAAAGAGAACTCATAAGACACAAAAAAAACCAAAAAGTGTTTCCACAAGGCCTATGTAAGCATAGTAGAAAATCTTCAACAATCAAACACAAAAAACATGATTCATCACCCATTCCGCATAAGAGTAGGATGTGAGATTAGTTGTATAATGTCACTTTCAAGCGCTAAGATGCCTTACCTAGACGATATCTTAAATGGTTATATCTCTAGCTTCGAAAACCATTGCACATCTTGCTTTCCAAATCTATTAGATTCCAGAAAACCAAACAAAACATTTTCTACCGATTCTTGTGACTTGTTGCTAGCCCTATAAAATAGTAATAGTGACCTTTGACATCCTCAAGAAGTACCATAGAAACCTCCCACCAACTGCAAAGTGTTTGTCAAACTCAGTAGGAATTTTCACAATTTACAAACAAGTGTGCACTTGACTCCTTGATGATTAGCATGCCCTACAAGTGTCTTCCTCTACTTCTAGAACGTTTCTTTTTAGTAAGTTGCTCCTTGTTTGTAATCTATCTAGACCTAGTCGCCAAGGCAGAATTTGAACCTTTGGAGGTACTCCTTTAACCCATATTTATTTGCTGAAGACATCAATTTCTTTTCCCGACTCCCTAGATAAATACCTGTAGCTGAAGACATAGAATACAAGCTTAACCAATTCAAAGTCCGTACCCACCTATGTAGGACTCCATTTAATACCGACATAGATTCAACTATTTGCCCTATCTCCTCTACCAATTTCTCTTCCCACGTAAATAATTATCTTCTCCAAATTCACCTCCAACCTAATAACTCACCTTCCTGCTTCTGGGCTACTATGACAAGTTTATCGAACGTGAGCCCATATAATCAAGGATACGCATCCCAAAAACTACATTACCCCACCCACCTATTCTCCTAGAAAGCAATATCCTTACCTTCTCCTAAACTACAATGAATATTAGTTGTCCACCAATCATGCTTCCCTTGTCCACCTCCTCTATAGAATGTAAATTTGACCACAAAATGGAATACTGTTTACCATTCACCACCCAACTCCCGTCAAACATTTCTATACTTAGATTGAAGCACTTTAGCCCACAGACTCTCTTATTTCACCTTCAACCTCTACTTTCACTTGCCTAATAGAGTTAGATTAAACTTTCTCAAGTCACATACACCTAATTCCCCCTCCTCATTTGCTCTATACACTATTTCTCATGACACCAATGAACCTTTCTACTATTTTTCTTACTACCTCATAAAAACTATTTAAAAAAAAGTGTAGTTTAAAATGATACATGTTGGAGCCTTGAGGAAAGAAAGGGAAAAGATTGGTAATGCGGATAAAAAAAAATAAAATTTAATGTGTTAATGTTAATAAAAAAATAAATATAAAAAAATATTTTTACAATCCATAAATTCAATATGATCTTATCTATTCTTAATATGATAAGATAATATTAGATCATTAATTTTTTATTTAATCTTGTAATTAAAATTAATTAGATTAAAATTCATTTTATTTCAAATTCAATTCGATCTAATATATGAATACTTCTTAATCACTTATATTGAACTTTGAACTTATCAAAATTGTCTTGTTGAACTCAACTTCGTCTCTCGATCAAGAAGGGAGAACCTTGAAACCATACTGTCTATTTAATTTATATGTCAATAATTTTTCATTTTAAAAGAAGCACGTGTAGAACGTTAGCTAGAGACCCTACCACATGGCGTGCATATTTTTTCATTGACTTTTAGAAGCAAAATATTTTCATAGGAATATCTTCAACCTCTTTACTTACATCCACACATTATTTCTTTTTATTTCCTTTTTTTTCTCAAAAAATTACAAATAGAATACAATAACCTTTTTCAAGGAAATTATGAAATAAACTTTATGTACAAAAATTATGCACATAAAACTAATTAACTTTAACTTATTATATTTTTATACAAATACTTTCTATTTAAAATAATAAACTATTTTTTTAATTTTTATTATATATGTAGATAATTAAAACTACTCTTATAATTTAAAATGTGTTTAAACTAATCGATCTACATATGATATAATATTATCTTGGTTAAATATATTTTTTAGGTAAGGGTTATAAGACTCTTTTGCTAACAAAATTTATATTTTGAGAGAATGGGAGGAAGAGATTGTAGGTTTCAATCCTTCCCATTAAACAATGTTACTATCACTCACAATTTCTTCTTCTCTTTTCATCACCATAGATGCTCTCTTTCATTTCATCACAATATATGCTCTCTTTAATTTCGTCGCCATATATGCTCATCATTGTTCTCTCTCCCCCTCCCTCTCTCTATTATCTTTACAATTTTAAATTTCTTAGTTGCTCACTGTACCTAATATTTGAAGGAAAAAATATGCATCACATGTTGTTTCTGCCTAATTATATTTGAAGAAAAATATCACATGGTTTTTTAATGTTGTGGGAACAACCGAAAAGCTAGCATGGAGATACAAACAAACATCAACTTCGTCAACTACTATTATTATCTAGCTAACACAACTTTCGAACCTAAATTAAAATACAATACAAATAGAATCAACCAACCAAAGTCTCCTTATCATGGTCCCAAATTCTGATAATGCAACCAAGTCTTTCATGTCAAGGTTCATCACCACTCCAATTTCTTTTGAGCTTAGGTCCTGTGGGTCCTTCTTGACCTAACAACTCACTTGGCAAACTATTTTGAAGATCCTTCAAGCCAGGGATCACCTTCTCCAACTTGTCTAACTCCTTGGCAAGGTCATAGGTGATTTTTGGACCCCATTGCCTGAAGTAGTTAAGCCAAGGTGGTTCAACAATAGCTGACCTTAAATAGTCACCAGAAACAATTTCGAACCCTACCCCCAAGTCAATCACCTTGTTACTCTTAGCAGTTTTGTTATTTATTCCAATTAAGCCATCAAGGCCTTGCATGACATTTCCTGGTTTTGGATAAATGGCATGGCCATTCAAGGAGGCATATGCCACAGATTTGTTCCCAATTTGGAACTCAAGTTGAGGTGCCTCAACCCATTGACCTTTGCTGTGTTGTGAGAGATACACCTTTTTTAGTTCTCCATTGAAGTTGCTTACTCTTAGTGTCACATGCTCCCAGTCCCCTATATGTTCTCCTATTCGCCCTAGTGGAATGCTTTCTATTAGTCCAAATTTGGCCGTTGCAGGCCCATTGAAAGGGTAGAAAATCCACATGGAAAGGTCAGTGAATGTTCCACCAAACATTGGTTTGGCATGAACATAGGATTGACAACTCTTGAAATCACCTTTCTTCACTCTCTCCTTGTTGGCTTGGTCAGCTGGCAAGTCCAACCAATACTCACCATCATTGTTGCCACCTTGAGGAAGGTTAGAGCCTATTTGGTCTATTGCCACAGATTTTGACTCTTCTCCTTTCTTCACAAGCAATGCCCCATTTGTGAAATACCACTTGGCAGAGGCAGGTTGAAACTTTTCATCAGGATGCAAGTACATAAAAGGAGAATAAGCTTGGACTAATGCCTTAACTTGAGCTAAATTAGGCATAGAGGAGAAGTTCATGTTGGTGTTCTTCAAACAACAAATAGGAAGAGGTGAAGGAGTTTTACCATTATGTGCCAAAAATGCTCCTACAAGAACACTAGGAGCTTGAATGCCTCTATTGCTTGGTCTCACTTCATAAACATTGAAACCATCCTCATCACTGCTCTCACCAGGTCCCCAAATCCATGAATTTATCTCACACAGGTCTGTGAGATCTGACCTCACACATCTGATTTTGTCAAGTGAGGGCTTATCAGGTGTGGTGGTAACAACATGGCCTAAGGCCTTGTATCCATCAGGTGCTGTTGGTAACCAAACATAGCCTACCTTGTCTTGCTTGATATCTTCATTCGTGCTGTTCCACACCAGTGTGTAATCAACTGGTTTCTTCAAAGCTCCATTATCACTTGATGAAGACTCATCTTTTGCCACCAGAACTGATCCAAAAAGAGGCTTGTTGTTGGGTTGGCTAAAGTAGCCTAATGTGAAGAACCCCTCGGGTATTTCTGCTGGCTCAAAGAAACTTGCCCCAGCATCACCTGGTCCACCTTCTAAGGTTGTCCAAACCCTGTTGAATTTTGAAATTTGAGACAATTTTAGCTCTCCTATACTGATAGTTCCACTAGCAAATCCACCACCTACATAAAAAGTTGCTATTCAGATACCGTAAAGACACGTACATTTAATAAGAAGTAATAAACAATACTAACATATAATATATATCAACAAGGAAGGAGAAAAAAAGTGCACCTTGTGGCCAAACTGGTAAACCTGCTGGAAGCTTAAATACGGTGTCAATCGGAAGAGCTTTTTCGTTGTTTGAAGAGGAACTGTTCCCCATTGTTGGATTTTTCTAGTACAAGAGGATATGATGAGTAATGTTTGGGTGATAATATTAGTGCCTCAATGGTTGTTATATATAGCCAATTTCAGAGGTATATACTTCTTGTGACCAATTTGACAGTATATATAATTGAACTAAAAACGTGCAAGATTTTTTTAACGTGAAATAGTATTTTCTTATTTCAGAATATATGTATACTCACACGAAACTTCTTATTGCCTAGCAATCTTATCGTGATGGTAACTTGTTCATATATTAAACTTAAGGGCTTGTGTGAATGAATGATTATCTTAATTTCAACAATTTAAATACTCTGGATAATGGATTGCCCACGTTTAATTATTAACTAAACCTTGCTCTGTATGTAGCTAGTTGTCAATTTTGACCAAGTAAAACAAAACGTACGTGATATTAAATTGAACGTGTCAAGTACACATTGTGTCAACCACCAAAGCGTTACTGCATTAATATGTAATTATGTTAGATATACAGCAGTACTTTACTTACTTTTTTCTTGTGAGTGTTTAAAAATTACATTAATTAATGACAAGAACATCTACTCGGCCCAAAAGTCAATGCAAATTTTTCAATGTTTATTAATAATTATAAATAAAGTGTGATGCAAATATATATCAATTAATTATTTTTTTAAAAAAATTATATTTAACAAAGAATTAAATTGTATAATAACAAAAAATTAATATATTACATATAGATTTTTATAATTTTTATATTTTATAATATGCTTTGTATTCAATAATAATATAGTTAGAGTATCTATAATGGTAAAAATTTAGTATACTCACTTTGACTAGAGATGTCAAAACGAGTTAGTCCAGCACACACAAGCTAGCCTATCGCCCGTTGCAAAATAAATGGGTCAAACCAATCCAACCCACCAAATTAAACATACCTAAAATTTTAGGGTTTTTTTATTTAACACCTACTCATTTTTTATTTCCCACCTATCGGTGGAAAAAAATACTATTATGCCCTTTATTTTTTACTCTCTGTAGAGTAAAAAATTTATTAATTTTACTTCTCCAGCACCGGAGAAATGGAGAAGTATTAGTATGATAATTATATATATATATATATATATATATATATATATATATATATATATATATACAATACATGCAGCAAATGGTTGTGATTCGTCTTATAATAATAATAATAATAATAATATTATTATTATTATTATTATTATTATTATTACTATTATTATTATTACTGGATGCGTGGGAGGTGGTCATGGGAAGTGGTATGAGTAATTTTACTGGATACATGGGAGGTGGTCTGAGTAATTTTACTGAATGCATGGAAGGTGATCTGAGTAATTTTACTGGATGCATGGAGGTGGTCATGCATGTGAAGAGGTGGGCGATTTTATTGGATGCATGAGAGGCTTTGACTTCAATAGTATTAGTTGCATGGGAGGTGGTGATGTGTTACGCTGCATGTAAAGGTTTAGTAAAAAAAAATAGGGTTTCTTATTTAATGTAATATTAGGGTTAAAAGTTGCATGCATATTAAAATTGGCAACTTAGGTTTCATAATTTTTTAACTAATTGCATGTTTAATTGCTTTTATAATTTTAAATTTTAAACTTATTTTTTAAATAAATTATTCAATATTAAATTTATATAATTGAAGTTATTTTGAAAATATAAATTTTTATCTAAATTTTATAAATTTTTTATTAAATAATTGAAGGGTCAATGGTCTAATTTAGCAACATTCCAATCAAGGCGTGGGGATTCGCCTGATTGAATGCAGTGGCTACTGATTTTGCTCCAATCATCAGAAAATGTTCGTAGACCCAAACCTACATAAAACATTACCATACTTGTATCAGTTATATGTAATGCATGAAAAATTGTATAAAAATACAGCATATTATAAAAAGTACTAACCTGAATAAAAGTCGCGTAACATGCACATTGTTTGGTTTCGTTAAAACTTGTCTCATCAAGATGATGATACAAATGTGCCAATGCAGGTGCACCCTAAGAAATTGTAGATGTGTCTTGAAGGTTACTAAACAACATTAGATACGTTACACAAACAGATGTGTTGCTCTTGTCTACAAATATGGTGCACCCAACAAGGTGCAACATATATGCTTGAGTAGTCTGCTCCCAATTGCGTGTTGAACATCTTTGTTGATAGACTTCTCTTAGCCAAGAGAAACTACAGACCCGCATCTACAAGCAGTAACCTCGTCAAACGCTTCGTCCAGTGATATGTCCAACAAGTCCATCAAAACGGGAATTGTCGTTTCCATGTTTAGGTAACCGTAGTTGGAAAACACACCCATCACTGGTAGATGCAACAAGCATGACACATCATCTAGTGTGATGGTCATCTCTCCCGATAGGTAGATGGAAACTAGATGTTTCCTTATGCCATCTTTCAACAAATGCACAAATAAGAGTTGAATCCACTGTCTCATAAGTGCACCTAATTAACGGTAATAGCCCAGAGTGACTAACATATTCTACTATTCCAACTTGAGGCTCTCCAATCATGCTCAATTTCCGTCCATGTGCTATGCATTTAAGATCATCACAGACCTACAAAAACATATTCAATTATTTATTATACTAAACACATAATTAACTAATTAAATAACTATGTTCAAAATATTATATTAAGTACACTAAAAAATAATTAAACTACCCTACTAAAAAAACTTTAATAAATTAAATTACTATATGAATAGACTACATGTAATGAACTGCACAAACCACAAATTTAATTAAATTACTATCTGAATATACTACACATAAATAAATAAAAAATTAAATTACTATAATAAAGATTTAATAAGTTAAATACATGAATATATTATATATACCATAAACTACACAAACCAAATATTTAACTAACTAAGTCTACTAAACACGTAATTAAATAAATTAATATAATAAAAATTTAATAAATTAAAATATCATATACTTACTTTATCATTCCATATGTAATTTGCTACATGATCAGCATACGATACTAAAAGCGTAGTATCTTGTGTTCTTCAACCGCGTCATTTTCATTTTGTGTTGGTATGCACCTTTTATGTGCAGACGCAATTGGTCGTAGACGTTCATTATTGACATGAAAATTGTAAACAGTTCCCCGTGTGCTAGGCATATCTGTGAAAACATTACAAACAATATAAAAAATTTAATAAAATAATTTCTTGTTGTTAAAAAACATATTAAACAATTAACTAAAGAAAAACCAACATTAAATATATTTTCAATTGAAAAACCAATCAAAATAGCAACACACATATTTTTAATTTTAAACATTTTAAATAATAACATTACTTAAAGTTTTAAATAACTTTAACTATAAAATCATTAAAAATAATATATTCAAAAATGTAATTTTATATTTAAAAGAATATTTAGTTTAAATTTTAATTTTAGAACTTAAAATTTGAAATTATTGTCTTAATTTTAAATTTAAACCCTAAAATAAATATTGATTTAAATATGAAACTTCAACGTTCAATTTTTAAATTTTAAATGTCATATGTCATGTTTCAATTTTAAATATTTATTATAACATATTTCTATGAATTGACAATTTCTAAGAGTTCAAATTTTATATTTAAAATTTTAACTTTAAATATTTATTATAACATAATTCACATCAATTTCTAAGTGTTAAAATTTAAAATTTGATATTTCAATTTTTGATAACTGTTACAACATATAACTATGAATTGTCAATTTCTAAGCATTCAAATTTTACATTTAAAATTTTAAATTTAAATATTAAATTTAAATATAACTATGAATTCAAATTTTAAATTTAAATATTTATTATAACATAATTTTCATTAAAATTTCATGTTTCAATTTTAAATATTTGGTACCACATATTTCTATAAATTTCTAATTTTTAATAGTTCAAATTTTAAATTTCAACTTTAATTATTTATTATAAAATAATTTTTATTATTTTCTAAGAGTTGAAAGTTTAAAAAAACAATAAAATAAAAAATATATACTTCAATAAACAATTTCAAAAAGCATAAACATATTGATTTAAATATGAAGTTTCAATGTTCAAATTTTTAATTTTAAATTTCATGATTCAATTTTTAATATTTATTTTAACATATTTCTATGAATTGCTAATTCCTAAGAGTTTAAATTTTACATTTAAAATTTTAACTTTAAATATTTATTATAACATAATTCCCATCAATTTCTAAGTGTTGAAATTTAAATTTTCATATTTTAATTTCCAATAATTGTTACAACATATAACTATGAGATACCAGTTTCTAAGCATTAAAATTTTACATTTAAAATTTTAATTTTAAATATTTATTATAACATAATTGCCATTAATTTCTAAGTGTTGAAATTCAAAATTTTATATTTCAATTTTCAATAAGTGTCGCAACATATAACAATGAATTACTAATTTCTAAGCATTCAAATATTAAATTTAAAATTTCAACTTTAAATATTTATTATAACATAATTTTAATTAATTTCTAAGAGTTGAAATTTAAAATTTCTATGTTTCAATTTTCCATGTTTGTCACAACATATAACTATGCATTGCCAATTTCTAACAATTTAAATTTAAAATTTTAACTTTAAATATTTATTATAACATAATTGTCATTAATGTTTAAGAGTTAAAATTTAAAATTTCATGTTTCAATTTTAAATATCTGTTACAACATATTTCTATAAATTGCTAATTTTTAATAGTTCAAATTTAAATTTTCAATTTATTATAACATAATTTTTATTATTTTCTAAGAGTTGAAATTTTAAAAAAAAACAATAAAATAAAATAAAAAATATATACATCAATAAATAATTTCAAAAAGCATAAAATAAAATTTCATAAAACAAAAAACATAAAGATGACTAAAAATTTAAACCTAAACTTATGATAAAATGGAAACATATTATTTAAATATAAAGTTTCAATATTCAAATTTTTAATTTTAAATGTCATGATTCAATTTTCAATATTTATTATAACATATTTCTATGAATTGCTAATTCCTAAGAGTTTAAATTTTACATTTAAAATTTTACTTTAAATATTTATTATAACATAATTCCCATCAATTTCTAAGTGTTGAAATTTAAAATTTCATATTTTAATTTCCAATAATTGTTACAACATATAACTATGAGTTGCCAATTTCTAAGCATTCAAATTTTACATTTAAAATTTTAATTTTAGATATTTATTATAACATAATTGCCATTAATTTCTAAGTGTTTGAAATTCAAAATTTTATATTTCAATTTTCAATAATTGTTGCAACATATAACAATGAATTACTAATTTCTAAGCATTCCAATATTAAATTTAAAATTTCAACTTTAAATATTTATTATAACATAATTTTAATTAATTTCTAAGAGTTGAAATTTAAAATTTCTATGTTTCAATTTTCGATGTTTGTCACAACATATAACTATGCATTGCTAATTTCTAACAATTTAAATTTAAAATTTTAACTTTAAATATTTATTATAACATAATTTTCATTAATTTTTAAGAGTTAAAATTTAAAATTTTACGTTTCAATTTTAAATATCTGTTACAACATATTTCTATAAATTGCTAATTTTTAATAGTTCAAATTTAAATTTTCAATTTATTATAACATAATTTTTATTATTTTCTAAGAGTTGAAATTTAAAATAAACACAATAAAATAAAAAATATATACATCAATAAATAATTTCAAAAAGCATAAAATAAAATTTCATAAAATAAAAAACATATACGTGACTTAAACTAATGATAAAATGTAAACATATAAAATAAAACCTAAACCTAAACTAATGATAAAACGTGAATAAAATTATATAAAAATAATTATAAAATAAAACCTAAATGTAAACCTAAACATGTAAAATTATATAAAAAAATATAAAAAATCCTAAATTAATGATAAAATGTTAATAAAATAAAAAAAAAGTAAACATATAAAATAAAACCTAAACTTAAACTAATTATAAAACCTAAACCTGAATAAATACATATAAAATAAAAAAATGTAAACAAGGCCAAAATAAAAACATATAAAATGTAAAGATATAAAATAAAAAAGACGTAAAGCTAAATAAAAACATATGACAAAAGTTAAACTCAGAAAACCTAAAATAATCTAGAGCACAACTAGTAGAATCTTCTTCGGCCATATCTCACCGGAAAAGTAAAAAAAGTTGAAATTATGCTTTTCCGATGAGATACCGCAGGAGAAGTAAAAAAATTTCAACTTTTTATGTTTTTCTGACGAGATACCTCTGGAGAAGTAAAAAATTTTTTATTTTTTATACTTCTTCGGCGCTATCTCATTGAAGAAGTAAAAAAAATTCAACTTTTTATGCTTCTCTTGCGGTATCTCGCCGAAGAAACATAAAAAATTGAAATTTTTTTTACTTCTCCGACGGTATCTCGCCGGAGAAGAATATATACGTGTCCACCTTACTACTTTTGGTTTGAACTACGAGGAAGACTTGAACTGTGAAGAAGGCTCCCGTTTAAGGTGTTCAGACCAACAACTGAACGGATGGTTGGGTTGGGTGGCGCGTTTATGCAGGGGCGTGGTGGCTATGGTGGCGAGATTAGTGATGGGTTGGTAGGGAGAAGGCTTGGAAGAGAATGTGGAAAAAATAAAGAGGAAAGGGAGAAGGTGAGAGAAATCGGCAGAAGTAGTAGGTGGGAAAAGGAAAAGAGTGAATATAAAGGTCTAAAAGTTAGAGGGGTAGAATAGGTATTTTAAAATTTTTAAACAAAAAGTAGGTGTGAAATTAAAAAAGGGTAGGTGTTAAATTAAAAAATTAATTTTCAACCCAATCTGATCCACTACAAGTCGGTGGTTTAAGTAGGCTAGCCCACCAGACTTGCAAAATAATTAGTAATTATTAAATTCGGTTTCTGATTTTTCTTTTTTAAGTGATTTTTTTTATAAAATAGATGCAAAT
Source organism: Psophocarpus tetragonolobus (assembly GCA_037954015.1). Lineage (NCBI taxonomy): Eukaryota > Viridiplantae > Streptophyta > Magnoliopsida > Fabales > Fabaceae > Psophocarpus > Psophocarpus tetragonolobus. Next base: position 78,937,014 of record CM075690.1, read on the forward strand.
TATAAATAATATTAGAAAAACATATATACATAATGGATTCATATCATCAATATGTAAATTATAAACACTATTAAAATTACATACATAATAACATGCAAATTAGGGTTTTACTTTCAAATTTCAGAGAAAGTTTGGATTTGGTTTTAACAGTATTAGCGAGAAAACTGAAAAGGAAAATGAAATTAGAAAAAATATACACGTGCTTATATTGACATAAAATGAAACAAAAAAAAGCTAAAAATTTTTGTGGTGGGCTGGTGACCACCCCAGCCTAACTCGACCTCAACCAACCAAACTCAGGCTTGGTGGACTAATTACATGAGTAAGGTTGATTTGTGAAGCATGCATTTTTTAGGCCAGTCCACCCAAACCACAGTGGATCAAGTTGTCGCATCGCGCTATACCTATTTTGACACTTCTAACTTTGAGTATCTTGGAAAATATTTAATAATTTATTATGATCCTTGCGATGGTAAAAGTTCAATATAATCACTTTGAATATATGTAATTTTTCATGCATAATTTTTTTCTAATAGTTGAAAAAATTAACAAAATTCATATTTTCATATTTTTTATTTTCAATTAATTGAGTTTGAAATAGAATAATTAATGAGAAAAGCTAGCAACTTAGGCTTACACACTTTTGAATATACTATACTCTCTATGATTGGTTGTTTATCAAAAAATATAAATTTATATGGTTTCACTTGTGATTAAATCACTTTCTCTTCTAATTTTATAATTTTCAATAGATTTCAACCACCAATGTGTCTTAAGAGGTGTGTTGTTATCACTCATTAATCATTAATATAATTAATTAATTATTGTTAAAAAAATTTAATTCTAAGAAACCTGCCTTGCAAAATATACTCACCGTATTTTCAATAAATTCACCTTACCAAGTAGATAGGTCCCAATAGAAAATATTTTGAAAATAGGGTACGATAGACTTAAAGTAATTTACCCATAAGAAACTGTGTTGCCTTAGTTAAATTTATTAAATTTAATAACAATTATTTTATTTAATAACATTATGAAATTTTTAATTGTGCTTAGGTTTTAAATATTATTTATGAAAAATTTATTAAATAATTTAAATATATAAATATTTATCAAATTTTATTAGGAATGTTTCTTAAAATGTATTATAAATATAATAGGTAAGTTAAAGTTAATTAAGGACTGTGAATATTATACAGTTAATTTTTCTTTTTTCAAATTATAAAATTAACATATTAATTCAACTAATTTACTTATTTATTAATATAATTAGCTCATAATATTTTATTAAATTACTTAAAAAAATAATGTTATGAAATTTGATTATATTAATAGAAAATCAATTAGATAATATTTTTAAATTTTATTAATTCAAAATAGATCAGATAATATCTTGATAGATTTTTTTAAAATTAATTTAAATTTGATCATATATTACTAACCTAACACGACTATGTAAATCAAATAAATAAAGGAACCACGTGTTAATAAATGAATGGAAGAATTACTAACTTTAACATATGTAAATCAAATACATAAAGAAAAAAAACAATAAAAATATTTTTTTCCTTCTTTCAAAAACAAAATACTCCAATTTAATTTCCAAATCTAATTAGTTATTCCGTTGAACCACTACTAAGTGAGACGAATTAAAGTATCCAATCCTAATTTATCATAGCAAGTTAGCTCACTCATTGTTTTCGTATGTCACAAGGGACGTGATCAAAACCAATGTAAATAATCTGTTTTCACACCCTAAATTTAAATAGTCTTCTTACATAAGTTAAAAATTTTACTCCTTTAAATCAAGATTATTAAAACTAGATTAGATTGGTGGTTTGATTGTTAGATTGAAAATTGATCCACACCTGTCTAATTCTAAATAATAAGAGGGTTTTAGAATTAGTGAAAATTAAGTAAGAACTAACACCCGGTTTAAAATAAACTAAAACGGTAAAAATTAGTCAAGAATCAATCGAGTGAACTAATTTTAACCTGTACTTTTTTTTAAAATAATATTTTTAAAATTTTTCATTTTAGTTTTAATTTTTAATTCAATAAAATTATTTTAAACATAAAATTTTATTTTTCAAATTCAAATATGCTTATAATTAATATGCAAAAGAGAAAAAATATTATGAATTGCATGATGCTGAACCTTACTTAAGTTACATGACTGTTTGGCTAAATTTAAAAGAAGCAATTGTGAAATAAATGTTTTTAAAATAAATATTTTTTAATAAGAAAATAGGATTTTTTATTAAAATAAATAGAAAGTTACATATTTTAAGCAAAAGGTTCAACCAAACCACTGAAAAACAAAATTTATTATTTTATTAATAAATATTTTTAAATAAGCTTATATAAATGCACCAATTGCTAAATATTAAAAATAAACTTCAAACATATATATATTATGATTTTAAGATGAACTGAATGGTTTAAGTTCATTAAATTCTTATCTACTCAAATATATTATTTTCATTGCCTTTTAATTCTAACTTGAATTTTAATATTTTAAAAAATAAATTAATAATAATTATTATTATTATTTACATAATTAAAAATTATGATAATATAAATATTTCTGAATATATAAAATTATAATATAATAATTACATGTTTTTTAACGTGTAAAGTATATTTTAGATTTATGATAAATAATTTATAATGTGATACGTGATATATTGTTATTTTTTATTATTAATAAATTCTTTTAAAAATATTAAAAACGTATAAGAGTAAAAATCGTGAATATGAATGTATTTTTATTTTGTGTGTGCAATTAATGTGCATGTGAATTTTGACTCATGAAATTCATCCACTAATAATTAACGTTTGCCAATCTGTGAATCATATTCATCATAAGAAATTTATGCATGCATATATGGTTAATTGAAAAAAAAAAACTGCATAATTTAAATATTAAGAAAACAGAAACTAGCTAGTTGTCTTCACAAGACTCGTGCATTTTATAATGCATGATCAATATAAGATTCGTGGTAATCACTCTCTGTGGTAGCCGGATTACTATAACTTTCATCATCTAACTCTTTTTTAAATAAAAATAATATTACATAATTTTCTTTAAAAATTAAAAATAACGTAAAAAATGAAGGGTAACATGTGAAATAACAACATAAAACAAAGTGTAATATATTTATTTTTATCTATTAGAGAAAGCTTCTGACCTTTTATTAATGATCAATGTTTCTCTCGCGTCTGACAGATCACATATTCTATATTTGACGATAAATATTTAACATAAAATGATTTTTTAAATGCGAAAAAAACTTTTGGAAAATACGAAATAATTTTTTAACGTATTGAACTTTTTTTTATAATGTTTAGAAAAGGATTTTAACACGTGGGAGCCGCCTTTCTTCTTTTTTAAATGATGTTTGTGATCTGTGAATATTTGATTAGGTTAATTAATTTTTTTATTTTGAAATAAAAAAAAAAAAAAGTTAACAGATTTCGGTCAATTTTTTACTTACCGGCATATAATTGGCATCTCCCCTAGGTTATTTCACACACTTTTTATATTTTTTATTTTTATTTATTAATTATGTTAGTCTCTATATTAAATATTATATTATTTTAATAGAAAGTCTAGCTTCAAGTAATCGAGTTATGCCACGTAACGGTAAGAACCTTCCCTTCGATTGAAAAAACCGGAAAGAAACCACTGAAATTTTCGATTATTTGGATTAGATATGGGACTGATCTCATCCACTTTTTCGATCATGTGTTCTTCCAAAATCAAACACATCTTAATTTTCCTAAAAGCTCTCAAACTACACTCATTCAGTAATCAACCAATTTAATTCAATTGATTTGGTTTAGAATATAAATTGATTCAACTTAATTTAATGTAAAAAGGTTTGAAGAAAATCAATTTAGTTTTTTTTTGACAAATTATTTAGTTTCTCATTAGTACTGTTATAAGAATTTAATTGAAATATAGTGAAAGGAAAACAGTATTTTACATATATCAGAAATCTAAGCATTATATAGAAATTTTTGTCCAAAATTTGCGAAAAAATATCTACGGAAAACACATCTCCTATGATTTTTGCTGCAACTTTTTTTTACAGGAAAATCTGCAAAAATGTTTACATGAAATGTAAAATTGACAATAGATATATATGCACTTCCCATCTAGTTTCATGAATGCTACTCATCTTTTTCTTTTTCCTGATACGCTTGAACCAAGATATTTTAACTTTATTTCTCAATAGTAGTGTTATGGGTTGCTTTTGATACTGTAATTTTTCCTAATTTACATTCCATTGATTTGACGCTGTGGCTTAACCTTAGGATCCTAGGTACCCGGAACTGGTGATGTGGGAGCACAAAAGTGAAGTACCTGAAAAGATGCATGCATATGACAATGATGCTCATGTCACTATGTTAGCTTCTTGGTACACCAAAGATTCCTAAACAGAATGAAAAAGAGATCAAGGTTTTACTTTTTAATTATATTGATTTATTTATTGGTTTCATCTTTCTGTACGTTAAATGGGATCACTGGCTCTATGCTATCTTTGAATTAATCTGAAAGGAAATTGTGCTGTAGTGTTTTGAACCATACACTACCCTCATAAGTTTTGATTTACCACAAGCACAGCCTCCTGTTAAGATTTGAATTCAACGTCTTGAAATTCAGTTCAGAATACCAAACAGTGGATTTGAGTGTTTGTAAGTAGCTTATTTTGAGGAAGGATGGAAAAAATATCTGTGCTCGCATATAAAACTCATAAAAATATTTGTTATTAAATTAAAATATTATATATATTTAAGTTAAAAAAATGATAATTTTATAAAACAAATCAAATTAAAATATTAATTATTAAATTTTATTGATATCAACCTTGTTTTTTTATAAAAATTTTATAATTAATAAAATTATTTATTATCAAAATATCAATAATATAAAACAAATATTTATATATATTATCTATTTTAGATCCAATTAATTTTGTAAAAAATAGTATAATTTTATTTATAAATTTTTTAATAAATAAAAAATTATTTATAAAACTTTCTATAATTTTTTTTAAAAAAAAAATATATTTTTTAAAAATATCTATAAATACTCATGAATATTTGTAAATATAAAAAAATATGCATATATTTTTATAATAAATACTCAGTAGAATTCTAACATATAAAAATAGCAAGTTTTTATAACGAATCGAATAAGAGGTAAACATTGTCATTTTTTATAGTTAAACCATGGATATATCGTGGCAAGAATATTTATGAAGGATATAAAGCCTTTTTCCTTTTGGTGTGATATCGGTTAGCTAGGATAATATATTATCTTTATTATGATGATCGTAGCTATTTTTAGTTTATACCAACTGCTAGTATATACATCAATTGTATCATGTTTATTTGAAAGAGAAAACGTTATTTTTTTTTTCCTTTCATTGTATGTGTTTACATGGTATGATATTAGTCTTCACTTTCACACTAATTATTGATCCTGCAATGAATGGTGTCCTAAGTTGTAGAGCTCACGGGTGCCTCTATACTCTTATTAGTATATCAACTTCAATCAAACAATCACCTCTTTACCGCTATGCCACCAACGACACTCGGAGTTAGGATTAGAAATTAGGAGAGGCTAAATAAAAAAATATTTACATATTAAAAAATAAAAAATAATATTATTTATAAATAATTTTAAAAAAATCTAATAGATATTCATAAGATTATTTGATTAATAAAAATTAATATGAAATAATCATTGATTTTTAAATCAATTAAATCAAGATAAAAGAAAACTAAAAAATTATTTAATTACTAATTTAATCTTTCATATATTTTAAAAAATATTAACAAAATATTATTATTATTATTATTAAAAATAAAATAATAATATTTAAATATTTTATCTAAAAAATTATAATTATTTTTACACTAAATAAATATTTTTGGTATCAGAGCTTGTTTCTTTCTAAGGACAGTTCTTATATCAAAATTTGTAAATGTTAATTTTAACCGAAAATAGAAATCTATCAAGAGTGGATAGTGTTTGCTAGGATACTCATGGTAGTTGAAGGGCTGTGTTGGGCCAATGGAGAGTCAGTGTAAGCCCCTAGTTTCCTACGTAGATGAGTTGAGAAACACGTACATATTGCGCCAACAAGTACAGATGTTTATTTTTTATTAACTTTGTAATTAATTTATAAAAAAAAATTATTTTTCTGATAAGCCTTATGATTTTCTATATTCTTTAATATTTATTGTTTTATAGTGTATTCCGTGGATACCTTACTTTTATTATCTAAATTACTGCTTCTGCCCTCTTTTGTGCTTCTAGTAATTTACTGCTCTCTGTTTATTTTTTTTTTCTTCTCACAAATTAAAAATAAACAAATACAAAATTTTACAAAATGACAAATATACAACCCATAAAAGGGAAAGACTATCCATCAGCTCTTTCAGCTATTGAAATTTTTACAAAATCTCCTCCCGTAGGATATATAAAACCCACTCATGACACAGATTTTGTTCATACAATATTAATAGGACAAAACAACACAATAATAGCTTTACTAGAAGAAGTTTCTAGAAAACTATCTACTCTCATTAATCAGCAACACAAAAATATAAATATGACTGATGACATAAATGATTTAGTCAATAAAGTTTCTAAGTTATCTTTAGGAACAACTACACAGACTAAAACAGTTTGTAAAAATACTCACAAATTTGTTAAAGTTATTGCAACACCAAACAAAGCTGAATCTAGTAATAGAAATCAGACTACACAGGAGAACAATAACTCCAACAAAGATAAAACTATTAGTTAAATATGAATTTTACACCAAATAATAATTCACAAACACAAGTACAAGAAATTTCTATGGATAGTTCATCTAATAGGAATCAAACATCAGAGAGGTTTCCCGGAACTTCTCGAAGATTAAGAGAACACAATACTAGGAGACAAGATCTCATCCAACATCCTGGAATCTTAGATAGATTTCTACACAGAAGAAGATCTACTAATGTTAGAAGACTAGAAGATTTAGTAGATATACAACAAAATGTTGAAATAGGATCTAATTCTAGAATAGATTCTTTAAATCCTAGACAGTTATACAACATAGGTTGGTTAAGCTCCGAAAGAACTAGCCTCTACAGGTATAGGAGAATAGAAGATTTTCACCTACCTGACAATACTTACGAGATAATACCATTAATATCTCAACAAACAGCCACACAACTCCTAAACCAACATGGGAGATATGTTCATATGGGATTAATTACTATTGGTGTAAGATCCCTAGCTAGACATATGATTGGTGCTAGAGCCTTAATAGTTCTAGTTCTCCATGACACCAGATTCCAAAACAATGATTCCCAAAGCATTATAGGTATACTAGAAGTTGACCTAAATCAACCTATATCTCTGATATACCTTGCCCCTAACTTTACACTTACTCTTCCAGACTTTGTAAACCACGTCAGTCTAGAAGTACAAACCATAGGATTTGGAATAAATTGGATAGGAGATAACCTACATTTAGACATAACCTTCATAGGAAGAATAAGCAATTATATCTCTTCTATGTATAGAATAAATACCAGACCATTAGAAGAAGCCATTAGTTCTATTGGTACACAATTTTTGCCAGCCCAAGCCTTTACTCGGAGAAATGAGGATCATCTATGGCAAACTCACTTACAAAGGGATGAACGAAATCCCATTACAAATCCAAACTCTGCTATTCTACATAATAGATCTAGAGGTCTTAGTTTGAGCTTTACTGATTACAGAAACACATCTCTAATAGATCTAGAACAAGATCGAAGGGATAGTACATCTGCTATTCTCGACAATGATCATATTGCTATGATGAATATCATAGATAGTGATGATGAAGAATATGATGACATGACTGAAGAAGAATGGAATCATCATCAAGCAAACATAGCCATGCTTAGGTAGGGAACTTTAGAAACCATATCTAAACAAAATTCCCAGAACCAAGTCAGGTTAGCAACCTAAATTTAGAACCTTGGGATCTAAATTTGGAACCGTGGGATAATTTTCCCCCAGAACATAATGAGGTTATAATACCTCAAGAAAATTATATAAATGATATAGTTAATAAATATCTTTTTACAAAATTTAAAACTTGAAGAACAAACTGAAGAACAAGAATATTTTTACAAACTTCAAGAAAAATTTAAAGACAAAGAAGATGATGAATTGTCTACTACCTCTGAAAACACAAAAGTAAGATTAATCAATGAATATGAAGAATCCACTGCTACAAATTATAGGTTAGATCCTGCTGGTACTCAGAATTATAGTCCAGGATTTTTACCTAGAGAAACAGTTCAAAATATTGTTCTTAGTGATAATAAATATATCTCACATGGTAAACGATTACTAGTAGAACCACATTTTCAAATTCCAAATCTACTTCTTAACTTCGGAGGAATAGATCCACAACTCCTTCCTACATACATCGAACAATGGACTGCTGCTGTAATCCGTGATTATGGCATACATCATGAAAAAGATGTACAGTCTTCACAAGAAATGATCGCAAAAGGAGAAACATATCTCGGCGATATTGCTCGATCTGGTTGGGAATCCTTTAAGAAAAACTTCCCTAATGATCTGAATACTTTGGTCATAGAACCCGGTCCAAACATTTACAATTTTTGTTCCCTTGTACAAAGATTGTTCACTTCACAATCTGCCAATGATGGAAATACTATTGGACAACAAATTTATTTAGGACACCTAGAAAGATTGTCCATTGAATACTTTGGAAAAATAAAAGAATATTGTCAAGATTATTTGTTATACGCGTCTATAGCTGGATGCTTTCATGACGTGAATATAGGAGATAAAATGTTCCTTAAATTGCCAGGCAAGTTAGGACAAAAAATTAGAGAAAATTGGAAAAATGATGAGGTTACTCCCATGTTGAATAATCTCTCAATACGTATACAACACATTATGAAAATAATGGAAGATACATGTACACATATAGCCATACAAAAACAACTTAAACATTCTGATGCAGGAATCTGTAAACAAATATATACACCTCAACAATATTCACAAAATAAGTATAAAAATAAAAGAAATAATTTCAGGAGTAAACCTAGAAATATTAATACACAAAAATACTTAGGACCAAGAAATCCTAGAAAGACTTATACAATAAGAGCATCTAATGCTAGAAAACCTACACTAAATCCTAGTAGACATGTTAGGAAATACAGAGATAATAAAACTTACAAACAAATATTAAAATATTTTGCTTGTAATCAACCAGGACATTTTTCAAGAGATTGTCCAAACATTTCAAATCTTTACACTAAAGAAGCAAACTTAATAAAATCTTGTCATATGAATTTGCTTCCAATAGATGAAGACGTATCAACAGATTTAGAAATTTTATCTGTAATAAGCATAACAGAATACACTGATAAACCAAATTCTAACAAAATACATAAAAATTATGATTTAATAAATGAATTTACAAATAATGAATATAACCATTTATATGCTAATACTGATGACAATAACTTCCCCATGGGAGAAGAATACAATGAAATAGGTCAATTATTAGATGATTTAGGATATTGTCTAATGAATACCTTAGAAATAAAAACTTGTTCTCACAAAATCCAATATTATTCAGGGACAGACTCAATCCCGTGCACATATTGTGAATGTTATTTTCATATATCAAAAAGGGCTCATTGTCCACTTTGTTACAAAAACTTTTGTATTAAATGTATAGAGAAACATTTAAACATACAAGAACAAGATATACCCTCTTTTGAAACAAGAGAAAATACAAATAAATCTAGTAATAAAAATTTAACTGATACAAGAGTTTCTGTATTAGAGACTCACATAAATTACCTAGAAGAAAAAGTTATTCTTTTAGAAAAATTAATAAAAGGAAAAACTAAAATAGATATACCTGAGACTAGTCAGCTTTCTATACAAAATAATATGATGGGAACAACAGAATGTATCCCACTAGTCTGTAATAAACAACAATTAATAACTTTAAAAGTATTAGTAAAAATAACTTTTCCAAAAATAAATAATAAATCTTCCACAGAAAAAATTATACAAGCTTTACTAGATACAGGTTGTTCAGAAACAGTCATCTGTAAAACTGTAACTCCACAACAAAACATAGTTAAAAATAAACACATACAAAAGACTAGAACTATGTCCGGTGAAATTATGATAAATGATGAAGAAATTAATAATGTTATTCTTCAATTTAGTACAAATTGTGAAATTTTTTGTTACAAGACTTTTATAAAAACAATGAGGGTAGAAAACTTAGTTCCCTCTAAACAAAATATGATAATTGGTTTAGATTTTATATTAGGACAAAATCGATCAATTACAATAAATAAATATTATGTTTTAATAAGTGATAAAACACAAATGACACCTATAGTCAGTGGCGATTCAGTAAAACAAGAAACTATTACTAATGACTGTAGCTGTAAAAATTCAAAAACATGCAAATGTTCAACAGAATATTTATACACATTAGATGAAACAAATGAAAATTATTTACATAATATCTTAGACGACACGGCTGAAGTATTCTCTTCTATAAAAATTTCAAAATCAATAAAATTTGAAAGTATACAACAAATCCTTGATAGGCTAAACAAAACAAATATAATAGGAGAAGATCCAAAAAAATTTTGGGATAGAGATCCTATAACATGTAAATTAGAAATAATCAATCCTGATTTAATTATAAAAACAAAAGATATTCAATTTAACAATTGGGAACAAGAAGAATGTCAAACACACATACAAAATCTTTTAAAATTAAAAGTAATAACACCTAGTGTTAGTCCTCATAGAAGTCCGGCATTTATAGTTAATAAATCTTCGGAACAAAAACATGGTAAATCTAGAATGGTTTACAATTATAAAATACTAAATGATAACACTGTTGAAGATGGATACACAATTCCTTCTAAGGATATTTTAATAAACCGAATTCAAGATACCAAATGGTTTTCTAAATTTGACCTAAAAAGTGGATTTCATCAAGTAAAAATGGATCCTGATTCTATAAAATGGACGGCCTTTTCATGTTCTAAAGGCCTATTTGAATGGAATGTTATGCCATTCGGTTTAAAAAATGCTCCGGCTGTTTTTCAGCGCAAAATGAACAATATTTTTAAAGATGTAAAGTCTTTCACTTGTGTTTATATGGATGACATTTTAGTCTTTTCCAAAACAAAAAATGAACATTTTCTTCATTTGAAACAAGTTTTATACAAATTAGAACATTATGGTTTGATAATTTCTAAATCAAAAATGGAAATTTGCAAAAATTTCATTGAATTCTTAGGAACAGAAATAGGTAATGGAACCATAAAACTCCAACCTCATATTTCTAAAAAAATACAAGAATTTCCTGATAAAATGGAAGATATTAAGACACTTAGATCTTTCTTAGGATTATTAAATTATGCTAGGAACTTTATTCCTAATCTAGGAAAATACACATCTCTTTTATATAATAAAACCTCTATAAAAGGAGAAAGAAAATTTAATTCTGAAGATATAAAATTAGTTCAGAAATTAAAACAAATGGTAATAAATTTACCCACTCTTCAGTTACCATTAGATTCAGATTATTTAATAATTGAATGTGATGGATCAGAACTAGGATGGGGAGCAATCCTCAAACGAAAGAAAAACAAACATTTATCAAAAACAGAAGAACAAATTTGTAAATATGCTTCTGGAAAATACACAACAAAACCAAAAATTTATAAAACAAGCACCGATTATGAAGTCAATGCTATAATACACGCAATGGATGCCTTCAAATTATTTTGAATTAATAAAAAAGAAATAACCATTAGAACAGACTATGAAGTCATAGTCTCCTATGGAAAAAACCAACTTAATAATGACAAAAAACCACATAAAATGTGGTTACTTTTAAAAGATTATATAAATTTTTCTGGAAAAAATATTTATTTTGAGCATATAAAAGGTTCTAACAATACTTTTGCTGATATATTATCCAGGTATATCAAGTAAAGCTCCGACAAAGATCAGCTTTGATCATCCTACACAAATCTCCATTTTTAATGGAAAATACAAAGAAATGAGTCGTTGGCCCTAAACAAGTAAGATCACCCTTTAGGGTTGACCAATACACAAAATATGGCAAACAAGAAGTGTATATATATAATATAGTTGCGTGAATGGAGAAAAAGTTTATTATCTTTATAATAAAAATTATAAAAAAATTATTATATATTATATTTAAGTATTATGTGTTAGTATTATGGACCAGTTGATGATAGTTCTTGAAAATAAGTTATTGGACCCCTAATTTGTTACTATTTTGAACTAGTCAGTGAAATTTCTTAAAATTAGAGATTAAAACTAAAGAGAAAAAAAATTAGGAACAAATTAAAACAAAATCTTTAAAAAACCAAAAAAACACAATTTTTCAGGATAAAAAACTTCATTAAATCTTTTAAAATATATAAATTTATTATAATAAAATTTAATATAACGATTTAAATCAATTCATGGGACATATTAAATAAACAATTTCATTCCATGTGTCAAGCTTAAGAGATTTTCACTCCTAACAACCACTGTTAACATTATTTTCAATAATATTAAGAAGCAAAACCAACAAGCTTATAGTTATTGCATGAATAAATAGAGAATAAAAAAGTAAATAAATACCATCAAAGGTCTTAAACTTTGCAAAGTTGGAAAATAACTATGATGATTGAATCATTTGTTTCTAATTTAGTAAGATGTTAATTTATTTTATCAGCAAACTTTGGTTACTTTTTTTTTATAAACTAAAAGATTTATTAATTATGCAACAAACAAGTGCACAAACTGTGACATTGTCACACAATAAAAGAAACACACAATAATAATTGAGTTTAATTAGTATACACTATCTGTGTAAAATATTTTTACACCGACATTTAATCCTAACTTTTCATTTATATGACTTTTAAAATAGTAATGAATAAAGTCAATAAATTTACCATGAATCAAGAGTTATGATTGAATATTATTATAAAAATTTTTACACTGTCAGTATATATTAATTAAACTTATAATAATTTCACAATCATTCATAGAGATTATAACTTATCAATACAATATAAAGAGTTCATTACCGAAGAGGTGAGTTTAGAAACAAGACGTCACTTCCAAGATATCAACTAAATCCAAAGGAGCACTTCTTAAGCATGCACCTGGTCCTCTTTGAAACTTAGATACTTTTACTAATTTAATTTGCAAACTTAAATTTTCAAACTTTATTCCAACTATGCACTAACACCTTTGGACCAAACCAGCATATTTGGAATATTAATTGCACAATCGATTTTAAATAAAATTTAGTTAAAATCAATTTTAAAATACAGTGATTTATATTTGAACATTTTTATTCTAAAATTAAATAATAAGACAGTTATTTAATGTAAAAGCTAGCTAATGTTATTTAGACTAATTTTGAAATTAAAGTTTATTCTTCAATGTAAGACCAAGCATGTATACATCTATCTAAAATCACATTAGCCGGTATTCTAACATAATTTTAGATAATCTAACATGAATCCAAACATCCACCAAATTCATTGATTTGGTAAAAACCCAATGAAACACCACTCCACGGCCAAAAGGATCAAAAGCCATTTTCATTGATTTTGTTAACCTCGTACCATCTATAGTGCCTTTTTCAATATTCTAAAAGACCTTAAAAAGAAAGGAAAGAAGAAATAAAACAAAGAAAAATGAGGAGTTTCTTTGCAGGTCTGCACTTATTTGGTGTGCAGCTATATGCATATTCTTCAACAAACTTATTCTTCAACAAACAGACACAAGTTAACTCCTCCCTCTTTAGCTTGGCATGGCCTCATGTATAGCTCTTCATGCTTTGTTCATGTTTCCCAAACACACATATTTGATCTGGAAAAGTAACAGGTATAAACTTCAACAATGTAACACACTATATAATGTAAAGTTTATAAAAATGAAATGGTAATTTTCACTTGTTTTGAACCTATGAAGCATTACAGCTCCGAGAAGGCATATCCATGTTTGACACAATAAGACAGATACCAAATCATAACACACTGAAACCTCTTTAATAGTATTATTAGCAAAACAAAATTAAAGTTTAGCATATTATGAATCTTCTTTCTTAGACATTTTTCAAAGATATTTAATAGCATTCAACTGATGGTATGTGATATACGTCCTTGTATCTTAGAAAATGAAGCTGTCCTCTTTTCCACCATTGAACAAAGCAAGGTAAGGAATCTTTCTAATTCTTCACCATTACTACATATGAAATATTTGAATGATCTTAGTGAGAAAACCTCATTAAACTTCATATACCAAGCATAAACCCATGTCAATTGACCCAAAATAGCTAAAAATGCTATCAATTCAACACAATCTCCAAACTATCCACGACACTCAAAATTCTTAACAAATATGTCCTTTGAGCCACAATCAAAATGAGTATAACAAACTTTGAGGTATAAAAGTTGCTATAATCAACGACAAGAGACTTTTCTGAAGTGAAATGACTGAGCTAAAGACTTTAAATTTGTCCATACCTCTAAATATTCATCCATCCCATATTTGGAGCCTTCTCTTCCGAGTCCAGACTGTTTATAACCACCAAATGGAGCCACCTACATTAACCAATGCACGAAGATAAACCCATCAGCAAAATATACCATTCCCACATAATCTCGTTTAATGAAGAATGAGACTGACCTCAGTTGAAATTACTCCTTCATTAACACCCACAAGTCCATATTCAAGTGCCTCAGCAACTCGCCAGGATCGTTGGATACTGTTTGTAAATATGTATGAACCCAAACCTTCGTATGTACAGGTAGTTCCATGGTCCAAAATTTGACATTAAACCAAGAGTGACCAGATATGATGACAACGCTATAAACATATGATCTATAGGAGGGGAGGGGAGGGGAGAGGGTAAAACCATTTTTAAGGGCTGTATAAAGAAGAATCAAACTAGAAAATAGAGCTACAAGAACTACCTGCATTAGTGTCATTAGCAATTCTAATAGCCTCCTCTTCAGTTTTGAATCTCAAAAGGGGAGCAACAGGTCCAAATGCTTCCTCTCTGGTTAAGACAAATCAAGTAGGTGAATTAAGAAAAATAAAAATGTCCAGAAAAAATTAAAAGCATAATTCCATTTGACAGGTAGATACAAGTACAAAGCAAAGTGAAATAAAACCATATCAAAATTTCTGCAAATGTAGAATATAGGAAGAGAGCATCACAGCAAATGCATATGATATAAGCAGGATTGGTTAGAACCACATATCAGCAAAGACAGGTGAAGACTAGTTTTATAGAAGAATATAATGAGAGCACAGTGAAAAGATTTAAAGTTTGGCACAGTTGTGTTTCTCCCCAACTCAAATTGCAGTTTGTACTTCGCAAAGGCTAGCCTCATCCATAAGAACAATAAAGGCAATATGCCTTTTTCGTATACACATCTTATTTCCAATTTTATCTTTCAACTCCTTCATTTATAACTCCCCATTCTTGCATTCAGGCTCCTGACATCCTTTCTCAGATGTTTGGTCTCCACTTCTTCAAAACTTTTTTAACTGTTACTGCAAATTATCCCTATTTTGTTTTAATTCTCAACTCTAATGTCAGTTATATTGATAAAACCTGTATTAATTACATATACAATAAATTCAATTCCAAAAAATAAAAAATGAAAACAGAGAAGCACTTCAATACCAGTCTTTTAGCCAGTGTATATATGAAAGCACACCCATAACCTCATTGCATCCAGTTCATAAATTAATCTTTAGTAGTGACAAATATCATAATTGATCAGTCAAGAATTAGAAAAGAAATAAGTGTTCATCCCAAAATCAAGGGTGTTTAATGGGGAACGGATTCTAGATGATGGACTGGTGTTTCATTAAGGAATGCAAGAATAGCTGGGGGCAAATTTTAGATAGTCTCTCTTACTCTGTATATCGCTTGTTATCTTACAAAACCTTCTTTCCAATTTTCAGCATCATCATTATAATATAGATCTGATTACCACCAATCCAGTACCTATGTTCTCTGATAATCAATTTACATGGGTTGTAATCTTTATTAGCAATTTTTCCTATTTATTACTATTTAAAAAATGAGAAAGCACAGCACAGAACATATTTGTTATGGTAGTTAGATAAGTTGTTTAGAGCTGATTAGGATTCTGTTGGAATTATGTTATGCTTGATGATAGCTGTCTCGAACAACTGAGCTTCCACTACAAGCACCATGGTCTCATAAATACTGTTCATCAATGTAATGAAGAGTATTATCTTGTTGCAGCATATTGAACTCTCTCTCTTTATATATATAAATATATATATATATATATATATATACATATATGAATATAATATATAGAGAGAGAGAGCAAAAAACACTTATACACTGTCAGTGTAAAAAGTTTTACACTGTCCGTTAATCACAACCCTTTATATATGATAAGTTTGTTGATTTTACCAATTAATACTTTAAAAGTCATGTAAACGAAGAGTTGTGATTAACCGCTAGTGTAAAACTCCTTTATACTGACAGTGTATAAGTATTAAACTCATATATATATATATATATATACACTTTGATTTTTAACAATCAGTAAGTATGGGCAGCTGGGCATATTCAAAACACCTCCAATTTTTTTATAACAATCATGTTAATCTTATTCCTGACCATTTAATAAGATTGAAGTTTGAATTCACTATAATGTGTGGCATCAGCTTCCAACATACAAATCCAGATACTATAACATAACCAAGCTGTCAGGTATAGTTATTAATATCAGTTAGGTTTAGAAACTAATTAAAATATCATGTCAAAATTGCTGGTCAAAACTAAGGAGACGGAAATCAGAAACCTAGACAACATCAAAAAAAGGTTTACCTTGATATGCGCATATCGTTGTCTACGTCACTGATGACTGTGGGTTCATAAAAAGTATATCCAAGGCTATGCCTTTTACCTCCAAGAATTACTTTTGCTCCCTTCAGATAAAAAGGAACTGAACAGTCAGAACTATTACCGTTTGTTAGTAGACATACTTATCCATCTTGCTATATTTTCAATGAGAAAAATAAAGGAAAATGTACATTTGAAACAATAAATAAAAGGAAAACATTTTAAACATAAGCTTCTCTGTTCAAGTAAACATCACAGCTATAGAACATCGATTGAAGAAAAGGTCAATAAACCATTATAGATCTTGATGTAAAGGAAATTCCTGAAAATTTGTTTTTGATAAAAAAAAGATTATAGGTCAAATGTTATTTTTGTCAATAATATTAGTTTTTGTTAACAACGAGGATCGAATCCATGACCTTTTCCCCACCCCCCTTCTTCCTTAAACAACTGAGCTACCTTATATCTCTTCTTTTTTTATAAAGTTAACTGCATTGTTTGATCAATGTAGCCAACCACATTCTGTGGAATAAGGCTCCATCACTGCTCAAGCATACAACTCAGTAGAAAAAATGCATCGGAAAATTGCACTATTAATAAACATGAGCAATCCCAAAGGGATCATACATGGCAAAATATAATTGCTAGTTTGCATAAACAAAATTTGTTTATTCGATTTCATTAGATCTTTTATTTAGAATTCAAGAATTGAATAGGATGTCATAATAGAGATTGACAACAAACCTTTGATGTAGCATCATGAATTAAGGACTCAACCTGTAAAGAAAAATCACAAAGAAAACCAAGAGGTTCCTATGAGTTGGAAGGCAGCCTGCAACAATGCAAAAACAAAATGAAATACTAGGTGACACACAAACCTTTTGGACAGCAGCTTCATTGATTAGAGGGCCCTGTTTAGAGATGGATATGAAATTGAGTTACACCATAACTCATTTTTTCTCAATTTAAGAGAGAACTCTTAAGAGTAATGACACTCAAAAACATATTACACCAGGAATATTGGAAAGGAATTATCATATCCAAAAGCACCTGAAGTCTATATGAATGAAGATCACACTATCAAGCAGGAAAAACAGAGAGGCAAGATAGGAAATTTCCATAGACAGTT
The DNA here is from genome assembly GCA_037954015.1 of Psophocarpus tetragonolobus. Classification (NCBI taxonomy): domain Eukaryota; kingdom Viridiplantae; phylum Streptophyta; class Magnoliopsida; order Fabales; family Fabaceae; genus Psophocarpus; species Psophocarpus tetragonolobus. Next base: position 78,955,164 of record CM075690.1, read on the forward strand.
GGATCAAAAGAAAAACAGAAACTAACATTAAAGAAAAAAAAGGACCAATAGCTACCTGAGCTACACCTTCACTAAAACCATCCCCAACTTTCATACTCTGAACAGCTTCACGCAAATCATTTGCAAATTTCTCATATATACCTTCACAGAGAACCTCAGTTAAGTAAAACCATTCAATGAGTATTAAACAAAACAAATAATGTATCTAATTCACATTTTCACGTTGGTGTGAACTTCAAACAGCCAAACAATCTCTTATAAGAACTTTACTGTAATTCCATTTATTCTTTATCTCCTGTTCTCCTGTTTTCATTCTGAAATTTTTATTTTTCAAAACACTACAAATTCTGTGTCAAATCATGAGATCAAAACTATATAGAAACTCCTCAAAGCAGCAGTCACAACCAATAAGCCTTAAATGAGGGTAATGCAAGGTTGCAAAAGGCTATGTATGAATCTGCAAAGATTTGCAATATACATGAGACAGCTAGTACATTCCCAGAACCCATACCATTTAGGAGAAGGCACTCGGAGCAAAAGGATCTGAAGGCAGAAAAGTATCAAATTCTTCTAAAAGTATTTATAAATTGGGATTCATGAACATGTTATATTCAGATGAAAAGTTTTTAATAGAAGGCAAATCAGATAAATGCAATGCAACTGTAAAATTGATAGTTTACTATATCTTTCATCTAACCTTCTTGCACAATAATTCTATTTGCACAAACACATGTTTGTCCACTGTTGCGGAACTTTGCTGCAAGCTGCAATCAAATTAATAAAATGCTGGGATTATTAACATCACCATAACAGAACAGGAAGAATCATCGCATGCTCCTCAACTTTAAATTTTAGTAATTAACCCAAAAATTGGAAGGTTCTATTCAGTTTTTATCATTTTTATCAGCTTTGTTAATCGTTACAATACGACACCATGCTTGAATTGCCCAACCACAAATCTACCCATTGATTATAACCAACAAAAGAATTCATGTACAGAAACCATACAAACAAAAAAACAGTTATTCCAGATGAACACTAAATTTCCATAATTGCAGAAATTAAACTGGGGAGGTTGCTAAGTCCCCAACCCCTAAGTTTAGGGAGTTCTCTACATTTGGTGATAGAGAGAGCACATTACTTAGAGCATATATTAAAATCTTAAACATACAATTATAAATAATCATCAATCAAGATGATTTTTCAAGGGAAAAATCTACAAATTGGGCAAAAAATTACAAAAGGCAACTGAAAGATAGCTTAATAGAAGTGTTAAATATGTTTTTGGAACTTCAAAGTCTTCAGATTTAGTCTTAAAAAATTTTCAATTGATTTTTGTCCCCAAAATTTTGAAATTAGGTAATATTGGTCCCTCACCCTAACTCTATAAACATTCGAAGATGTCCAGTGACTTATCACGTCTTTAGGATTGACAAAATAGTCCCATATAATTTTTCGATAAATTATGTTTTTAATTGCTTATCAATATGTCTAAAATTATTAACTGTTGAACAAATGAGAAATTAAAAACACAATTTAACTGAAAAATTACACAAAACTATACTCTTAGACTCCCCAATAACATAACAAGTTACTGGGACAAAAATGTTAACAGAATTAGTGCAAGGGACGACTTTCACCTAATTTCATAATTTTGAGGACCAAAACCAATTAAAAAAAATTCAAAAGAGTATATTGACTATATTCAAATCAGATACCCTTAATAGAATAACTTGACCAGTCATTTCAGCAAGCTAGATAAGACCTGAAACAAAACAAGTATTCCTATGCCTAAACTCCAGATGTTAATAGTTGCACAAAGAAAAATCTAAGAGAAGGTGATATGAGATATCTAAAAGAACACAGCATGAATTTGACTTGGTAAGGTGAATATTTAAACTTTGAGTTGACTTTTCACCCACTTAATCCAAGAAATAGAAGCAAGGATCACCTGTTCTCCTTGCAAATAATACAAATAATAAACTATGCTGTGCAAGAAATAATGAATGATAAGAACTATGGTGACTTAAAGTATATTGTGCTATTTTTATCCCTAAAAGGTTATCACCAGGTGATATTGAATATGAAACTAGCATGCATGGAACCAGTAATCCACTGCTAACATGGCAATTGCCTAGCCCAGCAAGCCCCAAATATCAAGCTAAGACCAATAATCATATAGGCAATTGGTGACATGCAACCAAGGTTTCCTCATGACATATGGAGTTATTTTTATTTCAGAGCTTATTTTTACTCAAGTATGTGGGTCCAACTGCCAATTTGCATTTTCCCTGTGGAATTTAAGTTCTACATAGCCAAAGAAACCCCAAATGTTTTGCTCGATCTATAACACAAACTATTATCTATAACACAAACTATTTGGAGCTCACCCACCAAAAAAGAAATGACAACACAGCAATAACCAATTGCATTTCCAATATTCGTTTTATGGCCTAAGTAAGAATGTAAGTGTTAAAGATTAGATATTATTTCCTTATTTATAATTAGATATTAATTGGAGATTTACTCCTTATTACTATTATTAGTTTGATCCTTATTCATTATTATTATTATTAGAGAGATCCCATTTGCTCATAATAAATAAAGATATTTTGTCGTCATCCAAGACACTAATTGACACACATTTACATGTATCATAGCCTAAACTAGATCCTAAGAGCTTGAGTGTCTAAACTATCTGCTAGTAGCCATAGGCCAATGATGGACCCACTGCTTGGCAATCCACTATCATATCACCCCCTTCCTTCCTAGAGACTCTTCCCAGGACCCTTCCTGGAGACTCTTCCCGGAAACCATTCTTAGAGACATTTTCTAGAGACCTTTTTGGGAGAACATTCCTAGAGACCTTCCCAGGACCATTCTCAGAGGCCATTTAGGAGACCTTTCCCAGAAACTCTTCCCGGTGCTTTTCTTATTTTTCCACCTCATGGCATGCTTCTCCTAACTCCTTCCAACATAGAACATGCTTTATTCACAAGTGAATAGTACTTTTCACTACTGTGGTCCTTCGTTGGCTTCCGCCAAGGCATACTTATCCGGCACAACCATATGACTGGAATCGCCTTTTTTTTATTATTCTTATTAGATTTGCTAGATTTACCACATATGTAACAAGCTTGGTTCATATCATGTATATGCTCCAACTTGAGGAAAAATATTAAAGATTAGATAATTTTCCCTTGTTTATGATTAGATATTAATTGGGGATTTACTCATTGTTATCTATTATTAGAGAGATCATATGTAATCAACAAAGTGATCTTTGCTTATTGTAAATAAAGACATTGTATGGTCATCTAAGAAACACATTTACAGTAAGAATTGTCCATTACTTTACTGTTACAAGAATTGAGGCACTGCATAGATAGTGGTAATCAAATCAGAAATAGTAAATCCATATAAAGCCATATCCTAAACAGAAACATCTTAACAATTTACAGCCACCATGCATCCTCATCCTTTCTAACTTACAGTTCCTTTTACTGCAACATCCAGATCAGCATCATCAAAAACTATGCAAGGTGCATTGCCACCAAGTTCCAGAGATACCTATAAGTTCAAAAAGCAAATAAGGGTAAAAAAATATTTTAAATGTAAAGATCTATAGATACTGCGTTTTAAGAAAATCATGACAATATATCTAAGCATACTTTTTTAACCGTCTCAGCTGATCCAGCCATCAATTTCTTTCCAACAGCTGTTGAGCCTGTGAATGTGATCTTCCTTACCTAAAAATGAGGTTGATAATTTCTTCCTCAGATATTGAATTACATCACAAGGTAATTGCTTTATAAAATCATATGGACACAGAACCTGTCGACTTGCAATTAAAGCGTCCCCAATATCAGGAGCATTTCCCATTACCACATTCACGACACCCTATGTCATTAAATATCACAACCATTAAAATCATAAAAGGGCAGGAAGGAACAAACATGTAACATAACTACATAAGTGAAGTTATCGAGTTCATAGTTGCCATAAGATTTAAACAATCTAGTGGAAGAAACTAGAGATGATTAGGGACCTCCAGAGGCCAACTGGACTACTTAGTATTTTTCTTCTGAAAGCCAACGTCACATGTACAATACATACAGGATCAAAATATATTACAGTAAAGAATTAAAGTTAGTAAGACACATGCAAAGAAACCAAAATTAGTGCATGTGTTTGAATATAGTTTTGACATAATCACATAAACACAAGGTAGATTAAGCACCAAAATTTTCTATAAACATCACAGTCAAGTTGTTGATGTACAATCGCCATGCCACAATGACAATTTTCAATAAATTTAATTACTAAATCACAAAACATCACAACAGAAAATGATAGAGTCTATAATACAAACATACACTGAACTTTTGTTGCAATCATAAAAGTATGTTTAAGAAACTACCGCTGGTATTCCAGCTTGAATAGAGAGTTCTGCTGCAGCTAAAGCAGTGAGAGGTGTAAGCTCAGAGGGCTTTATGACCACTGTACAGCCACATGCAAGGGCTGGACCAACCTGGCATATTAGAAAACACATATATAACTCCTAAAAACACTTAAAAGTGAATATGAGTAAAATCTGGATAGTAAAGATTCAGAACTGACGATACCTTTCGAGTAATCATAGCAAGGGGAAAGTTCCACGGTGTAATTGCACCTACAACCCCTACAGGCTGCAGATCTCAAAGAGGTAAATACAGCCATGTATATACATATTAGGATTCAGGATTATGAAGCAGAAATAGAATATTAAAAATTTTAAATCAGTAAAATTATATTCTAGAGTTTTCAATATAAAAGGTAACTCAAGTCGTCATTTTTTGCAGCATTCACATTGACTAAATTATTGGATATCCAGACAAATTACTCAAGACATAAATATGTAGCTACAAAGTACAATTCATTAGAATCTAATTGCATTTTTCTTTTATGTTTCAATAGACAGGAATACGTTTTGTTTCGCAAGAAAAATGTCTCCTTGGATCCTAATTAACAAATGACCTCAAAAAGATCAGAAGTATAAAAACAATGCCAATATTTTAGCCTCATTTAATTGTCATGTTTCACATCAGACTGCCATACACACTGCCCTATTTCAAGATAACATGCCAATCAAACAAACAATTCTTTTATTTTTGGCTACATTAATTCCCTATTTTCCCTCATATTAGTTTGAGTTTGATTTCCATTATGTTATCAAACATCAATAACCACCATACTTGCAAGGCACGGTTGGAGTAATTAAAATCACAAATATTCACATCACCTTGCAGAAATGCAGCTCATGTACACCTACTGGAATATACTTAAGTTGTCAGATGTGAAAGAGTTCCAGTTTAAAAATTTATTGCAGTAGACCAGGAAAATATAATGTTGAAATGCAACCCTAATTCTTTGTTATGATTTTTAATGACAAATACCATACTCCACTTCTTTTAGTATATGGCACTAGGTAAAAACATCCCATGATGAAATTGATGCAGTTTAGGTATAAAATTATCCCAGAAAACAGATGAAATAAAAATTTAAGACACCAAGTTTACCTGCTTTAGAACAAATAAACGCCGATCAGATAAAGGTGCAGGAATTATATCGCCATATATACGCTTTGCCTCCTCAGCTGAAAACTCAATAAAGCCAGCCCCATAGTTTATCTGCAAAATGTTCATTTAGTTATATATTGTACCAATAAAAAAATTCAACCAGGCAACATACATAAGAAAAGAAACAATAATTGTCAAAATTACACATCAATAGAACTTCACTCATTATGTACCTCACCCAAAGACTCTTTAAGAGGTTTCCCCTGCTCCAAGGTAATAAGTTGTGCAAGTTCTTCTTTATGTGCCATTAACAAATCATACCTTGAAAATTGAAGAGAAAATTAACAGGATATAACTATTCTCAGGAGGAAATTACCATTCAGGCAGCTTCAAACATGATAGGTCAATATGTCATGGATAGATATACAAATGCGATCTTCATCAAAGTCATGAACTATTATAATTTAAACAAATGTTGTGCATTGTAAAAACCAGATCTGAAAGTGAAACATAAAACAGAATAGATAACCTTTGTTTCCAGCATCATAAAGTTCCTCGTTAATTAAAATATCAAATGTAAATTAAACCTGGCTAATGCCTTTACATAACTTCTTTCCATCTAAACTTTACAGTTGTAAGGGTCTAATATTGTCAACACTTGAGCATTATAGGAGTACCTCACAGCACTAGCAACAGGTGCAATTACAAGATGACAGGTTTGCATAAAAAATGTGCAAAAATGGTTCAGTGATACAGTACAATAACTCTATGAATTGAATTGACACAAAGGTACTAAACTACTATTAAATAAAAATGCTAGATAAAGCAGTGTTTCTGGCTAAACTAAATCAAATTACATAAACACAAACATAATGGTCTCAAAACTTAAAACAAATGCAAGTCAGAAGATAAGTCAAATATTTCAAAAAAAGGTGGGTCATGAAATCACCAGCAATCAACTATACCATTTCCTCAGCAATTTGCTTCGTTCAGCAGCAGTGGTTTTGCTCCATGCTACATAGGAAATTTTAGTCATTATAATATTGTTTGTAGTCCAACAATAAAAATAACACAATTTTTTTATTTAGGCAAAGACATTTATATTCAATTATTTATGGTAATAACTAATATATATCAATCCTCTTCAGTACTTCTGCTTCAATTCTAAAATATAGGATATAGCTTCAAACTGGGAAGTTTCTTACATCCATATGCACCATAGGCTGCAGAAATTGCATCATTGGTTTCTCTTCCACCCATGCATGCAACATCTACAATAGATTCACCAGTTGCTGGATTATAAACCTGTCCAGCATTGAATATATAAGATGCTTACACAATAGCACTATTAAAACAAAGAAATCTCTAGTGATAAAGCAGGCTGCATCTTTAGACTATGATAAGCAGCAGCATCAACAGCTCAAGAAGCAGCAAGTACATGTTGCCCCTGTTCCATTGTACTTTGAAAAAAAAATATTGGAAGAAGAAAAAAAAACCATACCTTTATGGTTTTTCCATCATATGCATCACTCCATTTCCCCCCAATAAGACCCTGAGTCCTCAGCAATCCAGAACTATTAAGCTGGGAAGCAACACTCTGTGCATCCATGCTCATCTGTCATTCAAGCAAACTCTGACTCAGGCGCAAGTAACAAGAATATCCCAAATAATAATTAACAATATTAACTATGATTTTTTATAATAAACACCCATTTTGTAGTCCCTGAAAGGCCTAAGTATCATAAGTTTGGTCCTCTAATTGGTAACTACATCAAATTGGTCATTCAAATATCAATAAGAAATCAGATTGTCGTTCACATTTTAAACAAGAACTAAAGGTTATTTATAGTATCATTCAATCATGGATTGTCACGTAATTGAAAATTGTTGACTTTTATAATAATCAAATTATCGAATTCTATAATCATTACTTAAACTCATACTAAGGAGGTGATTTCTAAGGATATTGCAAAATTCCTGTTAGATCAAACTAACACTCTAGACCAAATGGGTGAAAAACATGTACAATATCACCAAACACACAACAAAGCGTAAATGGGTCGGGGGGAAAAGGCGAAAAAATAGAAACTTTGCACCCAATTTCAAACATTTAGACACAGGGAAAATGGGTATGTCAGAAAATGAAAACGGTGCAAAAGTGAATTAAAAAAAAAAAAATGAAAGGAGCATGCCTTGCGAGAGAGGGGAGGAGAAGAGGGTTGCATCATCTGGATCTGAACAGAGAGAAGATGGTAAGGGCGAGACATAAGCTTCGAGGATAGTAGTGCCATGCGTCTAAGGTTCAGTGCTGCCATTAGCGGTGGTGTTAGCAGAAAATTGTAGTGGTTTTGACGTTTTGTTTTGTTTTGTTTTGCGAAATGAAATGAATAAGCTGCTATGCTATGTGTGCCAATGTGTGCACATGAATGGTCCAAGGTGGACAAATTTTTCTTTTAATGTTGATATTAATTAATATTAATTAGTTAGGTGATTCTAATTTCTTCCTTAATTTAAAAGGTAATTATACTCATGTTTTTTTAACCAATTAAATTTTAAATTTTAAATTTTAGACAATATTTTTATATGTTGAAATAAATTTTATTTATTTATAAATAATTCTTTGAAAAACCATTTATTTTACTATAAACCTCAGTTACTTTAATTTATCACTTTTTGAAAAGAATGATTGGATTTCAATGTGCACTCATCCATAACCTTCTTCTTGTCTTGAGAAAGAACATACTACTTTTATTATCTTCAGAAGTACAAGAGCATCTCTTTTAGAAGTTTAAGTTTTTTTTAGTTTAACTTTTTTTTTACCTAACAAATGTGGTTGTGCTTTTTGAATCACTCATCTACCCATAAATGAGGTTGTGCTCCTCATCTTTATATGAGTTAACAGAAGTTAATCAATTATAGTTTGCATCAATGAAAGTATTTTCAATAGAGAATTGACTATTATGTACAAAATTAATGCGGTGTCTCTTAAGGAGGAAATAGGCTTGGATAATATTAGTATCTCTTTCTTTTGGTCTAGATCTTCCATTCATATGATCTAGCTTTGGCAGTTTTCCTGTCATATGATACTGTGAATTTGGTGGATTCTCACCATCCTGTTTTTCAAGCATCTTTTTATAGTTAAATAAATAAAACTTATTTTAATTTATAAAAGAAGGACATGTATAAAATCTAGAATTTATCTGATTAAAAAAACACAAGTATTAATACCTTAAATTAGAGAAGACATCCTAAACTCATTTTTTAAAAACAATTATTGAAGTAATAAAGTGAACCTTGTCTATAATCTTTTAAATAATTTGCTACTACAATAGATAAAATTAATAATTAAAAAAATAATTAAGATAATTATTTGTAAACTTTTTAACTTTCACACAAATATTTAAATTTATTAATATAATAACTATCTTGTAATTATAATTTAAATGAATTAAAAGACATAAATGATTTCACACTTGACAACATGTAAAACAATATATATGGGTGGTAAGTAGTTTTTATAAGAGTTTAATGTCTATGCACGAATAGTGTAAAAGAGTTTTACACTGGTGTTTAATTATAACTCTTTATTTATATGACTTTTAAAGTATTAATTGGTAAAGTAAACAAATTTACCATGTATAAATGATTGTGATTGAATGTCAATATAAAATTTCTTATACTGACAATGTATAAGTGTTTTTTTCTTTTTATAATACTATTGATTATTAGAATTTGAAATAAAAAAAAAGTATTGTAAATTTTATAAAACTTCTAAAAACATTATGACTTATAAGATTTTACTAAGGTATTAAGGTTCTTTTTTTGTTAAAAAAAGGATTTGGTAAACTTTAATTACATAACATGTTTGGTTCAATAAAATAAAAAGGAAGAGAAAATAAATTTATTCTTCTTTGCTTCACAAATGGAGTATTTTAAAGTGCATAAGTGTTTGAGGCATCCACAATAGTGTGGTGTGAGGCTCCTAACTTGTATTTTCCTTTTTAGTTTCTCTCACACACCTTAGTGAAATTGTGCTACACTCATATATGTGAATGTTTGATGTATTTTAATTTCTTTTTTCACATTCTCCCACATCCTTTGAAATGTGTCACACTCTTGTAGACGGATCTTTAGTGCATTTTCTCTTATATCATACTTATGACACTTGTATTGCATGGTCACACCATTATGACACTAACCAAAATGGTAAATACAAATTTTTAAGAAAGTTCGATAAAAATTCACAAGGAAAAAACTCACATATATCCAAACAATATTGGAGAGAATTTAGTAAAATTTATTAATTGACATTTTCTTTCCTCCAAGTGCCTATAATATTAATTGAAGAGAAGTTAAAATGGAGTGATGATAGATTTTGCTCTCCTCCTTTCTTCTCTTAAAAAATCAACCAAACAATTTTTTTTAAATCTCACTCCTCCCTCCTCTCCTCATGTCTCCTTCAAAATAAATATAAATAATAAATTTTTCATGTCTACTTCATATGTTTCCATTTTTGTTTTGTGAGAACTTGAAGTAGTATATTTTTTTTATATGATTGTTGTTGATATTATTCTTTTTTATTGTTTTTACTGTTAGAAAAACAAAAAATTAAATAAAATAAAGTGACTCATGTGAAATATAATTATGGACCAAAATATGATTTAATAAAATTAAGGGACTTATTGGTTAATATGAGAAGTTATTCTTTTTCAAACTTCTATAACCGACAGTAACCAACTTGATGTTTTTTTTGCAACAGTTTTATAAAACTATTTTCAGTATTTTAGTTTTTAAAAACCAAAAAACTTGTTTGAATAGTGTTTTCTGAAAACAGTTTTCGAAAATAGTTCTGGTTTTTCAGTTTTTAAAAACTAAAAAACAGGAACAACTGAAAGTAGTTTTGCTTTTCAGTTTTCTATTTTTGTTCTGAAAACTCAAAATACACTTAGAACATGTTGTTTTTTGCTTTTCATTAATGAAATTCTAACAAATATGAACAAGTTTTTCCATTTTTACATCTTCAAAACAGTTTTCAAATAAAACTTGTCAAACAAGTTTTTCTTTTCTTTTCTTTTCTTCCCGAAAACAGTTTTTGAAAACTATTCTTGAAAACTCTTTTCAAAAACTAAAAACCAAAACCAAACCAATCAAGCCCTTAAGTGTCATGTCTCTACCATATGAAAAATATTCACTATTAACCATCAGGGAAGTATGTGAGAAAGGAAGATTGAAAAGAGATAGATTAGGGAAAAAGAGATTGAAGAACTTATTTTCATTAGACCTCTTATGGATCAAGCTAAGTCTCTCTTACTATTGAGTGCATATGAGAATCATAGATTTTAAGATTATGATATGCAGTAGTTTTCTCTATAGAATGAATGTATGAAAATAACAAGTTATATATGGTATCAAAGTATGTGTTTTAAAATTTATGATTCTCCATGAATGATGTTTTTCCCAATTTATATAAATTGTAACTTTTTTTAAGTTAATTTTTCCTTTGTGTTTTACAAATTGATTTCTATTGAAATCATAAATTTTGAATTGATATCAAGAGCCGAATGCCAAATGTTTTCCCTTATGTATATTTCAATTTGTAATTTATAGCTTATATATATGGAATGTTGAAATTGATTTAGAATTGGAACTTACATTTATAATTAAAATTGCAAGCATGCGACATGATTGGAAATTGAAAAGTCTGTGATTTTATTTTATATATAATTGAATTTTCAATTTGAAAGTCATGGTTATTTTTTAATGGTAATATTGATTAAACTCAAGTTTAAAGTCTGCATTTTTATTGTCCTTTATGAAACAACTTGATTTTACAATTGAAAGTAATTTTTTTATTGTCATGACTTATTATGAAATTAAATGTATGATAGATTTACAATCACCAAAGTGGTCAAATATTTATGATTTTATTTAATTTCAAATTAGTGATAATTTTTTTATTATAAATTATTGGTTTATGGGTTAATTGAGGTTCATTATTATAAGGCATTTAAGGATCATCCAAAACTTGACTAGTTGTTCTTATAATTAGTTCAAGAGGAAATTAGACTTTAAAATCAAGGAAACCATTCCATTCATTATGTGACTAATTAGAGATTTGAAAAGAAAGGTGATAAGAAACATGGAAAGAGTAAAGGACCATTAAAGATTGACAAGTCCTTTACTAAAATTCAGAAGAAAAATGACAAATGTCATTTCTGTAGAAAGTCTGGACATTTCTAGAAGGATTGCCCAAAACTTAAAGCTTGGTTCGAAAAGAAAGGTGAACATAATGCGTATATATGTTTCAAATCTAATTTAACTAAAGCTCTTTATTATACTTTATGATTGATACTAGATTTACAACTCATGTTTCTAATATTATTACAACCTGAACCATAACCCCAAATGAGAAGTTTGTCTTCATGGGAAATAAAGTAAAGGTTCCCGTGGAAGTTGTCGAGACTTATCGTTTAATCCTTGGATTAGATTTCATTTATACTTGTTTGATACTTTTTATGTACCTAGTATTTCTAGAATTTTAGTTTCTCTCTTTTGATATTGATGGATACTCCTTTAGGTTTGAAAATAATTGTTTCAGTTTGTATAAGCTTACCGGTATGGTTGGATCTAATACACTTTGTGATGGTCTATATAAATTGAATCTTGATAAATTTATATGTTGAAACTCTTATGACCTTGCATCATAATGTTGGCACTAAACCTAGTGAATAAACGTTCTGCTTACTTGTGGCATAAGCGTTGTGACACATTTCCAAAGAAAGGATACAAAAATTAATTAAGAATGAAATTCTTTCATATTTAGATTTTACTTATCTAAATGTATGTGTGAATTGTATTAAAGGTAAACAACAAAACACATAAAAAAAGTGGCTACAAGAAGCACCTAACTTCTTAAAATTATATACACTAATATATGTGAAACTTTTGACTTCAATTCTTTCAATAAATAAAAGTATTTTCTCACTTTTATTGACGATTTTTCACATTATAGGTATATTTATTTACTAAATGAGAAATCTCAAGCAGTGAATTTCTTGGAAACTTATATAAATAAAATGAAAAGACAATTAGACAGAAAGGTGAAAATTTCCAGATTAAATAGAGGTGATAAATATTATGGAAAATATTATGAAATTAGACAACACGTTGGTTCATTTGTTAAGTTCCTTAAGAAATGTAGTATTTGTGTTCAATACACAATGTCAGGTACACCATAGCAAAATGATGTGTCAGAAAGACGTAATTGAACCTTAATGGATATGGTTAGGAGCATGTTAAGTAATTCATTTTTACCTATATCATTGTGGATATATGCTTTAAAACTGCCATGTATTTGTTGAATATGGTTCTTAGTAAGGCAGCTTGAAAGACACCTTTTGAGTTGTGAACAAGTAGAAAACTCAATTTAAGACACCTACATGTTTGGGGTTGTCAGGCAAAAATTAGAATATATAATCTATAAGAAAAGAAACTAAATGCAAGAACAATTAGTAGGTATTTCATTGGTTGTCCAATAAAATAAAAAAGGTATATGTTTTATTATCGTACCCATCATACAAGAATTGTTGAAACTGGAAATGCTTAGTTCATTGAAAACGGTGAAACCATTTGGAATGAAATTTCACAAAATGTGGAAATTAAGGAAGTTAGAGTACAAGTTCCTTGAATTAGTGCTTCTACTTCAAGAATTGTTATTCCCCATGTTGTTGAACCAAACAAGAATCAAGAAGAACATCAAATTGATGATCTCATGGTTAACAATGAACTTGTAGTAGAACAACCATAATAAATAATGTTAAGAAGATCCCAAAGATAAAGGAAATATCCTATTTCAAATGATTATGTGGTTTATCTACAAGAATTAGAAAATGACTTAAACATTGATAATGATTTGGCTTTATTTTCATAAGCCATTAATGGTAATAATTCTGATAAATGGTTATATGCCATAAAAGATGAGCTTAAATCAATGGCACAAAATGGTGGAGGGGATGGAGTTGGATGTAAATGGGTCTTTAAGACTAATTGTGACTCTCATGGCAATAACGAACATTACAAGACTCGACTTGTTGTCAAACATTTACTAAAAAGATGGCATTGACTATAAGAAACATTTTTTCCAATTTTTAAAAAAGATTCTTTTAGAATTATACTAATAGCTCATTATGATCTTGAGTTACATCAAATGAATGTTAAAACTGTCTTTTTAAACGTGAATTTAGAAGGGGATATTTATATGGACCAACCAGTAAGTTTCATTGAAGAAGGAAAAGAACACATGGTGTGTAAACTTAAAAAATCAATATATGGACTTGAATAGAAATATTATGTAATAGATCACAAAGACTGTTAGACTTGTCTCAAAAAGCATGTATCAATAAAGTTTTAGAGAGATTTAGAATGAATAAATGTTCAACATCTTTTGTTCCAATACAGAAAGAAGACAAATTTAGTCTCATGCAATGTCCAAAGAATGATTTGAAAATGGAAGCAAATGAAAAATATCCCTTATGCATATGTTGTTGGGAGTTTGATGTATGCTCAAGCATGTACAAGGCTAGATATTAGCTTTGTAGTTGGTATGCTTGGTAGATACCAAAGTAATCTAGGGTTGTATCATTGGAAAGCTACAAAGAAAGTTTGAAGATGCTTGCAAGGGTCAAATGATTACATGCTTACTTTATAGGATATTTTATCATCTTAAGGTGATTGGATATACAGATTCATATTTTGTTGGTTTTATAGATACAAGAAAATTTACTTTTGGTTATGTATATCTTTTGGTTTTATAGTCAATGATTGTTGCATCTACCATAGAGGTTGAATTTGCGGCATGCTTTGAGGCCACAGTTCAGACTAATTGGTTGCAGAACTTTATTTTAGAACTTGGAGTAGTTGATAGTATTGCCAAGCCATTGAAAATTTTTTGTGATAATTCTGCAATTGCCTTCTTTTTTTAAAAACAACAAGTATTCCATAGGTTCTAAACATATGAAATTAAAATATTTTGTCATTAAAGAAATTCATAAACAAAAAGTGTTAATATAACATATTAGCATTATAGTTGCTGTTTACCACCCAAAATATTTATTAGTATGGACATTATATCTACTAAATGAATATTGAATGTTAATGTTGTTATTAATGTTTATTTGACAATTTGAGTTCTTTCATGTACACATTTATGAAATTTTTGTTTTCTACTTTATGTATATGTATGTAAATTATGATGTGAAAAACATATTATGAAATTATAAAATGACTTTATGTTTGAACTCATTATGAACTTCTCATTTTAAAGTCACGTTAAGGAGAAAGATAATATAATAGTACATAGAAGGAAATGTGGTGATTAAATGACATGTAACCCATTACTCTTATTATTTTTTATCTTTAATCACGATTTATGATGGAGCCAACTTATTTAAGGTCTTTTAATGCACATTATGTTTTTATGTAATTATTAAATCATGAAGTGTTATGGCATCAATTAAGTCAAGTTGGAAAATGTTAGAAAAACAAAGAATTAAATAAAATAAAGTAATGCATGTGAAATATAATTATGAATCAAAATATGATTTTATAAAATGAAGGACTTATTGGTTAATATGAGAACTTATTATTTTTTAAACTTCTATAATTGACAGTAACCAACTTGATGGAAGTTGGATAAATAAAAAGGGTAACAAGGGTTTTGTCTCAACCATATGAAAGATACTCACTATTAACCATAAGAAAATTTGTGAGAAAAGAATATTGGAAAGAGATAGATTTGGAAAAAGGGAGATTGAAGAACTTATTTTCATTAAACCTCTTATGAATCAAGGTAAATTTCTCTTAATATTGAATGCATGTGAGAATCATAAATTTTAAAATCCTTATGATATGGAGTAGTTTTTTCTATAGAATGGATGTTATAAAAATAACAAGTTACATTTACAATATTGTTTATATCTTTTTATGAATGTATCTTTTATTAAGATTATTATTGTTGTTTTATTCTCAAAACATATTTATGTATTTTCTATTGTACGCTAGCAATTATTATAATTTATCATCAACATGAAAGGCCTCTTCGTTTTAGAGTGGACAAATTGGTTTGAGTTTTTTTTTTTTAATTTTGTTTTTAATTCGAATAAAACCAATTTAACTATGATTAAATTGATTTGGATTGGATAATTAGATTTATCCTTTAAAAAATAAAATTTGAGATTTAAAAATAACAAAGTTAAAATTAACACAATCTATCAAACCAAATGCTTACTATTAAGTGCTAATATTATAAACACACTACAATATCATAAACAAAAAGTTGAAAATTCTAGTTCTTTGTTTTGTTAGAGAAACCTTTCCCGAGGCAAATATGTACTAGAATATAGGTGTAGATGAAGTATGAATTATTTAGACTAATGGTTTTAATATTAAGAGGAAAAATACAAAATAGAATAGAAGTTGGGTTAGACTTTTTGTCCAAATTCTAACATATAAACATTTTGTTTACAGGTAAATTCTAAATCTTTAAAAAATATAAAAAATAATAATTAATCGGTTGGATTGGATCAAAATTTCAACATCAAAATTTGTAATTCGATCCATCTTTATTGGATTTTTTTTTCCAATCTAACATGAAACAATAGTTTCAACCAATCCAAATTCTTTAACTTGGATTAATCTTGATTAATTAGTTCTTTAGATTTATCTAGATTTGTATCCACTCTATTACTTTGCATAGGTAAAAGACTAATACCAAGTGAATCACAATTGTAAAGAAGTAAGCAATGTAATATCCAATAACAAAGAATTCTTATAATTCAATATTATATACTCAACAACAATAATTGATTAAAAACATATAAAATGACTCCGCTGACACCTTTCTTGTTTAAGTGAAAGCAAAAATGCAGTTTTTTTTTTTTTTCATCTCAAACCATTTATTCTTTCTTGATTATTTATCTCTCGTGTATGTAAAAAATAATTAGCTAATGAACAATACAATCTTTATATTCTCTATTAATGTTCTTACATCACTCACTCTTTCCTTTTTTTTTATTCAGAATTTTGATGAGGTTCAATTAATTTTTTATTTTGAGAAATCACATCATAGTTGCAAGGTATTTCTCTTGTAATTAAATTTTTTTTACATGTTTTTGTTATGTTTTATTAGTTTGTCATTGTGGTGAAACTTGTTAATGATTTTAAATTTATAAAACAATCTAATTTTCACTCAAATTCTAAAACCAACCAACTTATTTTATTTGAAGAACTTTAGAATTGCGAAAGTGTATTATTTTTGTTTAAATCAACAATAATTATACTTTCAACTAAAGATAATAAACATGATAGTTAGTTCCTAGTTGGATTTGGTAAAAAATATTGTTTTTCTTATTTTTTATATTAATTTTGAAATAAAAAAATAAAAAATCACAGGTAGAATGTACTCGATTTTACATTGGTACAAAAAAATATATGTAAATAAATTAAGAAGATTATTCCAAAGTAAATGTAGATATAGAAAAATTTAAAGAACTAAAAGTGAGAAAAGAATAAACTACATTAAACCTGTATGAATATACATCTCGATCTTACCATTATTAGCCTTACTTATCATCTTTGTAGTCGGGTATCCCAGAAGATTTTGTATGAATATTACTGTCGATGAAATAATGATGTAGATGATAAGTATTTATAAACTACTTTTACAACAATTAATTACCTACGAAGGTAAATGTTTGTTTTAAGTCTTTAATCTCTTATTTTGGGAACCTCAATCTCTTCATATAACTTGATTTTCCAAAAGTTATCTACGCCTTAATTTCATGATCATCAAACCTCGATATTAAACAAAGATATCTAATAAAACATTTTATTTCCTTGACTCCAACAATCATTTAAGATTTTGGAACAAATGAAATTTTACTTCAAACACATGCACTGACATGATCGTTGACTGTGAATCATGATTTGTACCTTTAGAGTTTAATTTATTTTTTTTCGTGAAGGGAATGTTCAAGGCCCTTCCAAATTAATTACTAACATTATTTAACAACATATATTGCAAGTCCTTATGGTAAATATTGGACATACTTTCTGGTACATGACTAAAAATAGCAACCTTCTAAGTAAGTAGTAGTCCCATTTTGACAAAACCATCAGGCAATATATTTGTTTCACACGGAGTATAGACGAAATGACATTGTAATGTTTTGTCACTATACCTAGAGATACTATCCATAATAGTGAACAACAATTCATCTTCAATGCCACAACCCTCCACTAACAGCTTGATTGCATTCAGAGAATTTGATTTTATATCCAAAGCACCAACTCATGTTGATATGCCACCACCAGTGCATGATAAATAGTCAGCAATTCGGCCTTATCTATGTGATAAAATAGAATCTGATGAGAGAAACCCAAAATAAAGTGTCTTCTATGATCAGGCACTACCCCTTTACAATTTAGATATTACTATCCAGACGTCTATATTTACATATTAATGAGCTTTGAGTAAAACTATTATTATATGATTAATTTATTTTAGATTTAAATTTTAATACATGTGTGGCTCTTTGTATAATATATTTTTATTTATAATTCTTATATTTTAATTTATTATATTATTTCTAACTTTATGAAAAAACTAAGATACAAATTGAAAGTAATTTTTTTACAAGGATAAAAATTTAGTACATTATTATATATCTTATCAAATATTTCTTTGAATACATTTTTATTTTTTAAATTCATAAAGTAAAAATTTCTATGAAAGTAATTACATTATTATTCACATATTTAATAATATCATACTTTTATTTTTAATTATTGCATAAATTTACCATTGAAGTGTTGGTTGTGTTTTATAAACACGAATATAATAAAATTTTCTGGACATTATTTAAATAATCCAATCATTTTTTTTTAAAAAGGTAAATATGTGCATACTATGAATAAATTAATTGGGATATATTATAACCAAAAAGCTACTAACACTATTTTTTATGGTGCCTACAATCTGAATGATGTTAAATGTTTTTTAGGAATCACTCATTAGATGCATTATCTAGCAACAAAAGGAATAACCAATTTTTTTAAAATCTGACAAATGGTTTAACCAATTTAACAGGAATCAACCATATAATTGGTCCAAGTTGCTCTTCAAATTGCATCAAATCGGACTAATCCAGAGTAACTCGGTCAAACTTAGTTAAGAACTAGCGACCCAACAACTCATGGGGTCATGATTTTTTTTAATAGGTAAAACGATGTCGTTTTGAATGGGAAAAAAACCCTAATAGTCTTCTGTACATTCAATCTTCTTTCTCCGTGACTCAGTCTGTTTGCATTTTGCTTCAATTTTTTGTGACTTTGTCCTTCTATAATTGCGACTTGCGCTAAATATTAATACCAAATAAGTCACAAATCTAATGTTGATACCATCTTCTTTAATTTCTATTCTTGATTTTTTAATTATTTTATGATTTTTTAAAGTATAAAATTATATAAATTATAAAATATTTATATTTTTTAATATAATTTGAGTCGGGCAGTCTCTCATACTGGCAATAACAATTGGTTATTGTAAAATCTATTATATAACAACAGTGTGAGACTTCAAATAGAATACAAACCAGACAGAATACCAACATTATTGTGTTAAAATTTCTTAAAACATAGCACAAACCTATGTCACTACTAATGTCACGGAAAAAAAGTGAAACTTGCATCTACGAATCTCACTTAAAAGAAAGTTAAACTTGTGTTATCAAACCAAATAGTGCAGATGTAGAATTGGAACATGCAAAATAATGTTCTAAATCATGGAACTACAAATTAAAACATACAAAAAGTTAAAGGAAGATAATGGCGGTACCCAAATGCAACTTAGTTTTCCAGAAAAAATAATCTCAAGATATGGCAAAGAAAGAAGGAAAAGTTTGAGATGATGACAAAGCTATTACTTCCAAAATAAATGAACAAAAGAGAGTGCAAAAATTTTAAAAGGAAACAATAAAACCTAGGGATGAACAAGCTTCTGTTGCTTCTACCTGAGGCTCTCTTGAAATTTTTTTTGGTGCAAAATGTAATAACTTCGGTTGCAAAATTTTCTACTGAAATAGTCACTACAAATTCATGGTTGCTGTTTGAAGTCTTTTCTATCTTTTTCTCCATTCATTTTATTGCAGACACTTGTTTTATAAAGGAACACTAGCTTTTCTGTTTATGTTTTGTTTTATATTTCGTTTACTTTTCCACAACATAAAAAAACAGTCACTTCATTCGTTTAGCATGCTTGCTTTTAGTATAGGTTGTGCTGTGGAGAAGCTTCTTGTTCAATTGTAGAAACTTAATGGAGAAGGAAGCTCAATAGTCACCTCATATGGACATTGTAAAAGGTATTTGGTGAACACCCAAAAATAACCTTAAAGCATTAACAATTCTGACACAATTTTTTTTGTCGATTTCTGCCATCGAAAATAGGTTTTGTGGTGGATGTTTGATAGGAAAAAAGTTTTTTCAAGGGTGAGAATTATGATTCCCCAAAATCATATTTCCTAGGAACAAATAAATTTTATTTCATTAGCTATTGAAAATGTTTAGATAAGTTTCGTAAATATTGAAGAGTTATGTGATATTTTTACCACTTAATTTATTAATAGTAATATGCATTTTTTTGTTTTTTAAAAATGGATACCAAACAGAAAAATAGTAGTATTTGGTCAATAAAAATATTATAAAGTATTTATATATATAATTTAAAATATATTTATATATAATTTTTGTTATTTTACAACATTGTTATTAAATTTTACATAACTTTAACTTTTAAAAACACTTAAAACAACTTTTTTTATTTTAATTTATTTTTTAAAGTGTTTTAATTTTTTTTTAAATTATAACTAAATATATTTTTAGTATGATTTTCTGTGAAAAATTTTATTTTCAGATTTTCAGATTATTTGAGTTATTATTTCTATTTAAAAAATATTTTATTTAATCCATTTTAATTAAAAATCATAAATATTTTTTTTACTATTATAACCTTGCCCGTATGTTTTGACTGTTTTAATTTTTTAAAATAACATTTTTAAGAAAATATTTTCTGAATTATAATCAACATATTTTCATGACTATTTTATATTTTTCTGAAAATAAAAATACTTAAAACAAACAAATAAAAATACTTGAAACAAACAAAGATATTTTTATGAGTTTAATTGGTATATAATGTTAGTGTAAAAATTTTTAAACTGACATTTAATCATATAAATTTGTTGACTTTACTCATTATTATTTTAAAAATCACATAAATAAAAAATCATGATTAAATATAAATATAAACATTTTTTATATTAACCGTCTGTATCAATTAAATTTTATTTTTATTACTATTTTATACTTTTCTGAAAATAAAAATACTTAAAACAAGCGAAACCTAACTCAATCCAAATTTTTTCATAACATCTAAAATTTCTCGCCTATCAAACACCTTTTAAGTAAGGTAAAATGAAATGACGCTAATGACATTATTAATTTAATTTAGCTAGGTGTCAAAAGGTTGTTGAGGTTGTTTTATTAAATTCTGAAGAGATAGTTTTTCTTATACATTAGCATTATATTATAGATAGATATTCCTATAAAAATACTATAGATTATGGAGATGGTTCATTTTGTTTGTAAATGCTAATAAAGAATTTAATTCACACGTCTAGGCCAAAAGCAGCAAAACAAAAGGCGTGTGTAATTGCAATGTTCATTGTTGTTTGACTCACTTCACTTTGTTGTTTTCTTTGCACCTTCACCATCTTCTAATCTTCATTCTTTCTCTCTCCTTTCTTCTTCTATTCCACACCAAAGTTAGAGAGAGAGAGAGAAAGCAACCTTACAACACTACTCTACCCTTTTTCTCTGTAATCACACTCTCACACCCACTTTCCCCAATTCCATTTCTCTCTGAATTTTGGAAAATTTTTGGAATCTAAAAGGCTCTGTTCGATTCCCATTTGGAAAATGCCATCTTCGACCGCAGCCGCTGCTGGATCCACCGATCCCACTGCTGCCAGAAGAAACACCAAGCGACCCAAGTGTAATGCCTTATGAATCTCTCTGATCTTTCGTGGTTTTTCGCTTTTTAAGCTCACTTTTCAGTGACCCTTTTTTTCTTTTTTGTTCATTTTTTTTCTTTGTGATGGAAATTTCTCCTTTTTTTTTTTTTATTTGGGTTAAATTGAGTGTCTGCTAGGAAGAAAAGTGGTTTTGGGTTTGTTGAGGTTTTTCTGTGTTAGTGTTTAGTGAGTGATAAGGCCTAGGTAGAGGTACCCTTTGTCGGATTTTTATTTCATGAAGAAGTGACACTTTATGAAAGCAAATATCCACTTGATTCTTTTTTTATTTAATTTGAAATTTTGGGAATGTATGGGTGGCTGATATTTGCTTTATCAACCACTCATACATTCCCAAAATTTCAAATTAAATAAAAAAAAAAAAATCAAGTGGATATTTGCTTTCATAATGCCTAGATTGAGGTACCCTTTTGTGGACTTTTATTCTATTATGACACTTTACTAAAGCAAATATCCACTTGATTTTTAATTAGTTTGAATATTTGAGACTTGTTTGTTGAGGTTTTCTTGTGTCAGTATTTAGAGCTTGATAATGCCTAGGTAGATGTACCCTTTCTTGGAGTTTCATTTCAAGAAGATATAACACTTTGGATTTGTTGATGTTTTCCCGTGTTAGTGTTTAGTGCTTGAAAATCCGTAGGTAGAGGTACCCTTTGTTGGAGTGCTATTTCATCAAGATGAAGATATGACACTTTGTGAAAGCAAATATGCACTTTTTTTTATTATTATTTAATTTGAATTTTTGGGAGTCGGTAGTAGTAGCTGATTTGGGATTGTCATTCTCTAGTGTTTTTAAAGTAAATTGTATCAATTTGGACTTTGATTGATTTTATTAAATAAATATATCTTATAATTTAATTTAATTAATTTTAGTTATGGGATTGTGAAGTGTACTCCCTGTAGATTTGAAATGAACTGCAGGGGGTCCAATTTTGCTGATTTGACAACCTTGCTTTTGTTTCTTCTTTTTCTTTTGGGTATGCACAGAATACTGAAATGACAAGAGTTCTCTCTTGAAAATTTAATGCCTTTCAGATTCAAAGTTTACTCAGCAAGAACTTCCAGCATGTAAGCCGATTCTCACTCCACGAGCGGTAACACTACCTACTACTATTTTGTGATAAGTTTATAAGTTGCCTGTGATTATATGCATACCTAAATGCATCTGAGTCCTTTTTTTTGAATGGTGGTAAAGCTTGTACTTAATTTAGCTTTTCCATTCAGGTTATTTCGGCATTCTTGCTTGTTAGTATTGTGTTTGTTCCTATTGGAGTTGCTTCACTAATTGCTTCAAGGAAGGTGATGTTGAATGCCATAATGTGTTGAATTTATGCTTACAGTTGTATATAATGCTGAATATAAATCTCATTTCATGTATATATTAGGTTGTTGAAATTGTTTTTAGGTATGAATCAACATGCATACCACACAATGTTACTAACAAGGTAGCATTCATTCAGAGTTCTGCAGATAAAACATGCAAAATATCACTAAATGTAAGTTTCCTTTACAATTGTTTATTTATTTCATTTTACTCTCATATTTCTGTTAACTCTGTAAGCATGATTCATAATAAGTGGAGGTCACATTGGGGCAATATTTCTTTTTTAAAATTTTATATTTTGAAAAGGTGAGGAAGCATATGAAGTCGCCTATTTACGTCTACTATCAGCTTGACAACTTCTACCAGAATCATCGCCGGTATGTAATTACCCTTTTTTTTCTTGTGTATCACTCGTTATCTTCCTCTGTTTCAATTCCACATTTATGAAGTCAGAAACATATGTTTTAAGGAACAAGGATCTCCTAGTCCTTTCTACACTGGTTCTTGACAAGTATTTTACTGGATTGGGGAACTGCCCAGAAACTGATTTCTTGTTTACCAAGCTTCTCTCAAGCTTATTCTCATTAACACTTCTTAAGAGTCTAATGAAATTGTATATACCTTGTAAAACTAATTTTCTAATTTTTCTCTATTGTATATCATAGTAATTAAATTCTGGATAGCAGTTTAATGTAATTTTGCAAGCATTTTGGTTTGTTTTTTATTGGTAAAATTGAGCTAGGATGTGAAGTTTAACAACCATGTGTGCAGGAGCATTAGGTTCTACAGATCTAACATAACTTCACTTGGAGGGAATTGCCTAATTAGAGGAAATGAGGGATAAATGGACTGGAGTAAAAGGGATAGTGTATACACTATACAGAAGAATCTGAGTTGACTTTCTCCATTCTTCTTTGTCTAGAATTTGTCTTCCTCCTTTCTTTGGACTCTGCTTCTCTCTGTATTTCCCTCTCTTAATACTTCTAAATTGGTGCAGTTATTATGAGATTTATCTGTGTTTACGACTTTACGTGAACTAATTTCATAATAAGGTCAGGCTGCTTTATCTAATATTCTAGTTATATTTTTCTCTGGTTGCTGTGCTTCAGTTTGTACAAGTCTCATTACACCATAAAATCCTTCTAATTTCTAAAGTAAAAAACAGTGTAGAATTGCCAAGTCCTCTGTAAAAATTGTCTGTGCAATTAGAGTAGTGGCAGAGTCAAGTGTGACTGTAATCTTACTATCTTAGGCATGGTGATCTGCATAAAAAACGCCATGATAGTGAACTTGTAGCAGCCAGAGGCTGCTACACTGCACAATGCCTCTATACTGACCCCATTTGCCGCTATTAATTGCAATGCTCTATATTCTGTCAGAACTCAGAAGTGATATTTAATGTCTGGCAAAAGTTATGCATACACAATATATCTTTTCATATATCTATTTTTCAAGCATTCTACATCAAAGTTGATGGTTGTGCTTCAGCCTGTACCATTTATCTTGATTACTTTAAAATTAAACATTGTGTTGCTTTAAATCCTTTAACAGTTCTTTGAGACCATTGAATCCTGCATTGCTTTTTACCGTCACCTCAGCTTGCTTTTGGTTAGTTACTATGTGACAATTCACTTTAATTCTATGTTTGGATTGATGGAAGAAGGAGAAATGGAAAGGGATGGAATGGATTGAATTTAGGGTTCATTGTTTGGATTGAAAAAAAGGATGGAATGGAGTGATAAGTGATGGAACTCATTCCATTCAATTTCATCATTTTAAGCATTTTTCTTTAACTCCCAAATAGGGGAGAGTATATGATGGAACAAATTCCTTTTTTTTTTCCATGTAATTGTAAATTTACTATTTTACCCTCTTTTTACTCAAACATTATAAAGCGATAGCTATCCATTTCTGACGTTTTGCATGCCGCACTCTAGTTTTGTTGTGTATGATTGCTGTTTTCTAATAATCATGACAATTGTGTATATTTTAGATATGTTAAAAGCCGAAGCGATGAGCAATTGAGGGATCGTAGTGAAGAGAACTCAACAGATGCTTGTAAGCCTGAAGATATGGTCAAAGGAAAGGCTATTGTACCTTGTGGTCTTATAGCTTGGAGTTTATTCAATGACACATACAGCTTCTCCCGTGGCAACAAGAATTTGACTGTGAACAAGAAGGACATCTCCTGGAAGAGTGATAGAGAGCACAAATTTGGAAATGATGTTTTCCCTAAAAACTTCCGCAGTAGTGCTATTAGAGGTGGTGCAAGTCTCAATGAATCCATACCAGTGAGTATTTACTTGAACTTTTGTTTTGATTGGAATGTTGGATTAAACTTCTACCCTGTAGTATAATTCTTTTTCTTCACAAGGTTCAGCAATGTAAGTAAATGTTGTTTTGATTAGTGCAGTCTTAATTTAGCCTTTATTTACCCTTGCATGTGCTGTGTTAAGCTTGCATCTTTCTTGTTTATTTGTTGTTGCTGCTGCTGTTCTTTCTACTTCTATTGGTATTTGGTATTCACATTGTAGATATAGTTATGACTTTTCACACGGAAAATAATTCCACTGTTCCAAATACCTCTTTCATTTCAAATTTTCAATTATTTTAAGTTTATTCTTATGTTCATCTTACTATTAGTCCAAGTATTCTCAATCAATTGTTTTCATCAATGGGGATATATTTCTTACTTTGTTTTTAATGTTTTATGGAACAGTTGAGTCAGCAGGAGGATCTTATTGTCTGGATGCGAACTGCTGCTTTGCCAACTTTTAGGAAGTTGTATGGAAAGATAGAGGTGGATCTGAATGAAGGTGATAAAATAAATGTATTACTGCAAAATAACTACAACACGTACAGTTTTAATGGCAAGAAAAAGCTTGTACTATCAACTACTAGCTGGCTCGGTGGAAAGAATGACTTCCTTGGCATTGCCTATCTCACCGTTGGAGGATTGTGCTTCTTTTTGGCTTTGTCTTTTACCATTGTATATTTTGTCAAGCCAAGGTAAATACTTCTAATCCTCCTATTGCTTTAGAGTTCAGACTATGGAAGTTCCTTTAGCAGGCATAATGGGGTACCTTGCATGGGCTTACTAGTTTGGTTGCTTATTTCGTTTACATAGTTGTTTGACCTAAATTCGGGTTGTATGCATTTATTTGTTTCATAAATTAGTACATGTAACTTAAATTCTTGATTCTGTGACTTAGCAGAAAAGGTGGTACACACCACACCATTAGATAGGGTCCTAGACTGATTGGGGTATTAGGCCCAATCGATAATTACAACTCTGAAATCTGCATTGGTTATGATTTATGTAGTCAATTTGATAAAAAACTCATTTTAGTGATTTGTTCAATGTTTGCAAATTTCTGTGTAATTATAAATCTTGTCTGCTATGAGAATTTTCTTCTTCCTAGAAGAAAAAAACTAAAAGAAAATTATATTATTTCCTACTGGGACTACTAATTATGTAAAAGAAAAAAAGGCTCCTTTTAGTGTTATTCTAGGTATATAATTTAGAGACTAATAATTTAAATGCTTTCTCTAGAACTTGATGTGGTTTTGCTAAATGTAGAGTGACAGTTTTTTACAAATGATGCATGCTATTGTTCATCTATTATTTATGTCCACTGTACAATCAAAATTCTATCTGTTGGATCGTGTAAAGTAGTTTAAGATCTGTTTGTTCTAAAGCTATTTTTTATTGAAAAAATGTTAAAAATTTTATAATAATTATGATTTAAAGAAAAAGTAAAAGCCTAAAACAAAAATGTTTTAACTTTTCCCTTAGAATTTAAAAATAGAAGTTTCTGGAGGGAAAAAAAATGCTAAAAACATATCTGTTTATAATCACCTTTTTTCTAAAGCTTAATCAAATTGTCTCATGTTGGATGGTTAAAAACTTAAAATTCACTCATACTTCAACTACCACTTGAAGTGGCAATTTTGATTTATCATTGTTAATTCCTAACCTATCTTTTCTATCTTTGTAGGCAACTTGGAGATCCCTCCTATTTGTCATGGAATAGGAATCCAGGAGGACACTGAGCAAAGAAACTCACTATGCTTTTTGTCATTTCCATGATTACAAATTTGGGTGTAGTTTTGTACATGAATGTTACCCAATTACTAGTAGCAATTGTGAATTTAGGTGTTCTTATCTCCCTCGCCCTCAACATAAGAAAAACACTTTCTTCTGTGTTATGCATCAGAATTGAAATATGTTGTATGTCCTTATAATATGTAGTCTCCCAATATAATATATATATGTTCTAGTTGCATGTCTTACAACCTGTAAAAAAATAGCGGTTCTTGTCTGGTTTTGGTTGGCTTTGATAAGCTAAAGTAGGTGAAATGCCCCTTCAACATTAGCTTCATTAAGTTGATTTATTAGAAGTTAAATTAGTCGACATAAACAACTCTGATGAAAAATATCTCAAACCAACAGGTGGCGGCTGGTGCTTTACACTACATCAATGACATAAGTCACAGACTAATGTGGCATCATTTTTTCAATTTTTCTGCTTATTAAAATATGGTAAATGTTCTTTAATTTATTTTTTTATACTGTAAGTCTTGCACTTTCTCAATTTTTTGGTTCACTCTTAATCAGTAAGTTCGTGTTCTTCAATTTTGGTCTTCATTTTAATGTTAGTTCCAGTAAGTTTGTACTTTTCTAGTGTTAGTTTCTTAAAGATTTTAAGTTTTCATTTTTAGTTCCTGCATATTTGCATTTTTAAAAACTAAAATTGACAAAGTCCAAACTTCTATGAATTAAAAATGAATAAAAAGTTTCAAGGACCAAAAATGAAAATATTCAGAGATTTCAATTGAAAAGATGTTAAATTACAATTATCAAATTTATATTTAAATCTTTTTTTTTTTACTTAATATGGGAGGGGCACCTAGAAAATTATTGGATGTATATTCTCTTTTTGTACTAATTGTGAAATTGTACCGATTGTAGTTTTTGTACTTATAACCTTTTTTGGCACATGTAGTTGTCAGAGTCCTAGTACATAAGTGTGATTGTCAACCATTTGTTCTCTTTCATATAACCAATACTATGGCTGGATGTTATGTCTCCTTTAATAATAAAGTTTAAAATTGAATTAAAATAGAGGAAAACGATTTTTAATGTTCACTTTTAGATCATTATTCTTAAAAGTTATAGTTGATGATTTTAATTGTTTGATAAGCCATAATATTAAAATTTTACAAATATTAGTTAGATATGACATTTCCAATTTAATTTAAAGGCTAAATTATAATTATAGTTTCTCTATTTTTGTAATTGACAATTTTATTCTTTTATTTAAATTTTTATTATTTTAGTCTTTCTATTTTTGAAATTTTGAATTTTGAATTCTCTATTTTAAAAATTTAAAACATCCAATTTTAATAAAATAGGATGAAAATTACATTTTAATCTAATTTAAATGAAAATAAAGACTAATTACAGATTTTTTAATCAATAAATTTTAAATTAACTAATATATACCAACATTGGTTGACATTAGTGGTAACAACTTAATGTCTCTTAATTAGGTAGTTAACTCATGTTGATGTTACTTTGAATATAGAGCAAACCATGATCAGAGGGAATAAACCTGGTATACTCAAAATTCTTGACGAATTTGATCATTGCTACTGGGTATTTCCCTTTGCACCATCTCTTTTGCTTATACATCAATCACATTTTCAAAATTCAAACTTATTCTTATTATGTTGTGTGTGTATATTTTCTTTTGCACCTATTGTTGTTTTCAGATTACGAAATTCGGAGGAATTTTTACAACATCTAGATTACATAATCCAGAAATATTTATAAAACATATGGATTATGTAATCTAAAAGACATACATCTGTCCTAAATGAATGTCCAAATTAGTTAATTCAAAGGGTGTATTATGAACAACCATATTAGCTAATCTAGAGGACATATTATAAACATTCAGATTAACTATTCTTGATGAGAAACATATTGTCAACATCCGGATTAGCTAATAACAACATTTGAATTAGCTAATATGGATAAACAAAATATTATCAATGTGTGTGACGGTATGTCCTTGTCACTATGATGAAGGACGAAAGGTGTGTGGTTTCCCCGTGAAGGGTGCGAAGCATATAGGTGTATGTGAGGGAAAGACAATAATAGAGGGAGGGAAAATGGGGTTAGTTTTTTTTTTTTTTTTTTAAGTAAAGGGCATTTTAGAAAACTATTATGTATAAGAGATGTATGAAGAAAATGATGCATGGAGGAATATCCTTGTTACTAGCAAAAACTAATCTATACTAATATCATGTTAAAAAAAAGGTAACTAAAAAATTCTTTTGTCAATATAAGACTAATTTGTTTAAGTTTTGTTTTCTTAAAATACTTTTTAAAATAAAAAATTATATTTTATATATTTGTTTATATTTTTTGTACTTATTGGAAAATGGTGGGTGGTGTTTTCCGATAAGTCCACCAAAAAAATCCTTGAAAGTGTGACGTTGAGATAACTGCAAGGGAGACTCCATTACTCAAGTCAGTCAAGGCGGTCTAAGATTGATTTCTAAGTGAAGTGTACAATACATTTCCTTCTTTCTTATGATTGAGGTATCATTAATGTGACTTTAATTGAGGTTTTGATTACTTTTTAATTACGGTCTTAATTGTGTCATAATTGTTGTTTGTGGCGGCGGTAATAAATCCTTTGGGATAGCTGTCGGGGCATTTTGGTCCTTCATTTACATATGTTTGTCTTACTTTGGAGGAGGTAGGTAGAGTGGTGTGTCGCGAGATTTGGCCAAGTATGTGGAGTTGTCTGAGGTGAGGTTGCCTAACTAGGTTGTCTAGGTATGGTGAGCATTGAGGTAAATAAAGAGGTCAATGCTGAGGTTATTGAGTTGGCAATGTGGATAAGTGCTGAGGTTTCCGAACTTGACCTCGTAGGCAAGTAGATAGAGGTCAAAAGGAGAGTACTCGGGTAATACATTTTTATTTAAAATATTTTATGTGTTTTAAACAAATAAATAGTACATGCTTTGCAAAAAAATTAAGAATTTTTTTTAAAAATCACTTTTTTATGCTTAAATAACTGATCATAGTCTCTAATATTTATTTTAAGACATTATTATTAATAAAGATTTATTAAATAATCTTTTTATTTATCATCGCTTCAACCTAATTGAAAATAAAATTAAAAAGTCATAATTATCATGTTCACCATAGTGATGTGGCTATATCCACTAAGGTGTCAAAGAGGAAGAGAAAGTGCATTAGCGATAAGGGTTTGACATAGCAATGTGGCACATCCCATAAAGGTGGGAGAGACGCATGAAAAGAGAAAGTACATGAGGAATTTTCTCCATAATTATTAAAAGACGAAGAGTTATGAGACATGTGTTCAAGGAAAAAATGCATCATACATTCCCCACATGTGTATGACACAATTCACAGAGTGGTAGCGTGCAAAAAGAGAAGTGCATTAAGATTTTGTACACAATATTTTGAAACATGTGTTGAGAAGGATGTATATCCAAAAAATATAATTAAAAACGTTTTTTTAAATAAAAAATTCTATTTAAATTACTTAAAATTAATGTTAAAGTTGATATTAATTAAACCTAAAGAAATTAAAAATAAAAATAATATTTCTAATAAGTAAAATCATAAAAATATTCATGTTCGCTCATCTCTATTTAAATTCAATAATAATAATATGGAGAATTGGTTATATAAGGCCAAACTCCATCAGACCTTAACCTTAGTTCCATTGATTTCAGGATTATGTGGATTAAAGCCTAAATTACTAGGTGATTAACAAAAAATAAACTTATTTTATATGGAAATTTGCTTAAATGATTATATGTAACCACTATATCACCTTATAATTACTAGTAATTATTAGGTAACTTTTTTTTTTTTTTGCTAAATAGACTTTGAAAAACACACCCATACCCCAATTAACCTCCTACATAAAAGATTAAAAAAAGAAGGAAGAATAGAAAAGAACATTAGATTATGCTTAAATTTAAACCAATCTTTGCAAAATTTTTGTCAAGATGTTGAATTTACATGAACAAAGGCCCAAAACTTGAAACAAAGTTTCAATCTCCTAATCTCTAAAATCAGCTTTGAGAATTGATTGTTGGGAACTGCATAATCACCCATTAATCTCACTGCAATTAGACTGTCCAAAGACATCTTAAGAGAATCTACTTGAACATCACAAGCCATTTGGAGTCCAAAAACAATTGCTTAAAGCTCTGTCTCAAGAACAGGGCAATGACCTAATTTGCAAGAGAATCCTTTAACATACTCTTCAACCACATTCATGAAGGCAGCACCACAAGAGGCAACAACTGCAGATTGGGAAAGAGCCTCATCACAACTGAGGCTAAAACAATTAATCTTATGACTATAGCTAAAATCCCTAACAAGAGCACGAATATTAGCAACAAGGCCACTGCTAATTATTCAAATTTGTTTTGAAAACAAATTCATTTCTCCACCAAAATCCATCAACAATAGCTCCAAAATAAACTTTGAGGCAGCCCCACAACAATTCTAGCGTATTTGAGATTACACTCCAACAACACCTGTACTTCTTGTGTAGTTGTGTTAAAAAAGCTCAACGATCATCTATGTAAAACAAAAGTCATACTAATTTAGACCATTTGTAATTTTTTTAAGACATGCAAAATAGGTTCTATTTTCATTTTGATTTTTAGTTTTTAAAAAGAGTTTTAAAAAATTGTTTTTTGAAAGAAGAAGAAAAAATTTATTTAATAAGTTTTATTTAAAAATTATTTTAAATATGTGAAAATAAAAAAATTCGTTTATATTTACAGAAATATCATCAATGAAAATAAAAAAAATATTTTTATTGTATTGAATTTTTAAAACAAAAATAGAAAACTAAAAAACAAAATTACTTATAAATATTCTTGTTATTGTTTTCTTAAAACTATTTTAAGAAAACAGTATCCAAGCGAGTTTTTAAGTGTTTATTTGATAACAATTTTATAAAATTGTTTTTAGTATTTTAGTATTTAAAAACTAAGTGTTTGTAACCGTTTTATAAATTTGTTTTTAGTATTTTAGTATTTAAAAACTATAAAACTTGTTTAGTAACAATTTTATAAAACTATTTTCAGTATTTTAGTATTTAAAAACTAAAAAGCTCGTTTGGATAGTATTTTCTTAAAACAAATTTCAAAAATAATTCTGGTTTTTTAGTTTTCAAAAACTAAAAAATAGGAACAACTTTAAAATACTGAAAACGGTTTTATAAAACTGTTGTCAAACAAAAACTTTTGTTTTATAATTTTTTTCTTTTTTTAACTCAAAATATAATGAGAATATATTATTTTTTGCTTTTCATTAATGACATTTCTGTAAATATAAATAATATTTTTCATTTTTACATCTTTAAAACAGTTTTCAAATAATACTTATCAAACAAGTTTTTTTCCTCTTCTTCTAAAAAACAGTTTTTGAAAACTATTTTTGACAACTCTCTTAAAAAACTAAAAAATAAAATCAATCAATTAAATCCTAAAATACTGAAAATAGTTTTATAAAACTGTCATAAAAACAATTATATCTCCATTACAGAGGGAAAAGGAACAAATGGTTGAAAAATAAATATGTAGAATACTTAAAAATCATTGCATAAATATTTTTATTTAAGAAAAATTAAAATTAAAACAATATTTTATTCAAATATCAATTAATTTAAAAATATTTTTTAACACTAAAATACCAATAATTTTGTAATGGAGAAAGTATATTTTTAGAAGATTTTTCATATGAATTTGAATTACCTTTTTTCTTTTTTTTTTTTAAATTAAAGCAATTGAATTATAAAATGTTACCAATTGTGCACATATAATATATCGTAAATGCACATTAATTTCAAAAGAATCCAAAGAATATTCACGGAGTCTGTAATTTGGTCAAGAGTGTGGTGTACCTGAACTAGTATTAATGGTAGGAGTGAAAAACTTTAAACACTCTTCCGAAAATTTTTCAAAGAATTAGAATTTATTAGAAATTATAATTTTTTTAGTTTCTCTAATTATTAAAATGACATTTTTTTTTATGTGGAAAGTGACTAGGAAAATAGAAGTAAAATTATAAATTAAAATGATTCTATTTAAAATTACTTTATTATGAAAGATACAGATAAATAATAACTTTCTATTTTCTTATTATTTTCATTGATATCAAAATAAAATAATAATAATTTTTTATTTATTTAAACATTGTTTCACTTTCTTTATAACTAAAATGAAAATTGGTTAGCTGTTGAAAATAAAAATTATTATTTTAACATGATTTTACTTACTTAAAAATAGATAAAAATTGTTATATAAATATTATTTCTGATATATTTTTAAACAACTCAATTTATGATACTATATTAAAATAATTATTTTTAAATTAAACAACTCATTGTTAAGTCACTCCTAATGCTACCTTAGTTTTATTAAAATTTATTGAAAATCTAAAAAAAAAAAAAGAAACGTTTAATGAGAATTATAACTCACCTTTCAATACGCCAATCATAAGAAGAGTTCAAGTTACTAACATAGTTTTCTTATCACTTCTCTTTCATGCTTTTGTAGTACACCTGAGTAGTTGATGGTCCCAATCCTCTATTCTTCTGTTAATTAATTAGTATATATATATTGGAGTACTCACTACACACACAACAACCCAACACATGTACTTCACTTTGTTGTTGCCCCACTTTGGTGTTTGCAAAACGGCAACACACTCATTTCACCTCACTTGAAGCCATGTCTCTCTCACACCTCCTCACTCCTCTCTGCTGCACCTCTTCAACTTCAGGTTATCCTTCTCATCTTTGATTCTCTGTGTTTCAAAAGGGCCATGCAAATTTTCATATTTTAGATTAGATGGAGTCATTTTTCTTTTTCTTTTCTTTAATTTTCATTTCAAGAGTTTGGTGATGCTGCTGCATTGGACTGGTTTTAGAATTTGCAGTGGCAAACTTTCTCAAATGTGATTTGGATTTGTCAATTGCTGGGTCCAAATTGGGATGTTTACAACTTGGTTGGTTGATTCTTTGTATATGTTCTTCAGTATAAAGGGGAAAATGGTTATGTGACATTGTTGGGTTAAACAGAACGGAGAAAAAATAAGTGAATTTTTATGTTTTCTGTGTATATACTTAACTGACAACTGGGATATGAGTATATGATAAATCCTAAGGATTTTACCTTGTATCATTTGTTACTGCTTATAAGAAGTTGCAGTATCTATTTACTGTTATTTCAATGTTGGATTGGTCTAAGTGTTTATGAAACTGTGAACTTCTACTTATGATAATTCTTGTAAGGTCTGATACTCTGATATGATTTCCTTTTAACAGATTCTTTGGTGGCAGCGTCATATGTGAAGAAGAAAATGAACAGTACACCCTTGGTATGACATGCATACACTTTTTTCTTTTGGTTTCCACACATGCATATGCAGATGTACTCATGTTACATGTACAAACAAACATGCACACATATAGATATAGACATTGCCAACAAGTTTTAAATTGTGGCGAAATTATGGTTGTAGTTTCATCACAATTCTTCAAACCAAGGGTGGTGGACCGTTTTCAAATCTTGAGGAATAAAATGTGTTTTATTGCATGCAGTGCCTTGAAGACTCAAAAGAAAGAATAAGGAAAATGTTCAACAAGGTTGAACTTTCTGTTTCTTCATATGATACAGCTTGGGTGGCAATGATTCCTTCTCCAACTTCTCCTCATACCCCATTTTTCCCTCAGTGCTTAAATTGGTTATTGGATAATCAACTCATAGACGGTTCCTGGGGTCTTCCGGATCGCCATCCATTATTGTTGAATGATGCTCTCTTATCTACCTTAGCCTGTGTTCTTGCATTAAAACAATGGGGTGTTGGAGAAGATCAAATTAATAGGGGTACTTTACTCTTTTCCTAATTATCGCTTTCTTTGGTGTTATATAAATGAACTTTACTGATAGAATATTCCCCCAGGTCTTCAGTTTATTGAGTCTAACATTACTTCCATCAATGATGAGAAGCAACACCCTCTCATAGGATTTGGTATACTTTTTCCTTCTATGATTGAATATGCACAACAAATGGGCATTAATCTTCCAATTGGCACTACAAGCTTGGAAGCAATGATGCAGAAGAGAGAAATAGAGATCCAAAGGTAGCATTTTGGTCTTGTCTTTTATGCATTTGAAAACTTTTCCTATCTTTGAAATATTTCTGATTTTTGGGAACCTTTTGCTAACTTCTTGGTCCCAAGAATTTAGCAGAAAAATCTTATTTTTCACTTTGTTTAAATTTCCCAACCTGAGTTCTTTCTGGTGCATGTCTTTAGAGCTAGTCAAGGCAATTCAGAAGGGGGGAGAGCATATCTAGCATATATTTCAGAAGGAATGCTGGAATCACAAGACTGGAAAACAATCATGAAATATCAAGGAAAAAATGGATCTTTGTTTAATTCACCTGCAGCAACAGCAGCTGTTTTTCAGCACCTTAAGAATGCTGAATGTCTTGGTTACCTCCAATCCGTATTGGAGAAGTTTGGGAATGCAGGTATGTTTATGTTTCTCTTCATGTAATTTTACTTACTAAATTTTTGGAGATTGATTGGCCTTTCTTTGTTTTAAAAAAATCAGTTCCAACAATTTATCCTTTGGATATATATGCCCGTCTCTATATGGTTGATAGTCTTGAAAAGTTGGGTATTAATCATCATTTCAAAGAGGAAATTCAAAGTGTATTGGATGGAACGTACAGGTAATAATCCATTTGAGGTGCTTGCACCTGTTTATGTACAAAATCTATATTATGTCAGTAACTGAAGAAGTAAGAAAGAAATCATAAAGCATGTGATGTAAATATAGAGATATCATTCTATTTAAGGTATTCAGCATCCTTTGATAGTAAGTTTGAAAAAACTAAAATATTTATCAAATAGTTGAAAATTTTCATTTTCATCCCTTAAATCCTCTGTATATATAATATGTGGGGAAAAAAACAGATATTGGATGCAAGGAGTGGATGATATATTCTTAGACCCTACCACCTGTGCAATGGCATTTCGAATGTTGCGTCTCAATGGCTATGATGTGTCTTCAGGTTGGATCATTTGTAATATTTAAGTAGTTCAGAGTTTTTGCTTTTTAGGTCAAGGCCAAAGAAGCTAATATGTATATTGTGTCTTTGCAGATCCATTTTATCAATACACTGAAGATAAATTTGCTGACTCCTTGAAAGGTTACCTGAAGGATGTTGGTGCTGTTATGGAGCTATATAAGGCTTCACAAGCCATTATACATCCTGATGAATCAATTTTAGAGAGACTCAGTTTGTGGACAAAACATCTTCTGAAGCGGGAATCCTCCCCTTATAGACTATACGCTGATAAGCATCATAGTCATGTTGACCTAGAGGTAGTTTCTTGTCTTCAATCTTTTAAAAACTATAGCTATGTAGTTATACAACTTATTCAATCTTTTAATCGTTCCTGAAAGCCACAAATCTTTTTTGTATTTTAGGTCAAGGACGTTCTTAATTTTCCTCATTATGCAAATTTGGAGCGTTTGTTAGCCAGGAAATCAATGGAGCATTACAATGTAGAAGAAACAAGAATGTTAAAAACATCATACAGGTGGACCTCTGCTAGTTTGTCTCCCTTGTCTTCAGGTTCTTTATTTTGTTCCTTTCTCATAGAGATCAGACTCTTGATTGTTAGTATGATCCAGATCTCACAACCTTGCAAACCAAGAAATTCTAAAGCTAGCAGTAGAAGACTTCAATGTCTGCCAATCAATACACATTGAAGAGTTGAAACAGCTTTCAAGGTATATCTTTCTTTTCTTTTTGTCTTTTTAAATATTCAAAGATATATATCATAATCATAGCTGAAGATTTGGCAATGCAAACCGCAAACAGTTTTAAGTGTATCTTCCTCATGCAGTCATGCCTTCTCTCCTGGTCTGAAGTCATTGAGGAATCTAGGTTCTTTTGTTCATGCTACCACTTATGTTTGGTTGCGTAGAAGTTTTATTCAATATGCATCATATAGTATCCAATTCATATTTTGACTAAGAAACATGCATTTTGTTAAACTCAAATGTTTGTATGCACAATCTGGAAGATTTTATTGACAGGATTCTGCAATTGAACCAGAATGTGTAGAACAGAATACTAAGACAGGCCTGAGCCCTAACAAGGACTCTCTTCCTTCAAACCAACTTCAGCATATTAACACACAATGAATCAGAAACTGTAACACCTACTTAAGAAACACCTTCCTAACTGCTATACAACAAATCATGTAACTGTCCTGTCCTATATAAGATTTCCTCGATTTTGATCTAACTGTACTACACTATCATATGCAGGTGGGTAGTCGAGTTTAGACTAGACAAACTAGAATTTGCAAGGCAGAAACTGAGCTATTGTTACTTCTCCGGTGCAGCTACTCTTTTCTCCCCTGAACTTTCTGATGCTCGCATATCATGGGCGAAAAATGGAGTGCTCACAACAGTTGTTGATGATTTCTTTGATGTTGGGGGTTCCGAAGAGGAACTAGTGGACCTTATTCGACTAGTTGAGAAGTATACTCCTATTATTAATTGAAACTTCCATCTCTTGATGTCTATTTGATTTCTAATACACAATCAGTGAAGTTATTACAATGGCACTGCAGGTGGGATGTTGATATCAATACTGCTAGTTGTTCTGAGACAGTGAAGATTATATTTTGTGCAATTCACGACACAGTTTGTGAGATTGGAGAGAATTCAGTCAAGTGGCAAGGGCGCAATGTGAAAAACAATGTTATCAAGATTGTGAGACCCTTCTTCATATTTCTGCCTGCATTTTTTTCCCCTATTTTCACGGTCAATCGTTACTGGTTTCATGTTGTGGGGGGATTGGGGAATATGAAAAATGAAGCCCTGAAACCTCTCTGCATCACTCCTCAAATAATAGAAAATTTTTATGCTAAATATTGTCTTTGCAAAACCTTAAGTTTACTTTATGACATGAAATCTTTACATTGGAGTTCTCCCAGTTAAGAATTTCCTTAACCAATGTATTGTATTTGTTTACTTTTTTACAGTGGTTGGATTTGATCATGTCAATGTATCAAGAAGCTGAGTGGTTGAGAATCAAGACATTGCCAACAATTGATGAGTATATGGAAAATGCATACGTGTCATTTGCCTTAGGTCCAATTGTTCTTCCAGCCCTCTATCTTGTTGGACCTAAGCTTTCCGACGAAAATGCTGAACTTCATGAGTTGAAGAATCTATATAAGCTCATGAGCACATGCGGCCGTCTTCTCAATGACATTCACAGTTTTAAGGTATTTGTCCATCCCTTATCCTTAATTCCTTTCCTGGTTTTCTGGCTAATAAGGTTTTTGTCTCTGGTGTAGAGAGAATATGAAGAAGGGAAATTGAATGCACTGGCTCTTCACATTGCTCATGGCAATGGAGTTATTACTGCAGAAAACGCCACTGAAAAGATGATGGGTGTTGCCGAGGAAAAGAGAAGAGAACTTCTGAGATTTATTGTGCTGGAAAAAGGAAGTGTAGTTCCCAGAGATTGCAAGGATTTGTTTTGGAAAATGATAAAAGTGTTGCACCTATTTTACATGAAGGATGATGGATTTACTAAACATGAGATGTACTCTAGTGTAAATGCAGTACTTAAAGATCCTGTCATCTTTGATGAATTGTTAGTACATGCTTAGCATTAAGGAGAAGTTTACTCTCAAAGTCATTAATGATGTGATGCCCCAATCCAATTGCTGCATTGTTCTGTTTAGTTTTTTCTTTCTTTTAATCTTGTTCATGGTGATCATTTCCTTTTTATCTTTGTTGTTTCAGTCAGGATCCAATCCTTATCCATAATCTTAAGTTTGCATTTCCCTTTAGCTTCAAGAAATGCTAGCAATCCACTCCTTTGAAGTTTGAACTCAATCTATATTATTAGTTAAAATTTATTATAAAAATGATAGTCGTGTTAGAAAGAGTGTTGGTAGATCTACTCTTTAACTTCTTCTGGTGAACGAGGGAGCTAGAACAATTTTCATTTGCTCAATTGTTGTGTATTGCTCCCCTTGGTTGGTGACCTGCATGTTGACTAAACTTGGGAAATAGTTCAGCTAGATAAGGTATTGGTGCTAATAGGAATTTGACCAGATAAATTAGCAAACAACAAATGATAATATTAATACTTGAATGTGCAATGTAAAACCAAACACCAATGCTAAGGTTTTTGGACATTCACTTGAATAATGACAACTTATATACAATTCAATTCTACAGATGGGGGGTTTGAATCTTTCCGGTAATAAAATTAGTACCGTAATAATTACCATTTGTTTATCTATAAAAATAAATGGTAGAAGACACTATAAAATAGCAAATTTTTGTTTTTTCCTCTAACGAGTATTTAAGAGAATTTTTCTTAAGAAATAAATAAATATAATTTTTTTATATATTAGAAATCAGAGTAGGATTGCATTGGCATTGAAAATCTTAATGAGATGTGTTGGTAATATAATTCTAGATAAACTCTTTACGTTTAATTTTTTTGACTAGTGTTTTTATTTTTTGACAAGTTGACTTGTGTTATATTAAGAGCAATTGGTAATATTCTCTTATAATAAATACATCTTATATAGTATGGAAAAAGAAAAAAAAATGGTAACTCTTTTATGATCTCTTTCAGTCGTAATATTGTTATTAACATATTGTTTCCATAGACCATTCTTGCAAGTGTTAATGTAATATTTTGATGAAAACTAAGGTAACAAATAGTGTAATATTTTTAAAATAAAAGAGAAATTAATGTAGGATTAAAAAAAACTGGAATATTATTGTAATTCGACAAAATCTAGAGATATCACTGTAATTTACGTTTACTCTAAAAAAAAGGTGAAATAAAAATCATTTGTTATTCAGAAAAAATAATGTTACTCCTCACTTTCAGTTTCCTGCAATATTACTTGGATTAAATGTAATTTTTTTCTTCTTATTTTTCAAAATGTATAATTTTAGTTTTCGTATTTTAAAATATAAAAATTTAATCTTCTTATTTTTTTTTAAATTGTAATTTTATCTCCTATTTTGAAATAAAAATATTTAATTATTAAATTTTGTAAAATATGCAATTTGGGAAATTAAAAGGGTCAATCATTAAAAAATTAATTTGATATAACATAAATTTTGTTACATTAGATTATTTTATTAATACACTCTAATATCAATGTTAATCTAGCAATAAATCAAGGTTTTTAGTTTGATAAAAAACTTGATAGGATGATCAAAATTATTAAATATTTTTATTTTAAATTTGATAATATTATAGATTTTATAAAAGAGAAAACTTAAATATCTATTTTAAAATAAGTAAATCAAAATTATAAATTTTAAGAAATACAAAGAAGAAAATTGCATTTTAAGTGTATTATTATTACTTAGTAATTAGTGGAGTAATATAAAAAAAGAGAAACATAAATGGTAGAGCTGACACAGCCATTTGATTGTTATTGTTGGCCGTAAGCATTGTTTGTCCGTTTAGCAGATCTTTACCAATGGATTCCTTCAATGCACGATAACCAAATAAAACTCGTAGCACGCAAAATTATGTAATGGTATGTTTGGATTCAATGCAACTAGCTTTCAAGCCAAAGTTTCTATGCACTTTCTTTTACTATTTTCTTTGAAAAATGTGATTTTTCTATTGAATTAATGCCTCACAATTCTATGTGCATTTTGTGAGAAAGAGAACTTCATAGTTTTTATTCACAAGTCTCTTAAATCAAACATGCACTGAATGTTCATAAGCTTTATCGGGAGTTGCTTATATTTTAGGTTGGTTTACATGTTTATAAGCTTTATCGGGAATTGCTTATATTTTAGGCTGGTTTAAATAAGTTTTTTTTCTTGTTTTATTAAAAATTATTTTTATTCTTTAAAATTTAAAAATATTTTTTTTAGTTCTTAATTCATTTTTAGTTCATATTCTTCAGTTAATGTCGTTAAAAAAATTATTTATAATTATACAAAACACATTTTGTACTCATGAATCACTCTATTGTTAAACCCTAACTTTCTCAATCTTCAATTTCACATTTGATACAGTTTGTTTAAAAATTAAATTGTTTAAAAAGAAAGAAAAAAATTAATATATATTTATTAATTAATTTTTTATTGACAAAATATTTTTCACATTGTTTGATAATTCAATTTTTTTAAATATGATAATATTATAAAAAATTTATATAAAAAAATGTGAGAGTCTTTTAGGGATGTCAAAATAGACTCAGATCATATAGATATCCACAAAATACCCTCACGCAAGGTAGGTAATTAACCACAAAAATAGGTTTGGGTCCGGGGCAAGTACAAATCACAAACAATACGTGGGTATGGGGATAGATATAGATACCATAGTACCCAACCAGCCCCATCCCGCATATATATATATATATATAGAGAAAGAAAGAGCATATCAAGTGAGAAAAAATGTTTATTATGAAAGATGAGAATATATATATAGAGAGAGAGAATGATCCACTCACTCTAAGAGTAAGTTTGAGAGATTTACTCTTCATTCCCACCCTCCATTTTCTTAAAATCAAATGGTTATAATGAATAACTAATCTCAATCATTAGATTTTAAGAAAATGAAAGGTTAGGATGAAAAGTAAGGGCTTGTTTGGTTTGATTTGCTTTTTAGTTTTTGAAAAGAGTTTTCAATAATAGTTTTCAACAACTTTTTTCGAAAAAAAAAGAAAAGAAAAACTTATTTGATTTTTAAAGATGTAAAAATGAAAAAACTTGTTTATATTTATTAAAATTTCATTAATGAAAAGAAAAAAAAAACAATATATTCTGATTGTATTTTGAAAAGCAAAACTACTTTCAACTGTTCCTGTTTTTTAGTTTTTAAAAACTAAAAAATTATAACTGTTTTTAGAAAACACTACTCTAACGAGTTTTTTAGTTTTTAAATACTAAAATACTGTAAACAATTTTATAAAATTGTTATCAAACAAGCACTAAGTCTCTTAAACTTACTCTTGAACTAAGTGTATCTCTCCTCTTATAGATCTACAAGGAGCGTATCAAGTAAGGAAAAAGGTATATTATGAGAGATGAGAAGAATAAATAAATAAGCATAAGATTAAAACTAATGGTTCATATTAAAATAACTCACTTAAAAATATTATGCATTTCCTTCGCCATAACTCACCTCACCCCCACCCTAAACCCTAAACCGTTGATGATCATCACCGTCAGTAGTCACCATCATTAGTGTTCAACATGGTCATCACTGCCACCACCATCGATAATGGCGGTGGTGGTGGCAACGATAGTGACTATCAACGGTGACGGGTAACGATGATGGCAGTGGTGCCGATGAAAACAATGGTGGTGGTGGTAGTGACGGTAGAAGTGACATTGAGGGTAGGAATAGGGGTGGGGGTGATGGTGGGGTGAGTTACAACAAAAAAGGTTCATGATATCTTTAAGTAAATTATTTTAATCTAAGCCATTTTTTTTAATCTTACACTTATTATCTATTCCTCTTATATCTCATAATAAATTTTTTTTCTCACTTGATACGCTTTCTATATATATATATATATATAATTATATTATATAATTATAATTTTGAGCAAAAAATATTATTTGTATTATAATTTATGATAAATAATATAATTATAGAATAAAAAGAGACATAATATATTTTAGACAAATTTGCTAACATAAAAATACAATTTACAAGAAAAATTAAATTATTTATAAAATAACTCATAATAAACTTACAACATTATTTAATGTTATGGTAAAAAAAACGTAGATTTATGTATAATCATATAAAATTTTAAGAAGTATCTTATAATTTATTTTGTGTTTAATGTTATGTTGGTTTGTTTTTATATAAAAAAAACTATACTGACAATTACAAGTCTTAAAATCTATTACACTGACAGTATACAAGTGTTAAACTCTTTTTATATTATCTTTATTTATATGTAAACGACATTCATTTATATCTTTGTATATAAGTAAAGTTCGAGACACATGTCTGGATACAGGTATATATGTACCTAGCAGGTACAAGAATGAGAATTAAAATTACTACTCACACAAGTATGAAATTGGAACGGGTACATTTTTTAAACGTAGATATGAGGATGGATACTATAGTATCCCTATGTAAATCCTACCCATTGTCATCCCTAGAGTTTTTTGCTCTTTTCTTATTTTTTTATGACAGTTTTAAATAAAAAAAAGGTGAAAATATGAATTGTTAATATTTTTCCTTATTACTTTATTTGAAATCAAACTAAGAAAAACACTGTACCTTGTTTTTCTCATTTATTATATCAATAACTTTTGACTCCACAAACACATGTTAAAAGCATAAACTACAGTGTATATATACCATTTCTACTTACTTACACAAAGGAGAATATGGTAGAAGACAAAATAGACTGTTCAGACAGTAGATTTCCAGTTATAGACACACTCATGCTTTGCTGCTGGTTTCTGTGTGTTGCTCGTGTTGACTTAAAGTGGGTGTATTCATAAATTGCCGATGCCTATGCTGTGTTCCTGGTCTTCACATACTATTGCGGAATTGTGGTTGTCTTATTTAAAGAAGAAAAAAAATACGAGTTGGAGATATAAAGAAAAAAATATGATAAGTTTGAATTCCTCAACTAACAAAATTAATAATTAGCATTTGTTTATAAAAAAAATAATTTTTAATTCATTAAAAAAATTAGTTATTTTAAAGTATTATCATAAATATAAAAGAGTCATATTTAAAATTAAATAAATACTTTTTAAGAGTAATAGTATTATTAACTTGACAAATTTAGTTAAATTTACTTATACTTAACTATACCACAATTCAACTTTTAAAATCATGGTCATCTCAATTCAACTTTGTTTCTTTGAGTTTAAGCATCATTGTTGTCTAGTTAACTTGTGATTCAGTTTCTCTGGTTTTAGGTGTTAATAGTTAGGAAGCGTGAACACTTTTATTTTTTTAAGTGTTTTTTTGTTAGATATGTTTTTTATGCTAACACCATTGACACTTTTTTAATGCATATTGAACATTTTTAATTAGGTCTTTAATTAAAAAATTAATTCCTTGACTTCAATGGTTAAATCAATATTCATACACAACACAAATAGAACTCACACTTAAATAT
The DNA here is from genome assembly GCA_037954015.1 of Psophocarpus tetragonolobus. NCBI lineage: Eukaryota > Viridiplantae > Streptophyta > Magnoliopsida > Fabales > Fabaceae > Psophocarpus > Psophocarpus tetragonolobus. The sequence continues at coordinate 78,999,454 of CM075690.1, forward strand.
ATGTGGATACATATTGATATTATAAAAATAATAATGTCTCAGTCTTTGTAATAATAAAAAATTAGTTTAAATAAGTGAGTAAATTATCACATTAAATCATTTGTAAACTGTGTTTCCCTATCTTATATTTTAGAAATTAGTCTACCAGAATATGTGCTTAATAGGCTAGCATGGTTGATTTTTGTAGAAGTGTGGTTATAATAGATTTTATGGTACTTGATCAATGGAGAGCCATGGGGTGTGTTGCCCACTGGACACCGGTTTGTCCGGTTGTAATTGTCTTTCATTTGGAGAGCGTTTTGACTTTTGATCTCTCCATAGGTGGATTAGTTCAGCCATAAAGATTCCAAGCATGTGGAAAATACCACAGCCTTGTGGGATACACGTCAATTTCTCTGCAGATGATCTTGTCCAGCTGCAAAGAACACAAACCTATGGGAATTTCCACGGAGGTCTGAAGGCTCCTCTTGAATCTCTCGGTGGGTGATCTAGTCCAGTTACGAAGATCACATACCTGTGGAAATCCCACAACTGCGTGGGATGTGTCCCCTGATGTCTCTTGGTGAACTTGTCCGCAATGATCACATATCTGTGGCAAATACCACATGAATGTGGAATGAGTCCTGAAGTCACCATAGGTAAATATGGTTACACAAATCTTCTTAGTGGGTCTTGAGTGTTTGTTAAACGATTATTAACATTTAGTTTAATAAATCCCAGGTTAATTAGTCTTCATTTATGTCTATAGGAAGTATAAATGTGGGTTATTCTTACACTTTTGTTCTTGAGTTTGGTACTTTTTGTACAACACTTAATTTTCTATTAAAGAGTATGATGTTAAGAATATGGCTCATATTTTCAATTAAAATATACTCTTATATGATATAAATATCAAATTAGAGAATTCTTAAGAAATATTCTTGATGAGAGAGCTCTCAAAGAGTTATGCTTATTGATTGAGGAGTCATTCTTGAATTATGGCATTTTTACTTTTTAGTATGTCTTTGAACATTGCGCTCTATTTCTAAAGAGATTTTCTTTACCACACAATACAGCATATATGCTGAGATACAAAGGGTATAAACTTTTAAACACACAAATAGTGAATCACAATTTTTATCAGATTCCACCAGCCCTTCATAATCATACCTGACATACATAAGCCCCAGGAGCTTCATGGCTACCAGCCAAAAAGCTTCCCATCATAACAGTTGATGCTCCCAATGACAAAGCCTTAACAATATGACCAGAATTTAGATGCCACCATCAGCAATCACAGGAACACCACTTTTATAAGCAATGGATGAGACCTTGTAAACAGCAGTTGCCTGAAAAGCATAAACTCTATAGTCAATATTAAGAATTGAGGCTATGAGAACAAGCTGGAATTAAATTTTAGGCAGGAACAGAGCTGAAATTCCACAACCACTTGAAACTTAAACCCAATATTTAAGCTCTACATGTACTTAAGCTTCAAAAGGGAGAAAAAAACTTCAGCATTCAATAAATATGTACCATCATTATCAAAAAGCCAATAGTAAAAAAAAGTTCAAATTTTAAGCATCAAGAGCCATTGATCACAGACCCTTCATCTGTGTGAAAATTTAGTTTTAAGAATACAAATTACAAAATACTAAATTTTACCCCATTTTGCCATTTTCAAACATCTATACAACCAACAGATAGAATTAAATAGCTTTGAGAATAACACGGGAAACAAAAAAGAATTAAAACAAGCAACACAGAAAGCATTTCCTTAAACTAAAGAGCCCTTTGGCGAACTCAAAGGATCAGGCATGCCATACAAGCCCCATCAAGTTTATAAGGTGGTAACCATATTCACCCTAACCTCCTGAGTCCTGATAAAGGACCATTGACAAGTATCAAACATTTTAAATCCCAACAGTTAATCCAATCCTCAAACATCCACCAAGCTCCAAGTCCAACCAACACCTAATAAAAACTCTAAAATTCATCAAAAACACATCATAACCCAAAACCAGACAACAAAGTAAGGTTTTAAAAAACCATCCACAACCATGATTCTATCAGTCAGGGATTTCAAAGTTTCTTCAACCACAATTGCAGCCATCTCACTGCCTATATTAGTCTGCAATTACCTAATATGTTACCACGACAGCAATTTAAAACTTCACAGCACACCAAGGGTTTGAAAAAATAGTCCACAGCCATCATTTTATCAGTCAAGGTTTTCAAAGTTTCTCTGACCACAATGGCAGCCTTCTCATTACCTATATTTGTCTGCAATCTCCTAAAATATTACCATGACAGCAATTTAAAACTTCACAACAAACCACACTTAAATTTTATAATAAGTATGACAAAGATCAAAACAATAATCAATCAACAAATCAACCTAAATATAGTAATATACCTGACCACGCCCCGCAGCACAAACCTCCTCAAATAGAGCCAGACCCCATTCCAACTCTCAACCCATCAACACCAGCCTGAATCAAATTATCAGCCTGATACATATTCACAACATTCCCACCAATCACATCAAGTTCAGGGTACAACCTCTTCACATAGTTTTAAGCTATTATATTAACAGCACCTACATGAGTTATCTTCATAATCTAATGTAAGCTGTTAAGATCCCTGATGATCCATGTTACAATAGTTAATATTAATATGCACTATTTTTATTTAAAAGAATAAAAAGCTAACTTAACTCATTAACTCAATTCAAAAGATTAAGTCGTTTCCTTGGTTGATGCTTCTAATATAAGTATGAAGGTTCACGGGTTCAACATCGATTGCAAGTGTCCATGGCTGATAACCACAACAAAATTCAACTGATACAAAAAGTGTCTAGAAAACACTAATTTAATTGTAGAATAATAATGTTGCAAAGCTGCATAAAATCAGATTCCAGCTTATGCTAAAATTTAACACAGAACTGGCAAAACTTGCCATATCCTTGGTCAACATTATGAAAATTTCTAAATTTCAGAGAACTAAAAATTTTGCAAGCTGGAACAACATACAACATTCATTCCAACACAACTTTTGCACCAAGAGCTTTCAATTTCTCTATTATCTGTTCCCCTTCTTCCTTTGAGACGCCTTTCTTTATAACAGAAGGCGTTTTCTCCACTAAATCCTTGGCCTCCTTCAAACCTAAATCGGTAAAGCTCCGGACCTCCTTGATGATCTTAATTTTGGAAGCTGCTTCGTAGGACTCCAGTTTCAATTCAAACACAGTTTTTTCAGGCTTTTGCTCCTCCTTGGCCGCAGTAGGTGCTTTCGCTGCCATTCCAGCCAAATTTCCAGCTCCTGCTTTCATAAATCCCACATTAGGCATCTCCTTCACTCCCATTTTCTTCATCATCAGGAGAGCCAATTCCGCAGATTCAGCTACTGTAAGAGACGCAATTTCATCAACAAGCCTAAAAACTCTCTCTGATGGAGGACCTCGATGATCAGTAGGATCAAATGTAGCAGGATCAAAATCAGCTGGAAGACTTCTTTGGTCAATTTCCACTTCCTCTACATCCTCCTCTTCTTCTTTCCTTGCAGGTTGACCAAAATTTCTTAAAAATACATTCACGTTACTAGCATTTAGCCGCACTACTGTTGAATGAAGAGGTTGTTTATATATAGCTTTGGGTAAATAATGCCTTATTCTTGAAAGCAAGCTCATTCTCGGAAGGTAGTGCTGTAGCTTCTCAGAGTAACAAATCAGTCCAGTTTGACACACTGCGAATGCCTAATACAGTAAATATATATCCTGAAAGCAGGAAAAAAAACAGAACTGAACATTTTGTTTAAAAAGCTTACTGAAAATTTGAAATATGTATCACTAATTGGCTTTGTTTGCATAAATTTCATAAATGCTAATAGGAGAATAAAAGAAGAAAGTAAAATAAACTGAGATTCTCCCAAAATTTTATGCATTTCAGCTTTTGGAGAAGTTAGATGCAAGAACTTTTATAAAAGTTAAATACATAAGTTGATTTTAACTTATGGGACAAGCTCAATCCATTTAACTTTCTTTTTTTTTTTCCTCCTAGAAGTGTTTATAAAGAAGTTAATCCAAACAGGATCTATCTATAGTTTATACAGATCAAACTTCCAAATTTCAACTAATATCATCAGAAAACCAGTAAGCCCTATAATCACAGAAATAGAAAGGAAAATAGTTGTGCAGAAAGGGTCTTCAAACATAGCTTATTGTTCGATGCAAATGACTAAATCTTAAAGAAACATGGACCCCAATATCATTCATATTCTCAAGTCATGGGTTGAATTCAAATAAGTGAACAATTATAGAAGCATTTAGAATCCCCTAGAAGTCAATAGCTCAACAAAATGGAAATATAAGAATGATTAGCATATATACAGGAAAACATGAAACCACAAACCACACAAACAAGAAACAACCAAATCTTTTGCAGCTAGCTATGATGAACACATACTCCAAAAGAAAGTTCTCACAGCCACCCCTACCCTGCCCAACCTAAAAAAATGCACATTTAAGAACACCAAGTTATGAAACTCAATAACATAGAAGATAAGACCACAATACAAATCTCAAAACACAAAATTAACGATTTTTGCTACTGACAGTGAACGTTAAACTTCAAAACATCAAATTCAAGGGAATCACTGGCAGCAGCAGGAATCGGCTAAACCAAATCCAAGATGCTAAAAAACACAATAAAAGAGCAAACCATTTTCTTATAATATACAATTTTTACAGGTAAAACAAACATCATTCCCCCACAAAAAAAAAAAATCATTTTGGCAAAGACCCAAAATTGTTTTCCCCAACTTAAGGCTACCCAGAAAGAAGAAAGCAAGAAATCGTTGAGAATAATGAAGAATAAGAGAAATCCCAATTCTTACCTTGAACGTAATCTGAGCCCTCAGTCACAGAACAAAGCCAAAGGAAGAGCAAAGGAAAACGTAAGCATGGTAATGCAAACCACGGTCAGTGAGGATTTCCAGCAAATTGGGGCAAAAAATATGCCCAAAAAAAAAAAAACACAACCAAGGTTTTGTGGTAACCCGGTTTTTCATTGACCAACCTGTTAACTTTGTGTCATGCATTTTCTTTTTCCACCTCCAAAGTTTCTTCCCCCACCTCTTAATATTGAATATATTTTTAAAAATATCTTTTTTATTTTAATACTAAAATAAAAAAATTGTTCCCGAATTGCCTTTCCAAAACAATAAGCAACTTCTTTACCATAATATGGTCACAAAATTTAAAGGTTGTTATTGTTAAGTGGACCATTATTCTCTATCTTTTTTTAATTGATATTTATCTTCTTATTTTTAAATTATTACATTGTAAACTTGTAAAGTTAAATTGATCTGCGTAATATACCATACCAATATGATTTAAAAGCAATTTGGATAACGAAAAAGCAAAAAAGCAATACTTAGATCGCATTTGAATAATAGAATTAAGACACATATCACATCATTAAATTACTATTATGGACTAACGTTTATCACTTTATAGTGAAGATAATCTCGTGATTGACAACCTGATATAAATTCAATTATTTTAAAAATTAAGAAATACAACATAATGCTTGAAAAATATAACATAAAATATGAAAAATTAAAAAAAAAAAGACAGAAAGTGTAATCAAACTAATTCATTGCAGCATATTAAATGACTTATTTCTCTGTCATATATTTTCTTCATTAGAAATAATTCTATTGAATCGATTTAAACTTTTATTTCTTAATATATTTTAAAAAATTAATTTTTTTGTTAAACTGGGATTATGTCTGATTTTAAAAAATATAAGACACAAAGTGTAATTAAACTAATTCCTTGCAGCATATTAAATGACTTTTTTCTCTATTGCTGTCATATATATTTTCTTCATTAGAAATAATTCTATTGAATCGACTTAAACTTTTATTTCTTAATAAATTTTAAGAAATTAAATTTTTTGTTAAATTAGGAGTGTGTCTGATATGAATCATTTGATGTTATAATTTGTTTTTTGTTTTTATCACATATCTTATTTGTTTCAGAATAAATAAATAAATTGAATTGTGATATAATTAAATTTTAACTAAAAAATATAGTTTTCCTGTAATTATATTAAATTTTATTTTTACTTTCTATTGTTTATTTAATCCTATAATTTTTAAACCCTTTATTTTAATTAAGGCATTTTTATTGATATTGCTTAAATTATTAATGTTTATTTCTTAAAGACTATTATAAATATATGGTGTAAAATTACAATAAGTAATAGTTTTTTTCTTTAACTTAAAAATAAGTAAAAAATTTTAAAAATATACCATAGAGAGAAAAATTGCTTAAATTAAATAAAATAAAAATAATTAATATTTTAACTAATGCTTCTAATACCTCAATAAAAAATTTTTACTTGTCAACGTAAGTTTGCAGTCTACTTATAATAGGTACTTTGATTTTGAAATATTTAATTTGTTTTAAACTTTTTAAATATTTATTATCCAGTTTCCAGTCTTAGGTAAATATAGGGTATAAAGTAAAAAGGATAATTAACATAGTCTTACTTTCTACTAATGGTAGATAAATGAAAATAACAATTTTCTAAACAATAAAAAAGTAAAAAGAAATAAGAGGAAGTATACCTATGTTTAAAAAACCGTACAGGCCAAAAAATCAATAAACCAGTCTAATAACTGATTCGATCAATACAAAAAATCGATTAAGCAAAAAATCAGTTTTAAAATCGAAAAATCAGTCATGAACCAATAAAATTGGTGGTTCAACCAATTGAATAAGTTCATTTTTTTTTTTTAGTTTTGCTAAATGTACCCTCTTTTTTCTAAGTTTCATCCCTTTTTAAATTCAAAAATTAATTAAAATAATTATTAACTTAGCAATATTAAGATTTATTCAGTAAAAATATTTTTTTTCTTTTATAATTAATTTTTTAATAAATTTTTTTCTTTCATAATTTTAATTGTTAAAATATACTAATAATAAAAAATATTATTTTAGCATGATTCATTCAACCACTAATTTAGTAACAGTTAATGACAGATCCAATTTTAAAAACACAAAGTATAACACATAGGAAAATCGGCTCTTCCCACAAACATACCATATTAAACTATCAATGTGACACACTTAAATAAGAACCAAAATAATCATAACTTACTGAATAACAAGATTATTGATTTAATGAATACTATGTGACACACTCGCTCAAGTTCTCAGTTATTAGATCAATTATCAAACCAGTAAATCCATAATGAAAATTACTTGATTTTTATTACAAATATATATTTTAATTAATAATAATTGAATATGTAGATATATTATTTTTAGGACCTATTAATTAAATAATAAATATATTTTTCAATGCATTTCTCACACTTATATGAGATGTTTCACATTGTTGAGGAAAAATTCCTTGCACACTTTCCCTTCGTACACATCACTAGTTTCTCTGCGCTTTATCTTACAACACATGTGTCACATCATTGTGAAAACTTATGATACACTTTCTCTTTTAGTATGTCTATCACACTTCCACCTTAATAAGTTCTACATTGTGTGGTCAAAACCCTATGCATTTTCTCTTCTAGAGCATCTCTCTAACACCTATGTGCAATGTGTCACGTTGTTGTGGTTAAAACGCTCACATGCTTCCAGTTACACATCTCCCACACTTAACCGTCAAATCACTATAGTGCATATCATATTGATCTCAACTCTCAATAACGAATAATTTAAATCCTAATACATTAATAAATTTTTCTTTAAAATATCAAGTATTCTTCATTTTTTCCCTTAATAATAATATACTAATTTAAGTTATCTCATAGATATAATGTATTAGTATATGTAATTATGTTTAAATTTTTATCTTATACAAATTGTAAATTCATTATGAAATACATGCATCATGATATAAAAAGAAAATTTTCTAATATCTAAAATTATTTAAATAAAATTCTAATTATTTTAATATTATTTAACATGTGAAAATTATATTAAATGACAACCTACTCATTAACTAATAATGACACCAAATAAAACATCAAGTTCCAAGTAACTTTTTGACATTAAACTATATGAAAATTATATTCTCTTCTTATTTTCAACTCACCTCCCTCGTTTTATTTCTAACAACACACTTTTTCGTGAAAGAAAGCAAAGTAATGACGCCTCCTAATCATATCAAATATATTTAATCATTTATTTATTAAAGATGATGCTTCACTATAAAAGAAACCAAGTAACAAAATACTCAAATTAAAATTTGATCTATTGTCATAATTTTTTATTTAAAACATCCTACAAAGCTAGTTATAGAAATGTGAAAATACTATATATTCAACTTTAAATTTGATGTTAGAATATGTGATATTTATTATTTAATATGACAATTATTTAAAATTTGAAGAATGAAATGTTAAATTATATAAAAGTATATTACTTTTAAATTCTTTTAATATAGACCAATTCTATTAGTGATCAAGCAGTTGGACTACTAACTATTAAAATTCAATGAACATTTTATCTGTTTCATTTTTATAAGATTAGGTTGGATAGTAGGTTGTCATTATTGCGTTTGAGGCATGGCAATGGGTCGATTATTTTTATTAGATAAGAGGAAATTTAAACTAGATCATCTAAATGTACTTAACTAAGCTACTATATGCCACTAACTAGGGCATATCCTACCAGAAGTTTTTGCGGCGCTACTCATAACTTTAACATGACAGGAAACAAAATCTAATGACACATTTGAAAAACACAATCTAATTGACATAAAACTCCCACGAAATCAGTGTGCTTCCTTCAGAACCCAAGGGGAAAAACTTCCCACCATGTTCTATTGAAAGTATAAACTTGAATTCGCTTGACAGAGAAACAAGTTGTCATTAACCCAATAACAGTGTGTTCCCTTCTTTTATGCTGAACTGCATCTAGGGATTATAGCACCGCTTGTGATTTTTGAATGGCTTCACACATCAATAATACTTCTTTTCGTAAGAGACCAGTCCATGAACTCCACCTTCAACCTGTGCTGCTCCACTCCGAACCTGGGAAGAGCAAACCAAATAATAATATGGAAAGATGTTAAGAACAATAGTTAGGCAATCTAAAAGATCATTGAATGACATTGTTTTACATCAAACCAAAAATAGGACTAAACTGCCATCATTCTATGACCAAAGTTGTTTGATTTAGAACCAAATTGGGAGTTTACTAGTGTACTTATCTAGGTGATTTAAAATTTCATCTTTTGCGTTTGAATTTAAAATATAAACTTAATTTTAATCCTGACATCCATGGGAATAATCCTCCAAAACAGAAAGAAACTTACCCTAAATCCATCCTAATACATTTCTGCAATTTCTTTTACTGCTTTTCTTGGTTTAAGAATGCAATGGCAAACAAAGTATCATATCTTTTCCACATTTTGAAAATAAAAAACTAGTGAACAAAGCCAAATAGATGGGTTCAACAGAAAATCTGCAGTCACTCGACAAAGAAGGAACAGAACCTTTTTCTGATTGCACAAATGATGAAGCTTCATAGACAGATAATGCTAGTATGCTAATAACCAGAGAAAGAAACAAATAATTAAACTTAGAAGAGTGGAGAAACCATACCTCCAGTCTTAACACCCTTGATCTTAGAAGATCATGAGCAGACTGTACAGAGTTTGCACCAATATCTTGAAACCCTTGCCTGACTGCTTGCAAGGTGTACGGTATGAAATTCAAGACAGAACCCTTATCTTTAACAGCTCCAACAACCCCCTGAGCAATTTTTAGCTTTGCTGTATCACCCAAGTACCTTGCATCACTGCCTTTAGTCATAGCTTCTAGGGAGCCCATTCCTCTATACTTTTTGACACGTTGACCATTCTGGTGCAGAAAAGGTAGTCAGTTATGCATATTATTACCAAATTAATTCTTGTTTGAGCATGTTAAAAGTCATCAGCAAAAGAAAGAAACATAAACAATTTAGTTAAACCAAGATAGGAAAGAAAAGAAAATGAGATAAGCATATTTTCATAAATGTAAAAAACTAACAATAACAACATATAGTTCTTAAATTTCCCTGTTCTTTATTTCTAAAGAGATTTTCTTTACAACATATATGCTGAGTTACAAAAGGTATAAACTTATAAACACACAAATAGTAAATCACATTTTTTACCAGATTTCACCAGGCCTTCATAATCATACCTGATATACATAAGCCCCAGGAGCTTCATGGCTACCAGCCAAAAAGCTTCCCATCATAACAGTTGATGCTCCCAATGACAAAGCCTTAACAATATGACCAGAATTTGAGATGCCACCATCAGCAATCACAGGAACACCACTTTTATAAGCAATGGATGAGACCTTGTAAACAGCAGTTGCCTGAAAAGAATAAACTCTATAGTCAATGTTAAGAATTGAGGCTATGAGAACAACCTGGAATTAAATTTTAGGCAGGAACAGAGCTGAAATGCCACAACCACTTGAAACTTAAACCCAATATTTAAACTCTGTATACTTAAGCTACAAAAGGGAGAAAATTAACTTCAGCATTCAATAAATATGTAGATCATCATTATTTAAAAGCCAGTAGTAACAAATAGTTCAAATTTTAAGCACCAAAAGCCATAGATCACAGACCCTTTATCTGTGCAAAAATTTAGTTTAAGAATACAAAATGCTACCTCACTTTTACCTCATTTTGCCATTTTCAAACATCTATGCAAGCAACAGTTAGAATTAAATAGCTTTGAAAATAGCACAGGAAACAAAAAAAAGATTAAAACAAGTAACACAAAGCATTTCATTAAACGAGCCCTTTGGGGAACTCAAAGGATCAGGCATGCTGCCATACAAGCCCCATCAAGCACAAAAGGAGGTAACCATATTCACCCTAACCTCCTGAATTGACAAGTATCAAACATTTTCAATCCCAATGGTTAATCCAATCCTCAAACATCCACCAAGCTCCAAGTGTCCAACCAACACCCAATAAAAACTCTAAAATTCATAAAAAACAGATCATAACCCAAAACCAAACACAACAAAGCAAGGTTTTAAATTTGAGATAAGTATAACAAAGATCAAAACAAGAATCAATCAACAAATGAAACGAAATGTAGTAATATACCTGACCACGGCCCACAGCACAAACCTCCTGGGTAGTACAAATAGAGCCAGACCCCATTCCAACTCTCAACCCATCAACACCAGCCTGAATCAAATTATCAGCCTGATACATAGTCACAACATTCCCACCAATGACATCAAGTTCAGGGTACACCCTCTTCACATACTTCACCATATCCAATTGATATATTGAGTTCCCTTGAGAACTATCCAACACCACCACATTAACCCCAGCCTTCACCAAATGCTCCAACCTCACCTTATCATCCTCCCTCGTCCCCATGGCAGCCCCCACCATAAACTCACCGTCCGGCCCCACCGTCGCCGGCGCCGCCAACTTAGGGTACCCCTTAACCCTCTCTACATCATCCTTAACTACCACATCAACCAACTCACCCTCCCTTTCTAGGCCAATGGCACTGCTTTTCTCACTCTCCATGAGTTTATGAATTCTGTTCAGGTCGGCGTCCCATGGGGCCCGCTTTGGAGGGGCAGCCATGTAGTCGCCCACCCTCAAGCCCTTGTCGGTTTGATTCGTCCACTCCCTCTTCGCCACGTACCCCAGCAGCCTCCCTGTGGCCGTGCCGGTGTCGGTCACCAGGAGGAACGGGGACCCTGCGAAGGCGTCCTCGTGCTCCACCACGGCGTCCGGCGCGGCGAAGGCCGGGTCGGAGAGGATGGGGACGCGGCGAGACTTCGCGGCGCGGAGGAGCGCGGCCTGGGCGGCGGCGGGGACGTTGGAGTGGACCACCGCAATGGCGCCGAGAGAGGCCATGGCGGCGGCCATGGCGGACTCGGAGACCGTGTCCATGGGTGAGGCGACCAGCGGCACGGCCAGAGGGAGGCGGCGCGTGAGGCGCGTGGAGAGGTCGACGGCGTCGGCGGGGAAGTCGATGTAGTGAGGGAGGAAGATGACGTCATCGTAGGTGTAGGAGAAGCCCTGGTTGAAGAGCTTCTCGGCGGTGAAACCGTCTTCGATGGGTGGTGGAGTGAAGTCCATTGCCGGAAACAGGGTTCAACTAGGGTTTCGCGGTTTAAAGATATTTAAAAGAAAATAAAAATGTAAAAGTGATGAAATTTCGTTTACTTGAAAATTAGTGTTTTGGAAAAAGATATGAAATGCAGCTCTTCTGTGTCAGTATGAGCTGGAGGGATATATACTGGAAGATCATGTTCTATTTTATAGCTGATGATGCAGAACAAGATAAGATTAAAAAAATAACTTAAAGTACATATTACTATATTACGATTAAGAAAATTATATAATATACTTAATGAAAAAATAAATATATAGATATAATAGGATTTATGATATTATAAAATAAGAAAATTAATATATTAAGAGAATAAAGAGGCAGAGAATGAGACTTTGAATATTTTTATTAAAAAATTTAATTTATTAATATTTAATAATTAACATTTAGCCTCAAGACAAAAGGGGAGAAATAAAAAGTGTCGAAATTTTAAAAAGAAACTAAAGGGAACAAAAAGAGGAAATAAGTAAAAATTAATAATTTTTTAAATTATTTGGAGTTAGAGAAGTAAAAAATAAATAAAAGAGTAAGAAAAGTAACTATTGTAAAAACATATCTACTCCTAAAAACATATTTACATAATATAAAGCAAGAGAATATATATATGACATTTTATTATTTCAACAGAAATTTCATCTTTTTTTATGAAATCTATTCATTTCAAATGATTTTTTTGTTGAGTGAATCTCACCATTAATATTTTTTTTCTCCCACATATATCCTCTTCTAAGTTTCAAATAACATAAAACTTCATTCTCTATTCTACTTATCTCTTTTCAAACAAATGTGTAAATTGTTAATTTTTTTTTACTTTGTGGATAAAAAATATGATATAGAGAAACTTGATAAATATACCATAGTATGCACGTGTTAATTGGCATGATATATTCCAATGATTGTATCATTAAGAGACAAATTGAGCCGATAAGTAAAAGAAATTATTAAAATATTGTATTATTTGATAAAAATATTGAAATAAATATGATAAAATAAATTATATATTGCTAGTATAATTATTGTATATAACAATATTTCATATCATTTACGAGGCGTTTAAATATAAAAGAAAAATCTCACATTTTGGGATAAGAGTTTGATTTTTTATTTACACATTATGAAGAATAAATATGTTTTGTTATCTTGATCTTTATTATTTATTATTTTGTTTTCATTTTATAACTCATATAAAGGACATATTTTATGTTTTTCTATATTTACTTTATAATATTATTGTTTGACTTATAAAAAAAAATATTACATAGAAAAAGAATAGATTTGGTAAGTATTATGTAAATGAGAAAATTTATAAATTTTATGTCTTAAAGATTTTGGATTGAATTTGGTGTCAAATATTCACTAATGAAGTGTACAAAATTTTATTATTTGTATATTTGCTTTTATTTTTAATCTTTTGTAGTTTCTACCCAGAAAACCAAAGAAAGAGAATGATTTTGAATTCAAATCTATTCTTTAAAGTTTTGTTATTATATTGTTATAATTAATATTTGATATTGTTATAATTAACTAGAGAATTTCACAATAATACAAAAAATATTCAAAAGACACATATATTCAATTATTTATATTTCTATTTAATATTATATTTTAATTCATATTATCTTTTATTTACAATAATATTTTGTAAGTCATTAAAGAGGGAGAAAAATAAAAAGCACAACATACCTTTGGATAGTACACATGATTTAGAACAACAAATAAATAATCTATAAAAAAAACTATAAAATGCTTATCCTTCAAATATATAAGAATGAATCATAATTCATTATGTGTAAAAATATGTTGTTAATTTAGTTGTCATACATCATTTCTAAAAGTTTAGCGGAATAACTTCAATAATTTTCTAAATGTTAAGTACATGTGTACTTGAATACTATTACATTTCTTGTTTTTCAAATATATAAAAAATCCACAAACCATATAAAAAATCATGCAATCATTCTTTCTTTGGCTACACTCCACTAATCAATCCCTATAATTGATACCCATAATTTCTTACATTGTATTCTAATGTATATATATCCTTCACAATGAGTAAATTTCTCCTCATGTCCTAGCAAACACCATGCAATTCACATATAAATGTTGCTCTGTCTCTATCACCCATCCTAACAACCCACACAGTTCTAAAGCCTGAGCTTGATGTAGCATTTCTTACTTTAGCAAATTCTCTTAAGCTAAAAGTTGAATCTTTGATTATCTATAATAATTTTATCATGCAATATATTTTAAATTCACATTATTTACTAATTGCAACAACCTTATCATCTCGTATGTATTTTATATTTTAAATTTAAACTATATTGATAATTAATATTAAAAATGATAATTTAATATATTTTTTTGTCCATTATCCATCAAATAACAAAAGGATAAAAGGTTGTGGTTTACTTCAACAATTGTTCTATTCTCATTGTGCTATACTTTCTAATGTGTAGCAAACGAACCTTAGTCAATGTTTAGATTAGCAAAAACAAGTGAGATGGAATAAAATGAAGTGCAATGAAATATAATAAAATAAAACTTTGTTGCTTGAATATATTGAATGGACATCAATCATATGTTTCATTATATATACTCCCTTTTAAAGGTAAGAGAATTTGTAGGAAAAAAAATTTATATGACATCTCTTCATTCTCATTCAATTTCATCATCTATTTTTTAATGTAAATGATAGTTTTTAAATTTATTCTATACCATGTATTTTATTACTATCCATTAATCCAAACATAACTGTTAACTTTTCAAATATACTTTGTATAAAAAGCATTTTTGTTTACCAACAATTTTAAGATCACTGAGTGCAAGTCAATTGTTGCGATGTTCTTTATCTTGACTAAATATATTAAATTTAAAATTTAGATATTTAACTGTACTGGGATGTTTATTAAATTTAAAATTTAGATATTTAACTATATTAAATACTGGGATGTTTAAATACGTGTTCTTTTGTTTCCTGTTGTTTATGAAAAATAAATCATTTTTTTAATTTAAAAATTTAACTTTAAAGAAAACTTTTCGGCAAGTAATTGAATAATTTTAATAGCCCATTGGATATCATGAGCCTCACTTGTCAATGATTTTTCTTTTAATATAAGTTTATACGTTTTTAATACAAAGTGTTCTCTATATAATATTATAAGAAATAATAGAAAATATAATATATTCTGAAGAACAAATAATCGAATTAAGGTATGAGCTACTGCTATTCCACATCATCCAAAGGTGAAATGATTCGACATTTATACTTTTTAAATTGAAGCATAATAAAGTAATATTAAAAATTGTTTGGACAAAAAAGGTTGTCAATATTGGCATTTTTTAAAGTCTAACACGTTGTTTGTCTTTAGAGTTACCAATCAAAGATACTTTTGCTTTCATGTCAAGACAAAAAATACAAAGATACTTTACCATTTTACCTAAAATGGGATAGAGTTGCTATACTTTACATAATTTAACCATCTTTATTTTCTATAAAAATTTAAGAAAGTGTAACATCGAAATTTTATTCTATATCAATTTTAAAAATTATAAAAAAGTTTCAATAATAATAAATAAAAGACTTAAGGAGGGAGGGTGAACTCAAATTTTTATTTAGTTTTTTGTTCCTATTCTTTTTATTAGTTTATATAAAAATAAAATTATTGTTGTGTTATTTTTTACATCATACATTATACATAAATTAAAGTAAAATTTTCTTGCTTTCATTAAATTTAATATTAAAATTTAATTTGAACTTTAAAATTATAAATGATAAAAGTAAATAATTAAAATTAGAAAACTAAATTATACATAAACTAAAATTTAATTAAGATTATACATGAAATTGTGCACCATGGAATTATTAGAAAAACATACAATCTGTAATTTATTCAAATAAGAAAAATATCATAAAATTAAAAAAAAATAACACCTTAAAAAAATATAACATTTTGTTTGACATTGTTCACAATCTTTATCTAGGTATATAGTTTCTGGAACTTTTCCTTTGTATTTACAATTTTTTTTTCGACTTAGGATGGTGTTTGATGATCAAAGATTAGAGGTGCCAAAATGGGTCAACTTGTACGAATTAGTCCATTGTGAGCTGTGGATTAGATAAGGTAGACTGATCCAGCCCACAAAGTATAAAGATAACTAGTTATAGAACCCCGTCCGACCCACCACAGGCTAGTGGGTTAGGTAGGCTCACCCACCAGATATGCAAAAAAATTAAAAAATAGTTTCTAATTTTTTAAGTGATACTTTTTCAAAAGAAATGTAAATTATAAATATACAATTAAGTTTAAATATGCAAATTATAACCACATAAATAAGTTTAAAATTTAAAAAAAATACCTAACATATACATAATATTAAACAACATACAAATTATAAATAATACAAATCAATAATATTCAAATCATTTTTGCATATAATCTAATTAAAAGATCCATTCTAAACATATACTAAATGGATCAATGTCATCATTCATCAATAATTCAATTTCAACATACAAAATAAAAGTTTAAAAGTTAAAAAAGAGTGTGTGTTACCAAAATTAAAAATTTAAAATAAGTCATATGGTGGGTTGTGAGCTAGCCCGACCCATCTCGAACCACCAAACTCGCGGGTTGGGTGAGTCGAGCCACAAAACACAGTCCGTTTTCATGAAACCATGATTTTTCCAGCCCGACCCAACTCGAACCCGTGGTGGGTCAGGCTGGCCCATCGAGCCAATCCCGTTTTGACACCACTATCGAAGACTCGTCTTTAGGTTAATAATTATTTTTATCTTAAAGATCTTATTTGTAAGTCAAGCATCCTAAAATAAAAAAATAAATATTTAATTTATAATATATTTTTAAAATTTAAATAAATTTTAAAAATATAATCATATATTTTCTAAACAATATATTAAAGATTTGAAATTAAAAATTGAATTTTTCCAACAAGAATCTTCTAATGAGACAATAATTTGAAATTTATAATTGTCACAATTACCATATTAGGAGATGTTTGTTTCATGTGATACAAAATTATTCATAGGATGTTTGTTTCATGTGATACAAAATTATTCATAGGAATATTAGGATGGGAATATTTTAATCTCATATTTGGTACAAGATTGAAAAAATTTATCTATGTATATGTTCTTCTTAGGTAAAATACATTCCCATTGAAAGAGAGTTTTCATTCCTAGACATAGAGGATGACAATATTCCCTTTATGTGGGAATACTCATCCAGAGGTGAAACTCCCTCATACCCTGCACTATTATATACCACACAGTCACTTTGAACATGGGTAATCTTTCCTCCAAATTTATCATTTTTCATTGTCTATAAAAGGGGAAAACTTTTATGAATCAATCCATGAATCGGAATTAGAACACTGATACACAACTAGTTATGTGCATGTAGGTAATTTTTGTCCAATTTTATCATTTTTGTAGTTCTATAAAAGGGGAAATGTCCATGTTTCAAGAAAAAAAATTATTAAACAAAGAGAAACCCTCTCAATGTTTTGTTATTCGTGGTTCTTTTTATTCATTTTTATAGACATTCTTGTGCTTATTCTTTATCACTCAAATATGTTT
Source organism: Psophocarpus tetragonolobus (assembly GCA_037954015.1). Lineage (NCBI taxonomy): Eukaryota > Viridiplantae > Streptophyta > Magnoliopsida > Fabales > Fabaceae > Psophocarpus > Psophocarpus tetragonolobus. Next base: position 79,017,205 of record CM075690.1, read on the forward strand.
TTTATTTGATACTCGTTGGTTTGAATCACTGGGTGGCTCAAAGTCTATCAATCACCTAGCTCATCCTTTCTTTTTGGTTCATTGATTGGTAAATTTAAGATGCCAAAACTTCACGAAACCCCTTTCCTCTAAGATGTCTCTATGGTTGGAATATTTTTGCAATAATGTAGCATATCTTTGATAATGCATGTAGATATGGTTTACATGCACTATTCTCTTTTTGTTTAAATTTATTTTTGGCTTTTTGGCCCTATGTTGTGTAATAATAAATGCAAGTTCTTGTCAGTTCCTCTTGTGACAAGAGATAGATTATCTTATTTTAGCAAATGTTAATTGTTCTATTTTTTGTTGGGAAAGCTTCTAATAGGCTACCTAGTTTTGACATTTTCTTTCCATTTTTCATTCTAATCAATAGTTTAGATTATTAATTCTTTACCAATTATTTAATGCACTATAAAGATAAAGACATGATATCAAATGAACTTATTCCCTTTATAATAGAATGGAATAAATTGTTCTTGTTAGCAATCTTATGTTTTTGTTTTGTAATAACCTATCAAAATAGAAATGTAAATACATAAATGCGACAACAATTAAAAATTATCCTATTAATGATTTAAGTTGAGCACCATGGGTCTTCAAATTACTTTAAAAAAAAATTCAGACGTGAATTACTCAGAATCATTGTTGTTATTATTATTCTAAAAGTCTTATTTCAAAGTTTCCAATTTAGAACAAACAAAACACTAAGTTTGTATTCAAACAAACTATTCAGAAGAATGGAGCTATAGTAAACAACATACCCCCTTAATGGATGACAATTAGAGTTTATTGTTCACTTATTTTACACTCATGTTTGTCAAAGTTTCTAATTAAGTATTAAGTACTTATATATTTAGTTTGATATACAAAACTCTTTTATTTATTTATTTATTTTTGCAAAATAGTACTTATGTATTGGGTATTGTACATCTTGTACCATATCCATGTTTTGTTTTTATATTTATATAAGTATAATTATCTTTTCTCATTAAAAAACACAAAAATACGTGAAACATGTTGCAATAATTATAATGTTATTTTATACAATAAAAATATATATTTTAAAGGACAAGGATATTTTGATAATTATCACATATATTTCAAGAGAAATATATAATAAATCAAACAAACGTTTTAATTATTTTCGTGAGTTAAAAAGAAAATATTCTCATGAGCTTTAGTTTTTAACCAAACATATTTTTTAAAGTACCCAGAAATGTCATGCTTAGAAATATCATTACCGGGAATGTTATTCTAGGAAATAAAATTACATGAAACAAACACCCCTTTAGTTATTCATTGCTATAAGGTGGTTTTGTCGTATCAATGTCAACAATTCAGCCACTACATAAAAAAATTAATGATATATCAAGAAAAAAAATTGAAGTGTTTGGTTAAGGATAAAAAGAAAGTTTCAAAAATTAATAAATAGTACTAATGTGAAAAACAATACATTCACTCGTATCAATAGTAAAGTCATTTATTTCATTTTTTTAAGTTTCACAATAAAATATTAATAAAACACTCCTTCCAATTAATTAAAATTTATCCAAAAATAAATTTATGTGCTCTCACTTGTTATTAAATATTTATCTCTTTTAATTTTATAGATTTCAACTCATGATGAAACATATGTTAGAAAGAATGTGTATTGGTAGCACTCGTGAAAGGTTAATTATAAGAAAAGTCATGATCAACAAACCAAAATTTTTAATATATATATTTAAGTTTACGATGCTATTAAGCAAGAAGAGAAAAGATTTATAATCATAAAGTATGACTCTTGAATCATGGGATATGCAAATTAGTCAAATATTTTTCCTATTAAAATATTGATATTTGCTAACAATAATATTACTTAACGTTTAATAAATATTTTATCATTAATACTACGTTAAGTAACTATAATTTTTTTCATAAATCAATAAAATAAAATAAAAAAGTTTATATTAGACTTCAAATTACTTAAACACTTGCATTAGGTTTTATTATTGTATGAGTTTAATTGGTATGAACTCACAATGGAAAGAATTTTACACTTGCATATAATATTTAATTTATGGTAAGTTTGTTGACTTTACCAATTAATATTTTAAAAATCATATAAATGAAGAGATATGATTATACCTCAATGTAAAACTCTTTTATACTATCAATGTATATATACTAATTAAACTTTTATTTTATTATATTTTTTCCTTAATCAATAATCCTATATTAATTTCATCTTCCTCTATGTTTCAAGTTTTCCTCTTACCAAACAAGGGATAAGAGTATTTTTTTTTTCAATTCTAAATAATTCTAAATTCATTTTCAAAATCAAGAAAAGTTAATAATTTGATTTTTACTTTTACAAAACATACTCTTATTACTGTTTGATAATAATAAGTTTTTCATCAATGTAATTGTTGTTATTACTACCATCACCTACCACCACTCCTACCTCTTTCATTACTATTATTATCTTTACCACAACTATTGTATTATACAAAATTCACACTTGACCGAAAGTTAGAGAGCATTTTTATTTGCTTGAATTTGAATAAACATTTGTTCCAACTTTGAAATATTTAAGTTTTTGCTATTTATGAACGTACAGTGCAAAGTTTTGGTTGTGATTCAATGAGTCTATTTATAATCTTATTTTTCAAGATGATTGGTAAATTTAATATTACATTAATTATTTTTACCAATTATACTTTGAGTTTATAAAATGTTTTTCTTATTTTATTTTTCATCACAGTAGAGGATAAAGTTACTTTTGCTCAAACAAATACTATGGTCCTATATTTAGCAAGAATTTCAAGTTGATGAAGTGTGATATTTTCTATTTCATAGGATAACGTACGTATTTTATATCTTGTGCTATCAAGTTGTTTTGCTTATATTTTATTCTACTGTGTTTTTTGTTTGCCCTTTACTATATATAACAAAATCTTTATACCTACTAAAAAATAACTTAAGATAGAATTAGATGATCGGTTATAAGATCAAGTACTTAATGTTTGCCTATTGTTTGTTTCTTAATCGCAAGACTACATGTATTGTTTATTTTGTAAGCGAGATAGAATTTGTAGCAATAAATGACTTATTGGTGCAAAAGGTAAAGCTTATTATAATATGTTTTTATTAATCAAACCTGAGAGTATTAGTTCACCTTTTGACTTAAAAGTCTTTTTTTTTTTTTAACAATGACAAACAAACATAAGAATTTATACCATATTTGCATAGAAATTGTATGAATAAAAACCTAATGCACACATGGCAAATTGTGCATAATCTTTTTTCAGTGTGAGGTATACTTTTTTTGAAATCATTCTCACATCAAGAGTTGTGTTTTGTATATATAACAGAAAGAAAATATCAAGGTCTATCTACAAGATACATAGTCAAAACACATACAATAAAGATGACATATTGGACATATGATTGATTATTAATACTTTCTTTCTAAATTGTTACGTTTTTTTTATATACGTCAAATGTTAGTCATTAATGTGTTAATTTTGTTAGTGAAATAATTTAAACTCACAACCTTTCTCTCTTATCTCTCCACTTTACCAGACCAACCTTATAACTCTTAAGTTGTTACCTTATTGTCACACATAATCATAACTCATTTGTTACACATTGTGATATAATATGACTTGTTCTCAAACACTTGAAATATTCAATATCTCCCATTTTAGATGTTAGAAATTAGGTTTACCTTTGTATAGTTAGCATTATTTTTATTTAAAGATTTATTTGGAACAACATTTTCTTCCTTCTTCTAATTTTGTTGGAAAGAAGAATTAGTACTCACATTTTGTTTTGATGTTTGTTTTATTTGCTTCAATTGTCTCCCCAACCTTTTATTGCTATGTGTATATCTTGTATCACATACAATGTTGCAACTCCATTATTCGAGTTATTTCTCTATTTAGCCAATTCAGGAACCTTGCCATTGTAGTCCACTTATTTTTATTGATATAAACTCCTATCATAGCTACCTTCATTTCTTAAAAATACTCTTCCACACTCCTAGGCGATAGTCTAATTAAGACTTTGCCATTCTTTTATAGAGGTCTTTATAGTAATGATTAGGAATAAACTCATCTCATTGGACTTCATTCCCCTATATATATTTCTATAGTATAATTATTTTCCCCCTTATTAAGGACCAATTTATCCCACCAAACTATGATATGACTAGTAAATTCAATCACAACTAATTTCACCTTTTTACTTCACATTAATTATGGCAACAAAAAATTAACTTCACCTTTTTATTCCACTCTAAATATTCTACCTTGAAAAAGGCTATTTTCATTTTAAGATTACTAAGATGTTCATATCTCCTATAATTACTCTAGATGAACCTTTTCCATCATCCTACTTATGTCCATATCTTTTAAACTTATCTTTACCCGCTTCAATTTTAGTAGATTTATAATTATATTCATCCTTAATTTTTTCTATAACCTCATTTTCATCCTCAAACACATCCCTACCTCCTAAAATGTGTTTGTTCTAACCTTTGATTCACATAAGAAGACGTGACATTATTCACACGATAATATTGTTTAAACTTTTGTTGATACGATATATTTTTGTCGATATGATATTTTATTACATGATATAATGTTGATGTGACACATAAGGGGGTTATTATAATATTAATTTTTGTTTGTGATACATGCTTATACAATAATGATGTCACTTTTTTCTTTAACATTTTAATAACAAACCTTTTCTATATGAACTAAAAATGAAATGTTTAAAACATTAGGGACCAAAATTAAAATAAAATAAACAAGAACTAAAATGAAAATGTGTTAAATTACATACACATAATATATATTGATTTAATCCAAATATTAAAATAGTTCAAAAAAAATTTAAGACATTAAATATAAATAATTTATAAATTTAGATTAAATAATTGAGTTAATTTTCTTTTTAATTAAGGGACTCAAGATGATGATCAAGACAAGTCGTTAAAGAATACAATTCACTGTTATTTGTCTAAATCTATGTTTGTACAATACTAAAGAATATTAAGAGTGCATCTCCATTAACAATTTAATTTAAAAGAAAAGAAAAGAAAAGTTAATGTTAAATACCTTTAACTTGGAAAATTCAACTTTGATGAGAATACCAATATGACAATAGCCATTGTACGCTCAGAAGGTTACGAAGACTGTATAGTTAAAATCATTTTAAACATCATTCTTCTTCATGATATCCTATGTTGCAATGCATTATTAATATTTAACACGTGGATATTACTTTCTTAAAAAGAATATGATTCTTCTATAAAAAAAAGAATATGATTCTGTAAAATATACATTAAGAATATTGTTTTAGGCAAAATAAAATACGAATATGATTGGAGAATTGATTTGGCGTTTCGTTGTTCTTTCGCTTGAAACTAATTGTAATTAGTGAATATTTTATGATAATTATAAAAAAACTAAATCCTATATATTATTAGTGTAAATTAGCTTTACAAAGTTAAATATAATTGTTACGAGTCAATAAATCTAACTCATCTAATTCGATATGATGTCTGAGTTATTATAAACTTGTCTTTAACTTCTATTAAAGATAAAAAAATATTTATAAAGTAAAGTTCATAAATCTATTATTTTATCATATATATCTAAAAAATTGTAATTGAATAAATGTGTTATATTTAACTTACATAATCTTTTTTATCTATAAGACATATGAACAAAAAAATTACATGAGAAAAAATTATAAAAACTTAATTATTTATCTAAAAAAACTATACAACAATTTAATATAATTTTAAAAGTCCATAAAAAAAGATGATTTTAAAACTTTAATACTATATAATGTTGTCAAGAGAGTTTATCTCCCTTAAACAAGATGGTGAGTTGTTAACATTTTAATATTGTTTTTGACTCTATTAAGAGAATCAATAAAAAAATTATATAAAATAAAAAAAACCCACAGATATTAGTTATTTTTATGCCTATAATCATTTGAAGTGATGAATCACTTATGTATATTAGACATATCAGGCAGAGAAGAAAAGGAGATTAATCAATAATTGTAAAAGTTGTTTTATTTAATTTGGGGGGTACTGTAAGTAAAGGAGTTAATTAATTTAATTAAACGATGACAATAAACTAAAAGTTAATTAATGGTGATATACATTACTTACAAAATGCAAAATCTTTGTGTAATTCACTGTGGCACACATACGTAACTTATTTGCTCAAGGAAAAAAAGGGACATTTTATCAAAGAAAGAGTGTCTTCACTCTTCAAACATTCGTGGGATCCAAAAGTTGCTTGGTTCTAAGGGGACCAAAAAAAAAAAAAAAACAACACCATTGATCAGTTGTAGCTGAAGTGGCACCCATCGAAGCCTGTTGAGAAGCAAAAACTAGCATTAGTGATGCTAATACGTAATTTCACCAAACAAATTAAACATAAGTTCATCATGAAGTTCTTTGAATTAGTGCGTGTTTGAATTTTGAGAGAAACCATATTCTTTTTTTCTCAAAAACTTGTTTATGAAAATATAAAGGATTTCCTTAAAAAAATTTAAGCTAAACATATAGTTAAAATGAAGTAAATAAGTTTAATTAAGACTTAAATATGGTTTAATTTTTATAAATATATCAAATTTGGACTTCGTCCTACATTTTTTTTATGAAATTATTTTCATTTTTAATCTTTAAGAGAACAAAAATCAAAGAGAAAAAATTTGAAGAACTAAAACCAAAATTTGCAATATATCTTTGTAGCATGTTAAACCTTTCATTAATCATTAATCAAATTGACTAATCTGAAATTTGCAATATATGGTTGAGTGACTCACTAGGATCAACTGCAACCAGCATGGCTGTGCCTCCAAATTCACAATTGCCACCAGCACCTTTAGTCCTTTGCCAATAGCTATTGAAAGCATAAGAAGCATGTGCATAGACAGTATTGGGCTCATAGCAGGGCCCATTGGGTTGAATTGACGTGCAATCTGCTCCAGACCAGCAAGCATAGTTCATGGCCTCTTGGATGATAGGGTCAGGGACTGAGGGCTTAGCCACACACCACAAGGTGGCTCTTGGGGCATAGTTGGGTGGTGGTGGGACACTTGGTGGAGGGTACACCACAGGTGGCTGAAACACTGTTGGGCTTGGGACAGTGCCTTCTGTGGGGGATGGAAAAGTGGATGGTGGGCTTGGGAGAGTGCCCTCTGTGGGGGATGGAACAGTGGTTGGTGTGCCTGGGGTGATGCCACCTGTGGGGGAGGGGATAATGAATGGTGGGGTGGGCTCAAAGTAAGGTGGGCTGGGCTCAAAGTAGGGTGGGCTGGGCTCAAAGTACGGTGGGCCCATTGAGAAGTCAGGTGGGCTTGGAATAGTGATGGGCGGGTTGAAGATGGGCTCGGGTGAGCCCGGCATTATGGTGGGTGGGCCTGGAACAATTTCTGGGGTTGGTGTAGTGAAGGACTCTGGTGGGCCTGGTGTTATGATCAGGGGAGTAGGTGGTGGGCTTTGGGTTGGAAGGAATGGTGATGGTTGAAAGCCTGTGGGTGTTGGAATGGTGGTGGAAGGAGTGCCTGGCGGTGGAAACACACAATATGGAGGGCTGTTTTCTGGTAATGGGATTGGAGCAAGTGATTCATAAGGGGGTAAAGAAAATGGGGAGCTAAGACTATAGGATTGCCCATTTGATGAGAATATGGGTGGATTCACATCAAAATGCTTAACAGTTTTCATCTTCTTTGGGTTCTTGTTGGTTGTATTTCTTCTATGTTTAGGCCCTCTCAATAGTCTCATTGATCTATCTGCATCTGGAATTGGGAAAGTGTAGAGGCTTTTGAGTTTCGGGCCATGAACTTATTTCCATTCAAAATTTTCTTGATGTCAATAATAGTATAATGCACTTGTTAATACATTATAAACTCTAGTCCTTATTGCTTGATTACGAGTTATAACTCATGACATTGTAAATGGATTCTAACAAGCAAATTCCTATATACAATTTCTTCCTCAAGTGACCCTTTTATACAAGATCATGATTACTGATATCTAACAATATTTAAAATTCGAGAACAACTGGGATGATACAGATAGTACATTTATCCCACTTTGTTTAACTAAGAAAAATTGAAAAGAAAGAAATGCAGGCTTACCACAATGAGTGAGAGAAATGACAGCCAAAGTCAGGTAGAGGAGAAGTATCCCAACATTCTTTTTCACTCTGCTTGTTTCCATGACCCTTTTGAAATTTTGGTTATTGCAATGGCACAAGATATATAGAGCCTTATGATTATGGCTCCACTGTTGCACTCCAATTCCAGTGCATTGAAAGACTCAAAGGTAGAACAATGAGAGGTTTTTATATAAATGCATGACATGGAAAACCCCAAGCATTGCCAGAGTAAAGGGGGAAGAGTAGACAAGGGGTTCTGTTTGGGATAAAGATTGATTCTTTGGGTAACACAACTTTGATGCACAGTCATCTTTGGTTGGAGATGTGAGCATGAAGGAATGGCAAAAGTGCAGAAAAGTTGCCACAAATGTGAGTATTTTATGGGAATTGGCTCACCGGCTCAACAATGTCCTTTTCTGGAGTTTTTATAAGTTCATTTCATGGTGGTATATATGCTTGCTTCTCCCTTGGAAAAGATGAAAGTTTGGTTTTATAAACCCTTTTTCTTTTGCTTGCTTTCTACTCAAAGCTCTCTCTCATGGAAACACCAACACTACTTCCCTTGTTGTGGCGTGAGGATGAGGTTGGTTAGTCAGTAACCATAAGCAAAGAAGGCATTAGGTACTAGTTAAACAGTTACTTAGACATGCAAGCAAGAAAATTGCTTTTGTTTATAAGTGCCACTTGGCATTCATGCATGAAAGTTTGAGTTGAATTCCTATGTTGTGTAACAAATTTTATATTACCGTAACAATTAATCAGAAATTACTGTTAGAATGACTCTTTATATAACTATTGTAAAAATCAGTGAAAAATAACATATATGATAGTGTATGATTGAATTATCCATATACACATTATTTACAATAGAAGATTTGTCAAAGAAAAGAGCAAAGTAATGAAATGACTGTGTGATTTCTGATTAAGAGTAGCATATGTATTTGTAACATCTCTTTGTAAAGTGCATTCCAATCTTTTGTCTAACCAGAAATAGAAGTGATGGTTCTTTTAGTGTGATGTTCCAACTCTATATATATACTAGTTAAGATGCTTTAGGAAAAGTGTGCTTTAGGCTACCATGTACTGAGATTAGTGTCAATGTCTTATGTTTAGAACCTAAAATCTCAGGCTGATCTTTTTAACTAAAAGGAAGGAGGGAAATTGTCTGAAGTAGGAAAAAGAAAGATTGGTGATGTGACATTTGAGGAGGACTAATATATAGTATTTGGTCACCTTTACTATGATGATATCATTGATAACTAAATGTAACATTAGATGAGTTATGGTCTTATAACTTATAAGAGTCAGCCCAATATCTGGGAGGAAAGTGTTTTTGTATAAAACTTTCTTGATTTGAATCTAATAAATGTAACATTGTCTGTATACTGTATTGCTTATTCATTCTGATTTTTGGTTTGTGAAACCTTCTTCTTCTGTCACAAAAATTAAGATTTTGCTATTTTGGCAATGACTAAGAGAATTCTTACAAATTTAACTTATTTTAAAGGATGAAATAAACCAGGACTGGAGTACAACAACAAACCACTGCAAAATTTTATCCACCAAATGAAATCATTAACCAAGCATCTCGGCCATGTTAAAGTAAGTTTTTTTTAATAATTTTTTTGTCAATAGGTATAAAGATATTATTCTATTTTCTTATTTTCAAAGTTTTTTAGAACTTTCTGTATATATATATATATATATATATATATATATATATATTTTCAGAAATAAAGAAAGATAAAGTAATATTTGGCTAAATTAAAATTTTAGTTCTTCCATTTTTAAAAAATTTACAATTTTAATCTATCTAGTTTTTATTTTAAAAATATTTTTCCATATTATTTAGTTAATAGGGCATTTAAATAATCAAACTAATGTTAATTTATGAATCAAATTAACGCGTAACATGAAAAACTAAACAGAAAAAACTAAAATTGTAAATTTTTAAAAACGTTGAGAGTAAAATTGCTAGAAAAAATATACAAAAAAATTGAAACCGTGAATTTTAAAAATAGAGACTAGAGTATAATTTAATCTTATATTTTATAAAAATAAAAATCTCTTTCAGATATTAAGGGTTTGATTGGTTTGATTTTGTTTTTTAGTTTTTGAAAAGAGTGTTCAAAAATAGTTTTAAAAACTGTTTCCGAGAAGAAAAGAAAAAAAAAAATTTCTTTTGCAAATGATATTTGAAAATTGTTTTGAAGATGTAAAAATGGAAAAACTTGTTCATATTTATTAGAATTTTATTAATGAAAAGCAAAAAATAACATATTTTAATTGTATTTTAAGTTTTCAAAACAAAATCAGAAAACTGAAAAACAAAACTACTTTCAGCTGTTTCAGAAAACACTACTCAAACAAATATTTTATTTTTTAAAAACTAAAAAACTTACTTGGTAGTGTTTTCTGAAAATAGTTCTGTTTTTTAGTTTTAAAGAACTAAAAAACTAGAACAACTGTTTGTTTTTCAGTTTTCTGTTGTTGTTTTGAAAACTCAAAATACAATCAGAATATGTTGTTTTTTGCTTTTCATTAATGAAATTATAATAAACATTAACAAGTTTTTCCATTTTTACATCTTCAAAACAGTTTTCAAATATTACTTGTCAAACAAGTTTTTTTTTTTTTTCCCGAAAACAGTTTTTGAAAACTATTTTTAGAAACTATTTTCAAAAACTAAAACACAAAACTAAACCAATCAAGCCTTAAGAATGATTCTTAAGCAAAAAGGTTCTAAAATATATAGTTTCACTAAAATGAAACTAAAGTAATTTTCAGAGATATTAATGGGCATCTTTCTTTGATTCAACCATTTAGCATGCTGATAATGATTTAGATACGTATGTTGATAATGAGACTAGTCCAGTAAATACCATGATTAAAAAAAGAAAAAATAAATAAAAATAATGGTTTAGATACATAACTTAGCATTTGGATGCTTGACATTGCCTGTGTTCTTATGTGATGTAAACAGAGCAAGGTGTGTTTTTGGATACTTTTGGTGATGTATATTGTTTACTCTTTCTCTTTCTTTTTTAGTTCTTAAACGATTTATGCTTCTCATGATCAAATTGGAATAATACGAACAATGTTATTGACTAAATATCTACTTTTATTCCTACCTTATGCCAATTTCTGTTATTTTCTTCGAGTGTATTTAGACGACGATTTTTTTTTTTATTCAGATTTAGAGGAAGAATTTGAAAAAGATATGTAGTGTTGGTTTTCGATAATTATATTCTTCCGGAATGAGTGTATGTTTACTTGAGAAATGTAGTGTGTTTGGTTTTAGATAAATTAAATAAACAATCTAGAAGATTATTTTTACCTAAAAAATGTTGAGGTTAGCAATTAGCTAAAAAAAATCACCAAAAGAATTCTTAAAAAGTTCAAAAAACACACACCAATGGTATTATTACCAATTCAATATTTTTTGTTTTTTAGATGGGACTAGTACTTGTTTGTGTATCTTTGTTCTAGTCTTGAAATTAATTTTCAGACTCTTGAGAAAATACACATTTATCTTTGGAAAGATAAACAAAATTTAATACTTATTATCTCTTCTTCATGAAAGCCTCACCCCTTCACTATAAATAGGAAATCGAGAGAAGTTTAGATCATTAATTCAGCTAGAAAGTTGAGAATTAAGAGTGAGAAAGTGAGAAAGTTAATAATCCTCTTTAAGAGAGAGTTTGAGTGATTCTACCACACTTTGTGAAATAGATTTGCTTGTATCCATCATAGAAAAGTGATGAATTTGAATGTTATCCTCTTCTATTAAGAGAGAATCATTGTAATCATACTTTGATAATGGAGATAGTTAGTATCCATGATTTTTACTTCTTGAGGAGATTTTTTTTCTTAAAATTTTTACGGGTTTGTTCTCTTTTTTTTTTTTTTACTTTCTCTTAAGCCTATTTTAAGTCACATGAACGAAGGAGAAATTTCACTTCCGTGATCTTTGATTCGATTTTCTAACATTGTCAAATTTTAGTTTTGTAGTTGCATCACAGTTACTTATTTACGTGGGTACTATAAATGTTTTAATAATATTTATTTTGATGTTTACGAATAGTTCCAAATAGTATTGAGATTTTTGCCTTTGGACTGTTGAGGATGAAATTACTTTGATTGTTTGTACAATTCCTTTTGTTTCACTACTAACTATTATTCTAGATACATCATGGAATGGAATGATGGAATTATTTGGACTATAAGACCAAATCAAATTATAGAGCAAGATTAGTGATAACTAGAAAGAAAGAAAAAACAAGAGTAAAAATGAAAGAACAAATGTTATATTGATTCCTTGACAAAAAATGTTGCAAACACATTATACTAATCCTTACAATCGGTTTACATTTGTATATGTAGGATACAAACTCATGATGTAACTAAGGATAAAAGAGACATATATCTAGAAGAAGGTCTCAACAACACAATCACTGGTGCTTTATAAACACAGTTGCAGACACTCTACACATACTCATGCATAAACCAGACAACATCTAAAATGAAGGATATCGTGCATATTTGGAAAGACGTATCCTACCAATAATATTAGACATATACATCAGTACATGTATAATCAATCAACAAGTAATAGAAATTATGAGAATATAATCCCCCATAAGTTTGGTTAAACACCATGTACTAATTCAACTGAGCAAATGTAACATGCCAATGGAATATAGGAAAAGGGGGAGTGACGTATTACAATGAAATGGTTGTGACTTGTGAGATCAGGTGGGTCGTGTAATGTAAACATATGGTTGATTTGAAGATCTTGTAATTATGTGGAACATTAAAGGAAAACTGGAAGAAAGATGCAAGGATTGGATGGAAGTATTAGAGTCCTGCATGTATCATATTTGGTTTTGTATAATCAAAGAAATCAAAATTGAATTTGGGTTAAATAATTTGGAGCAGCTTATGTTGAATAAAATTTTTTATTGGCTTTTGTTATTTCTACTTATCTTTATCTTTTAAGTACCCTTTTTTCCCTTTATTTTAAAAGTAATTTTTTTACCATCTAAAAGTAAATTATTTAAATATCTTTTTAATTCGAACTTTATATCTCTATTATAGTCTCTTTAAATCAATAGACACTCATGTATTTCTCCATTTCCCTTTCTGTCATATTTATACACTCCTCATCCTTTTTCATTATGTTTCTTTTTTCCTTCAATACAACTACACACTTGTGTACTCTTTCCTCCCTTTCACTTCTCCCATCTCTCCTCAATCACGTTATCTAGTGAAGTTGGTTTTTTCCCCTTCGATTGTACTTTTAATCTTATTTAATTTTTATTGGTTCATGACTCAACATAATTGTATCTCTTATATTTTATATATGCTCCAAGATAGAGTTTAATCTTAATTTCTCCAACCCTATTCACCCCTTTTGATATCTTATTAAGAAGAAATGAAAAATATTGAAATATTGAAAACAATGGATAAAAACTTTTGAAAATACTTCTCAAAATAACATTTTGTATTCTAAAAAGAATTTTCTAAAACATAAAACATAAAAAGAATTTTCAAAAAATACTCCTAGAATATAATTAATTATATTCTAATGTACTTTCTAAATACACTTTTTAAGTTTTGTATTCTGAAAAGCACTTTTCAGAATAAAAAGTGTTGTGTTGGAAATACTTTTTAAAATGTTAAAAAGAAAATATATGTTTCATAAACTAGTTTCTGGATCATTAAAAATTAAAAAAGGCAGGGGTACTTTAATTTAGAATAATAAAACTAGAAAAACAGAAAAAAGAGAGTGGAGTAACATAATAGGGAAGTGGAAATAGCGATGCTATTAGATTTTAAATTTTAACTTATTTTTATAATAAAAATGTCAAAACATAAATCATATTATCTTAAAATTAATTTTGTAAAATTAATTTTTTTAAAAATAAATTTTGTAAATACTATTATAAGTGAGTGTTTGATTTTATGGTGTAAATTGATTCTTTTTCAAAAGTTTTTCACATGTTTAGTTGATGATGGAAGATAATTCAAAATTAATTATGAGTTCATAATTATTCCCAATCACCTATAAAAACCTTAAATAGTTTTTGTATAAAATAAAAACTTTTAGTTCAAAATAAATTGTTATCTATCATAATCAATAACAATGATGCTCATAGTAAATTTGACACATGAGATTAAAACTGAAAATTTCTACATATGAAAAATTTAAATTCACATAATAAATTTAAATTACTTTAAAAAATACAAATTAGAGTTGAAACATTTAAATTTTTTTATACATAAGAATAGATTATATTCAAAACACTCAAAAATTAATGCAAAGAGACACTATCCGAGAACTTTGCTTGGGTCACAAATTTACTTTGAGTCTATCCATTTAGCCGAGTTTAATGATTCTACTGACTGCACTTCGAGTTTGTTACCTGTCTAATTCTATGATTTAACTAATAAAAAATTTATAAACACCTAAACTCATACAATTTTACTATTTAAATTGCAACAGCAAATAATGGTTTCTATTGAATGAGGTGAAGCTGGTGTTCAGTATTGCAGCAGTGTAGTGAATTGGGAGCTACAGTTTTGGTGCAGCAAATACTGGTGGAGCTATGAAATTTTCATGCGCTTATGATGTGCTTTAAAGAACCTGTACTAAATGCCAACAATTTTGGAGGATGAATCACTGAGCAATATTGTATTTAAGTGAATTTGAATAAGTTTAATTAAAAACATGTTTATTCTAATAAAATAAGATTTTTTTTAATGTATTAAACCATTTCTGATTAAAATAAGCAAAGGCTGCTTATTTAAAAAAAAACAACAAATATTACCTGTTTATTGAAAAAAATGTTTATTTTATAATTTTTTGTTGTAAATTTACACAAAAAGATCCATTATGATATGGGTGGGATATGTCCTTACATATATTAGATTTGATGATGTAAGGTTATCTGTGTGTAGTGGCACACATTTTGCTCCCACAATTTTATTTAATAAAAATTCATTTTGCTCATAAAATAAAGTTGACATAGTAGTTAATTTCCGAATAAAACCTAACTAAAATGGACTTGAACATAAAAAAAAGACTAAAAACACGAAGACTCAGGCGGAAAAACATAAACCATGATTCCCTATCCTTATTTAATTTCCCATGAAATCTCTCTCTCACACACCTAGATTCAAGTTTCAAAACTAATCCTGTTTATCAAATAAGAATCTTAATTTATTAGGTGTCCCTGATCACTTAGCACCCATGATTTAGGTTTGAGATTCTTAAGAACACACAACTACACACATCCATTCATAGAACTTGTACACTTATGTGTCAAGTAGTTGATTTCCATCATACTAATATTAAGCATGGAGAAATAAGATTGAGTACAAAACCATTATATATAAAAAAAATATTTATGTATAATGAATTTTATTTATAATGTAATTTATATATTAAAAAATAAAATTAGCTAATTTTCAATTTCAATATACAAAAAATATTTTACACCATTTCATTACAATTCACATTATAAACATATTATTTATGAAAAATTGGTTAAATTTAATAATAATTCCTTAAAATTAAGGTCATACTAACTATAATTTGTGACTGATTTACATTTTTAAACTAATTTAAAATATAACACCTTTAATTTATATTTATTATCATTTAGATTGGCAGGTGACTTTCCTACGGATTTTGAAATCATTAGAAATTACCTGCGGAAATTTTAATGCAGAAAAATCCTACGAATTTTACAACTTTTCTTCAGCTTTTTACCTGTCACAGGAAAAATGGCAGCAAATAAGAATTTTTGTAGAAGTGAATGGAGATGCACCTTGGTTAAAAGTTGTAGACAATGAGTTTTAATGGATGGGATTAGCTGAAGAGAAATGGCAGATGAGAGTTGAGAGACAGCATGCTATTCTCCTAGATTGATGCTCTGCCAAGATATTCCAATTGCAGGGACAGAAACTGGAGTCAATTAGCACTTTTATAAAGAGGCTTAATAATATCGGCATAATGGGAACAGTGGAATGGACATAGTTTTTGACCCTCCAAGCCTTTGAAATGGGACAAATGAACTTTTTCACTAAATACTCTCCTACACCGAAGAAGATTGAAAAGAATAAGTACATGAGAAATGGCCTTTGTACCATCAATCACGTGAATGAAATGACACACAATTAACAATTATTTTCATTTTATTGCTTTCTCTTTCTCCTAAAATGACTGAGATTTAATTGATATTTTTTTTACTACTAATGCATATATTATTAATTAAGTATTTCAAGAAAATATTTATTAAATGATAAAATTGAAATAAATATTTAAATATTTTCTCCAATGAAAACAGTTAGAAATTTTTTAAAGGTTAAAATTACAGTTATTTTGAGATTGAGGAAATAATAGTATTGGATTCAATTCTATAATTATGTTAAATATTAGGAAAGAAATCAATAATATATACTATATTGAAGGATCTAGTTAGCTACTGTAAATTTTTTATATGTATTCTATTATTACGAATTAAATAAATACATTAATTATAATTTACACATAGTTGGATTTAAGAAATAATTCTTGTATCCATGGATAATAGTTTAAACTTGTCTATATTTTGATGGAAATTATCCGATTCTTTAAATTATATAATATTTATATAATATATATATATATATATATATAATTATTTGACTACACCTATGTCCATACCTACACAATTATTATTATAATAATCATATAATACTTAAAATTATAGGTTTAATTAAAAAATTAATTCATAAACTTAATTTCTTGTTTTTTATTATTTTATATATTTTAAAATTAAAATATAATTAATAACTTAATATATAATTTATTTAATAATACAAAATAAATAAAAAAGAAATTAAGTTTATGAATAATATAACAAATTATCCATAAATATACTTAGGGGTGTTCATGAGTTGGTTTGATTTGATTTTAGATGAAAAAAATTCAAACCAACTAATGTAAATCGATTCAATTTGGTTCAGATTTCATTTTTTTTCATGATTTGGACCAAAACTAATTAATGGTAATTGAATTTGTTGGGTTTGGTTTGAAATATGATAAAAAGCATCTATTTAAAAAAATAAAAAATAATAATTTTATCCAAAAATTAACATATAATGTAGTAATTAAATAAATTAAACCACAGAAGTGTTTAATATACACCAAATTATTAAACCAAATCGGACTAATTATAATTTTATTTCAAAATATCAAATGTTTAATATACATCGAATTAACAAAATTCACAAACATAATTACTTAAATGTTTACCTAAACAAAATCATACAATACAATTGATAATTCATTTGTGTGGAAGATATAAAACACATCTTATAGTTCACTTGATAAGTAAGTAATAATTAACAATAATAAAAACATATAAATACATTTGATTGGCTATGGTTGAATTTTGAAATCCCAAATCTATGAATAATAAGATTGGATTTTAATTATTTTGGTTCAATTTTGATCCAAATGCAAAAAATCTAAATAAATTTAATTAGTTTTATTTGGATAATCAAGACTGTGAGTCAATGATTGAATCAATAAATAAAATACTTGTCAATAATAAAGTGTGTATTAAAGCTTTATATTATTTTCTAATATCAAATTTGAACATATCCCATCTATTCTCATAATAAGAATGAAGAAGGTCAAACTCGTCCCAAACTTCATTGTCATTTGTTATTAAATTCCTTAAACATGTTGTCATGGATGGATAGATATCTAGTGATGTAAATGAAATATATTTTATTGAGAGAAAAAAAATAGTTTAGTAATCTCTTTGTCTTAAAAAGAATTGGTCTAGAGTTATTGAAATTTAAAAGATATACTTGATTAACGTAATAAAAATTATTTTCCATAATAATTCTACAAACTTTTTTTTTTTCAGAATTCTACAAAAAAAGTTTAATAATATACCTATTGTGAATTTAAAAAAGAGAAAGAAAAATCCTTGAAGACTATAACTATCTACTATCCAGATTCGATCCTCTAATCAAGGATGAAGCTTGTGATCAATTTTGCTAGAAAGTGGTTCAACAGGGACATGATGATGCATTTGTACATATATGCGTATATGCCATGCTCATTTTAGTTATATCCTAGTAATCTATGGTCAATTTGGCTTAGGTATCATTTAAGTTAAGGCATCTTGGTCTTTTAGGGAAACAATTTTGATTTTGGGGTGCTTATTAGAACTTGTTCTTAGTGCATGGTTGACCTCTTACGACGAGCCACTACTCCACAAGCTACGTAATCATTGTCTTTATTCCACTTGAATATGTTTTTCCTTTCTCTTATTTTTCTTATATTTTGATAATGAGTACAAATTCGCTGTATGAGAACCTTGCTTCACAATTGAACCATAGTATTAGTATAACTTTCTAAATATTATAACCATGTTTTTAAGACATTGTTTGTTTATATGTTAGTCTAGATTTCGCAATGGAGTGTGTGTAATATATAACGATCAAGAAGTACGTCTTTTAATGTACAAATTTGTAAAGTGACCGATGATAAAGTAGACAATACTTAAGAATTCATTGAACCTACTAGTGTATGGTGTTGTAGACTTAAAATTGGAAAAATATAAATTCATTATTAATTATTCACTAAAATTCTATTTTATACACATTTGATATAATCAGTAAATATTAAAAAATAAAAAATATTTGTATTCTAATGCTTTCAAAGTCTTACATTTCTTAGCTATCTAAGTCAATAATAACTTATAAATATTTTCCTTCTTTAATCCACTCAGACGCTTTTCTAAGATGACTTTGTAATTTGAGTCATAAAATTCTAAAGCATATATTAACTCAATAAAATATTAAATTATATATATTTTTGTTTTCATATTAATTTCAATAATAATTATTTTATTATTTGATTTGACTTAGTTTTCTTTTACTTTTACTCATTTATTAGTATTAGTGCATAATAAATTAATAAAATATTAAATTACTATAATATTTTGGTTTTCATAATAATTTCAATAATAATTAATTCTATTATTTGATTTGACCTAGTTTTCTTTTAGTTTACTCATTTATTAGTATTAGTGCATAATAAATTAATAAAATATTAAATTACTATAATATTTTGGTTTTCATAATAATTTCAATAATAATTAATTCTATTATTTGATTTGACCTAGTTTTCTTTTAGTTTTATTCATTTATTAGTATTAGTGCATAATTACTAAAATATTTATTAATGATAATAAATAAATAAAATACTAAATTACTATAATATTTTAAGATTTTGCTTTCATATTAATTTCTATAATAATGATTTATGTTATTTGATTTGACTTAGTTTTTAATGGTGCTACTCTTTTGTTATTATTAATAACTTATTCGTTTAGTAGTAAGTCATAAAATTCATTTTCACTTTCTAGTTTAATTTATTATTTTTTAAAATTCTCATTTTAGTTTTGAATACTTAATAGATATTTCACACTTTTTGTTCCTCATCATCAATCATTGAAGGGTATGAAAAAGTATCCAATACTTTTGTAATATTTCTGATGTTAAAGTTCCGTAGTTGAGTAGGCACATAAACCGCATCACTATCTCTAGTTTCTGTGTCTCTGATGCATGTGCATATGTTGGTGTTACACTTTCTTTTTACTAAAATAGTCATTGTCAAAAATAATGATTATTTTTATAAAATATTTTGAGTATATATAAACTCCTCTCAAAGCCATATTATCCCTTGTGACAGCCATGTTGATTGGTGTTGCACACTGTCGAAAAAGAAATAAAGACAAAGAAAATACCAAATAATAGTGAAGGGACATAAAATTATCCAAAAGAAAGAAAAGGCTATATAATTTGCTGATTGATGGAAAGTAAAAAACACTAAAACTTAAGCCCATTTGGCCAATAGGGACATGCAACCTGCACCTAAAAGAAGGGAGATATTAGCTCCTAATAAGAGCTTCAAATTTTTCTGCAACCTTGGGTTCATAAAATCAGCTGCTAACAAATCAACTAATGCCATGTAAATCAAAATTCCAGCAGAAGCAGAATTGAAAATCCCTTCAACAGTTAAAGCAGTAGGGCTATTCTCTTTGTACACACTTGACACCCCCATTCCAATTGCAATCCCAATTGGGGTTGTTAGGGAGAAAAAGGTTGCCATGATTGCTGTAGACTTGGACTCAAACTCTGCCTGTCACAATTAATATACATAATTCTATTTAGCAATAATTAGAATCGTATAGCAACATAAGATAGGATATTTTTTTATTTTTCCCGTGTAACCAACTTTTAAGTTGTGTGAATAATGTAATGTAGAAACATCCAAAAGAATGACTTTAATTCACTGGTCACTA
Source organism: Psophocarpus tetragonolobus (assembly GCA_037954015.1). Classification (NCBI taxonomy): domain Eukaryota; kingdom Viridiplantae; phylum Streptophyta; class Magnoliopsida; order Fabales; family Fabaceae; genus Psophocarpus; species Psophocarpus tetragonolobus. Next base: position 79,037,789 of record CM075690.1, read on the forward strand.
TTTGGTCTTTCTCTTTTTCTTGATTCATGAGCTAAAAAAGGTTAGATGAAAATATAGGCTGATTAACTCAAGTGGATTTATTTTTTAAAAAAATTATCAGTATGGGTCTCTTTTGAAAAATATTATTAGCATGGGTCTGTTTTGGTAGTTGACTCGGTCAAACTGCAATTCCGAATTGCGGTTTCGTTGCCACGTCAGCAACGTGATTACGTGGAAGCCAGCATGGAAAAACGAGTATGAAACCGCAAGTGGGAATTGCGGTTTGACTGGTCTTTGACCATCATTGCCTTATTGTCCAGTGGGTAAAAAACACAGAAAACGATGCCTGTAAAACCGCAAGTCACAGTTGCGGTTTTACTGGGGTTTAACCGACCCCCCTTTTACCCGACGGTTGCAAAAAAAATACAAATTTCTACTCACATAAAACCGCAAGTCGCATCTGCGGTTTGAATTAAATATTATTTTTATCATAAACCGCAAGTGCGAACTGCGGTTTATGTTAAATATAATATTTGATACTCATCAAAGTGACTGTAGTTTAGTGGTGAAAATTTTATGTTGTGGCCGTGGAGACCTGGGCTCGAATCTCAGCAGCCACACATAAAACCGCAAGTCGCATCTGTGGTTTGAGTTAAATATTACGGTTTATGATAAAAATAATATTTAACTCAAACCACAGATGCGACTTGCGGTTTTATGTGTGGCTGCTGAGATTCGAGCCCAGGTCTCCACGGCCACAACATAAAATTTTCACCACTAAACTACAGTCACTTTGATGAGTATCAAATATTATATTTAACATAAACCGCAGTTCGCACTTGCGGTTTATGATAAAAATAATATTTAATTCAAACCGCAGATGCGACTTGCGGTTTTATGTGAGTAGAAATTTGTATTTTTTTTGCAACCGTCGGGTAAAAGGGGGGTCGGTTAAACCCCAGTAAAACCGCAACTGTGACTTGCGGTTTTACAGGCATCGTTTTTTGTGTTTTTTTACCCATTGGACAACAAGGCGGTGCTGGTCAAAGACCAATTAAACCGCAATTCCCACTTGCGGTTTCATACTCGTTTTTCCACGCTGGCTTCCACGTAATCACGTTGCTGACGTGGCAACGAAACTGCAATTCGGAATTGCGGTTTGACCGAGTCAACTACCAAAACAGACCCATGCTGGTAATATTTTTCAAAAAAGACTGGTAATTTTTTTAAAAAATAAACCCACTTGGGTCAATCAGCCTGAAAATATAAGGATGTTGTCATCTTGGCAACATCTTACAAGCAGTTGTGCCACTTCCAAACTGCACAAAAGAATCCTCACCCAATTCACGTTTTTTCTGTTTGAGATTTATCCCATAATAGTAAATGACAATATTGAACTTCATCACTGTTGATTTGATAACATAACGATGAGGAATATCATCACTATCGAAACTTAAAGAAAATAATTGAAAAAAATTTGTCCATGTTTATTGTAAAACAATGACCTAAAATGAGACTTTACTTGAAACAATTATTTGTTATTTTGTAAAAAAAAAATCTAAAAGAAAGTTGGAAAAAGAAAAAGAGATTATTCTTTCAAGATAACAACAAGGTCTTAATCATTTTGTAATGAGAATGAAAGTTTGTGAAGTTATACCAACCAAATTGCAAATACCTGAGATATGCAGCCACCAAGCCCCATTCCCTCAAAAAATTGATGGAAAGACAGGGCCACGAGGAGAGGCTTTATGGTATCAATGCTCCCTGCAGTGCCCAATGATATTCCAATGATCACTGAATGGACCACTATTCCTATCTCCAACACCTATCACACAAGCCTATAATCAAAACTGAATATTTCTAACACAAAAAATAGGATGCATATCAACAACTGAGGTTCATGTTTGGTTTTCAGTTAGAAAATCACAACTTCTGTCTTATTTTGTTTTCAGTTGAACCTGATTGTCAATTGAGTGTTGTCTCAAATTTGTGTCAAAACTTAGTTTGAACATAAAATATGTATTTTGCCTCGTCTAGCTCACTTTTTTAGCATAATTGGGACATCAGAAAGAGTTTCACATACCGAAACATAAATGAAACAAAAGAGAAAGAGAATTGTTGTTGCTAACTCATTTTATAAAATAAAAATTCATTGAATTTGAAGTTCGCAAACTTTAATCCAAACATGTAGTAATTGGTCTTACTTGTGATATGATGCGCTGCCTAATAAGTTCTGATGTTACAGAACCCTCAGAGGGCACAGCTGATCCATGAGCATGACCATGTGTGGCATGAGTATGAACATGTATGTGACCAGCATGTTCATCTCCCAATTCTTCATCAGCAGGAACCTGCTTTGAGGGATTAAAATGTTGCCTATGATAAAACCCTGTGGCAAAAGAATCCACCATTAAGGTTCCTATAGAGGACAACATGGCAACAAATCCAGTGAAGGGAAATTTGCCCCAAGGATTTGCCTTAAGGCAAGGTGAAGTTAAGCTCTCAAATGCCTCAGGAAGTATGTGAACAAACCCAGTTGCTAGAATCACCCCTGCAGCAAAGGCCTTAACCATGAAGAATATGTCATTCTTGGGATCAAGAGTTGGTATTCTCTTGCTCAACAAAGGGAGACTCACCCCAAGTGCACCAGCAACAAGCACAGAAGCAATTGAGCCAATTTTGTAGTGGAGCACTTCACTTGAGTCACTCTTTTTGGCCTCTTCTATGTCACATGTGCACCCTCCTATAACCATGGTTGGTAAAAAAAACACACAAACAGAAAAGAACAAGTTTGATATGGTGTTTGAACAAGCTTGAAATTTCATCATTTTGATATGAATTGGGGGGTCACAACACAAGTTGAGTGAAGAAAGAGAGAGGATGGTGTGGGAACTATGTGAGTTTTTGAGAAATGTTTTAATGATTGTTATTTAAAAGAGGGGAAAAGCTAAGTTTGTACATTGATGGGTGGGATCTAGGATTGCACATATATATAAAAGACAAAAGAAGAGAAAATAAAAGCCACTGTGAGAGGCTCAAAACGTGAGAGCATCTTAAACAGCCAATGTCACCATATATTGTCAAACACTATAAATTTAGTACAAGGCCACACGCACACTCTTTAATTCTTTGGTAACATCATCATTTGGAACCAACAAGTAATTAGATATACCAGAAGTAATCAATGGCTTGGAAAGTTGTAAGGTTCAATTTTTACTGAAAGACACAGTCTGTATTCAATTATACTTGAAATATGATTGTCTTATAATTTCTGAAAGAAATGAAAATATTGTCTCGTCTGTTGCACTTGGAAATACATTTGAGAAAAAGTTAGAAAGTGAAAAAATGTTTTACATGCTAATTCAATCACAATTCTTTCTATTACCTATTAATGCTTTGAATATTGAATGACGGTATAATTTTTTTTTATAACAGTACATTATCATTAAACTCAATATATCTTAGATTCAAATAATAATTTTGTCTCAAAAATAGGAAATTTTTATTTTATTCCACTACAATTTTTTTTATTTTGGTCCTTAAAATATTTTTGTTTTGTTTTACTTTCTAAAATTTAAATAGGATTACTCCTTCCATATTTATGCTGTAAGTCCTTGAATTATCAACATTGTTGGATTAACATTTTTGCTTAACAACATACTAAAACTAAAAATAAAATTGTCACTTTTGAAAACAAGAAGAAAAATATCTTTAAAAAAGTGAAACAAAAAATCTCTTATTTTCAGGATTAAATATCCAATGATTTAAAAGATTCAATTATTAGTTAATAAGATATGTAAGTTACTTAAGTAATAACTTTTTTTCTTATACTTAAAGGAATAACTTTTGTTCAAGTCATATTTGAAGAACTGGTCCATTAAAAAATACAAGATTAAATAAAAAAGTTAAGTGTAAATAGAATCTGTATGATTTGATGTTTATTGGATTAGTAAAACCTACAAGAATTTTTATTTTTGCAGAAGATACTGCAATCTGAATTAAGAATTTATGCACGTTCCTAGTTGGAAATTACTCAATTGAATAATTTTGCAATGGTTTTGGATGGCAAGGCAAAAGCATTTTTTAGCACCAAAGGGCATTATAGTAATTTGGAAATGTAGAATAGGTGACAGATAGAGATGAGGGAGTCAGAAAAGCAAAAATGGGGTCATAGAATGCAATGACGTGCATCCATAGTGGGAAAAGATGTCTTACCTAAAATACTACAAAAGAATGAATTATATATGCACTTGTGTGGACAATATGTTGTCATGCAAACCCTTTGAGATGTGTAATTTACCTAAGATTGGTTCATTTTTTTGTCTCAATTTACCCTGAATTGGTCCATTCTTCATCTTAATTTGGTTAATATGTCGATATTATGTCAATGCATCTCCAACATCTTGAACTTCTTTGCCATTATTTAAAGCTTCAACTGTTGATTTGATTATTCAGTTATAGGAAAAAAGTTAATGTAGCACTCCACTTTTTGGATAGCTATTGCAAATTAAAGTTAGCATAGCAAGTTCTTTTGCCCATTGTTTTCACCCAATATATTGCTTAAAGTTACCATTTTCTAGAGCATTTTCCTTAGAGGAATACAACTGGGATTTCTCCTCAGTGTTTTTTCTTTCAACAATAGTTGTAATGTTTTGAAAAAGTGTTTTAGACTGTTATTCATTAATGCAGGGTTGAAGAACGTGAAGGGGTGGAAACGGTGGATTTATTCATGGATGATTCACAAGATCGGTATCAAAGCATAGTGTTCCACTGCGAGTATGTTTCTTTTTTTTTCTTTCTATTTTAATCATAAATAAAAGTTATTTAAGAAGTCAGAAACAATTTTATAGTACATCTAATTACAAATCACTGAAAAGTTTATTCACTTTCACAATAATTAAATTAAAATTAAGAAATACCAACCATGAGTTTTTATTATTTGAAAATATAAAACTGTTTTATATTATAACTGTATCACCATTAAAATCTACTTCCTCAACTTTTTTTTGTAAGACGTAGTTTTAAAAAATTATTGGTTTATGTTTATATATATATATATAAACACAAACACTTGTGTGTGTGAAGCATTCAATTTGTTACTTTTTAATAAAAATTGTTAACATTTGTATTCTTTTAGAAGAATTCGAGAAGTCATTTATAGATGTTTTTTCTTAAACTTTTTAAACTCTCATGCAAAACTATTATATCATGCAAAACTCTTAACCACATAACTTACCTTTTGATTGATTTGTATTGTGTCTTAGTTTGGTTCATCAATATTATGTCTTTGCTAATCCAATATCTCGCACTTCATGCTTATTCTATAATCATGTTTTCGGCTTAAATATCTTTTTATCCTTAAATTGGGCATAATTAATTCTTTTTTAGTTTCCCAAATTTAAAAGTGATATATAATTTACATGTTTCTAATTTTAACATAAACTACAACCATATGGCCTTAAAGTTATTTTTGTGATAATTTTGAGTCTCTTTAATTAGTAAGGACTAAAAGTGAATTAATTTTAAATTAGAGAGACAAAAATAATTACTTAAATTTGAGGAACAAAAAGAAATTTAAACTACTTTTTATTGACTTAATTAGTGTTAAGCTAGAGCATATATAAAATTAAAAGCATATTCTGTATATATACATATACATATGATTATAATATGAGAAAATCATATATAAAACATAGGTGTAAACTTGCATTTCACCACACCTCATGATCAAATATAGTACTCATAAAAGCCTTATGAATTTATTTATATTTTTTATTTGAACTTATCTATTACCATAAGTACTTAATGTGTAGTATTTAAATAACTCATTATATATATATATATATATATATATATATATATATATATATAAAGTTATTTTAAGCTAATTTCAACTATTTTTTTTCAGGATACATTATGAAAACAATAATTTAACTATATTATCTATTTGGATATAAAAAACTTATAGATAAGTAATTAACACTCCTTAATGTTATTTGTTCAATTTTTTTCCTAAATTACTCTAAAAGTTCTTTTGTTTATTTACTATATAATTTTTTTTGGTAACCAAAAAAACTTATATATATATAATCTAAAAGGTCTATATTTAATGAATAAAATAATTACACAATTAAATAAATATTGCATTAATATTTTAAATTGTTTCTATAAGAGAGAATTTTTTTATAATCTTTTTATAAGAGAGAATAAATTAATATTAATATTGTAAAATAATTTTATACTTCATCTAATAACAAATTATTATGCATGATAAATTTTTTAATATTTATAATGAATATTTAAAAGTTATACTAATAATAATTTGTAATGGATTAATGGCGATTTTATACTTTTGCACAGTCATTAAACTTTTTTTATTTGTATAATTTAAGCATATGCTAAATGTAATGAAAGAAAACTCATATCATACCACTTTGTGCGATCAGCAAAAGTTAACATGTAATTAAAGAAAACTCATTGAAAATCGTACGCAGCTTATAAATAGTTAAGTACTTTGAGAGTACAGGAAACTCTTTAGAAACTTTTTTTAGAGATTTTTTTATGATATTGATTTTTTTTAAAATCATCGACTTTAATAGGTTTTATCATTTCTCTTTTTATAGTTTAATTATAAGATTTACTAAAGTTGATGGTTTTTTCAAGAAATTTTAATCATGAAAAGAATCACTAAAAAAATTGAGAGAATTTCATTAACACTCATAAAAAAACTTTATTAAATCAAGTTATACAAAATTATATAGAATTCGACGAAACTAGCTATAGTGATACATTATGAAAGATAACCTTAACGCTAAAGACTAAAAGTGATTTCAAACGATATATAATATTACTAAACATAGCTTTATATAGTGGGCATGAAGTAGGTGATGTTGGAGGAGCAAAGACATAATGTCGACATATTAACCATATAGTTAAGATACATGATGAACTGATTTTATATAACCAGTGAAAACACAAGCTCTAGTGTGTCTCTCTATTTCTATTTTTATTTTGATATATTATAATAATTTTAGAATTTTAATTTAATATGTTTTATAATAACATGATTGAATATAAATAATTTATTATGTTATTTTATATATAATAATTTTAGTTTAGTATGTTTTGAAATATATTTTGTTAATTTTATATTTTTTAATTTATGACATGATAAATATCAGATTATAAACGAATATAACAAATTTGCAATGAATTTGATAAAATGGAGAGATAAAAAAGTTTGAATAGAATTCAAACTGTCATTATGCATGTGTATGTGCATTTCTATTAAAAATATTTATGATCAAAAGTATACATATATTAATGATGTTTAAAGAATATTGATTTGTGATAAGGTAGAACTTGTAAAGATATGTATTTATTAATCTATAAGGAGTTATATTTGTGAGAGTGAAAAAAGTTATAAAATATCTAGAAGAGTAAAATGATCAGACCAAAATATAATATAATAGATTATAGATAGTAGGATAATTATGTATGTTGGATATAAATATTTTAAAGTAACTTTTTTCTTAAGGTTATAATTAAGGTTGATCTAGTAACAAAATTAATACATGATGAAATGAGGGAGGAAGAAGTCATGAGTTTAAATCCCTTCTTTAACCAAATAGTTTTTTCTTTTTCTCTTTTCAAATAAATATAAGGATAAAATTGAAAAGAAGTTACTGTAGCACCAAAAAGGGTGAATTTTCTTTATATATACTAGCAAAAACACAGGCTCTGCTGCTCCTGTGCATTCACATTTCTATCTTAATATGTTATAGCAATTGTAGGTTTTAATTTAATATTTTTTGTAAATTTTTATATTTTGAAATATAAATTGTTAGTGACATGTTTTGAAATATATTTTGTTAATTTTATATTTTTTGTTTATGATAACATGATAAAAACATGTCAGATCATCAATGGATATGTCAAATATGCAATGAATATGAAAAAATGAAAAGAGAAAAGTTTGAATAGAACTCAAAATATTGTCACACCTGTGTATTTGCATGTTTATTAAAAATATTTATCATGAAATGTACGCATATATTAATAGGGAGAGGTTATCCTGTGAAAGTGGGAACAATCATAAAATGTTTAGAAGGTAAACTAATAATAAAATGTGGACACCAAAAGGTCATATCCCATTATATAATTGGACAATTATGTATGTTGGATATCAATATTTTAAAGTAATTTTTTGTTTAAAGTTATAAGATGGGTTTAGTGGTAAAGTATATACTTGAAAAATAAGAGGTTATGAGTTTAAGTCCCTCTTATAACAAATTAGTTTATTTTTTTAATTTTAAAATAGGTGTAATGGTAGAATAAATATTTTAAAAAATAGACATCAAAAGGGATATTCTCTTTATTAATGGTATAGATTATAAATTATAGATGATCATATTTTTTTATATCTTATTAATATTTAATCGAAGAAAATATCATAAGTTTACAGACATAATATATTATCAAAATACAACTAATTATACATGATACTAATTTAATAAGAAATTTTAATCTAAACAAATTTAAGTTATCATAATTCATAGTTGATGATATAAAAAATGTTTGTCATTTATTAATGCGTGAAAATCAAGTATAATGTTTATTTAATGAAAATTAATATAAATTAGATGTTAGTCCGTATTTTACACGATAAAAGAATAAATAACATATAAGAAAATAAGAGATAAATAAAGAAATTTATAATTATTGTCGATTTGATCTGTGATGACAAATCACCATCTAATTCAACATGACAACGATGATAACTTTTATATATTATTGACAACATAGAAACTCATTAGAGAAATTTAAAAGAGGATTCAAGCAAGTTGAAGAAGAGGTGTAAGTGGTTTCAATATGTTTATAAATATATGCTAAGAAAATAGGTGGCTACTTGTAGGTTTAGTTTGGGTTAAGTGGAAGAAAGTTAGAAAAAATAACTTTATCTTTTTACTTTACAAGGAAAGATCAAAATGTTAAAGTTAATTATTTTTATCTTTATTATTATAGCATGTCTTTTATACTTATATACTTTAGGATCCACTTTATTTTTTTTCATAAAAATAATATTTTATTTAGTTTTTTCATTTTAAAGACTTTTTTTTTAATTTAGTCTTTCAAAAATATTTTATTTGGTTTTAGTACCTATTATCAAACAATACTTTTTTTGCAAAAAAATCAAACAATAATTTTTTAGTCTATATTTTCTAGCAAAAATATTAATTAAATAATTTTGATAAACTTATGAGTTCCTCAAGAAATTAAAAGGAATGGTCTTGTATAATATTTTAGTATAAAATGTGTTTTTAACCTCTTATATGTTTAAAGCAATTTACATTATAAAAATGAATTTATAAGTGACTTTATCCAAAAATCGATTATACTAAATTATGTTGTCTAACTCCGTGATAATGTAATAAGTCATTGGAGTTGGTAAACGCATTATTTCATCTCAATTAACGCTATTTTGTGAAAGCATTTATTAAAATCAAACAAAAAATTATTTATCTTTGTATTTGGATGAATATTTTAAGGAAGTATTTCATCAAGTAGAGAATTTCAAATATTTTATGATAAAATACGTTGTTTGGATGATAAATTTAAGAAAAATTAAAATTCTATTTACTTGTAAAAATATTTTCATTAGCAAAAGTTGTAGAATTTCAAGTTTCATGATAAAGAAAAAATTGAAATAATTCATCGTTACACATTTTATTAATGACATTGGTCGAGATTTTGTGGCCAATGATAGTCATATATTTTTTACTGACCTTTGTCTCTTGTATGAAATGCAATCTAGAAAAACAATAAAACATAAGAAAAAGCTTCGGTTATAGATAGACTGAAAACTGAAGTCCCAAAAAAAAAAAAAAAGAAATACAAGTAAAGATGTATATGAGCTTACTAAAAAATACATAAAGAAGGATTACTATATAAGCACCAACAATAAGACCAAATATTAGTATCCAAATATTAGTATAAATAAGATTATCCAAGACCATTCCCCACAACATCCCCAACAAGCTAAGAAGGATTAAGGTAAAACTAAATATTAGTATCCTAGAAAATAAGATTATTAAAAAGAATCAAGATTAACATCATATTACCTAATTCCTTAACCATCTAGATAAAGCTTAATAGATATAAGTCCAATACACTAGTATAAATAGGTACCAAGTTCGAGATAAGTTTTTTTTTTTTTTAAAAACAAATAGAATCTATATATTTTATATATAAATATGAAACAAAACGTTTCATAAAATATACATCCACAAAGAAACTTAAACCGTATGAGAAAAACTATATCCTCCTTCACATCCACCAACCCCACAACATCCCCAACCACAAAATTACAAACAAAATCACTAAATCATCTCAAGGCATATAAAAAGTTACTGCACTAGTTAGAAAGAGAACACCCCTTATAAACACCTCACCTATAATGTATCCAATTTCAAGATATAATCTGAATGTAAGACAAAATATTCAATAACTCCAATGTTTTGTTATTAAATACAATAGAGTTTCTGGATATCTATATACCCCAACACTCTACATGCCAAAACAAATATATAATTTTTTTCTTCTTTTTCCTCACTACAACCCAAGAGCTAGTCATAAAAAATAATTGTATCAAATCATTAGGTAGAGGAGATTAGATTCCAATCCAATACAATATCCAATACCACAAAGTCTGAGTAAAAGAACAAGATAGAAAGAGATGCTTACTTTCCTCTATTTGATCCAAGCACAGAACACATCTTTGCGAGTTATCCTAGAAGATCATTCCCTTCCTCTACAAGTTGCCAACAGTAAGAACCCTATTAAGCAATAACTTCCATGAGAACACTATTACTTTACTCGACACTTTATCCTTCCACAACCACTTAAACACTTGGTGGTCAACGTTGTAGCTTCTTCCTTTCCTCAAAGCTGCACCAAGCTTCCTATGGGAATCTATAACTGTGAACTTGTTTGTGGCCCCTGCAATCCAAGTCTAGTCATCCCTTACTTGGTTTCTTAAATTCACATTCTGCAATAGGCCCTCCATTGTAACCAACAACTCCTCCTCTAAAACAAAAAATTCCCTACACTAAGACCATTTCCACACATGATGCCCTATCGAAAAGTTTGCCATGCCTTCAACTGTTACATTCTAATCCTGGACTAAAGCAAACAATTTGGGAAAAGTATGACTAAACATCTCTCCACCAAATAGAACTTTTAGCCCAACTACTATTTATGTATAGGACATCATGAACCCTTTCATGTCTACACTGAAATAAAGGGACCTAAATAACTTCTTTGTTTGTTAGAAATCGCCATCTTCACTTAGTTAATAGACTCACATTAAATTTTGACAAACATTTCATCCCTAAACCTCTTTTATACTTAGGCAAACAAATCTTCTCCCATCTCACCCATGATATTTTCATGTTATCTGCATTACCCCCAACAAAAAGTTATGTTGCAATGAAGTCAAGACTTGAACCACTTTTTTTGGAGCCTTGTAAAAGGATAAAAAATAGAAAGGCAAACTAGTTAGAATAGAATTTACCATAACCAACCTTCCTCCAAATGACATGTTCCTAGATTTCCAACCTTCTAGCCTTTTCCTGAAAACCTCCACCACAGGGTTCCATGCAACCAAACACCTCAGATTGAATCCTACCGAAACCCCTAAGAATTTGAATGGGGGAGATGAAACAACATAGTTTAGTAAGCGTCTCACTGCTTGAGTAAAGAGGTGTTAACATTTAATACATAGAAATGACTCTTATGGAAGTTCACTTTCAACCCAAGTTCGAGGTACGTAGTTACTGTAAGTTGTTGTGATTTATTATAGTCATCCTTTTTACTCTCTGTTAAACACTTAGTTAGCTTGAGCATCAGAGTATTTTTTACAGGTACTTATCATTTTCAGTTCTAGATAAACGAATATGAGGTATACAGAAGTACCAATGACTTACTTACAAGTATATCTTTGTCTGTTACTTTTTAGCCAAAGTTTCTTTAACAAACGTCAACTAGAAATATTTTAGATTGAGAGGCCAATGTTTTTTCTTAAGCGGATGGAACTGTGTTTTAAAAAATTAGATCAACTGATTCGACCGAAAAACCGATGAGACAAAAAACCAGTATTAAAATCAGAAAACTGGTCTAAAACTGGTAAAATTGGTAAAAACCGATGGTTCAATTGGTTTGTATTTTTTTTAAAATTTTTTGGATTTTGTTAAATACATCCCTTTTTTTCTAAGTAACCAACATTTTAATAAAAAATTAATAAAAATGGGTTTTAACTTAGCAATATGAAGATGTATTTAGTAAAATTAGTGTTTTTCTTTGTAATTACATCTTAATATATTTTTTTATTTTATAATCTTAATTATTTTTGTACATTAATAATAAAAAAAAATACTATTTTACTAAGACCGTTGATTCGACCACCGATCCAATTTTAAAATCGGTTAGAATTATTACTAATTAGTATAATATTTTTTATTTGAAGAATATTACATTAACTGGTTAAGAATGTTTTAATGCTTCATTCACTTATAAACAGAGCTTTGTTTTTTTTTTTCATAAAATAAAGTTTGTTTTAAAAGGGCATGTGAATTAGTTTTACAAGTAAAAGAAAAAAATATTACAATTTTACAATTGGTCAGCAATTTAGTGAGGATCATACTGAGTTGCTACTTGCTAGTGGTGATTACTATTATTATTATTATTAAGTTAAAGTATAATAATAATAATAATAATAATAATAATAATAATAATAATAATAATAATAATAATAATAAGTTTAAGTATGTCCAATGTTTTTAAGTTTAATTTTTTAATAATGTAAGTCTTAATTATTATTGTTAAACTGATTGATATATATATATATATATATATATATATATATCATAAGTAAGTAAAATAGGGTGATTCTTTTATTCGTGCAAGACAAAATTATATAGTATTAATGATTTTTTTTATAATTTTTTTTATATTTTATATAAATTATTAAATAATATGACGTTTATTAATTGTTGAAAAAAATATATTAATTCAAAACAGATCATATAAAGAAGCAACAAATTGAAGTGGAAGACTGATGAGACTTTTGGGAGGTGATTTTTCTAAAGAAGTTTTGTCTCATTTTTGAAACATTATGACTTCCACGACTTTTGTAAAATCACTGATAGAAGAGTGAATAGTGATATGCAATTATTCCAAAAGATCATATATATCAACTACTTGTATATTTTAAATGTGTTCTAATGCCATTGGAGAATGGAAAAGAAGAAAGAACAAAACTTCTTATTATGGAAAAGCTCATTGAAATGTGTTATTTTAGGTACATCACCGTGTCCAAACACATATTTGATTAATCAATGAAATAGATATATACATTCATTGTCAACCTAATAATACACATTCATTTAATTTGCATGTTAACATCTTGGCCATGTTAAGCAATTTATATTCTTGTCCCAACACTTAACATGTTTGTAATTTCACCTTCAAGAATCGAATTTATAAAAAGCTTATCTGATTTTAGATTCATAAGTTCTCACTATCTCTTTCAAAAATTGAGTATCTCACTTTTCAATTTTCATATAAAATCATGTGTTTTATTGGTTGATTTTTTATTTTTTCCCCCCTTCCTATGTTATGTATGTCGTTGGTGCCAACAAGCAATTGGAGCAGTCATTTTTGTTATCTCAAGAACGATAACCACCATATATTGTAGAGTGAGAATGCTAATGAGATTAACCCTTTTGGACCATGTAACTTGATCAAGAATATGAATGATACCTAGCTTCTAAATCAAGAGGACTAACTATATAGAAAGATCTTAGTTATTTTAAAGAGAAGTTTTCTGCTTAAACATGGGGAAAAAATCTTTTGCTTTGAATAAAGGAATTTTATTTAGAAAATAATGCTCTTTTTCTTTATTCTTAAAAGGATATTGACTCCTTGTGTTGCAAATGGTTGGAAAAAAAACATTTGTCATAAAAAAATTGTAAAAATGAATAATATTGAGAATAAAACTTTTCTTTAAAATTATACTGTTAGAACTTTGTGAGATTGTGACACATTTGAAAATTATGCAATATTATTCTTGATGTTTAGAAAATTGATCAAGTTACGTAGTTAAGTTTATAGAAATTATGTAAGACAACCAAGTTTACAATGCACTCTTATGTGAAATGTATCTTGAATTTATCATACTGTATTTGAAGAACTCAGCTATTGTATCTTTGTTGAATTTACTTTGTTTTATTGCCTTTGTACGAAGGGAAAACATAGCTTGAGTTTCTTATTTGTTTTTAATAAATTATTTGTTTAGTTTATGTGAGAAAAAGAATTTTAATAGAAGTAAAGGTTGGAGAAATTTTGATTAGATATATACTATTTATTTAGTTAAAAGGAGAAGAATGATCGATAAATGATTAACTTTTTATATAAAAAATAAGATAGATTTTAAAAATTAATTTATTTTTATATTTTTTAAGATTAAATATTTTCAATTTTTTATGAATTAGAAAAATTTGTAATTAATTTTTATGAAGTCTTTTCTTTGTATTTGGTCTTTAATATGTATTTTTTTATCTAAAACACTTTAAAATGTTTTAAAAAGTAGTTTAAACAGAATTTTAAAAATAAAAAAGTAAAAGTATTATTAGGGATCCATATTAAATTTATATTTATTTAATATAATTTTATTATCATTAATTATTTTATATATTTTTATTTAAAAAAAAAACGTTATTGTTCAGATAGTCTATATCCAAAATTTCATTGCAAATCTACTAGGTTTAATGGGAAAAAAAATGTGGAACTAACAGTTTTTATTACCTTCCTCTACAAAAACAAACGGAAGTAAAATGCATGAAATGTAAAATCAGTACAAATCGAAATCGTCCCTCTCTTTTCTCTTCCCAGAAACAAACAAACACCCCTTAGAACCAGACCAAACACTAGTATAGAAATTTGTTAAGTATCATGGGACATTTGTTTCTATATTAATTATAGATTAGAATAAAATAATTTAGAGAACAAGATTCTCACTTTCCTCCTCATCTCAACCTAAAAATTCTCAATTTTTCTTTTCTCTTTTTACTTTTTTTACAATGTAATTCACATGTTACTTCCACAACATTTTTTTTAAAAAAATCCAATCATTTTAAACTACCTTCTTTTAAGTTTTATTTGTATAATTAATCTCTTAATTTTACCCTTTTTTTTCAATTTATCCTCTATTTAAATCTTTAAATTGAATTTAATATTTTAAAAGAAATTGTCACCAACGAGTCATTACTTAGTGTGAAATTGGGACCATTTCCCTTAAAAAAAATATGTTATACGTAACTTTGTGGATAAAAAAATTAAATTGGAATCACTAAAGGTGGCAACCAGGTTTTTCAAAAGAGATCAATTATCAACAAAAATAAATGAATATTTTATATCCATAAAATGATTAAAATTTTGTCAATAATTTAAAATAACCTTAAATCATAATTTCAATTACAGTAATGTTAATTGCGAAAATTAAACACATGAATTGTAAGAAAATTGACATAAATGGTGGTGTTTTTTTAAGTAAATAGTAATTAAAAATATCCAATATGTAAAAGCCACTTTTTTATTAAATTCATTGGTCGTATCATTTTGAAAAAATCTCTTCGTGACAAATAACATTTTTTAAAATTATTCATTAATCTAAAATATAATTTATATATTAAATAAATTTACTTATTATACTTTTAATTTCCAACGCAAAAAATATAATATACTTTTATATATTAAAAATATTCATATAGAATTTCAATTATATAAAAATCAGCACTTAATTCATTATATAAGCTATTATAATATAGTTAATAAGAAGATATAAAATATTTATTGAAGTATCAATGAATATTTAATTAATAATTTAAAAGACTATAAGGACTTGTTTGGTGGAAAGAGAATATGATAGGATAAAACAGTAGTTTAGAATAAGAATAATATAGGATATGATAACTTTATATCCTATTTGATATGTAAGTATTTTATATGCACAAGATAATAGAGTTGTCAAACAAGCTTATAAATTAACTTCAACTCAAAATCTCACTTTTTTTATTACATAATAGTGGAACTTTTTAGCTCCCAATCCATACAACCCCCAAATTTAGGGGGTAGGATAAGAGTTAAAGGAGATACATTCCTACATAATCAGTTATCATTTTTATACAAAGTAGGTAACTAATATTAAATTTAAGTAGAGATTTATTGAACATAAATATTTTTATAGTTTCGTATATTGAGAGTATTCTTTTACTTTTTTAATTTTCATTATGCTTAATTACTATTAGCTTTAATATTAATTTTAAGTAATTTAATAGACTATTTTATTTAAAAATAATTTTTTATTATATTATTTAGATCTACGTTAGCATTTTCTTTCCGAGTGTATTTCACAACACTCTAGACAGAATCTTGATGAACTTTCTCTTCTTGAGAGCATCTCAGACCTTTGTGGATTGTTCAACACCCATGTGAGGGGAATACATTATACACATTTTCTTTTTTAATGTGTCTCTCACCAATGTACTGGACGGCCCACATCATTGTGGAAAAATCTTTTATGCCTTTTTTCTTTCAACACATATCTCATGCCTCCATGAGATGTATCACATATATATGGGACAATCCTTGATGCACTTTCTCTTTGAGTGCATCTCCTACACCATTGTGGGATACACCACATTGTTGTGGGAAAACCATTGATACACTTTCTCTTCCAATAGGTCTCTCACATCATGATAGGATGTTCCACATCATTGTAGGAAAACTCCTAATTTATTCTTTTTTGAAGTGTTTCTCACACTTTTGTGGTATTTTCCATATGGTTTTGGGTAAATCATTGATGCATTTTCTCTTCCGGCACACCTGCTGCAACTCTATGAAGGTAGCCACAACATTGTTGGAAATCTCCTGATATACTTTCTCTTCTAACGCATCTTTAACACCTTTGTGGATAGTCACATTATTGTAATGCACGTTATATAGATAGTTGCAAATTTTTAACTTTGTTTTCAATTATGTTTATACAAATGACAATTAGAAAGATTATTTAATAAACTTTTTAAGGAAAATGTAGAATTTTTGTGAAAAACAAAAATAAAGTAACATATTATTGCATAAAAAATAATTTTGCCATGCAAACCAATAATTAATGATCTCAACTCTTAATAACTGAATAATGAATAGTTTTAAATACATAGTCATTAATAAATTTTACTTCAAAATATAAATTACTTTTCATTAATAATGATATACTAAGTTGAAGTTATTTTAACAGTATAATTTTTTGGATTTGTGAGCCAGATTTAGTCCACATAGCTTTTTTACCTAATGAGCCATTTTTCTCTTAACCCACATGGGTAAGGGCTAAATGGATCAAGGTTAACGCATTTGACAGGTCTATCAAATAACATGTCAGGATATTTACCTTAACATTGTATTATCCTATTTGATATTTTATGCACATTAGATAATGGTACCCTAAGATATAAATATAAATGAGAAAATTAATCTTTACTAAAATTACATATAATTTTATAACAAAATCCTTTTTAAATGATTTTTTAATTGAATATAATTTTGGCATAATATAATTTTAATTGTGTTTTGTATGCAAGTTCACTAGAGTTCCATACTCGTTGAGCTAGTTGTTCTATGTTTCCAATTTGGATACACAAAATGTCTTTTTAAAGGGTAAAGGAAAGTCTATCACCTTTTAGTTTGTTTGGAGAATATTAAACTGCTTTTGATTTTGAACCACCTCTATAGCGTGTTTGGAGAATAAAGGTTTTTTAGCCACCTGCTAAATGTTCAAAGCCCATTCAGTTTGAAGGCTAACTTTGTTTGCAAGAAGCCCAAATTGATGCCATGCAATGTGTTTTGCCATATTTAATTAGTCAGGAATTTTAATTATGGTAGAGATCAAATACATATGAAATAGTCCAAAACATACAATGTCGTAAAAGTGGTGTCACCCAGATAACATTAAAATTATATTCTTACACAGAATGGATAATGAATCATATCCATTATATTAAAGGTTAGTGAGTGTTATTTGGGACAAACCCTTTAAAGTTGGTTTTTTCCTTTTTCTTTAGGTAGGTATCATTAAACAAATACATTTTTCTGCTTTGTTGTTTTTACTAATAAAGTTTATTTTTATTATAAGAAAAAGCACAGGAATATAAAAATAGGGTTTAAAAGGATATTTTGATAATAAAAAGTATAATATAAGGGATAAGGAGATGTACATAATAAAAAAGATGTGTAAATAGTCAAAGTCCAAATATTAGACAGAAATAAACAATCCTAAATCTTAATATTTGGCCCAAATAAATACAACAATTGATAGAAATTTGATTTCCCATCTACTGATTTTTTGTTTCTCTACTTCATCATCCATTCTTAAGTGATAGGGATAACAACAGAAGATGTCATCACCACAAAATAAACAAATTAATTCCAAATAAAAAAAGAGAGACAAATTCCAAAGTTTCATCTGAAAAAGAAAATTTAACTGTGCATGAGGAAAGTACCAAGAAGCTACTGTGGAAACAAAAAATTGATAGGATAAAAGAGTGCATATAAACTAGTTTAGAAACACAGCATCACAAGACTTTAAACTTTAAAATAAGTCTTAAAAGGTGTAAGAGTCCACAATCATAATTCAAAGATGAAAGGTGTTACGATGAGAAGTAATAATAGGCCCACACACCTCCCTAAGTGACTTTTGGACTATTAGAGGCTTAGCTAGGTGTCTTTAGTAGTTTCCCTATTCAATTGCCTTGCTGTTGTTAATTTGGGTCTAATCCATTGGAGCTAAGGTTTTCCAGCTGTTTTGCTGTTAAAAGAGAACTTATTTCTTCCTGAATAAGATTATGAGAGTTTTCTAGTTAGTGTTAATGGTAGCTAGATCTTTTTTTCTCTAATTCGATTCATAGTTTTACATTGGTGCTTTCATTTCAATCATCATGCCCCCAAGGCATCTGGATACTAAAAATATTTTAGAGGCCATCACCATCCTCACTGACAAATTCACCTCATTACAATCTCAGCTTGATACCCACTACACTCAGTAGGAGGATTGTCAGTTGAAGTTTCAACAAAGTATGGAATCTAAGCATGAAAATCTTCATTCTACCTTGATTTCCCTTCAGGATCATATCTACTTCCACCTCCTCTTTATTCCCTCATTTATCCCTCCTACAACTGCATTTTCCACTAGTTCAAAATATGCTAATGTCTTCCTTTCTCCACCGTTTTCTAGCTATATGTCCCCTTTTATCAACCCCAATATCCCACCATTCTCTACTTATGCATTTCCCCCACCACTACCACCTCTTCATCCGCCCTCTTGAAATTCCCAAATCATCCAACCCCCAAAACTGCAACTCCCTTACTTTGACGATTCAGACACACTGGATCGACTATTTCAGGCTGATCAATTTTTCCAATATTACCAGATCCCTCCCTCTCACCGTGTGCCTATGATTCATTTCTATATGCGTGGTGACGCCCTTAGTTGGTACAAGTGGATGGGTCAAACTCACCAACTCACATATTGGCACTCATTTGCTCGTGCCCTAGAACTCAAGTTTGGTCCATTTTTTTACGTTAATCATGAGGATGAGCTATTTAAACTTTCCCAATCAAGCACCATGTCTGAGTACCAAACAACCTTTGAAAAATTGTGCACCCACATCACAGACCTAAGCCATGCATCTATACTTAATTGTTTCCTTTCGGATCTCTAGCTTGACATAAAAAGTGAATTGACACTCCTCAACCCTACCTTAGTTTCCCAAGTTATTGGCATGGCCAAACTTGTGGAGGATAAAATAAGTGATTCTCGTCCCCGTTACACTAAGCCTTATTCTCCTTCCCCAAATAGTACACATCGCCCAACAAACTTTCCCCCCTTATCTTTTTAAAATTGTCCCTATAACCCACCCATACTGCCAAACCCCTCACCCTTACCTATCAAACATATTTCATTTGCCCAAATGCAGGAGCGCAAAGGCTTTGCTATTACTGTGATGAAAAGTTCATTACTAGCCATAAATGTGTCTCTGACAAATTCCTACTTCTAATGGAGGATGAACCAGATAATGAGGCCCCTTTCCCAGATGCTTCTTTAGCCCAACCACTAGACCCGATTCATTTTCAACTATCTACCAGGCTTTATCGAGCCAACCTTCTCCTAAGGCCCTAAAATTTCAAGGTCAAATAGTAGGCCTCACGGTCATTGTATTACTGGACACGGGGAGTACTCATAATATCTTACAACCCAGAATTGCTGCCCATTTTAAGCTTCCCAACCTACCCAAAATTTTCTATCATGGTGGGTAATGGGGCCAAATTGCAGTGTGCATGCTTCTATGCCAACATCTCATTATGCTTATAGAATCACGAATTCAACATTCCTACATTCCTATTTCACATTGAAGGTGCTGACATTGTGCTAGGTTTAGAATGGTAATCTACATTGGGCCAAGTCTCTACTGACTTTGCTGTGCCCCGATTTTCATTTCACCACATGAATGAATGGATTGCCTTACATGGAAACCAAACCCCCCAACCAATCTTATCCTCCTCTCCAGAACTGGCCCAAGCCTGTCATACAGACTTCATTGCTTCTTTCTTCCTTCTACAAATTATTAGTCCCCAAACTACTATCACCCACAATTACCAATCTCATCGAAACACCTCAACCTCCCAACCTAGAACCCTCCATCCAAACCTTCTTAACTTCTTATCAATCAATTTTCATTATACCAAAAGGTCTACTCCTAACTCATCTACATGATCACCATATACCCTCCTTTCCCAACATCCAACCATTACTATTCACCCTTACCGCTATCCCCACTCCCCAAAAGAAATCATGACCACTATCATACAAGAAATGCTACAAGATGGGATTATCATACCTACCACAAGCCCCTAGTCATCACCAATTTTATTGGTCAAAAAGAAAGAAGACTCTTGGCATTTTTGTGTCAACTATCGGGCCTAAATTCTCTTAGTATCAAAGACAAGTTTCTCATTCTGACTGTGGATGATTAATGAACTTGGACCAACTACCATTTTTACTAAACTGGATTTAAGGTCATTTATCACCAAATTAGAGTTCACTCTTCAGACACTCACAAGACTGCCTTTGGAACTTGTGACAAACACTATGAGTTTTTGGTTATGCCTTTTGGGTTGATCAATGCTCCCTCCACATTTCAATTTGCCATGAATGACCTTCTAAAATTTGCCATGAATGACCTTCTAAGACCCTATTTATGTTGGTTTGTTCTTGTTTTCTTTGATGACATTTTAATTTACAGCAACTTTCTAGCTTCAAATTTAGTGTGCTTACGCATTATTTTAGAGTTATTTAAGTGTAACCTATTTTATGCCAAGTTGTCTAAGTGCATATTTGATGTTCATATTGTTCCCTATTTGGGTCATTTCATTGGATTTGGTAAAGTTGCTCCTGATCCTACTAAGAATCAAGCAGTTATAGATTGGTCGGAGCCATGGTTACTCATGGCTCTTTGAGAATTCTTAGACCTCATTGAATTTTACAAACAATTTATAAAAAATTATGCCACTCACACCACTCCCCTCACTGATATTTTAAGATCCTCAATTTTTACATGGCATACAACAACAAATGAGGTTTTTCAAACACTTAAACAAAAAATTACTTCAACACCCGTACTCCAACTCCCCGATTTCTCCCAGCCATTCTGCATTGAGACTGATGTTATCACCGTGGCTATTAGTGTTGTATTGTCTCAACGTGATCACCCCTCTCCTTTTTCAGCAAAAGAATGGGTCCCAAGCTTCAGGTTTTCTCCACTTATGTTAGGGAGATGTTTGCTATCACAGAAGCCATAAAAAAATGGCATCAATATCTTATCGGCTGCATGTTCAAAATTTTTACAAATTAGAAAAGCCTCAAGAATCTAATGTCTCAAGTGATGCAGACCCCAGAACACCAAAAATGGACTTATAAATAACAAGCTACAACTTTGAAATTATGTACAAACGTAGCATATTGAATACAGCCGCTGACGCTCTATCCCGCTGGGAACACGCACTAGACGAAGAAGACATCCTCATTGCCTTCACCTCATTCAAAGTTCCAAATCTTCTTTCTCAGTATGCCACTATTTCTCTTCATTTGAAGGTGCTGACTGGATCCACTCATTCATGACCTCTCTAGATTCAGCCCTTCACTCCTTAGTACAAGACGACCTTTTAATGGTCAAAGGAAAAATCTTTATCCCCCTGGCTCGAGACTTTCACCACCAACTACTCCAAGAATTCCATGGCACCCCGATAGTAAGTCACTCCAGTTTAAATCCCACGGTTGCTAAATTGGCTGCATCTTTCTTCTAGCCAAGACTGTATAGGGACACCCACAAATTTGTCCAAGACTACTTCATATGTCGACAGAACAAAACCTTGCCCACAAAGACAAATAGGTTACTTTAACCCTTACCCATCCCACAAAAAAATATGGCAAGAATTGACTTCATGACCCACTTATCGTCCTCCTTCGACCACTTCATCATTTGGGTAGTTTGTGATAGACTCACACAATTAGTGCACTTCATCGCCCTCTCTTCGCACTTTTCGGGCCAGAGCCTCGCTGCCCTCTTTTTGGTAGAAATAGTTCGTCTTCATGGAACTCCCAAGTCCATGACATCAGACAAATCCCATCTTTCTCAAGACGTTTTGGAAAGAACTATTCTACCTACAAGGGACCACACTTCAGTACAACACTTCATACCATCCAGAGACGGCAGCCAAACCGAAAATATAAACAAATGCTTAGAAGTTTACTTATGCTGTTTTTGTAGCAACTACCCCCGCCGGTGGTTTTGCCTCCTCCACCTCACTGAAACTAGTACAACTCCACCTTTCATTCAGCCATCGGGATGACCCCTTTTCAGGCGTTGTGCACTCTATCCTCCCTCCACGACTACGTCGACACATCTACAAAGCCCTCCGAGATTCGTAACTCTTTACAAGAATGCACATAGGTCATGCACATATTGAAAAAGAACCTTAAAAGAACACATATCAACATGACAACACAAGCAAACAAAAGAAGGCTTGACGATGCTTACACTTCCGGCAAATTGCTCTGGCTTCGTTTAACCCCTTACCAGAAGCGATCCATCAATGGCAACTGCCATTTGAAGCTCTCCAAAAGGTACTTCAGCTTGTTCCAAGTCCAACAATGCATCTACGACCAACGATCCATTTGGTGGTTCACATCTCTATGCTCTATACTTATCACGACCCTCAACCACCGCACATCCAGTCGCTCTCGCTGTCAACAAAAAAGACGCTTCGCTCTTTTGCAGACCAAACTCTTTCTCCTACCACAACTAATGTTCTCAAACATAACCTAGACACCTTAACTATGCCAAATGACCCCATTTTCCCTCACCGTTTGATCACATAGTGACACAATCCCCATCATCCACCTCACCTTCTTAGTTTCCAAGGATCTCAAGTGATGCAGACCCCAGAACACCAAAAATGGACTTATAAATAACAAGCTACAACTTTGAAATTATGTACAAACGTAGCATATTGAATACAGCCGCTGACGCTCTATCCCGCTGGGAACACGCACTAGACGAAGAAGACATCCTCATTGCCTTCACCTCATTCAAAGTTCCAAATCTTCTTTCTCAGTATGCCACTATTTCTCTTCATTTGAAGGTGCTGACTGGATCCACTCATTCATGACCTCTCTAGATTCAGCCCTTCACTCCTTAGTACAAGACGACCTTTTAATGGTCAAAGGAAAAATCTTTATCCCCCTGGCTCGAGACTTTCACCACCAACTACTCCAAGAATTCCATGGCACCCCGATAGTAAGTCACTCCAGTTTAAATCCCACGGTTGCTAAATTGGCTGCATCTTTCTTCTAGCCAAGACTGTATAGGGACACCCACAAATTTGTCCAAGACTACTTCATATGTCGACAGAACAAAACCTTGCCCACAAAGACAAATAGGTTACTTTAACCCTTACCCATCCCACAAAAAAATATGGCAAGAATTGACTTCATGACCCACTTATCGTCCTCCTTCGACCACTTCATCATTTGGGTAGTTTGTGATAGACTCACACAATTAGTGCACTTCATCGCCCTCTCTTCGCACTTTTCGGGCCAGAGCCTCGCTGCCCTCTTTTTGGTAGAAATAGTTCGTCTTCATGGAACTCCCAAGTCCATGACATCAGACAAATCCCATCTTTCTCAAGACGTTTTGGAAAGAACTATTCTACCTACAAGGGACCACACTTCAGTACAACACTTCATACCATCCAGAGACGGCAGCCAAACCGAAAATATAAACAAATGCTTAGAAGTTTACTTATGCTGTTTTTGTAGCAACTACCCCCGCCGGTGGTTTTGCCTCCTCCACCTCACTGAAACTAGTACAACTCCACCTTTCATTCAGCCATCGGGATGACCCCTTTTCAGGCGTTGTGCACTCTATCCTCCCTCCACGACTACGTCGACACATCTACAAAGCCCTCCGAGATTCGTAACTCTTTACAAGAATGCACATAGGTCATGCACATATTGAAAAAGAACCTTAAAAGAACACATATCAACATGACAACACAAGCAAACAAAAGAAGGCTTGACGATGCTTACACTTCCGGCAAATTGGTCTGGCTTCGTTTAACCCCTTACCAGAAGCGATCCATCAATGGCAACTGCCATTTGAAGCTCTCCAAAAGGTACTTCAGCTTGTTCCAAGTCCAACAATGCATCTACGACCAACGATCCATTTGGTGGTTCACATCTCTATGCTCTATACTTATCACGACCCTCAACCACCGCACATCCAGTCGCTCTCGCTGTCAACAAAAAAGACGCTTCGCTCTTTTGCAGACCAAACTCTTTCTCCTACCACAACTAATGTTCTCAAACATAACCTAGACACCTTAACTATGCCAAATGACCCCATTTTCCCTCACCGTTTGATCACATAGTGACACAATCCCCATCATCCACCTCACCTTCTTAGTTTCCAAGGATCCCATGTGATGCACGCTCCTCCCACACGTCCTCGAGGATTGAGCTTTTGCCCGTTGAATAAACCACGAGAAGTTTGTCTTCTCCTCTTCACGTAGACGTTTTGTCTACCATACACAATTTGTTGCCTTCTCAACCATTGGATTTGGACAACAATTTGGACTGTTGCAAGAAAACACAATCTGTGTCCCCCCTTGTTCAGCCAATCACCTTGTGCCACGTCAACCACAACCTTGAGGGCAAGGTTATTCTTAAAGAGGCAGACTCTGTTAAGGGGAGAAGTAGTAATAGGTTCACGCCCCCCCCCCCCCCCCCAAATGACTTTTGGACTATTACAGGCCCAACTAGGTGCCTTTAGTAATTTCCCTATTCAGTTACCTTGTTGCTGTTAATTTGGGGTCCAATCCAATGGAGCTAGGGTTTCCCAGCTGTTTTGCTGTTATAAGAGGACTTATTTCCTCCTGAATAAGATTATGAGAGTTTTCCAGTTAGTGTTAATGATAACTAGATCTCTTTTTCTCTAATTCGATTGATAGTCTTACAAAGGGCATGTTTGAATATCCGTTTTATTTAGTTTGCATACATTCCTAATCACGTTTTGTGAGTAGCAAGAAATTTGTACAGTTGATTGAACGTGGGTTTAGGGAGTTGCTCATGAAAAAACAAACACACTAGAAGCATGTTTGGTGTTACAATTACATTTTGTTACAAGTAAATAGCCTCTTTAGTCCTTGAACTTTGTTACTGACTTCAAATCGGGCCCTGTACTCAAACCATACTTTCTGAGGTCCTTGGGACTAAGATGACTTGTTGTTTGATAATTTGAGGACTAAATAACCATTCACTCGTTACATTTTTTACTTCTAGATAAAGATATGTAACATTTTCCACTACTGGGTTTCCAAATCATAGTGATATACTTTATAACTGAAATGTAAAATGTGGATACTGTTTTAGGTTATGTCATTTTCAAAAGAGATATAAGTG
This sequence comes from Psophocarpus tetragonolobus, assembly GCA_037954015.1. Taxonomy (NCBI): domain Eukaryota; kingdom Viridiplantae; phylum Streptophyta; class Magnoliopsida; order Fabales; family Fabaceae; genus Psophocarpus; species Psophocarpus tetragonolobus. The sequence continues at coordinate 79,063,893 of CM075690.1, forward strand.
TTCTTTATCAAGTGAAAGGAACTATGTATCACGAGGAGAATGAAATCTGATGAATATATCAGACCAATAATAGTCCAGAAGAAATTGAAAATAGGTAATCATTTCTACAAAACACAATATATGTTGTTTTACCGTTTCTAAATCAAATTTTATTAAAGAACAAATTAGTAGACCTAATCCTATGTCATAAACTGAGTTTTAAACATTCCAATGAAAATAACCAATAGAAAACCAATATAAGATAAATAAAATTTACTAGGATAAAACTATAAAACAAGTCTAAAAGACATTATAGCTTGTTCCCTTTAAATAAGGGTGATCATAAGGCTCAACAATTATATGAGAAGACAAAAAACAAGATTCAATTCTTTTCAACAATTATATGAGAAAACAAAAGACAAGATTAAATTCTGTTAAACAATTATTGAAATTAATTTCAGAAGATTACTGTATATAGATATATGTCATCTGTATAAGCTCACCGAACATAGGAATCCAACAACAAATTGAGCAGCTTAAACATTTTTGCATCCTTGCCTATCTATATACACTCTTCTACTTGAAGAAAAACTATTTTATGCTATGGAACGAATTCATTATATTTATGCCTAACCTATTAACTCTAATGTATGCATAATAACCTATGAAACATTAAGTGCTAGCACATGCTTAGCTATGAACATGTAGCTAGACCATCTTGTAGTAGCAAACTGCCTTCTTGATCCAAAGTCTCCATAACTGCCTTGTAAAAAGCTATCCATGAATTAGAGTAGGCATCAACAGGACCCCACAAAAAGGTTGGATTTGGACTTGCAGGGCATGCAGTAACCAAATCCAAAACTGAAACTGGTTTAATATTCTGTGGGAAATTGAATGCCAAGTTATCAACTTTGTGTTCATAAATTTTGCCATTTCTGTCCAATTTGTACCTTGAAGTGCCCTGAAACTCTCCTTTGGCCTCCCAAGGAACCCTTGGCACACCCCTAAGGTTCCACCTTACTAATATCACATTCTCTGAAGGCTGCCACACCCTGAAAATATCAAGTGCTATCTCACGAAACAAGATTTTGCCATGAAACCTCAATGCCCAGAAGATCAATTTGTACTTCTCAATTCCAGTAAATGTGTTCAAAGGGTCCACGAATGTTATGTCATCCCTGAAATTATCAAATTCCAATGAAAACCTCCATAAAAAGTTAAAACATTCTAAAAAGAAAAAGGATAAAACTCAGATACATTACAACTATAACAGTTATAGCTATATTTGGATTACTATTGGAATTCCAATAGAGGGTGCTCAACATACTTTTAGAGGAGAAACCCCTTTATATCTTTAACTCTCTGCATACTTTTAGAAGGTGAGAATGGTATCCCAAACATGTATTATAATGGTAATACCGTGATACCTTCCTTTGATCTCTAAACTTTTTGGACTATTTTTTGCACTTCAACTAATGTTGCAAAGAAGTTCACTGTTCTGTTTTAACCTCCCAGTTTAGTTAATTTTCTCTAACTAAAATACTAAATATAAAACAAGTATTAGAAGAAAACCACACTAATTGCATACAAAGTCCAATTCTAAATACTGGAAAACACAAACAGACAAGTGTTACGGGGCTTTTCTATCCACTAGTATAAATAATTATGTATATTATCTGGCTCCCTAAAAGTTAAGGAGAATAATGTAACTAAGCTGTGCTGAACTGTTGATAAATTAAAAAATTGAATTCTAACATATTTATAACTTGTTACATACATTCATTTAATATCAACTGATGATTTGTTAGCTACTGAGATCACTTCTTTATTTGTTAGCTACTGAGATCACTTCGTTTACCCTCTGGACCAAGCTGCTCAAGGATCCTTACTTTTGATACTATTCTCCAAACAAATTTAGCATTTTATATGGCTAATCTAACCAATTTTAGTTACCAATATAAAGGCAACAGTTATCAAGACAAAGTGGAAATTTTAATAGAAAAACAGTATTAACATAGACACTATATTTCAATTTTGTCCTATTACTTCTTTTACCCTCTACAGCAAGTTCTCAAGCAAACAAGTATGTTCCCATCACTTTAGATGTTATTTTCCAATCAAATAGCATTTTATCTAACTAGTAGCTATTCATAACCAATTTCACTTACCAATATAAAGACAACAGTTATCAAGACAAAATCACAATCTTAATTGAAGAACAGTATTAACATATACGCTGTATTTGAATTTTGTCTACAAAAGGGGGAAAAAACGACACAAAGAAGAGAATTAAAGACATGGTCGCATGGGCAAACAAAGGTTGGTTCAGTTAGTAAGAAGCAAGTTGATATCCCACAAGGAAGTGAGTTCAATTCCCACGACAATGTGAGGACCTTGTTAATAAAGGATATGTAGATATCTTTGTAAAACTCACCTAAACTATTTTGCACAAAAAAAAAAGAGACATGGTTACATGGGGTGAGAAAATTACCTATAAATGTCATAATTGAGGTCTTTGATGAAGATCAAAGGAAGGTCCTCACGGATGGTCCTCACAGCAAGGCCAAGGTTGAGGTAGAACTCATCCTTTGGCTGTTGTTGGTGCTTATTATCATGTGGTGTGCTGACCTGTGCAACTTGTGCAGTGGAAGTTTGGAGAGGTGAATTGGAGAATGATATGGGAAACTGAGAAGTGGGTTTTGGTGGTGAGAGAGTTGTTTGGTGAAGGCTTGGTTTGTCTTTGGATTTTGATGATTGAGCCAAGAGGGAAGGTTGGAGGTTTGGTAGAAGAAAAGCCATGGAACTCTTCTTTTGATGGTTTTGCTAAGATGTTATTGTTAGTTTTTCATTTGTGTGATAGATAGTGAGAGAGAGAGAGAGAGAGAAGAGAGATTTATGTGTTGTTCTGTTGTGTCAGTGACTTTTCTGGTGCTGAGGTTGCAAATTGAGGCTGTTGTTAACTTCGAATTTTGTGTTTGAGTGGCTTTGAACATAGCCATGAAATTTAGATGAATAGAAACAAAGTTTGCCAATTTTGCATATTGACCCTTCAATTTTATAATATTGAATTTTATAAGGAAGTAAGTCCTTATAAGAAGTGAAACTAAGGAGGTATACATACAGATGGTTCATGCCACACGGCACGTGGGCGCGTATATATATTAAGTTATATCAATTCTTACCCTATTTAATTTAGAGGGGTACATCCGTACATAGTTTGGTAGGAGTTAAACCAACTCAACATTAAAAATTTTAAATCAATACAAAAATGTTGGATTGGATGGTTTTTACATATTTTTTTTTTGTTAAATCCAATTTAACCTAGTGTATCTTTGAATAAGTTCAATTAAGTTTGGTTAATTCAATCACAAGTTTTAAAAATAAATCTTTTTGATAAATTTAAAATTTTATATTTTTTTAAAGATTTTTTATAATATTTTTTAAAAGTAGTTTGATATGTTTTAGTTTTAGACATTTAATCGTCAGTATTTTAGGTTATGTATATTTTATTAGTAATAATTATTATTTTATTATTATTATATTACTCTAATTAATTAGTAATTATGTTAGTGTTAAATTTGAAGTTCAACATATAAAATTGATCATCCAACATAATAAATTAAATTTGATTGGATTAATTTAAATTTCATTTAATTATAAAAAAAATCTGAAAAATCTTGTATTTTCTTAGAAATATGAGGTTGGAGTTTTATAATTCCATTACCTATTTCTATTCTAAGAAATTCAATGAAATTTTTGCTAATTTTCATTTTTAATTTTGAAACTATTAATTCATAATGTTCCAATTTGTATAAAACTTGTTTTAGATGGTGAAAGTGGTCATCTTTTGTTTTGGAAAATACTAGTATATCATCAATGTAGACACATGTAAAAGTTTTATCATTTTTGAAAATGTTATCCATTTTTCGTTGGAAAACAACAGGAGCGTTTTTAAGACCGAATGGCAGTTCGATTGGAAACAATTGATGAAGAAAAAATAAAAACTGCCTTACAATTAGAGCCTCGTGCTCAAATACAAACATATGCTACTGCTGCTTGCAGTATCTCACAACAAATAAATCCCAACATCCTTCTGGGTAAATTCGGGATGATACAGGACTTTTTGTTTGAAGTCCATTCTGAAACAATAAAATACGATGGTTTATTCGTAAAAGTACAAACATACTTCAATAACAGAAATCCTTGTTTTGAATCTTCTGATTATTGTAAAACTGTGAACAAAGACTGCACGTGCCAGTTAAAATTCATAATAAGAAAAGCTCAAATAAATTTGAGTTCTTTCAAAGTACACTTATACAGGGATTTTTTCATAACTCCCATGCTACTACTGGAAGTAAGATGTCTCCATTCTTTGGTGATACCTCCCACAGACAGGTTTTCTGCCTTGTCCCCAACACTAAACTCCGTCATAAATGATATTCAGGAAGAACACATGCAGCAGGTGGCTCTACAAATCACTACTTCTCCTAGAAGTATTCACACTCATGATAGTTCACCTACTCATGTGATAAAGTTATTTACTGAGGCAAACCTTGAGATACATACTCTGACCCTGTTAGAGCATGATTCACTCAAAGGATTATCCCTAAATAAAGACAAAGCCTACCAGTATAATCTCTAGAAAGCCTACACTGAAGGATCCAATTGGAACTTCTCTAAACAAGACTCCGAGAGTTTTATACTGTTGAAGGAAAGGTCAAACACAAAATTATATTGGAAAAAGACAATGGGTAATAAATTTCACCCATTTCCAATAGAGGCTAACCTTTCTCTCGTCAAGCATTTTGAAAAGGAAAGGTTATATAAAAAAATATATGAAGAAACTGGCTGTTATGGTCAGAACACTCCCGGACTGTCCTCCTTTCCATCTGACTGTGACGACACTGAAGATCAGAGTCTCCCAGAACAAATGGAGGAAGAAATACAAGACTTGACTACACTTGCTTGAGTGAGAAGAGCAAGCTAAAATTTTACCTGTGACAAAGTAATTTTACTTCTTTATCGAAGTAATAGACTGAAGGGTAAAATTTACCTTGAAGACAAGTTGTCAGTCATGGAGAAACCTACACAGCAGGTCACCAGTCAACAGGTTACCTTCTCAGCCGGTTTCCGGTTACAAATTTTGTGTATAAAAAGACCATAAGTCTCTTATGCTGAGCAGGTCCGAAAACACTCCTCTCTCTTGCCTCCAAATACTCTCCTCCTTCTCCCTAGACTTCTCCTCTCTCCTTCTTCTTGTAAATTTTTGTTCTGTGCAATAAAATCAGAGGTTTCTGCAACCCCTCCCCTCTCTTTCCCCCCCTCTTTGTAAGTTTTTCTTTTAATCTTTTATGCGTTTATTTTTTTAAAATATGGAGTAGTTCACTCTTAAGGTATCTTTGGATGCCTAAAACAATAAATATTTAAATATGCGATTATCATTTAAAGGCTTATCTTATGTTAATTAAATTTAATTTTCATCAAATTTATAAGCAAATGTCGAACTGGCTCTGCCAGATTCAGTAGCTTATAAACTTGATTTATTCAATATTATACGAAGATGTTTAACCGGCTCTGCCAGATTTAGTATTGTATAATGTTGATTTGTTAATATGAATGTTTTTTTTAAGTTTTCCTCATCTTTCTCTTCACCTTCTTTCTCATCTTCTTCTTTTCTCTCTCTCTCTCCCTCGCTTTCTTTCTCTCTCTCTTCTTATCTGTTAACATGAATGTTTTTTTTTTAAGTTTTCCTTATCTTCCTCTTCACCTTTTTTCTCATCTTCTTCTTTTCTCTCTCTCTCCCTCACTTTCTTTCTCTCTCTCTCTTCTTGATTGGATTAATTTAAATTTCATTTAATTATAAAAAAAATTATATGGGTTGAGTCTAGAGGTTAATAGACCAATAAATACTTCTAATTTAATTAATATTTTATTAAATGTTTTAAAAAATATTATTATTATTATATTACAAATTTTATTATATCAATTATATAAAAGAACGAAGCCTATAAAAATCCAATTTATTAGATTATGCAGTTGAGTTAAAACCTAGAAGATATCAATATATGATTTCCCACCCTAAATATTCAATGCTTATTGCTTAGTACTTATTTTTTTAAATGCAAAGTTGCAAACGCTCCATATAATTAATTAGCAGAATCACCCCATAAACAAAACCATATTAAGATATATATATTAGACGCAAAGCAACGTAGCTGAACCTAACAAACTTTCTCAAAATCTTTAAACGTGATTCACAAGGTTGGTGATTGATTATATTTTAGGTAAAGTTTGTGATTGAACTAATATATAGTTTAAAATTTGCTTTTATATGCAACTGAGTGATTAACACATTTTAAAATATGATCAATTAATACTACACGTGATAAACGTATGTTATTATTGTAATTATTTTGTTTTGTGAGTGTTACAGAAGCAACACATTGCTAACTATAAATCCTTATCCCCTAATTATTAAATAAATAAAATTAGGGTTCTTGCCTAGTTTTATGGTAAGTTCAAAGGTACTTTAAAGGAAAGGACACATTTTTCACCCTCGTAAGTCGTAATATCACTTTGGTGTTTGTAGATGTAGAAATTATGTTCATATATATTGAAATGAAAAAAAAGTATGCATCTTAAATTTTTCGTGCATAGAAATTAAACATTTTATTAAAATTTTGTGAATACAAATCTTATTAACAAAATAGGTAATAGAGGAAATTTAATCACAATTTATAATTTAGGTTATTTACTTTTATCTTTAATTAAAACAAATAAATGTCATAAAAAGTTACATAAACGATATTATTAAATCACAGTATAAATATTAATTAATTCAAATTTTCTTTTGCCACCTATTTTTCCTTTGTCAATAAATAAATAAATTTAATGCTTATTCTCACAGAACACACAAACACAATTAGGTTTTGCACTTTTTTTTTTTACTAACATATCATCACAAGCGTTATTATTCAGGTAAGGTTATTATAATTGAACCTACCAGCATTAACCACGACAAAATAAAAAACACCATCTCAAAAAATATTAATAACCTTTACTTTTATTATAGATAATATAAACATATTTTTACTTTAATCATTAAATTCATATAAAAATATATTTAATTATCATTTTAAAAAATATTATAAAATAGTTAATTTTAGTTCTTTATATTTTTTTGCTAGTATTAAAATTTAAAATAAGTAGATTTTGTAATAAATGTCAAATCAGACACTAAAGTTTTTTTTATTACAAAAAGAAAACCTTTTTCTAAAGTTTTTGTTTTACTAAGAACTTGTTGCAATGTTTTTGTTTTAAAAGAAAGAATTTATTGTAATGTTAAAAACTAAATTAACTTGCAATTTTATAATCTTTATCTAAAATGAATTTTTTTTTATCAATAGCCAAACATGTTACATGTAGATGACAAAATGGGTTAGTCCATCCCGGTATCACATATAATTTGTGAAAAGATTGATCGGGATGGATTGATCTATTATGTTAAGAATAGAGATCAACATATATGTTACTCGATGTGCAAAATCTACAATCCACGAAACTTGGTTTGTGAAACATGCATTCTAAAAAAGTTTCATTATATTTGAATTTGTACTTGTCCTACAAAGCCTATGAGTCAACCTGTATAAAAATATTCAAGGAATTTCTTTAAAAAATTCATCTTATTTTAAATTATTATAAAAACTTTAATGTATATCTAAAGTAAGGGCAAATTAAATATTGTCTGTTCTGCCTAAGAGTAGGTTGGTGGGACAACCTACCAAATTTGTTAAAAAAACAATCAATTTTTTAAATTTTTCTGGTGAATTTTATTATTTTTAAATGTAGTATTTTCTTTTGATTAAATAAAATAAAATTAATGTTAAATTTAATACACCACTTGTAAGATAACATCAAAACAAAATTGATTTTGTTTTTTGGTTAATGTTATCGTTTTAAAAAAATGAGAAAAATTAATGTTATGTTTATGGTGTTTTAAAATTTTAATGACATACATTTTGATTCTCTGAAAAATATACGTCGGGTGAACATTGTTTTGATTGAGTCATGTTTAAGCAAACTAAAAATTTAATCTAATCATAAAATATTGGGTTAAGTTGAATTGTGTTTTTTTTTCATTAAACCTAATCAAACCCAACCCACCCAACGAGTTGGGTTGAGTTAACTAAGTCACAATTTTAACAAATTTTTTTTTATTTTTTTTAAAAAAAAGAATATTGCTTTGTTATCTTTTTATGATATTTTTAAAAAAATAGACTATATCATTCTTATAATATAAAAATAAACAATAAATTATAGTTACAAATTATGTATCAAAACTAAAACAAATTAAAATTAACATAAACTAAATTTTCAAGCAATAATAACTAAAAAAATATTTGTCCAAAATAAAAATAAACACAATTTGTTTAAACTAACTGAGCCATATAAATAAATACAAATTATGTCAAAACTAACAAAAACATAATATCAAAAGCAACATATAATAACAAAACACGTAATTTTAAATAATAATAATAATATATAATAATTTAATATTATGATCTAGATTCAACTTAGAAAACTCCTTAGCCAACCCATAGTTGATTAAATTTGATTGGATTAAGTTTAATCAAATCATAAAAAAAAAATCAACTTAATCTATTTAGGTTGGATTAGGATTGGATTTTTGAGTACTTCAATCCCATAAACAACCTTGATGTCATTACATTGATTTGTTTCACCATCTCTAATTCCCTCTGAATTTTAATATTTTTCTTGCATGTGTGGCATGTTTATTATTACGTATGCAACACTTGTTGGTAGTTGCATTTCTCCTATTCAAAGTTGGAAAGTTTGTTCCAATTATTTCCTTGACTTTGATACCTTTGTGCTTAGAAATTATAATAATTTTCATGTTTAGATTTTTTTGGTTTCGTGTTGTGTATTAACAAATCACCAGCCAAGGAATGGTGGATATGATATTTGAAATTTGAAGCACAAAATTCTGCTTTACAGTTCATACGACGAAACAGAATTGCCACTTTTCTGGTCTAAATTAGACAGAGTCAAGACATTAACGAATTTGATATTTTACCTTAAAGCTGAATATCCCACATCGATTTCGTGTATCCTTTTTTGTTAAAAAAAGTAATGACCGTTTTCTTTTGTTTAAAGGAGGCAAAAATAAAAAATAAAAAGTCTCAAATCTGAAATGGTCAGATTCAAAATTTCAAACGCTATCAATAATTACTTTTTTTTTAAGCTAAAACTAAAGATTAAGAGTAATTATAAGATATAAATAAAATTTGAAATAATAAACCCACACCTGGGATTTGAGAAATTATTTTGAGATTAAATTGTATAATTATTCCATAATTTCAAACAAGTTACCTTCTTTTCTTTTCTTTTCTTTTTAATTTACTCTTCTTTATTGGTAAATTTTATGTGAATTATAGTTTAGAAATATAACCTATTAAATGTCGAATGATATATATATATATATATATATATATATAATGAAATATGTATGAATTTCACTAAATAAAAAGGAGTTTATAAAAAGACTTAAATATGTTTAATTTATGAAATTTGAAGCAAGTTTATATTTAGCATTCATGTTTTAAATTTTTTTAATCCATGCAATTTAAAAAAAGAAAAAACTTTACTCCCTGTTCAAATTATAGTATGTTGTTACATAAAGGACTTGTAATTTGTTAAGTAACGTACGTAAATCTTTATTGATTTTTAGGTAGAGAGACTACAAATAGACTTGTTTTCAAATTATAGAGATTAAAAAAAAATCAAATTTAGACTTGAAAACTTAAATTTAAGATAAAAGGTATTATTTTAACTTTGTCGTGGACCGAACAGTATTATTTATATAAAAAAATTAATTTTATGAAAAATATTTTACAATAACAGTTAAAGATTTTGTACAAATTTTTTTTCTTTGATGAATATATTTTTTTCATTGGACAATAACAGTGAAAGATTTACCAAATAAATTTTAACTTAAAAGAACTAAAAAGGAAATTTGATAAATAATTTATACTTACTTTTTAAACTCTAATTTTTTATATTAATATAAAAATAAAATTAACCTAAAAATAAATTAGTTGAAATAATACCTAAAAACGTGTTAAAAAGAGAAATAGCTATCATTGTTGATATGAGGGGTGGGATCTTGGATTTTAAGGGTAAGGTGCATACTCATGCTAATGCAGTAATGCTGTTTAATTTGGATAGGCTGATATAAGTTAAAATGAACAATACAGTGACAGAGGAAAGAGTACAAAGAGTATCGTCCACGTAAAGGAATTCTGAAATGGATATTCTTCAAGGTTTTCAGTAGAAGAAGCACATTCTATTTCCAGATACCTTTTAGTTTAGCATCTTTTCTCTTTTCTATATATAAAATTTCTTTTTAATAAATACTGAGTAAATTTTTTAAATTCTATATAAATTTTATAAACTGTCAAGTTTATTATTAAATTATTGAGTCAATAAATTAAATTTTTTTATATACAATTAGAGTACAATGCTATTAAAAATATCAGTTTTTATTTTCCAAACAATACCAAATATTCATAGAAATGCTCTCCCATTATTTTATTATATTTGCAGTTAATTATCTTATAATGATATATAACTAGACCTAATTATTTAATTATTGTGAAGAATAGTCCTCTTTTGTTTCGTCTAATATGTATAGGAATTCCGTAGTACATTCGCATGTACTTGGAAATGTTGAATTTTTACAATTACAATTATTAGTGATAATTTCTTGTTTTAATGAATCACCACTAATGATTGGTGTCATCTGTGTTTTATCACTTATCATAACATAATCTTTGTTTATTGTAACTGATCTATTTTGTCCTAAAATAAAATCTAGGCCGATTATCATGTTTTGTTTTGAGGGAACTAAATTTTCTACCCTCATTGTTTTTATGAAAATTTTATGACAAAAAAAATCACAATTTGTGCTAAACTGAAGAATAACATTGTTAACTTCTTCATCATTTATCATAATTTCACCAGACATTGTTCTGGTTTTTTGGATGTGTTTACTTTTAACTATGTTTTGATGTAGAGTTATAGTTTTACATATAACTGTTTCTGAGCATCATGTATCTAATAATGCTTGTATAGTTTTTTCTGTAGATGGTTTGTTATTTATTTTTGGAAAAGTTAGTTTAACTAACACTTTTAAAGTTATTAGTTGTTGTTTGTTACAAACTAATGGGATACATTCCATTGTTCCCATCATGTTATTTTGTTCGACTGAGTAACTGGACTCTGGGAGATCTATTTTAGTTTTCCCTTTTATTAGTTTTTCTAAAAGAATTACCTTTTCTTCTAGGTGATCTATGCGAGTTTCTAATACTGAAACTCTAGTATCAGTTAAATCTTTGTTACACAATTTTTTATATTTTCTTTCTTTTCGAAAGAGGGTATTTCTTGTTCCTATATATTTAAATATTTTTCGACGCATTTAATACAAAAATTTTTATAACAGAGTGGGCAATGTGCCCTTTTTTATATGTGAAAATACCTTTCATAGTATGTACAAGGAATTGATTTTGTACCTGAATAAAACCGTATTTTGTGAGGACAAAGATTTGTATCTGTAGTTTTCATTAGACAATATCCTAGATCATATAATATTTTTCTCATTTCCTTATATTCTTCCCTCATTGGGAAATTATTGTTTTCATTGGGATATAAATGACTATATTCATTATTTGTAAATTCATTTATTAGATCATAATTTTTATAAACCTTTTCTGGATTTACTTCATCTGTGTATTCTGTTATACTAATAACAGATAATACTTCAGAGTCAGTAGAAACCTCTTCATCAATGGGAAGAAGATTCATATGACATGATTTTATTAGAGCCGCTTCTTTTGTGTAAAGATTTGCGATATTTGGACAATCTCTCAAAAAGTGTCCTGGTTGACTACAAGCAAAACATTTTAATGTTTGTTTGTAGGTTTTGTTATCCTAAATTTCCTAACATGTCTATTGGGATTTAAAGTAGGTTTTCTGGCATTAAAAGCCCTTATTGTATATGTTTTTCTTGGAGTTCTTGGCCCTAAGAATTTTTGTGTATTATATCTTTGTTTATTTCTAGATATATTTTTTCTGTTTTTAAATTTGTTTTGTGCATATTGTTGGGGTGTGTATATTTGTTTGCATATCCCAGCATCAGAATGTTTAAGCTATTTTTGTATAGTTATATAGGAGCAAGTGTCTTCCATTTCATAATGTGTTGTATTCGTATAGAGAGGTTATTCAGCATGGGAGTAACCTCATCATTTTTCTAGCTTTCTCTAATTTTTTGTCCCAGTTTTCCTGGAAGTTTGAGAAACATTTTGTCTCCTATATTAACATCATGAAAGCAACCAGCTATAGATGCATACAAGAGATAATCTTGACAGTATTCTTTTATTTTACCAAAATATTCGATAGACAATCTTTCGAGATGTCCTAGATGAATTTGTTGTCTAATTGTATTGCCATCATTGGCAGATTGTGAGGTAAACAATCTTTGTATAAGAGAACAAAAATTGTAAATATTTGGACCTGGTTCAATAACCAGTGTATTTAGATCATTAGGGAAATTTTTCTTAAAAGATTCCCATCCAGATCTAGTGATGTCGCCTAAGTATGTTTCTCCTTTAGCGATCATCTCTTGAAAAAACAGTACATCTTTCTCATGATGTATGCCATAATCTCGGATTACAGCTGCTGTCCATTGTTCTATGTATGTTGGAAGGAGTTGGGGATCTATACCTCCTATGTTTAAAAGTAAGTTTGGGATTTGAAAGTTTGGTTCGACTGGTAATCTTTTACCATGTGATATATATTTATTGTTACTAAGGATAATATTTTGTACAGTTTCTCTAGGAAGGAATCCTTGAGAATAATTTTGTGTACCAGCAGGATCTAACTTATAATTTGTAGCAGTAGATTCTTCATATTCATTTATTAATCCTACTTTGGTGTTTTCAAAAGTTGTAGATAAATTATCATCTTCTTGTAAATTTTCTGTAAATTGATAAGAAAATTCAATTCTTTTTCCTCAGTTTCTTGTTCAATTTTTAATTTTTGTAAAAATGTATTAACGATATTATTTATTTCATCGTTTTCTTTATTTTCTTGGAGTTTTCTATCTTCATTGTAGTCAGAGGGAAAATTATCCCATGGTTCCCAGTTAGGATTATTAAGGAATCTATCCCAGGGTTCTAAGTTTAAAGGATCTTGTCTAGACATAGTTTCTAGAGTTCCTTGCCTAAGCATGGCTATGTTTGCTTGATGATGATTCCATTCTTCTTCAGTAATATCATCATCTTCTTCATCATCACTATCTATGATGTTCATCATACCAATATGATCATTATCAGGAATAGTAGATGTATTATCCCGTCTGTTTTGTTTTAAATCCATAAGTGGAGTATTTCTATAATCTGTGAAGCTTAAACTAAGGCCTCTAGATCTATTGTGTATGATTGCAGAGTTTGGATTTGTGATTGAGTTTCGTTCATCCCTTTGTAATGAGTTTGCCATAGGTGGCCCTCATTTCTTCGTGTGAATGCCTGAGCTGGCAAAAATTGTGTGTCAATAGAACTTATTATTTCCTCTAATGGTCTAGTGTTTATTCTATACATGGAAGAAATATAATGGTTATTCTTCCTATGAAAGTAATGTCTAGGTGTAGGTTATCTCCTATCCATAAGTGGAGTATTTCTATAATCTGTGAAGCTTAAACTAAGGCCTCTAGATCTATTGTGTATGATTGCAGAGTTTGGATTTGTGATTGGGTTTCGTTCATCCCTTTGTAGATGAGTTTGCCATAGGTGGCCCTCATTTCTTCGTGTGAATGTCTAAGCTGGCAAAAATTGTGTGTCAATAGAGCTTATTGTTTCCTCTAATGGTCTAGTGTTTATTCTATACATGGAAGAAATATAATTGCTTATTCTTCCTATGAAAGTAATGTCTAGGTGTAGGTTATCTCCTATCCAATTTGTTCCAAAACCTATAGTTTGTACTTCTAGACTAATATGATTAACGAAGTCTGGAAGGGTGAGTGTAAAGTTTGGAGCAAGGTATATTAAGGATATGGGTTGATTCAAGTCAACCTCTAAGATTCCAATAATACTTTGAGAATAATTGTTTTGAAATCTGGTATCATGGAGAACTATCAAAGTTCTAGCACCAATCATATGTCTAGCTAGGGATCTTACTCCTATAGTAATTAATCCCATGTGGACATATCTCCCATGTTGGTTTAGGAGTTGTGTAGCTGTTTGTTGAGATATTAAAGGTATTATCTCGTATGTGTTATCAGGAAGGTGAAAATCTTCTATCCTCCTATATCTGTAAAGGCTTGTTCTTTCAGAACTTAACCAGCCTATATTGTATAGTTGTCTAGGATTCAAATAATCTATTCTTGAGTTGGATCCTATTTATGTATTTTGATGTATATCTACTAGGTCTTCTAATCTTCTAACATTAGTAGTTCTTCTTCTATTTAGAAATCTATCTAAGATTCCTGGGAGTTGTATTAGATCTTGTCTCCTAGTTTGGTGTTCTCTTATTCGGCGAGAAGTTCCTGGAAACCTCTCTGTTGTTTGATTCCTATTGGGTGTATTATCCATAGAAATATCTTGTAATTTTGTTTGTGAACTGTTATTTGGTCTTAAATTCATATTTTAACTAACAGTTTTGTCTTTGGTGGAGGTATTGTTCTCCTGTTTAGTCTGATTCCTATTACTGGATTCAGCTATGTCTGTTTTTGCAATTACTTTGACAAATTTGTGGGTATTTTTACATACTGTTCTAGTTTGTGTATTTGTTCCTAATGATAGTCTAGAAACTTTATTAACTAGATCATTTATGTCATCAGATATATTTCCGTTTTTGTTTAAATCTATAAGATTAGATAGTTTTCTAGAAACTTCTTCTAGTAAAGCTATTATTGTGTTATTTTGTCCTATTAACATTGTGTGAACAAAATCTGTATCATGAGTAGGTTTTATATATCCCACTGGAGGGGACTCTGTTAAAGATTCTATAGCTGCAAGAGCTGAGTTGTAGTCTTTTCCCTTAAAAGGTTGTATGCTTATCATTTATATTTAAAAAAAATTATTTATTATTGTAAAATTTATAGTGTGTATGAGAGTGCGAGAACAGGAGTACAAAAAATAAAAGAGCAGAAAAACAGCAGAAAATAAATAGTAGCAGAAGCAGAAAAACAGATATATTAGATAAGGTATCCACGGAATACACTGTAAAACAATAAATATTAAAGAATATAGAAAATCATAAGGCTTATCAGAAAGGTAAAAAAAAACTCTTTTTTTTTTTGTTAAAAATATACATCTGAACTTGGTGTCGCAATCTGCACGTATTTCTCAACCCATCAAGGTAGGAAACTAGGGACTTACAAAGGCTCTCCACTAGCCATCACTGCCCTTCAACTACCAGGGTATCCTAGCAAACACTATACACCTTTGACAGATGTCTATTTTCAATCAGAAAATTAAGATTTACATGATAAAAGAACCGTCCTTGGAAAGAACATGGCTCTGATACTAAGAAAAAGAGAGAGAAAAAGAAGGAAAAGAGAGAGAGAGAAAAGGAAAAGAAGATGAGAAAGAAGGTGAAGAGGGAGAGAGAGAGAAGTAAAAAAAGATGAGAAAGAAGGTGAAGAGGAAGATGAGGAAAACTTAAAGAAAACATTCATATTAACAGATGAACATTATACGATACTGAATCTGGTAGAGCCGGTTAGACATCTTCGTATAATATTGAATAAATCAAGTTTATAAGCTACTGAATCTGGCAGAGCCAGTTAGACATCTGCTTATAAATTTGATGAAAAGTAAATTTAATTAATATATGATAACCCTTTAAATGATAATCGCATCTTTAAATATTTATTGTTTTAGGCATCCGAAGATACCTTAAGAGTAAACTACTCCATGCTTTAGAAAATTAAATGCATAAAAGTTAAAAGAAAAACTTACAAAAGGGGGAAAGAGAGGGGAAGGGTTGCAGAAACCTCTGATTTTATTGTACAGAATAAAGATTTACAAGGGGAAGGAGAGAGGAGAAGTGTAGAGAGAAGGGGGAGAGTATTTGGAGACAAGAGAGAGAAGTGTTTTCGGACCTGCTCAGCATAAGAGGCTTATGGTCCTTTTATAGACAAAGTTGGTGACCGGAAACTGGCTGAGAAGGTAACCTTCTGACTGGTGACCTGCTGTGTAGGTTACTCCATGACTGGCAACCTATTTTGTACGTAAATTTTACCCTTCAGTCTATTACTTCAATAAAGAAGTAAAATTACTTTGTCACAGGTAAAATTTTAATTTACTCTTCTGAGTCGAGAGAGTGTAGACACATCTGCTATTTCTTCCTCCATCTGTTCAGGAAGACATGGGTCTTCTGTGTCATCAAAATCATATGGTAAAGAGGATAACCCAGGAGTGTTCTGGCCTGACAACTAGTTTCTTCGTATATTTCTTTGTATAACCTCTCTTTCTCAAAATGTTTTACGAAAGAAAGGTTTGCTTTAATTGGGAATGGGTGAAATTTGTTACCCATTATCTTTTTCCAGTATAATTTGGTATTCTGAGTTTCTTTTAACAGAGTGAAAACCTCAGAATCTCTTTTAGTGAAGTTCCAGTTGGACCCTTTAATGTATGCCTTCCAGAGGTTATACTGATACAATTTATCTTTATTGATAGATAACCCTTTTAGTGGATCATGTTCAAACAGATTCAGGGTATTTATCTCTGAATTTGTTTCAGTAAATAATTTTATTACATGTGTGGCTATACTATCAGGATTATGAACACTTCTTGGTGAAGTGGTAATTTGTAAAGCCACCTGGGTCATGTGTTCAGCCTGAATATTGTTTATGACTGAATTTATTACAGGGGACAAGGTTGAGAACCTATCTGTGGGGGGAATTACTAATGAGTGAAGACAACCAGCTTCTAGTAGAAGCATAGGAGTTATTAGAACATCCCTGTAGAGGTGACCTTTGAAGGAACTCAAATGAATTTGAGCTCGTCTCACAATGAATTTTATCTGACAAGTGCAATCCTTGTCAACAGTTTTGCAATAATCAGAAGATACAAAACATGGATTTCTGTTATTGAAATAGGTTTGTGTTTTTACGAACAATCCTTCGTAATTCATAGTTTCAGCATGGACTTCAAACAAAAAGTCCTGTATTAACCCAAATTTTCCTAGGAGGATATTTGGATTGATTTGTTGGTAGTACTGTCACCAGCAGTAGCATATGTTTGTGTTAGAGCATAAGGCTCAAATTGTAAAGCAGTTTTTATTTTTTCTTCATCGATTGTTTCCAACTGAACTGCCATTTCAGCTTCTTCTTTGGAGTAGAAGCCTTTGTATGTGGACTAGAACTGGTCTTGTTTAGCCTCATTGAGGTCTTTGAATGATGTATATACACCTTTGTTTGGGCCTGTTATTAAGGCAAAATGTGTGAAACCTTTTCCCAAAGGAGAGGCAGGAGAAGTTAACGCTACTCCTTTATTATCTTGGCAACAAAAGCTGTATAATGCGCTTATGATGCTTTGTTTTACACGAGTCACTTGGTGCTCATTTTGTGTTGTATATTTTGGAATATTCCAAATGTTGTCAATTAAAACATTTAATTTGACATTTGTTTGATCTCTCCCAGGGTACTGGAAGATATTTGTAAGAATTGGCAATTCTTGTTTGCCAAATTTTGTATACTGGTCCGCCACAAAAGGGGACTTAACTTGTTTAGGGCCTACGACACCCTTCTTTGTATTTTCGAGCATTGATCTGAAAAGATCTTTGTATATGTGAATAACTTCACTTGATGTACCTGGATAAAATGTCAGCACAAGTATTATCAGAACCTTTTATATGTTCAAAATAAATAATTTTTCCTAAAAAATTTATATAATCTTTGAAAAGCAACCATATTTTATGTGGCTTTTTATCATTATTAATTTGATTTTTACCATAAGAAACTATGGCCTCACAATCTGTCCTGATTGTTATTTCTTTCTTATTTATCAAAAATAATTTAAATGCATCCATTGCGTGTATGGTAGCATTTACTTCATAATCTGTGCTAGTTTTGTAAATTTTTTGTTTTGTTGTATATTTACCAGAGGCATATCTGCAAATTTGTTTTCTGCCTTTGGTATGTGTTTATTTTTCTTTCGTTTAAGAATGGCTCCCCATCCAAGTTCGCATCCATCACATTCAATTACTAAGTAATCTGAATCTAATGGCAATTGTAAAGTTGGTAAATTTGTTACCATTTGTTTTATTTTTTGTACTAATTTTATATCCTCATAATTAAATTTTCTTTCTCCTTTTAATGAAATTTTATTGTATAAAGGAGATGTGTATTTTCCTAGGTTAGGAATAAAGCTTCTTGCATAATTTAAAAGTCCTAAAAGGATCTACGTGTTTTAATGTCTTCCATTTTATCTGAAAAATCTTGTATTTTCTAAATATGAGGTTGGAGTCTTATAGTTCCATTACCTATTTCTGTTCCAAGAAATTTGATGAAATTTTTACTAATTTCCATTTTTTATTTTGAAACTATTAATCCGTAATGTTCCAATTTATATAAAACTTGTTTTAGATGGTGAAAATGGTCATCTTTTGTTTTAGAAAATACTAGTATATCATCAATATAAACACATGTAAAGGTTTTATCATTTTTGAAAATGTTATCCATTTTTCGTTGGAAAACAGCAAGAGCGTTTTTAAGACTGAATGACATGACGTTCCATTCAAATAAACCTTCAGAACAAGAGAAGGTTGTCCATTTTATTGATTCTAGATCCATTTTAACTTGATGAAATCCACTTTTTAAATCGAATTTAGAAAACCATTTGGCATCTTGAATTCGGTTTATTAAAACATCTTTAGATGGAATTGAATATCCATCCTGTACTGTGTTGTCGTTTAGTCTTTTATAATTGTAAATCATTCTTGATTTACCTCTTTTTTGTTCAGAAGATTTGTTGACTATAAAAGCCGGACTTCTGTGTGGACTAACACTAGGTGATATTACTTTTAGTTTTAGTAAATTTTGTATATGATTTTGACACTCTTCTTGTTCTCAATTATTAAATTGAATGTCTTTTGTTTTAATTATTAAGTCTGGATTAATAATTTCTAATTTACAGGCTACGGGATCTCTGTCCCAAAATTTTGTAGGATCTTCTCCTATTATGTTTGTTTTATTCAACCTGTCAAGAATTTGTTGAATATTTTCAAATTTTATAGATTTTGAAATTTTTATTGAGGAAAAAGCCTTAGCTGTATTATCGAGTATATTATATAAAGAAGAATAGTCCTCTTTTGTTTCGTCTAATATGTATAGGAATTTCGTAATACATTCGCATGTACTTGGAAATGTTGAATGTTTTTAAAATATTCAATTGTATGTTATTTATAAATATTTTTATTATTTTTATATAAAATAAACTTTTATGGATGTACTAATCATGTTTACGGGACGTGTTTATCAATCACGCATAAGTTTACGCAAATTCTCGTGTCAGATAACCTTATGTGTTTTGTAGGTTTAAAAAGTGTAATTAAATCATTTTTTAGGCATCCTGAAACAAAAAACCAAGGCTATAATTTTTCATACCCATACCTAATTACGTACTTATCACACTCGAACCCTCATGTCATGTTTAAGGAGTAAAGTTACATATGTATCAATTATTCTATAACAGGTTGATGAAACTTTATTATTGAATGGTGACAGAGAAAAAAAAAATCATATGTTAAACATCTCATCAAGACTTATAAATAAGAAAATAAAACAATAAAATTCTTATATTAGACATGCTTACATAATTATTAAGTTTAGATTTTTTTTATTAATCTTAACTATTAAATGTGAAACTTGTTTTATTTCACAAATTCATAATTTTATAAAACTCAACTAATATTTGAGTCTATTTGGATACAGGTTAAAAGTATTAGTAGAAGTTTTTCTACTTCTATAAGTTCTATTTCACTTAAAATTAGTGT
Organism: Psophocarpus tetragonolobus; assembly: GCA_037954015.1. Lineage (NCBI taxonomy): Eukaryota > Viridiplantae > Streptophyta > Magnoliopsida > Fabales > Fabaceae > Psophocarpus > Psophocarpus tetragonolobus. Next base: position 79,083,948 of record CM075690.1, read on the forward strand.
TTTGATACATAAATTTTAATAATTTTTTACTTTTTTAAAAGCTCTCAATAGGATTTATGGAAAGCAGAAAACAGTAGTGAAAATATGTTTGATTACAATTTAGAAAACATCTTCATTGAAAACATTTTCAAAAAACAACTGAAAATAAAAAACAGAAAAAAGTTGTTTTCAAAAGAACACTATATGAAAATTTAATAACAACATGTAATTATAACAAAAATTATATATAAATATATTTTAAACTATACATATAAATATTTTATAACATTTTTCTTAAAATTTATTAAATTTAACAATATTATTTTTTGAAAATAGAAAATATCAAGTGAAAACAAAAGTATTTTATGAATGTTGAAAAGTTAAAAATGAAAATAATTTTTAGAAAATGAAAATAGAAATGAAAACAAAACATTTTCTCCAACTAAATATCACCTTAATTTTTAAAGCTTTTTCAATTTTATTCAAGCTTTTGAGTTTTTGCCTTTTATTCAAACTCGTCACTTGACATCATTTGTCACCATTGACTACTACCTTTGATCGACAATTATTGGCTGCCAACTCCGGTCAGTGGTCACTGGCCACCACCTTCAGTAGGCAATCACCGGCCACCACCTCTGGCAGGTGGTCACCAGTTGCCACCTCTAGTAGGTAGTTACCGATCGTCACCTCCATCCGGAAGTCACCGACCGCCACCTCCATTCGGCAATCATCAACTGTCTTTGGTCACTAACTGTCATTTTCCACCAAGAGTCATTGAACGCCACCTACAACCTCTACCTTCGACACCAATTGTCGGTCATCGATCATTAGTTTTCTGTTTCTAAGGAGGAAATGTTCCTTTTTGTTAAGATTTTAAATCAGTGTTTTAAATTTGGAAATGAAAAGATGTTGTTTTAGTAACTTTACTAATATCAAAGAACCTATATAATTTTGTCTAAACACCATTTTTTCTATAAGTTCTTCTATAGCTTTTTAAAACTTTTTTAAGGTGATTTTTGCATTAGAGCTTTTAGAAAAGCTCTACTTTTATAAACTTTACTACATAAGCCTACCCAAACATGACCTATTTACAAAAGCTTTAGTTTATAACAAACTTCTGGGTTGCTTCTTTTTTTTTTTTCTTTTCTGTTTTTGGCAATCATCAATTTTTAACTGATTTTTTTTTTCACTTATATATACTGACTTTGTGATCTTTGTATTGTGGGTTTTGTAACATCCCAAAATTTCTAATATTTCTAATAATATCACTCATTAAATTGAATTTATTTTACGTAAATTTAGAACTCAAAACTATTGAAAACTGAACTATTAATCACAATATTAGTTTCATACAATATAAATTCAAGTATAATAAATTTTTCAACAAAATAACTCATAACATACACTACACAAGTTTGCCAAGCAAGACAAATCGCTCAGCGAGTAATATGGTAGCTCGCTAAGCAACCACTGTCGCTTAGCGAGACCTTAAAGTGGATTGTTCCAACGATATGCATCACTAGGTGCAAATCCAAAAAATTCTCAAACAGAGACGAATTCTCGCTAGGTGAGACTTACCGCCCAGCGAGCCCATGCAAACTGCATAACTCAGCTACATAATCCTCTACCAAACATCATCATACTTAAACCAATTCTACACCATTACCTCAATATACATACAGGTACATGCAATATACCAATTTCATTTCAACACGTCATTTGTCAGTTAAGCTTCATTACAAAGCATGATAGATTATCCACACTATTCTATACAATGCTATTTACAAAAGATTTAAAAGATTATACAAAATTCAATTTGAAACATCTTATACTTCAAGTCAAGTCTCCAAGTGTAGTTATAGCTCATCTACCTACCTCACGACAACACCATTGATATTTGCTCCCTGTAAAGCACGATCCTCGCAGTCATACGAAACAAACACACATGCAAGGGTAAACATAGGATAAAAGATATTTTATTATTATATAATAATTATGTAATCTCAAAGTATAACAATCAATCAATCACACTTATGCTCCACATGAACATAATCACTCACAACAAATCAATTACACTTATACTTCACATGAACATAAGCACTCACAACCAATCAATCACACTTATATTCCACCTCAACATAAACACTAACAACATTCAGCTGATGCTTTTCCAGAAAGACTCACTACATTGAATTTGAAAACCAATTATACCAAGTTCGTGACTCATCTGACTTCTCCTACATTGGTATCTAGTATTTATCTTACTCATCCGATAAATAGTTGAAATTTGAGCATACTTGATGAGCAAATTTTCTACCCTACTCCCCGTAAGTGCAGTAGTAGTTAGGGATGGTAAAAATATCCATACTTGTGGGTATTCATCTGAACTCGCCCCGATTTTGACAAGTATTACCCGATTTAACCGGGTATGAGTATAGGTACAGATATTACCCGATGTGTTAAGTTGGGTGCGGGTACGGGTATGGGTATGTGACTACCTGTCCCGTACCTGCCCCGTTATAATTTTAATGATTATATAATAAGTTTAAATTTATATATTTAATTAAAAATTTTAATTCTTAAACTTTAATTTATAATTTCTTGTTATTAAATATTATTTATATACTTTTTAAATTAAAATATAATTAATAAATTAATATATAATTTATTTAATAATAAATAAGTAAATTTAAATTGTAAAAAATAATATGGCGGGTACCCACGGGTATACCTGAACCCGAAAATACCCAACGGGGATGGGGATTAAAATTTCATACCCACTCTTTTTATACCTGAACCTGAACCCGCCTTGCACTATGTGGGGACAGGGATGGGGAAGGTCAAACTCGCACTCGCCCCACCCCGTTGCCATCCCTACTAATCGTACGTAGTATTTGATAGATGTATCAAGTTGATCCCATAGAGACTATATTGATACTTTGAGAATACTAATAATAATTACTTGCAAATAATAGAGAAATTAAATTGAAAATAAATCTAAGTTGACAGAAAATAAAGTGCATAAATATTAAACTAAAGTTACTACGGTGAGAAGCTTGGTAGAGTTTTGATTTCACTTTGTCGTCCCTCTAATGCCTAAATACAGTATCAAATTATTGTTTATCACTCATGTTCCTATCACTCATAAAAATACTCTTTGTTTGATTTTTCAAAAGTAAGAGGCTAAGCTATTTTGGCTTTAGGGCATGAATCCTCACACTTAAAGTCAAATAACTTGTATTAAGAAAAGGAGCTCAAGATAGCCAATAGGTTTTACTCTCTCTCCCGAGAAATAAACCTCATTGGGAGATTTTCTCATTTTGCAAGAAAAATCCCTCTCCCGAGTTTATTCAACAAACTAAATCTAACAAAATATATGTAAATCAAGACCAAGGTAAAGAAAAACTCTAATAATGAATGATAAACTTAGATTAATAGAGCAAAATACACAATAGAGTTCAGGATAAAATTACATAAAAACCCTAACCAAAAGAATCTAGCCTTCCATGGATGTGGAAAGCATGATTGATGGCATGGGGTTACAAAATGAGATGTAAATAGAGTGAAATGAGGGTAGAATGGTGGCTGGAAATGTCTACTTCTCTGTCCGTCTCCCATAAATGCAACTTTTTCTATTTAAAATGGGACTCTGTTGGCACACCAGCATTAGGCGACCACTTTGTCGGCGTTGGGTGTCAACCAGCGCTGGATGGTCACTTCATGGCCGCTGGGCGCTGCCTCCAGATTTTAAATTCTTCCAACATTTCTTCTACCCTTCTTCAAAAACCTGTCTCAAATATGGGAAACAAGAAAATAAAATTAAAATATGCACAAAAGTAACTCTATAATAAATTTTCCTAAATATTTAATTTTTGTATTAGGCAGTTATCAATATTCATTGAATAACCAATTGATGTCTGGTGTATATCGCTTGAAACAAGTCCCTAACACTGTATCACATTATTATCCAAGTATATTACGTTATGTATCATAGCCCAAAATAGGGCCCTAACACCAGTGTATCATCGTCTGACATAGGATTCTAACACTGCATCATTTCCCAAAATAGGGTTTTAGCACCAAGATCACTTAAACTTATCCACCTCCCTAATTCAATGCATCACCTCAAGGGCTTTGTTACCACCTCGTAACAGCCCATAAAACAATTCATCAATGTTCATTATTAATAAATTGCAAACTCCAAACATCCAAATCACAATTTCAATAACTCATCACATCAACATAACATCAATTTTAAAGAATAAACACTTTAAATCATCAATTTCACAAAACATCCATATGTCAAAATATTTCACATTACAGATTATTCACTTTAATCAAAACTCATTTCAAGAACAATACTCTAATCCTCAATCACACAAAACACTCAATTTCACATAATGTTCGAATCATAATCAAAAGCTCAGTTACTTGAAATCAATTAACTTCATAACCACTATATCATAATTTCTCTAATTAAAATCAAAGATTTAGCTTCCCTTACTTATTTCTTCCTTTAAAAGCCGACTCAAATAGAAATAAGAGAATCAACCTGAAGAGATCTCTCAGAACCTATATTGATCACCTCTCAGAATCAGGATCAGTGAAAGAGACAGTGTTCAATTCTGTCAGTCGGAGCTTAATCATGCAAGCCCATATTCCCCTCGGCCAAGAGAGAGAATGACGCAGTGAAGAAGAAAAAATTGCAATAGAAGAGGAAAAATTCAGAAAGTGAAGAAGAAAGGTTTATATATATAGCACTAGGGATATATTTAGTAAAAGTAGTTTGCTAAATGCTACCCCCTTCCTTCTGAAAATAGATTTTTTGAAGACTTCTCGAAACTTAATTAAAACCTTCTGAAACAAAAGAATATTAATTATTTTCATCTTCTCATCCTTCTATCATCAACCGAATGCAATAACCAAAATCATCACATCTCAATCAATTAGTAATTTAAGTAAAAACTTCAATTTAATTCTCTTCACTATTTATTGTTAAAATTTATAACCTATTAAGCAAACAAATACTTATATATTTAATCAATGCTATTAAGAAATTTTCCAATGCTAAGTGTTTTTTCCTCTATTCGTTAGCTGTATCAAATATATATAAAAACAATCATACACATTTTATAAAGAGTGTACAATATGAGTTTGATGAATAGAAAAAATATAATAATATTTTTTTAAATGTTAATCTTTATTTAAATATACAATAGTCATAATTAATTTAAATAAATTTAAATAATTTTAAAATCTTTATATTTTTATCAGACAAAATTAAGATAATTTTTTAAGTCGGAAAATAAACTTTAAAAAGTAGAAATTACGGTTTTAACATTCTTTTACTACTTTTCAGTTTTCACTAAAAAAACTCATAGTTACTAGATTTAACCCCAAAAAATTTAAAAATACCAAACCTGAGTTTAAAATTATTTTCCACAAAAATAATCCATAAATTCATAAATATTATAATAACCATTTGTTTTTTTGTTAATCTTCTTTTAACTGTTGGACTACAAACTTTTCTTTAGTTAATTTGATATTTCTAGCTCAAAATTTTGTAATATCATAATGTTATAATAACAATTATAAAAAGAGAAAATACAAAATTATCTTTATTTAGTTAATTTGAGATTTCTAGCTCAAAATTGTGGTTTATTAATTAGCTTCCTTTTTAGACAATCACTTTCATAAGTTTTCCAATATTTTATTAATCGCTTTCAAGACTTAAAAATAATATTAATAATAGTGTTATTAAGTATATAAAGTTTATGGCTTCTAAACCTCACCCAAATCTTTGTGCAGGCTTCCAAGTCCCTAGTTAACTTTTATTCAAAACTTAGCAGTCATGCATACAGATGAGTGGTTGGATCACACACTAGCATTATATTAATAATATAATATTTTAATAATTAAGTAGTTTAATGATTTAGAAAATATTGCATAAAATTATAAAATAGAATAACCTAAAATAAACAAAATGTAAAGTAAATAAGATTTAAAATAAATAGTAAAATTTCGATACTTTAAAATATGAAAAATAACTTCTTTTAACTTGCTCACATCCTATCAAAGTACAAGTCACACGTAACATGTGAAATGAATGCATAAGAATATTATGTTTAGTCTTAAATAAAATCATAAAATTGAAAGTACTAGAAGTTCCTAGAGGTATACCATCTAAAAAGCTTGTCTTGCCAATAAAATAGATCTAGAAAACAACAATAACGGCCGCAACAGGAGCTAAATATGCAACGACAATCCAAGGACATATACTCAGCCAAAACTAAGTTCCCTTTCACGACCCATATAGCATAGCAAACTACACTAAGTAATAAGTGTAGAATAATTAGTTCATAAGGACATCCATTGTATAAACATTCATCAACAGACGCAGCATCCTAGATAGGATAAAATACTAATAATTATAGGAGACGAAATACCCGAAAAAGTAACAAATTGTGAAGATTGTTTGAAGTTGGAATTTAAACTTAAAAAATTGTAACATTAGATTATTTAAGATCTAAGACATTTAAAAAAGTTATAATATATTAAAAAAATTAGTTTTATTTTATACATACCTAGTGTAGATTTTGGAATACTTCTTTAAAACTACATTTGTAGTTGTTTTCGGTGATTTTGTGTCTTTGTCATGAATCAAAACTTTTAAATGATGTGTGTTTTTTACTCTTGAAATTATTACATATAACTTACCATGGCTAAAGAGTATTGGTTTAGGCAAATACAATACAACATTGATTAATGATTAAACCTGTGACTTGTTAATTGTCATGGCATGTGAAATAATAATTAACAATTATCTTCTATTGAGTTTGAAAGACCATGGAGATTATGACGGGAACCTTAACATTCTTGGTAAGTAATTCTTTTACCTGTTGCTACTTCTTTTCCCTACTTATTTTCCTTAATATGTAATTTTTTTACCTATTGCTACTTTTTTCTGTAAGAATTACACGTGTACATGATTTGAATTTTTATTTTCTAACGCACCTTTATAATATATAACTCTTCTTTGATAATTTCTAAAATGTCCATTTTACAATAAAGAACAACTTCATCTAATAGAATAGATTATAAATGTGAAACAAACTTTTATTAGGAAAATTATAATGGCAATGTGCTTAACATAGGTCAGTACTGGACAATCATAAATGAGCATGTGTTTATTTTTCTAAAAATTATCAAGCATATAATTAGTAATTATATATATTAATATTTGTTTAAAGTATAAAGTGTTGACTAATAGTAATTATAATCAATGTCATCAGACTCGGCCTGACTGTCAACTCGGTTAGGGTAAGGGGTTAAGGGGTAAGAGTCGACTAGGGAGTCAGCAATTAACCTGCACAACTCAGTTCATATTAACAAATATAAATAATTTATTATCTGTAAAATGTTATACTTTAAAATATTATAAAAAGTAAATATATATTATTGTTTGCATAAATTTACTAAAAGAATAAGTTGGTTTAGTGGTAATTGAGTTCTATCCTTATTACATGATTTAAGGTTGGTTCTTTAGCTAATGCATTTTTATTATTGATATTACCTTAACGAGGCAACTGCAGCAAGGTGAGTAATCTTTAGATTCTAAAAAGAAAAAAAAAGAAGCCCCCATTACAGTCACAGAAAGAAAACCAACATCATGATCTATATTAGTCGATGATATTGTTGTTAAATAGAATAAAAATTACAAAGATTAATAATAGAATATTCTATTAAGTAATCATCTATAATTATTAACTATGTTTGAGGAGGATAGTAATTAATGGGTATAAAAATGTACTCCCTGTCAACAATTTTTACAAAATTAATTTTAATTAACAATATTGATTCTTTTTCATTTTTCTATTTTTTCATTTTTTTTTTCAAACCAAACACTCATAAAATCATGATTTTCAAAACTAGATTAGTAGGTTCAATCGGAAACGTGACCAATGTCAGTTCAAAGTTTCCAAATAACTGGGAAAGGAACGAACTGGCTAGAACCAAATGAACCAGCCTGAATTGGAAGAACCGGCCACTTTAGGAGTCAAACCGTTTTTTTATTTTTCTAAAAAGTAGGAAAAAACACAAAAAATTGAAAAATAGGGGTTTTAAAATTTTATGTGCACAAAGAAGAAATGTCCATGAAGTCTAAGTTCGTAAAACTTTCTACACTTACTAGTTTATTTACCAAGCTTTTATCATAATTTAGAATATAAATATCTCTCAAAGAATCATTTTAGACAATGTGGAACTTTGCCCCTTTGTAATATTATAAAGATAACAACACTTAAACTTGATAAGATATATTATATTTGTCTACTATAAATCATATATAACTTATTTTTTCCTTAGTATGTTATTATATTAGTAAAAAAATAACATTTTATTGAATCTGATTCAACCTCGGTTCAAATCTAGTTCAACCTTTGAACCCTAAACCTATGCCTTTACTGGTTCAATAGTCAGTCCAGTTTTGAAAATCTTGCATAAAATTATTTTTATATTTTTATTTCATATTTTTTAAAATGATTTGATATCTATTGCTATTTACCCTATTTATCTCTTACCCGTTGGTACCATATATACAATGTTCATTTTTGAAAGATTCTAATGTGCCAAATAAAAATGAAATTAGAACAAAAATACATACATATATTACAAAAAAAATTATATATACCTACACATACTTATACCTACAGACGTTATAAGTGTAGTAAAACTTCAAAAACCTTATAGCCATGCATGTTTAGTGTAAGTATAACTTTTATAAAATTATGACAAACATTTTTACATTTAAGTAAAATTAAAAATATTTCCATCCACAAATACTTAGTGTAGGTAAAAGTCTTAAAATTATTTTAAAATTTCTACCAAATGTGTAGTTTAGGTAAAATTTTCATACACAATGATCACTTGGTGTCATTTATTTAGAGAATAAAATTAAATTTTATATAAAATATAATTTAATATAAAAATAATCCAATGATGTATTACAAAAGTAGAAATCAAATTAAAAATCATTTTTTTTCTTTTTGCACCACCTAACTTAGATAGTGTTGAACTAGGCCCAAAGCTAAAAGTTAGCCTAATATTGTATTTAAATTCTTACGAGATGATGTTCATAAATTCAGGAGAATTTCTCCTTGCACCCTATAACTTTTTCCTACATCTCCATAAATGTAGAAAAAAAATCTAAAATACCACTAGATTAAAAAATAACTTAACTTTTTTTTACTCGTTCTTCTTCACCTGGATCTTTCTTCTTGTCCGAAATTTGTGAAGTCATGTACATCCTTCTTATCTTATTCTTCTTTTTTGTGAACTCCTGCACTTCCTTTTTCTTCCTCCTTCATTCTTCGCGATCACAGCCTCCCTGCACCTCCGTTCACCGTCACATTCGCCCTCCTCGTCTCCTTTATCTCTTCTTCTCGTCTTCCGAAGGTATGTTCCTCTTCGTCTTATTCGTTCTCACTTTCTAAAAAAAATTTATAATTTTTTTACAAGTCCAGACAGGAGTGTCTGGACATGTAAAAAGATTTACAAAATTTTTTACAAGTTCAAACAAGGGTGTTTGGACTTGTAAAAAATTTTGCAATTTTTTCTATAAGTCAGGAAAAGGGTGTACGGACTTGTAAAAAATTTGCAAAAAACTTGATTTCATAATGTACCCGAGAAAAGATAAATGTAAACCTAAATCGAGAAGAATAAAGCAAGCAAACGCAAACGGAAAAAACACACACACCAAGAAAAAGAAAAGAAAGTCATTGATTTAATGGAGAAGAAAAACGAAGTCGTGTGAAAAAAGCAAACAAGAGAAATGCGAAATAAGGAAGAGAAAGAGACATATGATAATTAAATTTTTACTCTTTTTATTAAGAATTTTTTACCATTTTAAAAGTTATAAAAGTGTAAGGTGAACTCATGGAGGTGTAGGGAGAAATTCTCAAAATTCAGGCATCGATCGATCGATTCACACCATGAAACTTCACATGTTAATTTCCATACATGTATGGAAAAAGTATTTAAACTTCACAGAAATTATTGTTGTAGCATCACTTCATGATGAGAGTCAATAATTTGCATGAGAAGTACGAGGCTTTTAAAGACATTCAGAGATGATAGGGCATTTTCCAGATATCACCCATCTCTGATTGAGGTATGATAGCATTTGGCTACTCACCACTGCATGCAACTTAGCTTTGGTATTTGAATATTTATCATTTTGACTTGAAGATTGAATTGAACCAATTGCTCGAGGAAACAGAATTCTTAGTTATAGACCATCTTCAACTTATCCAATCTGACTTGATATCCACACGCACTATAAAATATACTATCAGTGTTTTATCAATCATCTTATTTCCTTGATAAGCTAAATCTAGAAGAAAAAATGTCAAGCATAGTTTAAGGGAATTAAAGGGACAAAATAGACATATTGGATGGCTATCAACAAACCATTAAAATGATATTTTATACCACATATGGCCAAATCCAAAATCTTAAACATGTCCAAAGAATTCTTGAAGTGTTACAATTAAATTTGTTCCACTCACTCAAGCCAGAAACTAAGAATCATAATTCAAAGTCTTAAATCTTAATATTAACCTGCCAAGAGGAAGAAATCGTAGGCACAACACCATGGTTGAGTGCATCCAGATAAGATTCAGTTATGCCAATCAATGTTGGAAATAATAGTGGATTGGTATTAATCAATTATATTTTATCATTATCTGGCAATTTAAGATTTGGTGATAATCATATCTTATAATATCTTTATGATTATTTGAATGGGATTATAGTAAGATTGACTCTGTGATAGGTTGAGTCAATCATAAAAAAAACTCATTTGAGGGGTCTCTGCCTACCCTGGGGGATTATAAATTTGCCATCCCATTAAGCAAATTACAACAACAACAATACACATTCTCTAAAATAATCCCCTAGAAAGTAGGTAGTAAAATCCTCAAGAGTTCTTATTGAACTCATATCTCTACAATAATTATTAATATGGTTTTTGTTCTTGAAGATCAAGAACTTCAATTCAATATATTTGAGGTACACAAATTCTCTTTCCTCTATCCTTTTATATTTAATTCTCTATACATACTATAAACTTGTATCTATTGATTTAAGGTTTCCTTTTATTTCCATCAATTGGTATCAGAGCCAAATTAGATACATATTATAGTTGTTTTCTATTAGAGAATTATGGTTGTTTTCTATTAGAAAATTAAATTTGAATTGAAGATTTTTTGTGTTATTAGTGAAATTTTATAATATAGTTCACTATTATCTTTTTCACAAAAAAAAAAAAATGAGGGTTTACGCTACTTGTTATTGTTAAAATAACATGTTAAAGTTTCATTCCCTTACTCTTACATGGGGTAAATTGTTTTCAAAATTACTTAATAGTTTTCCTTTTTTTTATGTTTGACCAATATGAGTCATTTGTGTGGGCAACATAATATATTTGTGTTAACTTTTACTTTGAAAAGTATTAATGGGGTTGCATGAACTCATTTTTATACCCATATTTTTGTGATTTGGTCAAGGGAGAACTTTGTGGTTTTGATACGATCATGTATGATGATTCGTGTGTTAAATTCATTCTCAAAAGCATTGAATGTTGTTGCTAATTTTTTATATTCTTATTTTTTTCACAAATACCATATTTATTTAATATTTTTATATTATTGGTATTTTTGAGTATAAAAAAATTTGATTAATTCAAGATTAAATTAAAATTTTTTTTACTATTATAATCTTGAATTTTTAACCTATTTTCATTGTGATAATTCTTTACAGTATTTATATTCTCCAATTATACTGTACTTTCTTTAATATTGAATTATCATTTATAAATTGATTTTAGGTTATTTTATTAATTATGCACAATCTTAATTGTCCTTCTCTTATGAGCATAATTTTGTTTATTAATTTGCATTATTATTACTTGTCTATCATGGGTATAATAATGTGAATTTTGTATGTTGGTCATATAATATATATGATTAAAATTATGCAAATTTATTGGACAATATGCATAATTTCTTTTCTTATTTACATAATTATAATTTCACTATTTTAGATGCATTTATGTGAATTTTGTGATATAATTATTTTTTTATTGCATTGATGATAACTATACTTTATCAGTGTATTGTTATTAATGTAATTTGGTGTTATACAATGTATTTTTCTTGGCTTATGTTAATGATTTTCTTATATCCTATCGGTATTAGGATTTTATTGATATAAGTTATAGTACATTGTAATTTCTTTAGGGATTCTCTTTTAACTGAACTTTTAGAATTACATAATGTTTCCTTATTTTTTGTAATGTTCAGTTTATTTCCCTCATTTGATCATGTTTAGTTATATTTATATGGAACGAAAATTTACACTCTCATTTCCTTTTGTTCCATGTTGACTTATAACTTTTAATTGGACATTTTTCCTTCAAAACAAAAAAAAAATGCTGCATTTTTTGTGGTGCAAATTTTCTATATATATATATATATATATATATATATTGATAAAGAAATAGTTGAATTTTATTTAGCCCTCTGGGTATTTTTTTGTTATGTCAACTTATTTTTTCTTTATCAAGTGGAAGGATTTTGTATATTAGAATTTTAATTAATATCTTATAAAATAAATTTTCGTGATGTAAGATTTTTACCTTAAATGTCCAATTAATCATACATGTGCAAAAAAAAAAAAAAAAAACAAATGTTGTTGATAAATTTTTTTTTTTCTTATCACATTATTTGTTATCACATTGTTGGGATCTATATTAAGGATTTTATATTGGTCTCTTGTAAAATATTTTCTTGTATAACAAACTCTCTATTGATTTGCAATATTAGTATGCAATTCTTGTAAGGACAATATAGGAATCCCAAATTTTAAGAGATTAATTTCTCCATACCATATTTTATAATATTGTTAATGGTATTCTTGTAAATGCTAGAGGCTTTATTTGGGATATATAAATAAACCTATGTCCATTATAAATTTTGATGAGAGTTAGAGACTATTTATTATTATATCCTTAATATTTGTAAGAATAGGTCTCATTCTTTCGCTGCGTGTAATCATGTTTTATTCTCAAGTGTGCGTAAATATTGTTTATTGTAGCACTTGATTGTTTATGATTACTTGAGAACTTGCTTATGATCTCATATTCTACGTAAAATTATCAAGTGATCTATTTTCTCACTCATGTAATTATTTTTTCAAAATCCTCATAGGGGTCAATATTTTTGTAAAGATTGATTAATATGTGGTTAATTATGAAACCATTTGTGAGAATTATTTATTCTTATGGATGAATTTGTAGGTTTCATATTCTTGTTATTTTAACCACTTCTCTCATTAATCATTTGTTATTCTACTACTTTCTAATTCCTTAAGTAGAATAATAGTGAATTTTAATTCACTTTTATCATTATCTTATAAAGTCATCATCCCACTATCACTAGAACTTTTAATACTAGTGTATCTAATGATAATCCTAATATTTTTTGGTATATTAAGGATTAGTGGGAGTATATATATAATCTTGTATTATCTCTCGAAACTTATATATTTGTTATTATCATATAATTGTGTGCATATTTAATTATGATATGACATATTCTATAGGGCTTCTCTATTTATTTTTGTCCTATTTTTAGTGAGATACATAAAATCCATTGTATCTTTGTAGACATCTTTAACTGATGTTAAGGTCATTCTGTTGGGTACTGCACATTAATCCTTTTGGCATAAAATTATGCATTGTGCATCTCTTTTACCCAAATTTAATATTGATCAAAATTTTAGAAGTATATAATTTTGTATCATGTCTCGAGACTTATCTATCTGTATTGTCATATATTCTTGTGCACATTTAATTGTGATATGACATACTTTATAGGACTTGACTATTTATTTTTGTCCTATTTTAATTGAGATACATAATTCATTGTATCTTAATAGACATCTTTAATGGATGTTAAGAGCATTTTGTTGGGTATTGCACATCAATTCTTTTGGTATGCAATTAAGTATCGTGCATTTCTTTACCCAAAATTTCACATTTTGTTTGGTCAAAATTCTATAAGTATATTGTAGATGCAATACTCCTATCGGGTATGATTTTCTACTTTGTAAAAAAGTGCTTATTATGATAGTACTCTTATTGAGTACAATTTTGCACTTTTGAAGTACTTATGAATTTTTTTTTTTGGACCAATTATCTAAGTGTTTGCTCAATTGACATTTTGTGGCCACAATAATCTGAGTATCATTTTATATAAACTAGGTGTCTATGTGGTTTTAGTAGGGAATTTATGGATTTCCTACTTATCTTTGAATTCTTACATAGTCACTCTTTTTGAAACTCAGATTAGTTAAATGTCAAATATTATAGAGCATTTATGTATCCTATATGTAATTACATATGTTATTGGGCTATGATGAATAATTAGATGCATGTAAATTATGCTTTCTCACCTATATAATTTTTTGGACTCAAGTAAAAAAAATTTTTTATTAATTAAACATTTTTTTATTCACTGATCAAATACTTAACTTTGGAGTTTTATAACTCATATGGTTTGGTTAAGTTTTGATGTCTTAGATCAGTGGGAGTCTGAAAATTTTCTTATGAGATATGTGTGAAGTAATATCATTTTAGTAACATATCTCTTAGCATTTTTGGATGCTTGGGACCATATAGTATCATTTTGTTGAACTACATTATTCTATATACTTTATGAGAAATATTTATGATATATATCCCTATCGGATATTATTTTGTAGCTCAAATTTCTCATTATTGTCATTCTAGCTTAATGATTTATCTTTGTATTATTGATTAATACCATCCAAGTGGGAGAATGTTGGAAATAATAGTGGATTGGTATTAATCAATTATATTTTATCATTATCTGGCAATTTAAGATTTGGTGATAATCATATCTTATAATATCTTTATGATTATTTGAATGGGATTATAGTAAGATTGACTCTGTGATGGGTTGAGTCAATCATAAAAAAAGCCCATTTGAGGGGTCTCTGCCTACCCTGGGGGATTATAAATTTGCCATCCCATTAAGCAAATTATAATAACAACAATACACATTCTCTAAAATAATCCCCTAGAAAGTAGTAGAATAACAAATTATTAATGAGAGAAGTGGTTAAAATAACAAGAATATGAAACCTACAAATTCATCCATAAGAATAAATAATTCTCACAAATGGTTTCATAATTAACCACATATTAATCAATCTTTACAAAAATATTGACCTCTATTAGGATCTTGAAAAAATAATTACATGAGTGAGAAAATGGAGCACTTGATAATTTTACGTAGAATATGAGATTATAAGCAAGTTCTCAAGTAATCATAAACAAAAATCAAGTGCTACAATAAACAATATTTACACACACTTGAGAATAAAACATGATTACACGCAGTGGAAGAATGAGACCTATTCTTGCATATATTAAGGATATAATAATAAATAGTCTCTAACTCTCATCACAATTTATAATGGACATAAGTTTATTTATATATCCCAAAATAAAGCATCTAGCTTTTACAAGAATACCATTAACAATATTATAAAATATGGTATGGAGAAATTAATCTCTTAAAATTTAGGATTCCTATATTGTCCTTACAAGAATTACATACTAATATTGCAAATCAATAGAGAGTTTGTTATACAAGAAAATATTTTACAAGAGACCAATATAAAATCCTTAATATAGATCCCAACAATGTGATCACAAATAATGTGATAAGAAAAAAATAATTTTATCAAGAACATTTGTTTTTGCACATGTATGATTAATTGGACATTTAAAGTAAAATCTTATATCACAACAATTTATTTTATAAGATATTAATCAAAATTCTAATATACAAAATTCTTCCACTTGATAAAGAAAAAATAAGTTGACATAACAAAAAAATACCCAGAGGGCTAAATAAAATTCAACTATTTCTTTATCAATATATATATATATATATATAGAAAATTTGCACCACGAAAATGCAACATTTTTTTTGTTTTGAAGGAAAAAATGTCCAATTAAAGGTTATAAGTCATTATGGAACAAAAAGAAAATGAGAGTGTAAATTTTGGTTCCATATAAATATAACTAAACATGATCAAATGAGGGAAATAAACTGAACATTACAAAAATAGGAAAACATTATGTAATTCTAAAAGTTCAGTTAAAAGAGAATCCTTAAAGAAATTACAATGTACTATAACTTATATAAATAAAATCCTAATACCGATAGGGTATTAAAAAATCATTAACATAAGCCAAGAAAAATACATTGTATAACACCAAATTACATTAATAACAATACACCGATAGAGTATAGTTATCATCAATGCAATAAAAAAAATAATTATATCACAAAATTCACATAAATGCATCCAAAATAGTGAAATTATAATTATGTAAATGAAAAAAAGAAATTATGCATATTGTCCAATAAATTTGCATAATATTAATCATATATATTATATGACCAACATACAAAATTCACATTATTATACCCATGATAGACAAGTAATAATAATGCAAATTAATTAAGAAAATTATGCTCATAAGAGAAGGACAATTAAGATTGTGCATAATTAATAAAATAACCTAAAATCAATTTATAAATGATAATTCAATATTAAAGAGAGTACAGTATAATTGGAGAATACAAATACTGTAAAGAATTATCACAATGAAAATAGGTCAAAAATTCAAGATTATAATAGTAAAAAAAATTTAATTTAATCTTGAATTAATCAAAATTTTTTTTATACTAAAAAATACCAATAATATAAAAATATTAAATAAATATGGTATTTTTGAAAAAATAAGAATATAAAAAATTAGCAACCACATTCAATGCTTTTGAGAATGAATTTAACACACGAATCATCATACATGATCGTATCAAAACAACAAAGTTCTCCCTTGACCAAATCACAAAAAATATGGGTATAAAAATGAGTCCATGCAACCCCATTAACACTTTCCAAAGTAAAGTTATCACAAATATATTATGTTGCCCACACAAATGACTCATATTGGTCAAACATAAAAAAAAGGAAAACTATTAAGTAATTTTGAAAACAATTTACCCCATAATTATTTAAAAAAGAAAACTAGGTTTTAAAGGGGTAGCACTTAAAAAAAAGTTTCAATATTAATTTACCCATGTAAGAGTAAGGGAATGAAACTTTAACATGTTATTTTAACAACAACAAGTAGCGTAAACCCTCATTGTTTTGTGTGAAAAAGATAATAGTGAACTATATTATAAAATTTCACTAATAACACAAAAAATCTTCAATTCAAATTTAATTTTCTAATAGAAAATAATCATAATTCTCTAATAGAAAACAACTATAATATGTATCTAATTTGGCTCTGATACCAATTGATGGAAATAAAAGGAAACCTTAAATCAATAGATACAAGATTATAGTATGTATAGAGAATTAAATATAAAAAGGTAGAGGAAAGAGAATCTGTGTACCTCAGATATATTGAATTGAAGTTCTTGATCTTCAAAAACAAAAACCCTATGAATGATTATTATAGAGATATGAGTTCAATAAGAACTCTTGAGGGTTTTACTACCTACTTTCTAGGGGATTATTCTAGAGAATGTGTATTGTTGTTGTTATTTGCTTAATGGGATGGCAAATTTATAATCCCCAGGGTAGGCAGAGACCCCTCAAATGGGCTTTTTATGATTGACTAAACCCATCACAGAGTCAATCTTACTATAATCCCATTCAAATAATCATAAAGATATTATAAGATATGAGTATCAGCATATCTTAAATTGCCAGATAATGATAAAATATAATTGATTAATACCAATCCACTATTATTTCCAACATTCTCCCACTTGGATGGTATTAATCAATAATACAAAGATAAATCATTAAGCTAGAATGACAATAATGAGAAATTTGAGCTAGAAAATAATATCCGATAGGGATATATATCATAAATATTTCTCATAAAGTATATAGAATAATGTAGTTCAATAAAATGATACTACATGGTCTCAAGCATCCAAAAATGCTAAGAGATATGTTACTAAAATGATATTACTTCACACATATCTCATAAGAAAATTTTCAGACTCCCACTGATCTAAGACATCAAAAATTAACCAAACCATATGAGTTATAAAACTCCAAAGTTAAGTATTTGATCAGTGAATAAAAAAATGTTTAATTAATATAATTTTTTTTTACTTGAGTCCGAAAAATTATATAGGTGAGAAAGCATAATTTACATGCATCTAATTATTCATCATAGCCCAATAACATATGTAATTACATATAGGCTACATAAATGCTCTATAATATTTGACATTTAACTAATCTGAGTTTCAAAAAAGAGTGACTATGTAAGAATCCAAAGATAAGTAGGAAATCCATAAATTTCCTACTAAAACCACATAGACACCTAGTTTATATAAAATGATACTCAGATTATTGTGGCCACAAAATGTCAATTGAGCAAACACTTACATAATTGGTCCAAACAAAAAAAAATTCATAAGTACTTCAATAGTGCAAAATTGTACTCGATAGAAGTACTATCATAATAAGCACTTTTTTACAAAGTAGAAAATCATACCCGATAGGAGTATTGCATCTACAATATACTTATAGAATTTTGACCAAACAAAATGTGAAATTTTGGGTAAAGAAATGCACAATACTTAATTGCATGCCAAAATAATTAATGTGCAATCCCCAAAAAAATTCTCTTAACATCCATTAAAGATGTCTATTAAGATACAATGAATTATGTATCTCAATTAAAATAGGACAAAAATAAATAGTCAAGTCCTATAAAGTATGTCATATCATAATTAAATGTGCACTAGAATATATGACAATACAAATAGATAAGTATCGAGACATGATACAAAATTATATACTTCTAAAATTTTGATCAATTAAAATATGAAATTTGGGTAAAAGAGATGCACAATGCATAATTGTATGCCAAAAGGATTAATGTGCAGTACCCAACAGAATGACCTTAACATCAGTTAAAGATGTCTACAAAGATACAATGGATTTTATGTATCTCAATAAAAATAGGACAAAAATAAATAGAGAAGTCCTATAGAATATGTCATATCATAATTAAATGTGCACACAATTATATGACAATAAAAAATATATAAGTTTCGAGAGATAATAGAAGATTATATATACTCCCATTAATCCTTAATATACCAAAAAAATATTAGGATTATCATTAGGGTACACTAGTAGTGATAGTGGGATGATGACTTTATAAGATAATAATAAAAGTGAATTAAAATTCACTATTATTCTACTTAAGGAATTAGAAAGTAGTAGAATAACAAATTATTAATGAGAGATGAGAAAAATATACTAGTTGAAATAAAATAGACATATAAAAATAAATAATATAGAAAATAAAAATAAAAGTATTTAATAAGAAATAGTTTAAAAAAAGATAAATAAAAAGATAGATAAAAAAATAAATAAAAAACATTTGAGAAATAATTCATGAACTAAGAAGATAATAGAATTATCAGGATTGTCAAAATGGATTCCATCTTATAGGTTAGTCATCACGAGTTTGAGACGGGCCGAACTATTTTTTTTAAATCAAGCTAATAATAGAAATTAAACCCCACTCACTTATGAACTAGTTCAGAATAAATTCAATCCTAGTGAATAAGGTTAATCCGCAAGTTCATATCATAAAAATTAAAATATTGTAACTCAATCGGCGACCCAACGTAGAAACTCACATTACACTTATATTACACATTAGTATTATAAGGGGATATGATAACTTATATTCTTTTATAATGTTAAAATTTATTAATAATGGAATAATGTTTTGTATTAAAAATAAAATTAAAATAATATAATGTTTATACGTTATTTTAAGACAAATCAAATATCTAGTGGAGCCAAATACTCCACAGTTCACAAATAAATCCGTCCCTGCCTTCACGTATGGCTATCAGTTTAGCCTTCACATTATGAAATGACAAATGAATTATTTAATTTTATTTACTAATAAGAATGGTTTATTTACAAATTGTAATTGTAACAGAAATAATAGAAAACAAAACAGAACTGGAATATATCATAAGCCTAATACCCCTTCAAGCTGAAAAATATATATCAATAATTCGTTTTTTGGAATGAATGTTTTGAAAGAAGCAGAAGGCTTGGTGAACAACATATCTGCCATTTGGTGTTTTGCCTAATCATATATTAATTAACTTGACAAAACCTGTTTGCACTAACAAATTAAATTGTAATCAATTAATATCTATGTGCTTCCAGTGAAATGATCTCAACTAAATTAACCAATTTTAGTATGAAATAGGTAAATGTACAGAGATTAGTAATTCATAATACAGCTAGCTCCAAATAAAGGTGATTTCAGTTTGACTTTAGATCCTGAAACATGGTATCCCACTTGATCTTTTGAAACATGGTATCCATCTCTGTATTTAATTAAGGATCCTGTCAACCACGCTTCTGTATTCTTATATATGTATCAATTCAATCCACCATTCATATTTATATAGAGAATACAAGGGATCCATGATCCTCAAAACTAAAAGATTTCAAATAAATCTTTAAAAAGTGTAATTCGCATTGGTTATTACATTTGACAACTTGTGTTACTTAATTAAGTGATCTAGATTCAACTACTGGTCATCTCACATTAAATAATTAATACTCATGTGCACATCATTAATCCTTATTAATATAATGGTTAAATTTAGATGTTTGGATAATTAATGAAAAAAGTTTCAAAAGCTAATATAATACATATTCAACAACCAAAACACTAGCTTATCCGAAAATATTTTTTGAGAAAAAAGGTTAAGTTTAAGGAATGAGTTTGGACTTTGGAAAGGGTGTGTGTCTGTGTTTTTTGTAAATATAAAAAGTATTTTGTGATAGTAATAGTATTAGGCCATGTGGTAAGCCCATGTTCAGCGTTTCCTCTTAAATAAGGCCGAAAGTGTATCACTCATCAGACTTTGTTTCGATTTTGAGGAGTGAGACCAAAGTATTTGATGTCATGTGGACATGTTATGCCGACAATCAAGGCTATGGTGATGTCTAACATAGTTTGAGTTATGACACAGAACACAAGTCACAACTCCTTTGGCGTATATATGTATTCTAAGAGTTTCAGACTACTAACTATTATTTTGTACATTTGAACTTCGGTTAAATTCAAACTAAAGCATTCTATTGTTCATTTTTGCTACAAAAGGGTGTGAATTAAATATGATACAACTCAATCATGTAGGTTTAAGTGATGGAGAATCTGTGTTTTTTTAAAACATTTTTATTTAATTTTTAAATAGAAAAATAGACAAATTAATCAAAGTCTGCCGTGACTTATCAACTAAGTCCAGTTGCTTTGAAACTTGTCCCAAGTATTACCCTATAAAAAATTGTTATTTTAAAATTAAGACAATTAATTTTGATAATAATTTCATGTATTTGCAATTTAGCATATGTTCCAGAACCAAATAGTCCAAGTATTCAAGTTTTGAAGTCTTGTACTCTCTTGATCATAATATCTTAATATTTTTCAAAGTTTATCGAATTCCGATATCTCCTCTTCTAGGATAGTGGGGTGTGACTTGTAAAAGACACTCTAACGTTCAAGTTAAAGCTTATCTCCAACACATACACAAGTGTAATAAATGAAACAATACGCCTTACCCATGATGCCTAACCTGTATTTATAAGATTCATATTGGGCCTAGGGTTCATGGGCCTACTAATTGGAGCCCAAACCCTCTTAATCACTATTTAGTGCTACATAAGCGTATATTGAATGTTGTTTATCAATTGTGCTAAGTTCTATAGTGGATGATTCATCATTGGAAAGTAATGAAGTCTTTGTTGAGTTTACCGAGATGATCTAGGTTCTCTTGGTTGGATTTCCAAGTCGGGACATGTATAACCGAGATGATCTAGGTTTATCCGAGGTGGTGAAGGTCTCCGATGTGAAGTAGGATTTCCAACTACACCCACTAAAACATATTATATAAATAATTCATAATTGTTCTTATCCAAAAAATGAGGAATATCTCTAGTAAATTGATAGTTGACTGTCATGATCATATTTAATATTTTGTAGTTGTTTATCTGGGCGTGGTTGAGCCAATATGAAGTGGAGGTTAGGTCTGTGAACTCCTAGACATGAAGTTGGTGATGTGTAGAGACGATCGAATATATGAATACTTAGATCAAATCTTCAAGATCATCCTCAGCTCAGTTGTCGAGGATTATAAACTCAAGAAAGACATTTTAGTAGGTCTCTGAGATTATAGACTCATCTCTGATAGGGATGATTTATAAAATTATTGCAAAAGTGCTAGCTAATAAACTTTTCTCAACAATACAATGTATAATTAAGGAGATCCAAACAACATTCATCAAAGGAAGACAATTGTTTGATAGAGTTATAGTTGTAAATGAATCTATCCATGAGGTAAAAATGGTCAGAAAATCATTACTAGTGTTCAAATAAGCTTTTGAAAAGGCAATTGATGTGGTTAGTTGGTCTTTCCTCTTTTACATGCTAAATCAATTTGGCTTTTATGATAAGTGGATTGTATGATAAAAGTATGCTTATCATCTGTGTACCACCCAAGAGTTTAATATGTAGAAAGACTTAAGACAAAGTGATCTAATGACTCATCTTCTATTTAATATTGTTGCTAAAGGTCTTAAAACCCTGGTTAAGGAAGCAGATAACAAAAACCTGCTTATTGGGCTGAAGATTGGAAGTCAAAAGGTTTAGGCTGTGATTTAGCCATATACAGATGACAACATAATGATGGTAAAACCAAATATTCATAATGTATACGTTTTGAAAAGTGTATTAAGGTGTTATGAGATGACATTTGGTTTGAAGATAAACTTTCATAAAAGTACTTTGGGAGAAGTAAGGATAAATAACTAGGAGGTGAAGTTCTTTATTAGATTTTAAATTGTTAAAAAATAATTAATCTTATTTAGATGCAATAAAAGATAGCTTTTATAGATAAACAATATGAAAAAAAATTAAAAATTAAATTGTTAAAAAATAATCTTAATATACAAATTTTCATATTTTTAAAAAGAAATTATTTTTTAGAAATTCTAAATTTAAATTGTGTTCTTAAACATTCAACTTATTTTTTGAAATGACTTATAAAAATTTGTACTGAAAAATTCTATGTTTTTAATTTGTATATATTATTAGTATACAAATTTGTATATTTGTAAGGCTAGTAGTCAATTAAAAATTATGAGAAGTACGTTTTTTTAAATAGTTATCATAAAAGATAATTATAATTATAATTATAAAATAACAGTCTTTCAAAAAATATATAAAATAACAGATAATGTTAATACATCACAAATCAAGGTTTAAATCTCACAAGTCACAACACTCCATGTTATGGCACTAGCTAGCTGCTAATGAAAACAACAGATTAAACAGCTTTATATGCTTGGTTCAAAGGACCAGCTAAATTGAATATATATACACACTTTATTTATGTTCATCAACCAAATTAACTAAAGGCAACTTTATATGATTCAAAGGACCAACTTTCTTTTGGAATTTAGTTCAGTTGTTTAAGGCAAGTGCATAAGTTTATAATTTTTTTAACATTATCTTCAAATCTTATAAATAAATAAAGACAACGAACTATACAAACATCAATTTAATGGAAAATGAATCATAATTTTAGAAAAAAAATAAATTATATTTTTTATCTTTTAATATTTCGAAATGTTGATTTTTATTTCTTACAAAAATCTAATGCATTTTTAGAATTTATATTTTTCTTAAAATTATACAATTTTTTCCTTAAAGACTAAAATCATATTATTTTTCAATAATTATAAAGATTAAAAACGAATTAACTTTATTTAAAACTAAAATTAATATTTCAAAATATTTTAAAAAATCAAAAACATATTTTATTGAAAAAATAAAGTAAATAGCACTAATTAATCTTAAAATTTGATAAAATTTGCACTTA
This sequence comes from Psophocarpus tetragonolobus, assembly GCA_037954015.1. Lineage (NCBI taxonomy): Eukaryota > Viridiplantae > Streptophyta > Magnoliopsida > Fabales > Fabaceae > Psophocarpus > Psophocarpus tetragonolobus. The sequence goes on from CM075690.1 coordinate 79,108,040, forward strand.
CTATTTTTTTAAAAAATATAACCTCCTTTAGTCCTTACAAAGAGCAAGTTATTAATAATTAAGGTTCTTTTATTATTTTACTTAAGCATTTCATACATTAACTATTAAGTGTAAAACAAATAAGTGTATGCATTAATTGACATAGAAATATAAATATCTAATTTTAATAAATAATCTTGAATTTAAAATCTTAAATATACCAATCATGTTAAATACTCATCATTTAAAAAAATTACTATTACTTTTAGAAAAAAAAATTATATACTTATAAAAAATATTTTACATTGTTATTTCATAAAAATTAAGCTCTTATTTATATCTACTTTTAAAAAATAAATATTAATGTATATCTTCGAAATTTTGCGCGTAGATAAGAATAAGTATTGAAAATATAAAAGGCTTTTAGGTTCTAACGAAACTAAGTGATTATTTGTTATTAGTGTAAAAAGCTATTACACAAGTAAATTAATAATAAAAAAATATTATATTTGGAGGAGAGACTTGGTTATTTGATTTATTTGCGAGTCTTTAGAAATATTATAATTTTTTAGGGTCAACCTAACGAGAATAAATACAAATGTTTTCACAATTGAAATTGGAAAAATAATCCTATGTGTTATTATTATAAAACTTAATTAACTCATTTTACATGATAGTTAGTGATGTAAAATTGTTTTACATTATAACTTTTAACAATTATTGTTTTTTTAATAACAACTTAAACATTTTTAATTGACAAATGTACAATATTTTTATATTAATTAATAATACATAAAAACTAAAAACATCTAACGAAAATTGGACCCAATTTTTGTGAACCATAAGTTAATAAAAAATGTGATCAATGGTATTTGAGAGTATAATCATCATGATTCGGCCTTGAATTATATATCATTATTCACATGGGAACAGTGCTGCGATCTTTGATTCGTTCTCGTGAGGCTGCATGGATCCAAATTTTAATTGATAGGATCCAAATAATGACAACACATGCAAACAATGGATAGTGTCTGAATCATGTATTAGATTTTTGGCGTTGCCACAAGCTCTTCCCAGCGTTTAAAAACCTAAAAGTAAAAAATTATTAGACAAATATCTATGATATAAGAAATAAAATATATTTTATGCTTTACTTTTTTAAATATGATTTTATTGAACAATGTTTAGAGATCCATAAATATTTCTTATAAAATTCAAGTTTAATGTTTTAGTAATATCAAATGCTATATTTTAATAAAAATATTTTTACGGAAAATTTACCTTAAATTCTTTAACTATTATTTTGCAAAATCATTTTAAGATATTTATTGATATATTTATTTATTTAATTATTTTATATTTCATTTCATATCATGTGTCAATGTTTATAAATTAACTTCTTAAAAAAAACTGAAATTATTACTTTTGAATCGTTTGATTGATTGACTCTTAAAAAAAATCTCATAATGACCCAGCACAAGTTGAAGTTATGGATTACTTTCTGTTTTTGCTTTGGGAAAAAGAATAATTAAATCTTGGAAGTTAATGAAATAATAAAATGCTTTTAAAATAAAAATTACATAAAGAAATTCACGTGGCAACCGACACTCTGATATCTGAAAGTTATGTAGTTTATTGATGGCCAAAACATTGTCATTTTCATGTCAATTGTTCTGAAATTAATAAAAGAAAGTATACTTATATTAGATCAATAACTTGGATTGCATGCTATTTAATAATATCTTTCAAGAGAGTCAAATTAAGAATTTCTTTTTAGGAGAAAACAGAAACAAAAAGTGAAGAATGTTGTCCCTACAATGGAAACAAAATAATTAAGTTATTAGTATATCTTAAAAGAAAGTTATTTTGAGTCAGTATACGTAATTTCTTGGGAGAAAAATCTTATTTTTGCCTTGTTGCATAATAATGTATCTCTCAAAATAGTTTTTGGTATATCATCGTTCATGCATTCATGGTAAGGAAAAATTAAGAAAGCTACATGACGCTGAAGCGTGAAAACAAAACGCAATAATTTCGTAACTTGGATACAGAATTTTACATATGAAATTTGAAAAACTTTCCATTCAAATGGTTTTATTTTTTAAATGTTTTTTAAATAAGATAATTTAAATTTATTGAAGTTTAATTTTTTTTTGTTTGTATAGAGTATTTTAATTTTTATTAAAAATAAAAATTTATTTGATTAAACAATATTTTTTAAAAAAAAATTAAAAAATAATATAAAATTGTATTTAAAAATAAATTATTAGTTTTTTGAAAAATTCATGCTTGTAAAAAAATAGAAAATCACAAAAATTAAATATTGCATAATTGGTTTTATTTTTTTATAATATTATGCTTTTATTATAAATTACAACTAAATTCATCACAAAGTTTGTTTTATATTCTTAAGAAATTTATTTTTATAATTTTTACTTGATAATTTATTTTATATTTTAACTATTATAATTATTTTATTAATTTATATAGATATTAGAATTTTTTTAAAAATAAAATATAATATTGATGGTTGGTAGGCTGATCCACCCTGCCTTTGTCCTAATAAGTTGACGGGTTAGGCGGGACAGGTCAAAACGGGCCGACAATTTGAAAACCCTAGCCCACCTGCCAAAATGAGAGTGAGTTAGTGGGTCATCCTGCTTGGGGCGTTCCATTTTGTGACATCTAGTCGATGTTAAGTAAAAAATAACTTCAGTTGATTTTTATAAAAGAAAAATAGGTTTGAAGAATTTCAAATTCATACTTTTTTTAAGGAATTTGAAATTCTATAATTTTAACTAATGAAAATGTTTTTCAAAATGTTTAGAATTTCAAATTCTTCATCCAAACAAAGTATTTTATCACAAAATATTTGAAATTTCAAAATGAAATGAATTGTCCTCTTGAAATTTCCCAGCCAAATACAATGTAAGACTTTGTTTTGTTTGGTTTTAATGGAGGAGGGAAAAATGGAAAAAGAAATTTCAATTATGTTGAATGGAGGAAAAGAAAGGAAAAATATTTTTTTTTGTTTATCACTTTTATTTCCGTTATATTTTAAAAGATTACTTGACTATGTAAAGCCTTTTTATTTAAGTGTGTGTCTTACACATTTGTGTATTGTGCCACAATCCTTTGAGTGAATATCTCATGCATTTTCTACTCGAAGGTGTACTCCACATCTATATGGGATGTGCCACACTAGTATAGGGAATCCTAGTAACTTTCTTTTCTAGTGTACCTTCCACAACTCAGTGAGTTATGTCACAATGTTGTGGGTGATGCATTTTCTCATGAGTCTCTAGCACCTCATGGTTATATCACATTGTTATGGTTAGAGGTGTTATTGGTTCGGGTCAACCTAACGAACCAGTAAACCGAATTGAACCAATTAATTTGATTTGATTTGTTCACTTAATCGGGTCGGAATCCAACCTAAATCGACTATGTTTGGTTCGGTTCACAGTTTTTGCATTTCAAAACACTAACTCGACCCGAATCAACCCAAAAGTATATATATATATATATATATATATATATATATATATATATATATATATATTTAAGTTAATAAATTTAGTAACCTATTTTGTTTAGGTTTCGCATTTCAAAACTTTGACTCGACCCTATCTTATATTTTAAATTTTTAAGTTAGTAAATTTATTTTATATTTATTTTATACTTTAAATTTATATAATTTGTTGTTTGTATTGTATTGCGTTGTTTTAATAGTTTAATTTAATTAATTTAGTATATACGAAACACTTGATATCTTGTTATAAAATTATGAATTTAGTAGATTAATAGATTTGGCTAGTTTTAAATATAAAAAATGAAAAAAAAAATATTTTTTTACTTTTTTTATTGGTTTTCCTAAAATCGAACTGAACCAACCAAATTATAATTGGTTCAGTTTGGTTCGAGTCAGGAAAAAAATTTTCAAAAAACCAAATCAACTCAACCTAATTAAAATTAATTGGTTTGATTTTCATTTTTCTCCAAAACCAAACCAACCCAAATAGTAAACATGTGTGATTATAGTGAATGTTTAATACACTTTTTTTTCTTTTAAATCATCTCATATATCCCTATAAGTTATGCCACACATAATTTTGGAGTCACCGATGTATTTTCTCTTAACATCTCATGCTTCTACCAAAAGTTTCATAGAATTGTGGAATAACCTCTTATGTATTTTATCTTCAAAACATTTAGCCTATGTAAGTTATGGCACGCATGTGGGCAAATCTTACTACACTTCTCTTACTTCTTATGCACCATTATGAACAATTTAATAAAACGAAATAATATTTATTAATTAACTTTATTTATCCTCCAAATTTTTTTAATATTAGAGAAATATCAAATAAAAAAATCCTCTATTTTCCTCTTAAAATAAAACCAAACAAGATTTTCTTAAAATATCTCTTCTTTCCACAAACCAAATAAGATATGAGTTACAAACATGTATCTACCTATATAATACGGATTTATCGATGCTTTTTTGTTTTTGTTCTTTTTTACTTTGTTTTTCTCTCTCTCTGTACCTACATAAACGTGCAAAATACTTAGTCGTTTAGCTAGTTATGAACTATTAATATGATATGCTAATAAATGAAATTATTATTAAAATTAATTTTTTCTTAATTTTAAAATAATATTTTTTTTAGAGCGTAATACTTGGGACAAGTTTCAAAGCAACTAGACTTAGTTGATAAGTCACGGCAGACTTTGATTAATTTGTCTATTTTATCTATTTAAAAAACTGAATAAAAATGTTGCTAAAAAAAACACAGATTCTCTCCGCCACTTAAACCTACAGTTGATTGAGATGTATAATTTAATTAACAACCTTTTGTAGCAAAAAAGAATAATAGAATGCCATGGTTTGAGTTTAACCGAAGTCCAAATGTACAAAATAATAGTTAGTTGTCTGAAACTCTTACAATACATAGGCCAAAGGAGTTGTGACTTGTGTTGTGGGTCATAGAACTCATAAAGACATAAACTAGGTTAGAGACATCGCCCTAGCCTTGATTGTCGGCATAACATGTCCACATGACATCAAATTCTTTGGTCTCACTCCTCAACATCAAGTCAAAATAAGATGAGTGATCACACTTTGGCCTTAATTAGGAGCAACGGTCAACATGGGCTTACATACCCCACATGGCCACATACTATTACTGTCTCAAGATTCAACAAAATACTTTTTATTTTCACAAAAAGTAAAGCCACCCCTTTCCATTGTCCAAACTATTTCCTTAAATTTACCCTTCTTCCTCCAAAATATTTTTGGAATAAACTAGTGTTTTGGTCGCTGAAAATGTAATAAATTAGTTTTTGAATTTTTTTTTATAATTGGTTAAAATTTATTACAAATGGAAAAGAGTTTAGTTTTGTAACACTCCTTTCAAAAGAATGTGTCAACAAGAGTATTGCTACCATATGTCTTCTCTATATAAATATGAATGGTGGATTGAAGAGATACATAAGAAAGAATACAGAAGGGTGGTTGACGTAGCCCTCAAATAGAGCAGACATGGATTGGTTCTCATGGCTTTCGAAAAGTGAGCTTGAGGCAGGGCTAGTGTATGAGTATGGCCTCACCTTTGCTCACAATGAGCTTGAAGAAGAGGACATGTTGTACTTCAACCATGAGTTTCTCCAAAGCATGGGCATCTCCATAGCAAAGCACAGGCTGGAGATTCTCAAGCTTGCCAGAAAACATAAGGGAAAGAGCCCTCGCACGGTGGCAAGGCTGGTGGTGGCCATCAAGAGGACTAAGAAGAGCTTATCTGAGTATGTGAGGTCTTTGATGATGCAAAAAGATCAAGAACCATCATCAGCCCTTGTTGTGGTGCCACCTTCAAGGCCTACCTCAAGATGGAAGAGTGCTGTGATGAAGAGGAACAAAAACTTGGTGGTCCCCAAGCCCAAGCAAGAGACACTCTTCCTCACTAATGGAAGCCCTTTGGTCTACCATTTCTCACAAAAGGAGGAGAAGATGAATGGAGATGATCATGATCATGATGATGGCTATTGGTCTGCTGCTGTTGAAGAGATCAAGTGGGATACCATGTTCCAGGATCTAAAGCCAAACTGAAACTTTTCTCACCTTTGGGAGTTGACTTGACTCTATTCTGATTTATAATTAGAGAGAGAAATTTGAGTGTTTTTCTTTTTTGAGATACAACCTGTATTTCATTAGTATTGAGCTTGTATCTTTTGCTTGTACTATTATATGTTCATGTCCTTTAGATTTGATAGGGGAAATTTTGCATCAGATTAGAGTCTTCATGGATAGAGAAATATTGAGGTAGATATTTTAGTTAGGTTATATGGCAACAAGTATATAATATAATGTGAATGCTGAAGCATAGGCAGTTGAGGTTGATGAGTCTTCCTGAATTTACTTTGGGCACTGTTTTATGTCTAATGGTAACCATCATATTTAATAGACTATATTTGATTCTGTCATAGCATTCAAGTCTATGAATTCATGATTATTTTATTGCATTTAGCCAGAAGACCTCTGGGAAACACCATTCTCTTCTGAACACTGAAACTGCGTAGAAGGCGAGAGAGAAGAGATGGATCTAGTGAGGTGACCATGTGATGTTAGTGACTGCAGAATCCGAGTTGGTGGCTCTTGAGCAGAGGAACTCATTTTTTTTTAGTTTATTATCATACTACATCTTCTAACTTCTTCCATGTAAATCTTAATTAATTTTATTTTAACCTTTTGGTTGGTAATAATAATAATAATAATAATGGCCATCATAAGGAGTGTCTATATAAAGAAACTAACATAACATAGGAAGACAACAACTGAGACTGAGGCTTAAAAATTCAGCTTTTACAAACTTTTAAGCACTGTTCAGAAACGAGAGGAAAGCACTTGTACTACTGACAGTATATAAAAGAGTTACATCATTGTACGTTGTCCCAAATTTAAAAAACACACATATCTACATCTATTTCCATTGTTAATTTCAGGTTCAATACTTACACAATATGGGCTAATACAGTACTTACAGGAACAAGGCTTTGGTATGGAGATAGGTTTATCAATTATGACTAATATCTTACCCAACTTTACCAAAATTAATCACATCTGATGCCCGATGCATTTTTTTACAAACTAATGGTTTGAAGTCTGAGATAGACAAAAAGAACCACCAGCATACAGCCTTTGATATACAGGTCGTATTCTAATTGTGAGAATTATACTCAAGATGGCACCAAGACCACATACCCCAGCCAAAACCAGAAAAGTGAGCCTGAAGCAATCTGCACCATAGCAGGTGGATTTTCCTTGCTTTGCAGCTTCTGTATCATACACATTGCTAGCAAGGAAAACAGAGAAAATAAGGGCACCAATTGGATTGCCTAGCATCATGAAGCTACTAATAACACCAAAGTGCCTCAAACCAAAAAGCTCAGAGACAGTTGGAAACATTATAGCATATTGAACCCCAAAGCAGGTCCCAAGCAAAGCTGTTGCAGCATAAAGAGTGCCATCAAGAGCAGAAGCATAACATAAAAATGCTATGACCATAATTATTTGTGTACTTATCATCCAAAATGGTCGAGGTAGTGTTATCAACCTGTCACGATAGTAACCTCATCAATATATGCCCAAAGCCCCAAACCAAGTAAAAGAAAATCAGAACTACCACAAGACATTCAAATTCTGCTAACAGCATAACAAATGAACGATTCTGTTCATAAAGAAAAAACTACTAGGTGATAAGTAAGGCCTTTCTTGTTTACTGTTCTCAAAAACTATTTTCTGTTTTTCAAAATTTGTCTGTCCCTCATCACATTAGAAAGTGTTTCTCCTATGAAAACATTGGTGTTTTTCAAAAATTCATCCTCTAAGTAATTGAAGAGGAACAAAACACTTGATGAAGTAAACAAGAAAGTATCTCCCGGATATTTTTGTTTTCTAGTTTCTAAAATACTTTTTAGAAACAATTTTTAAAACAAAAAAGTGATAAATGAGGAACTGTTTTAAAGAAGAAAAAAAGACTTGGAAGTCTAAAAGAGTTTTTGCCATTCAATCACAACCTTGCATGTATATAACTTTAAAATATTTATTGATAAAGTTAACATACTTACCATACATAAAAAATCGTTACTTGTGCATAAGAGTTTTACCAGTGTTGTGCATAAGTATTAATCTCTTTAACAAATAGTCATATTCTGTTTAGTCCTTCCTAGACTATTTAAATAGAATACCTAACAAAGTGTTCAGAAACAACACCAGCGCCAAGACGACCCATAAAATTACAAAAGCTGAAGACAGACAGCAATATGGTTGTATCTTCTACTCCCAAGGCAACTCCAATTTGGGCCAAATTGTTGAGAACGGTTACTCCTGAGCCAACTCCAAGAAAATAAGCAAACCAAAGAAGCCAGAAGTCAGCCTTGATCAAAGCTTCATGGAACTTGAAATCTTCTCCCCTCGTAGGTCTCATTTTTTTACTTATTGCTCCCTCCCCTTCTGCTATGAGTATTTCAACATCCAAAGAATCCTCACCACTTTCATGAAAGCTTCCAAGATTGGATGCCGAGGAAGATGGTGCTAGAAATGGACTTGTTTGGGTAGAAACATCATCACTCGAAGCCAAATGATCTGAAGAACCAACCACTGAAACATTGCTCTTTGAATTAACAGGAAATAGTGTCATTTTGAGAGGAATTGCTAGGGGAGTCATCAGAAGTATGATCACTATGGCAACTAAGATGTAGGAAACAGCATCACTTATAGAGACGGTGTCACTCATTATTGTGGTGATAACAAGATAGGAGGCAAGTAAAACACTTGCAACTTGGACAAAAATAAAATGCACATGCACTGAAGAGTCTTCCCCAGAAGGAGGAGTGCAGGGCCGAATGAAGAACATCATACCTAAACATAAAGCAGGAAGTCCAATTGCTAAGAACAAGAGTAATTCAGAAGCAGATCCTTTGAGAATCAAGCTATATATTAAGGTGTATACAGCAGCACTAATCCCTACATATCCTTTAAGAAGGCCAGAGATGGTGCCTCTTGTGAGAGGGAAGTTTCTCATGTTGGTGACAAGCACAGCTGTTCCAAACCATGCACTGCTGTTAGTTGCAACACAAAGGCCGATCCATAACTGCCAAGTCGTCCTACAATTTGGGTTTGGACCTAATTCAATCTCTTGAAGTTAGCATTGTCATCCCCTTCACTTATATACATTATTTTGCTCATATTAGTATATCATTAATCGTTATTAAATCTTCAACTCCTAAGATTATATCATATAGTCTATTTTCACAATTGTTATCAAGCCTATTAGACCACCATTATTAGGCTGTTACCTCACAAATATCTTGTTCTATGTTCAAGAAGTCCATTCCCCGGCCATAATGACATAGCCAAATAATAGACTAGAGTATTATTTTGATTTTTGAAAATTATAAGCACTGACACTTAGATTTCTGGAAAAAAAAAATTAACAAATCATTCTCTCAATCGTTTTGTTGTGCAAGTTAGCCTTTAAAATGTAACAGATAGTGTTTTAAGAATTAATGTAGTGAAAAATATCTTCAAGAGACTTTATAAGGACTACTATGTTGAAAAATATCTTTTAAAGACCTTTTAGTCACTTCTAGTATCTTTAGGTTTACTCGAAAATAATATATAAGTGACGATAACTGTCTCTGTACAAGGGTTGAATTAGATCCAAACTCAAATTCTAAGAAGGCATGAGGGTCAAAGAGATTAGAAACTCATGAAGGTAAGAAAAGATGAATAAACTGATAGGAAAGTTAACAAGAGAAAAATGATTGAAATGGGTAGTTACCATGAAATAGGGAAACTGGGAAACAGTTTGAGAAACAGTAAGCCACAAAAGGCCATAACCAAAGAAACAAAGGAGAGAACCAAGAAGAAGCATAGTCCAAGGAGGGAACTTGTTGGAGGCAATGCCGGGAAGCAGAGCCATATTCTCCCCAACATCATTGGCCACTCCCAGAATGGTGATCTGTAGCTGGTTGAGACCCAACACAGATTTGAGGGCAGAGGAATAGAGAGGGAAGTTGTATGCATTGCCAGCCGCAATTTGAATCCAAACTGCAGCTGCAAGACCCACCCATGGAGGTCTTTTCCCAGTTTTGAGAACAAGTTTTGACATTTTTTAGATAATGCTCCAAAGATTGGAGTGGTGAATGAAGAGAATAGATGCCACACGTGAACCACCTTGAATTGTTGTTGAGTACAAAATTATCAACTCCTAAGTCATATAGCAAATAGTGTGAACCAAAGTTCCTAGTTTCTGTTGTGTCTTCTGCCTTGACCTCCACGCAAATTCTCCTTTATCCGTCAGTGTAACCAAACGGTCCAAACCCATCAATTTTGCAACAGAGTTCTATATTCCTGTCACTTATAAGAAACAAGTGAGAGTAGTATTTTTTTTTTTTTCTTTTAAATTATAACAAACATTTGAAAGGCAGTATATTAAACTGATGTTCATTCAGTTTTAAAGAAAGTACAGCAAATGAGAGATGTTCACTCGATCAATGTGTTGGATGTCATGTAAATAGATGTTGTGATTGAATAAATTCTATACATAATATTATAACAGGAGTATATTTTGTAAGATAAGCTTCCTTATAATTAAGAATCAATTTCTCAACGACGACCAATTAATTGTATTCATTTTATTTTAAATTCAATTAATCAAAAATAAAAATATATGATTTTTTTACTTTTTCGATTATTAAAAAATTAAACTTTAATATTCCCTAAGATACTAAAAATGAGTATCTTACACTCTAAACAAATAATGGAATCTTAATTGAAAAGATTATCTCTTTAAATATAAATAGTGTCATTAAATACAATTTCTTATAGATATTTTTAGAATGAAATTTAAATTATAATATTATTAGTTAAAATTAACTAAATCAACTAATTTTTTTAATCTCGATCAATTAGATGTTTCTTGGATATATAACAACAGAGGTAGTATATAATTATTAGTTAGTTACAGTATAATATGTTATGAAGTTTAGAATTTTCCCACCTTGACGTTATAATTTTTTTACTAAATGTGTCAATATAGTAATATTTTACTAATTTAAAATTAAAAAAAAAACTTATATGAGTTTATTGTATTGATAGTGGCTGGTAATAAAGGTTAATTGATGTGATCCACTGGGAAGTTGAGTATATTATTATTAGTCTTAGTAGGATTTTAGATTGACGTAATAAAGCTTAAGATTTTTATATTCCTTACGAGTGTATGATTTAATTAACATACATTTAATTAAATTACTCGTATAAGTGTGAAAAGAGAACTATTGTAGGAGATGACAACAAAATCTCTATGGCACTTATAAATAACATGAGGAGAAAATGCATTAAGTTTCGGTATTTTATTTTAACACCTTCACATAATATATTCTTAAAAATTCCAATAAGTCAGTTAATAGTGTTTTTTGAAAACATGGACTAAAAACCAAACAATTTTTTTAAAGACCATAAAAAATAAAATCTTTAAAGAACCAAAATAAAAAGTTCCATTTTTTCAAGGACAAAAAAATCTATTAAGCCTTTTGTCCAATTTGAGTTGGCTTTGTGTATCAATCATTGAACTCCAAAATGTGAATTCAATACATGAAAATTGAGCCATGGCTGCAAGATAAAGAGGTAAAAACATATGAAAAGAAAAAGGAAGAATGTTCAATTTCTGAACTTGGATACTCTTTGGATACCAATTTTTCATGAAACAAATGATAACAAGAGTACCAATTTATTTATCTGTAACAGTAGTAAAATCCATTTATTCTAATTCGAAGATATTAGAACGATTAAGGGAAGCTATAATGAAAAAATAATCTAATCAATCTATGAAGCCAGACAGAAAACTAAAATGACAAATTTGAATTTCTATTATAGCAGTTGGATGTGCAACAAAAATTTAATCAGGCAAACATTGAATCATAAAAAAATAAGTGTACCAGATAACATTACCCCGGGTAATATAGTACAATTTTCGAGTACCATTCAATGAATAAATTTAACAGTATCAAATTTTATCAAGAAAAAGCAACAATGCCAACATCAATATTAGAGGGGGAACCAGCGTGAGAATCTGCTTCAATCATTTAGATGCTTTCTGGCCCTATGTTTTGGTTTGGCTAGGTGCTGCTGCCGTAGACATCAAGCGCTAACGGCTGGCTATTTCAGTGAAGGATGGCCTAGCTGTAGGATTACGTGCTCAACAGTAGTGTTTTCCATTCAGAGTCGCTATGATTTGGTATTGTTGGCCTTAATGTTTTGTTCACAATCCCTCCTGATAGGCAGAAAGAAATTAATTGCCTGTATGAAAAATATATGACTACTACATGAAAAGTTGAACAAGTGAGGCATAAAAATTTAGAACAATCCTTAAAGCTATGTTTGGATACATGATGACGAGCAGAATGGAATGAAATTGTTTGGATACTTTAATGATTGAACGAAAAACAGAGATCGGCTCAACCTGGGCCCCAGTTGAAGATGGAGATTGAATGGATGGAAATAAAATGTATTCCATTGAAGTACCATTTAGTTCCATCTTATTTTAAGAAATGCATGGAACTTGAGCATTATTCCACTTTATTTCATCATTTTCCATCTAAATATAAGAGGAAGAGGCCTAATTGTCATAGGAAGATTATTAATGTATAAAGGAAAAGGTAGACACTAGCAATTTGGTCTAGTGCTTAAAACTTTTATCACAAACCACTTTGCCCGACACATCTTTAGTGATACCCTGAATCCTAGGTGTAAACCCTCGCCCAACACATCAAGTTTAATGGAAATCATAAATTTTGACTGAGGTTATAGTCAAAACTGGTTAGTGTTGCTCCATGTATGACAAAAATAATAAGTAAATAATGGTAATAGAACAATCAACCTCAGTGAGAGTCTCCATCTCATTAAATCCTTCAAAGAGTCTCGCTTGTTGCTTGTAATATTCAGATATTTTATGTTGCTTCTCTAAAACACAAGTTCACAGTAGGCTTAGAGTAAGTAGCTAATGAAGAAGATAAAATATAACCAACTACTTCTTAAGGAAAAAGAAAACCAAATTCAGAAACTAGATCATGGAAGCCACATGATGCATGAAACTGTGTATAGAATTATAGATTCCTACCATAGCTTACAATAAATAACAAGTGAAGAATAATAATAATACCACTGCTCTGACTTATTCAGTTTTAGCTAGCATTATACCAAGAGCAAAAAAAGGCCATCACACAAAACAAAGACATTAAAGTTTAAACATTCAAAGGAAATGTAGATTTGCTGTGATTGTTATTGAATTGGAACCTGTGATTGTGGTAGCGTGTGTGCAGAGTGCTGGCTTGTCTGCAGACCCAACTGTTGATGTATATTTCATCGATTGTTTTGCTGATTTAGTAACTGCTTCTGTTGCAGGTTTGAAAGCCACTGAAGTACAACATGCAGACAAGTGTTGTTGTGTGGAGTATAGTACTTTAACAAGAGCTATTCATCAACAAATTCTCCTCCCAACAGCTTTGTCCCCAACTCTTTCCTCGGCTTAGGCGAAAGTCCCTTGGCCAACATCTCCTCATCATACTTCCTAGCCATATCTATCAACCCCTTGTCCACAAGAGCATCTATCAACACATTGTAAGCCGCAGCATCCGGACTACAACCAAGTTGTTGCATTCTATTCCACACCATAAAAACCGGGCGAAGAAACCCCCACCTCCCAAACTTTCTGAGCAGCATGACATAAGTGTCCATACTGGGCCTAACACCACTCTCCATCATATCATCAAACATATCCAATATCTGCTTGGGCTTCTCCATGGAGGCAAAAAAACAATGGTAAGAAACGGCAGTGGGGTGGCAACCATCCTTATGCATGGACCGAAGCAAAGCAAGCGCCTCCTTGTGCCTATAGCAATCACACAAAAGCCTAATCAAGGTGTTGTAAGTGACAACAGTGGGGCTAATACCCATCTCCTTCATTTCACGGAAAACCCTAATAGCAAAATCAACCCCTTGGGAAACACCAATTGCTCGAATCACAATGTTGTAAACCACAACATCTAATTTAAAACCCTTACTTTTAACCTCCTTGAAGAGTTTGACAGCCTTCCAAGGCTTACCTCCTTTGCACAAAATATCCATGTAAATGGAGTAAGAATGTAAATCCTTGGTAACCCCTTTGGCATCCATGTCCTCCCAGAACTCATAGCACCTGCTCCACCACCCCAATTTGAACCATCCGCGGAGGAGCATGTTGTGGATTTTGGTTTTCCCAACAGAGTCGAGAGAGACAACATTGTGGTCGGAGAAGACGAAGTCCTGAGCCTCGACGACGTGTTTGTGGTCGCAGAGGGCGTCGACGAGGAGGGAGAAGGAGGTGGGGTCCTTGAGGTTGAAGTCGTGGAGGCGGTGGAAGGCGGCGAGGGAGTCGGAGACGGCGTGGGCGGCGGCGTAGCGGTTGAAGATGACGCGGAAGGTGGCGTGGGTGGGGGGAGAGGAGGGGGACGCGTTCATGCGGTGGATCAGGTGCCAGCAGAGGTCGAACTCGAAGAACTTGCCCAGGATGTCCAGCATAAGGTTGAAGGTGTCCGTGGTGTGGCGGAACGCGGCGGAGCGCTCCACCCAGTTGAAGAAATCCAGCGCGCGCTTCCAGTCGTTGCTGAAGGAGACCAGCGTCTCGCGCACCGTCGACTCGTCCGGCGGAGGAACCTTCTCCGTCGCTGGGATTGTGCATACACAGTAGCATTGTGGGGTTTTGGATTCAAAGGGTCGAAGGAGCGTTGAAGGTGGAATCAGACTCAACCCACGACGCATTTTTATCCAAATTCACGATTTTTAGTGTGTGTAGAACGAAGAAAGGAGTTAGCAAGGATATATGTAAGTGGGGTATTTTTGCAAACAGGTGGAAGGCTAGAAAAAATTCCAACAAGATACTGTGAGTTTGAAGTTGCAGGAAGCAGATTATAAAATAAAAAACCATAGAAATCCAACAAACACGCTAAGCTCTATTAGATTCAGTTTGTTTGCAAAATTTGAACGTGCGGCGCCGGTGGGCAAGTGCACGTCTCAGGCTGAGATATAGGCATCACAGGGTCACCCTGTAAAAAAGCTTTATACTTTCATTTAATAACATTCTAAGGTTCTTTTAAAGCTTAAATGCAATTCATATCTTCAAATCTTTTTTCTAATTTTACGTATGAGAAAAACATTTTAAGTTTTTATTATATTTGTCAATTAATATCATATTATATACAAACGAAGTATTACAATTAATTATTATTATTATAAAGGTGTAGAAATGTTAAATTGATAGTATAAAATTTTGATGTTACATTTTAAATTTAAAAAATCTGTAAATTGATATTTCTTTTCTGAGTTCTTGATTAGTAAGTGTATTTTTTTTTATTAATAAAAATGTTAATTATTAATATATTAGTTTTTCTAACATTAATACTTATATGTATCACACTATATTATTTTTATATGGGACTGTTAACACACTTGTAATTAATCTTTAATTTAAAACTTTTCGTATAAATATTAAAACTTTTTTTAATATTTGGAACATAAGATTACAAAGTTAATTTAATGATAAAATGCAAGAAGAAGGAAAGTTTGTCAATTTGATTATATTAAAACTCTTTTTAACATTTGGAACATAAGATTACAAAGTTAATTTAATGATAAAATGAAAGAAGAAGGAAAGTTTATCAATTTGATTATAAAGTTAGTGTAATAACAAAGTTTACATAGATATGATAATAAAGAAATTAAAAACATTATATTTCATATTTTTAGTTTTAAAAGTACATTTAAATTTTTTGTCAACACCGTACCTTAATCTTCATTTTCTTTTAGTAAACTTGATGAGTTGGTGCTTCCTTAGCACCACGCACACTAATAGAAATGTTTAAATCTTCTAAATTTTCTTCCTTTTTACTACCGAAAATATATGAAATCATAGAACAAAGTGTATGTTACAAAATTTAGTATTTTCAAATTATATGAATTGTTATCGGAGATATTACCGTAATTATTGGCTTTAAAATTTTATCTGTATAAAGTTTTGTCTTCGACGACTTTTGAAGTAATTTTTCATTTTAATTTTCAAACATTTGTAGACCTGCGATTTTTACAATTTGTAGGAGGTAGGTTAATTAGCTTCATCTTCATTTTCGTACATGAATAAAAATATGATTAGTACAAAAAATATATTCCATATAAATATATGTATACAAATAGAAAAATAAATTATATTTGTCAAGGTAGATTAATTAGCTCCATCTTCATTTTTCTATATGAATAAAAAAGGAGTAGTACCAAGAAATATATTTTCCTTTTTTTTATAAGCGAAAAAATATATTTTCCTTATAAAATTGTATACCAATATTAAAAAAAATATTAAACATAATATTGAAACTATAAAAAAAGTGGTTATTTATTATTAATAAAAATAAAGTAATTATTTACTATTTATATAAAAAAAATAGATGTTAAATATTTCATATAAAAATAAATTTATTGTTTAATATTAATTTTTTCTATATAATATGCCTATCAAATATTTTTATATAAAAATAATATTAAATTGGAACAAATAAAATTTTAAAATTACTTTAATCCTATTATATGAGTAATAATTTTAAAAAATATATTAAACATAATATTGACTGAGATGTTACATAGATGGAGTCGTTTTAAGTGAAAAAAAAAAATGTAAGATTAAAATAACTGACTTAAACATATCATGTACCTCCTACGTTGTACTTATCCTCACCCCCTCCTCAACATCACTCATGCCACCCCCACCACCATTGGTGTTGCCCTCACTACCACATCGCCTCCATTCCACCATCACCATCATCCTACTGTCATCACCCATGTTGTTAGCGACAGTGGTTACGACGACGATGATTATGATGGCGATGGTGGTATCGATGATGATGGGTGTAGAGGTGATGTTAAAAGTCAAGGATGGAGGGTAAGGGTAAGTTACAGAGAGAGGTATCTGATGTATTTAAATGGGATATTTTAATCTAATTTGTTATTTTTAATCTTATACTTATTATTTATTCTTCTCCTACCTTTGAATACGTCTTATATATATATATATATATATATGTGTGTGTGTGTGGTGGGGGGGGGAAAGAAAAGAGATTAACTTATTCCAAAAGTAAGTTTAAGATCTCAATCTTATCCTTCATTTTTTATGAAATATAATTATTAAAATTAATTACTTATAACAACTATTAGATTTTAAGAAAATAGAGAGTAAATCTTTTAAACTTACTCTTAAAGTAAAGTAACCCTTATTCATTTAAAATTAATTACTTATAACAACTATTAGATTTTAAAAAAATAGAAAGTAAAAATTGAAAGTAAATCTTTTTAAACTTACTCTTAAAGTAAAGTAAGTTGATCCTCATTTATTCATATATATATATATATACTGAAAAATCAAAAACTTTTCAAAGAAATATAACCATAAACTCGATCATTTTAAATAAAATCTTAATCATCATAAGTTCTCATGGTTTGTTCATAAGAAGTTTATTATTGTAAATAACTAGTTCTCAGTATTTATATAGTTCATGAAGTAAAAAATAATCAAACCAATGCTTTATTTGTTAATTTTTTATTAATTTAGTTATATTATTATTTAAAAACTACCATAAAAAATATCGTGTAATTGAAATTAATATTATTAAAAAGTAAGTAAACCAATAGTTTTTATTAAAAAACTATTAGTTATATTATTTTTATTATTATTTTATTAAGAACAAATGCGGGACTTCGTGTCTTATTGTTAATAAAATAATTAAATTTTTTAAGATAGTAGAACAATTATATATATTAATTATATAAGTTTTTTTTAATTTTAAATAAATAATTATTAAAAAAATAAAGATAAAATTAAAAATTATGATGAATTTCTTTTATATATAAAATAAATTATTTGACATTGGTAACTGTTAAAGAAAAAGTAATAATTACGCATTATTGCATTTTAAAGAAATTAATTACACAAGGCAAAAGTCATTATTGCATTTAAGGTCATTAATTACACGCACTCAATTCAAATATAATAACAATTAGCATTAACATCAGTAATTTATATTTCAATAACCTTTAATTATGATAAAAAAATGTGTATATATAAATTATTTACATATATAATAAATAACATAAATAACTTATTTTATAGATTTAAATAAATTTTTTTATAAAACTAAAGATTAAAATTATGCATACAAATAATGGAAGATGAAATGAAGTAAGATTATTAGTTACTTTTTTTTTTTTTAATTTACAAATGTAGTTGTAAATTAACCTTTTTAATGTAGCAAGGACTTGTATCCTTTAATCAAATGGAACAGTTTATTATTCTCTTGCGTGGCTTCAAAATCTCCGATTATATGAATAGTTCCAGATCTCCCATTATTAGTTATTACTATAAAATTCATGAGAGATGACAAGATAATTATTTCATACTAATATTATACATTAATGATAAAAATACTTAATAAATATAGTTTGAGTCATTCTTAATGCGTAATTCTTCTAAAAAGTCATAAACAAATAAATATTATTCATTCAATATTAGCTCTTTAATAGGCATATATAATTCTCAATGCTTTTTATGAAATAATAAAAATGGATGAGGTCTTAAGTCTTAACCTAATCCTATTGCATGTGATCCACCAATTTGATATGTTAGTCCAACAAAGAGCATATGGTCATGCAACCACAATGAAGACGATCAAACCAACATATTCCAATTTCATAACCAGCATTTTTGCATGCTTCATCACAAATTGGGTCACTGGTGCATGTGTAAGGGAGCAAGTAGGATTTGGGTTCACAATTTGCTCTTGCAGCAGCCATCACCAACATTTCTTCTGCAATTACAAATAATGCATTTTTAACAAACTAGTTAATTCAGATCTAAATATAAATTCTTCATAAAGAATAAGTGAATGCATAAAAAATGAGTCAATGTTTATACCCAAACACACGCTAAAGGGACTTACGAGCAAAGAAGAGAACGATAAACAAAATCGTCCAAACATAAATTTGTTGTGCCATGCTTTGGTCTTGATCAGTGATCACCAAAGAAGACAATTTTAAATGAATTTAGAATGCATCCTTTTTGTTCAGACAAGATATGGTATATATATTATTACTATAGACTAGATTTTAAACCGGCTTTGTTTTAATTTTATATTTTTATTAAGTATTTTTAATATATATATATATATATATATAATAAATTATTAATTTTTAAAATATTTAATAGTCTATTATTATATTTATATTAAAATATATAATTAAAAAATTTAATTCTTAAAATATTTAATAGTTTATTGAGTATAATTATATTAAAGTATATAATAAACAAATTTTTAATTTATAAAATATTTAATAGTCTGTTGATTATAATTATATTAAAACTGAGGAGAACTATTAATTATAATTTTAATTAAATATATTTATTTTTCAAAAGTATTAAATTTATTAAATTTTATCATAATTTTTTAAGCAACAATTTATTCTTTTATTTTAATTTTATTAGTTGTTATTTTTAAAATTATTTATCTAGGAGGATTATCATGAGATGATAATGAGGTAAAGTCTAGATATGGTACAATAGTATACATATGTTTCATAAATGGACTCGAATCCATGCAACAATCACATACAAATGGGTAACACACACACACAAGTAACAATTTTTACTCTAATTAAGATGTTAGCTATGTATCTATATACTCCTGTTTGCACGTATCAATATCGTATATACATGAACAAATTGTAATAACAAAAGACAAAAAAGACAAATCAACTTGAGTAAATAAATAACGGTTTAAAGTCATACATTACAAAATGGATGGATGCATCTTTAATCTTGTGGGATAATTTGCCTCCACTAACTTTATGAACTTATTTTAAAATAATATGTTGTTATTTTTAAAACTTCAAATTATTGTCCTTACTCTTTATATGTTATAGATAATTTTGAAACAAATTTTATAAGGTAGTTATAAATTTTTTTTCAACAGTAGTGGTAGTTCCATTATCTTATATTTGTTGTTTTAAAAAATTAACAAAGTAAATTTTGATAGTCATGATTATGGTAGTTATAATTTTTTTACCAGTCATAATTTTTATTTAAGATTTTTTTCCAAATATTTATTAATAAAAAATATTCAGTTTGCTGCAAAAATTATTAAAATAATTAATTTAAATATTCACATGATATATATTCGAATTCATTGACAGGTAAATTTAACCTCTTATGCAATAATAATTAAAAATATGTTTTAATATTTACAAAGATATTTAGTTAAATTGAAAAGATAACTAATATTTTTTTTATTTAATATCAATTGAAGAGATAAGTTAACATTTTATTTATTTCAGTAGTTGAAATTTTTATTTAAAAATAATTAAAATATAAGTTAATATTTTATTTTGATGTAATTTAGTTAATATTTTAAATGCGTTAGACAAATTTTTACTAATTAAATTTTTTTTTTAACTTTGAGCTTACTATTACATTAATTATGTTCTTTCATCCTGAACAAAATATTTGTTCACTTTTCTCTTTTATTTTCCTTAGTTTCTTATTTTACATATTTTAATCATTTAATAATTTTTTCTCTTAGATAAATTAAATTGGATCGGCATGTTCTAATTTAAGTATTTAAAAATATAATATAGTTTTTATGAAAATTTTCTTCTTAAATTTCAAAAATTTTTATCTCATTTTTACTAATTTTTAGATATACATACATAAATTTTTTTTATAATTTTTATTTTAAAACATTAAATGCCCCCACTACATAAAATTTCTAGATTTGTGGCTGCATTACAGTGATAATAATTAAACAATAAAGTTTAAGTTACAATTTTCAATAAAAAGTAATTAAACTTTGACATTAAATTAATCATCATGTCATGGTTGTTTATTATTTAACACATTAATTAAAATAAATTTTTAATTATAATAGTAATTTATATTATAATTATAAGTATTGTAGTACACATATCAACATAAATTTTGTTAGTCTAAACCTAAGGATGTACACTAGTCGTGTCAAGTTTAAGCAAATAGGTATGATAAAAGGACAGAACGAATGCGGGTTTAATTATTCTTGTCATTGGAAAGTACAGAGCAAGTTCAGATGTAGGTATAAAAGATGTGAATATAAAATTTTATTCTCATCCTCTTCGGTATTTTCGAATTCGGGTATGTAGCACCTTTAATTATCATCAAAGGTTAGTAGATAAGTGTTAAGAAATTATTCTATATGTAATCAATTTTTAGACTTGTAAATGATATAGAAATGAACATTGTATGTAACCAATTGTTGAAATTAATTGATAACAACTTAGAAAGCATGTTAACATCAAAATTTAGGGGATTTTGGACCAGAGAATTTCGCTAAGTGAAATCCATTTCACCAAGAGAAATTCTTGGTGGTGGAAGTGATCTTGAATGGCGGTGGAGAAGTTTCTAGCATGGTGGTGCAGATGAAATTAACCTAGCAAATCTCATTTCGCTCAGCGGTTTTCAATCAGAGAAAAACTACATAGGGATCCTTGGTTCAGTCATTTCACACAATTCTTAATTGATTCTGGAAAGAGAAAGCATTCAGAGAGAGGGAGAGAAAGATTTCAAAGAAAGGAAAGAAGTAGTTGTGGAAGTGTTGTCTAAGTTTCTCCGAGGGTGGGAGTTATAAGCCGCGGGAGGTGTCAATCTTAATAATGACATGTTTATTGTTTATGCTTAATCAATGTTTAATTGTGATATGTATGTTTCTCCATCACTTATAAATGTCCAATTAGGATATTATGTTTAATTTTTTGTTACCTTCTCAATAATTGTCTAGTACTTTACTTTGTGGTTGAAGTTCTCTCTAGATAATCTTTTGGCCATTTGATCCAAATAACCTTCTGATTATTCATTTTTTACATCTAAATAACCTTTTGACTGTGGTTTTTATTATTCTTCAAACACTATTCTAGTCCTTTAATTGAGATTGATTAGTGTTGTTAATGAATTCTATGTGTGTTATTGGTAGTAAATTGTTTAAATGATTTAAAGATGATGAACTGACATGGAGACAACTAAGTATGTTTTGTGATTGCTAATTGAGATTGATTAGTGTTGTTTATGAATTCTATGTGTGTTATTGGTAGTAAATTGTTCAAATTAATATTCATAAACATTAATACAGTATTACGTAACTAAACAAAATAGGTCAAACAAAATAACATATTTAACCATTTCGATAATTTTTCTATCAACCTACTTTTTTATTTTTTTAAGTTGGTCAAAAAACACAACAAAATCTTTGTGGGCAAAGACGCTTATTTGTTGCCTTTTTTCCCTCTAAAATTCCACCAAAAAAATTAAATCAATCAAACGATCTAGAGAAAACAGGTGGCATAAACAGATATTGGAAAGTGAACCACCAAAATCTCTTTATCTTTTGAGAATCTTTGGTTTAGACTCTTCCTCCTAATTTCTCTCCTTCCATACTTCTCACAAAGAACCTAAAATTTGATCTTATCTTACACGCTATCAAAATTTCCCCTTTTCATTAAAAAATAACAAAAATAAAATCAAGTGAACAATAAGAGTGAATTTAATAAAATTACCCTTTTATAATTACATCGTTAATCTATTTTTCTTTTGTAAAATTAATATTAATTAATAGAATGCATTAATAATAAAATACTTCATACGATGAAATACTACACTTCCGGAGTTAACATATATAAAGACATTCATAAATAATTTATCCAATTATTCTAAAATACAAAAATATTCATAATTTATTAAAAAATAATACCGCATAAAATTATAAAACACTTCTCAGAACACCGGACGGAGTATGAATTAACATAAGTCTATAAGAACGAATATGACGCATTTTTGGCAGTAATTCAAAAAATATATGCAACGTTTTTTTTTCATTTTTCTAAAAGCTAAAAAACCAAAATTCTATTAATTAAGCGGTGTTATTTGGTCTAAAAATCTCCTAGATAATTTCACTTTGCAAATATATGTAAATTATTATAAAATATTAAACAAAACACTGTAAAAAGAATGTGAAAAAGAAAAAAAAAAGTAACATAGAAATTTGAAGGAATAAATGAAAATATAGGAACATCTGAATGCACAAGCCTAAGGAAAATGAATGGCCAATGCCAGAATCTCAGATCCAAATCGTTGTCGGCAACGTACAGCACTGAATGCGCCATGGATTCGGCGAATCAGAGACTCTAATTTGTTGCCTTTTTTCTTCCTCCAAAAATCCACAACTAAATTAAATGAAATCGAAAATTGAAAAAGAGAAAAAAACAAAAAGGCTCAGAGAAAATAGATGGCATCAACAAGCTAGATAAAGCTCTCAAAGTTTGATGGTATATGTATATTAGTCATCACTGCCATAAATTGAAGAAAGAACATAAACATTGAAACATGTAACGAAAAAGGAGAGAAACATTGGGGGCAATTGGAAGCGAA
The DNA here is from genome assembly GCA_037954015.1 of Psophocarpus tetragonolobus. Classification (NCBI taxonomy): domain Eukaryota; kingdom Viridiplantae; phylum Streptophyta; class Magnoliopsida; order Fabales; family Fabaceae; genus Psophocarpus; species Psophocarpus tetragonolobus. The sequence continues at coordinate 79,131,598 of CM075690.1, forward strand.
GGGTTCTGCGAGTGTTGATTGAAGAAAAGTTGGAAGCGGTGATTGAATAGGAAGAGAGGATGGAGGGTTTAAATAGGTAGCGAGGGTTGAAGGAAGGGAATTCAGCGAAACCCTAATTTCTATTACCGTTGTTTCTTTCAATGCTTTGGGCCTTATTATGGCCCGTGGCATACAAATGGGCCTTTTGGTTTACACAATTTTTAAATTTTTCAATGGTTATCAAAAATTATTTTTCGGGTTTTGTCTAATTTTGATAATTTGTTTTAAAATACATAATTTAATTTTTTAAAATTAAAATATAAAAATTTATTTTTTATTTTTCAAAATATGTGATCTAGTCTTCACATTTTAAATTAGAGATATTTATTAATTAGATTTTGTAAAATTCACAATTTAGTGGTTTTTTAAAAGTGAACGTGTTAATTATTAACAAATGAACGTTGATTAGGCTGTGAAATCAATAAATATTCTTATTTCACGTCATTATACTTTGGTTATGCTAATTTTATTTCTCAACCATCAATGCTTTCAATGTCACAAAAAATAACTAAAATCAAGATCAAATTGGAGTTACTGATGATGTGGATTAGTCACATACGACGGTGCAGAAAATGAAACAAGAGTGAGGGGTTGGTGAGAGGTTGAAGAAGGTTAATAAATTAAGGTTAGTTGTGATATTTTTTGAAAAGTAATGGGTGGATAAAATAATATGTAGCCGACTCATTTTACTTCACACTCCTCCTTTTCTCTTTTTATTAAAATCCATTTACCCTTACACTTTAATTACTTTGATCTATCTTTTACTTTTCATACATGTCAAATAAGAAATTAAAATATTTACAATGTTGAATTGACTTTCTCTACCCATTATCAATATGAACTCAAAGATTAAAACTTTTCAATATCTGACTCATGGCATCAAGTTGAGATTGATAACTTGAAAGTAAGGTCGTTCCTAGTAAGATATACTATTAATTCTAAATTCGGATCATCTACAATTTAGGTTTTTATATTGGTGGTACAAATCAAATAATAAAATTAGGATTTTTCAATTGAAAAAAAATAGATGTTGAGAGGGTCTTCAAAAGGTATTGTTGATACAAAATGGACAGTTTAACAAGATCATATTTCAATAAATTTTGATTACTAGTCTCATTTTTTATTAAATAGATCATGTTTTTAATTGTAGAAGAATATGTGGAGTTCAACATGTCTCCCATTTCTATCCACGACCACAAGATCATAATTCCATTTTTGTCTAAATTTCAGAGTAAATGGGCTTCTAGATGTAAAATTATTTTCCTAATTTTTTTATAAACAAAGAGAATATTATTAATGTAAATTGAAAACACAGGAAATACCTTCAAAATGTACACAAATTCAATATGCACAAACAAGGAACTTATATGAAAATGCCTACTAGTCTCAACACCACAAAACTTACTAACCCACAACACACAATTAATGATTTATAATCCACTCCACGAGAGAATGTATAGTCAGTTTCCATGTATAACGCTAGCTAGTGTAATATTATGAACATCTAGATTCCAATCCATGAAGACGGTTGAATTCCACATTTTTCAGATGTGCCAAAGCCCTTAAAACCTGACAAAAGACCAAGTCGTTCCTATTTTGTATGTACACGAGGAATTGATACCCATAATCTCTTATTGTATTATGAAATGCGGCAGGGAGTTGCCTCCCTCCTAATTAAGTTATCTATACAGAGCTCTTTGACTTAAAAAAATTATTATTAAATTTAAAATTTATAATTATAATTAAAAATAAGCATATTCAATTTTTTATTAATAAATAACTTCTATTAAGACAATTAAATTAAATTTCGATATTTGTTCAATAATATAAAAATAAACAATATAATCAATGTAATATTTCATATATACAAACATCTATCTCCAAAAATTTAGCACAGTTCACCATATAGTTTTGTTTTTTCATCCACTTATTACTTGTAAAAGCTTACTCCTTATGTTACATACTTTGACTAAAGACAGTCATGATAATTTTTCAACATTCTATTTCCTTTAATTTTCTTAACTTCTCTTCCTTTTCAATCAAATTATTCATTACATTTATTACTTTATTTTCTAAATCTCTCTTACTTTAATGAGTTTATACACACATGTGACAAGGTATCATTTCGCAAAAATAATAATAATTATTTGAGTACTTATATTTTAAAATTGAATAAATTACATATATTTTCGTAAAACTAGTTCTCATGATAACTGACGTCCCTCCATTTTTCTATGTTACTTTACATCATAGAAAGATTAGTATAACACTTTTTTATACCTAATAAAAGAATTTATGTAACAAAAACCCAAAAATTATAGGATATAAAAAACAAAAGGAAGATCCACTAAGGTTATGACATTCTTAAGTTAACTTCTAAACGAATTCATTTAGAATTCAATATACTCGATTTAGAATTTAATATACTTTTATTTAGTGTATTATTCTTAAATCAAAAAACAAATGTTTCTAAAAACAATAAATCTTCATTTTTTTAACAATATAATGAGAATGTTTTACCATTCTTTTGAAATTTATTATTTGATAAAGATGCATTGTTACACTTAGTTATTTAAGTGTTTATTATTTTAATTTCTTGTTTTGTTGAAATGTTTAATTATATATTGTTTATAAATATTTTTTTATTATTTTTATATAAAGTAAACTCTTACGAGTTTACAAATCGAGTTTATCAAACTCACACGAATCTACATAAACTTTAGAGTTTGATAATCTTGGTATCAAGTGTGATAAACACAGACCTCAAGAGTTCACATTACTCTTTAAAATTTATATCTCTTTACTCTTTCCCCTATGTGCCCACCTAAAAGAATGTTGCGAAAGAAAAAAACATTTCTAATATTTTTGAGCAAATCAAAAGATGAAGTGTATATATATATATATATATATATATATATATATATATATATATATATATATATATATATATATAATATAGAAAATATTACCCTGAGGTAGCAAAATAGCTGAGAGAATTAGCAAAGCAAAGCTATACTACCATTGGCCAATGCAATATCATTACACCATGGTGTTGTGCTCTGGCCTGTGAGAGAACTCAAAATCTAAGTGCACAAAAGCCCTCTCAACTTCTGGAAGCTGCTCTAGCTTTTCTTGGAGGGTCTCACCAATGTTGTGTGCTTGGTGGAGAAGCATGTCTTCTGGCAACACAATGTCTACTTCCACAAAGTAATATGCACCAAAGGTGTATGCTCTAACAGTATCTATGTGCTTAATCTTCTCATGGTGATTCCATATGAGGTAAGTCAACTTAGCCAAAAAATCAGGTGGTGCTGTCCTTCCAATGAGTGAACCAACATTTTCAATGACAGTCTTAGCCCATGTATTAATTGTATACAATGCTATCTGCATAACACATTCAAGAATCAGGATATTATCACTAGAAGTTCAATCAAGCAGTTGTATTAATGTAACAAGAAAACAATCATGTAACAAAGACCTCCTTTCAAGATTTTGAAATGACACATACAAGGAGTTTGAGGCCATTGAAGAAGAATAGAGAAAACAATTAAAAAGTAAAAACGTTTTTAGTACCTGAAAACATCGGGGGGGGGGGGGGGGGGGGGGTTATTATTAAATGTAGGGAATAAAAACAAAAAAAAAATCATGGTATTTTCCAGGACCAAAGATATATTTAAATCTCCACTCAAAAAACCACTTGTTGAATATGTGAACCTAAGTAGAAAATCAAGGTACAGTTAAGAAAAAAAATACAGAAAATAAGGGCCAATTTGGTCTGAGAATTTTGCAAATAATTAAAAAAAATGCATGCTACCTTGTAAAAACAAAGTGAATACAAGGTAGCATGTTTGCACTTTGCAATGAAACAAAAAAAAAAAATTGAAAACCAAAGACAAACATTAAGCTGTAGTTATGAACTCACAACAATAGCTCCTGTTGGATCAATCCACCAATAGAACTTGATAGCTAGCACAGCAGCTGCTAATCCAACAGAATTAGTAACGACATCAAAAAAGTGATCTTGTGCATATGCTCTAACGATTTCATTTTTAAATCTTCGACAGTAGACCATAAGAATAAACTTCACTATAGTCACACACACCATAATCCCGATCATCCAATGCAGTTCTGTTGGATCCACATTAGGCTTATCCTGTAAGAAAACGAATGACATGAGAAATTAATTAAAAGTATGCGCCAAGTTAATAATTACATACAGGAAAATCTTAAAATGAGTTACTTAAAACTGCCACAGCTCAAACAAATGATTAGAGTTAGTTTGGATAAATTTTTCAGTAAATACTTGCAAAATTAGAAAACAAGATAAAATGAATCAAATTTCTTCAAAAGTTAAAAATAACTTATGTACCTCAACTTTTTAAAAAGTTAATTGAGAGTTTCGTAAAAACTTGGGGTGGCCAAGTTGTTTTAATTTATTGAAGAAGTTGAATTCATTTTATCTTTTTATTTTCTTCTGCTATAAGTACTTGAGAAGTTTTAAGTTTATCAAAACTTGGCCAAAATTCTAAATCATAAACAAAAAGAAAACAAGTGTTGAACCAAATTTGGGGATCTAGTGAACAAACAAAACCAAAAGTTTATCTCAATTACCTTGGAAATAAGTTGTCGGCCAGATTCAATCAAAATCTGTAACCCCAAGGTGGCCATCACTGATGCAAAAACAATGATACCCTGCACAGTAAATCTTTTAAGCAAGCACGCAATGCCTATTCTGAAATATCTTAAATAATCACTTACTTTCATTTTCAATCAGGATATATGAAACTGTAACAATAGACTACATTTACTAAAACTTGATAGGATTCAATCGCCTTCTGGAATTTAAATTGAGTCTTACCACTGGTTGCATGCGTTTCTTTCCAATTGGATAGTGAAATTGGTTTGTATTTTTCATGGCATTAGCGGTAAACCACAATATAAATCCGGACAATAGATCCAAGAGAGAATCCATGGTTGAGGCAATGACTGCCAATGATCTACTTGCAATTGAAGCATAAACCTTAGCTGCAAACAGCACCAAGTTACATATATTTGACACATGAACAGCCATCCTCTCACTCTTGGCTAGCTGCTTCATTTCATCCTGAGAAACATTGAGGACATTGTTTTAGTAGAATTCTCGCTATAGATTTACATGAAACTTCATCAGCACGTGTTTGAGTTGATCAAGTTTAAGGAGAAATCATAAATTTTCAATGAGGTTATAGTTAAAACTGGTTAGTGCTGCTCCATGTATGACAAATTATAAGTAAATCATGGTGACAGAATAATCAACCTCAGTGAGAGCTCCTGGGCAACCACCCGTTTCGGTCATAGTCTCCATCTCATTAAATCCTTCAAGAAGTCTCTCTTGTTTCTTGTAATATTCAGATATTTTATGTTGCTTCCCTAAAACACAAGTTGGCAGTAGGTTAAAGAGTAAGTAGCTAGCGAAGAAGATAAAATAATAAAATATAACCAACTACTTACTGATAGAAAAAAAAAATAAAAAATTCAGAAACTAGATCATAGAAGCCATGCATGATGCATGTAACTATGTAAGTAATAAACATGTTGAGCTTTGGATTCCCATTAAGCTTGATCATCTCAAATGCATCACTAGATGCAGTTTTCACGATAAAAGGCTCTTCCTTTATGAAAAGATTCCCACCATGGCTTACAATAAATAACAAATGAAGAATAATAATAACATCACTGCTCTGACTTATTCAATTTTCACAAGAAACCACGATCTGTGACAGTGTAATTAGCCCAAACTGGCGGTTCTCTATGGCAAAAGTAAGAATACAACAACAATGATATGCAATGTGGCCCCTCCCCTGATGCAAAAACAATTACACCCTGTCACCGGAAGAAGAATGAGATTATTTTAATAAAAATAAGCTTTTACAGTGTAATATAATAAGTTACAAATATTTTTAAAGATTTCTTTTTTCTAAATTTATACTAGCTTCCAAACATCCAGCTTATAATCTAAAAAATAAACCATATCTAAATTTTAATATTTCCCAAACACACCAAAAGAAGACGTTGATGAAGTCCTGCGAATAATGTAACTATATGATTGGTGCAGTGACAAAATCTGTTACATGAATTCAAATCCCTCTCACTAACAATTTAGCCTAACAAAGGGCATATTCCTGGTTCCACACAATTCAACACATGAATAACAAAACCGAATCACACCCATTACGCAAAACAGAAACTTTAGACAATCAAGAGAAGAAAAAGTGGATGAAGGTAACAAAGGGTTTGCTGGGTCAGCACAGCTCAACATTTCGACATAAAGAAAGAATGACTCACTGGGCTTGCGGAGAAGGCCACGGAAAGTGAAGGAATGGTGATGATCATGCATTTGGTTTGGCATTTGAAACTCCTTCACCTGAAGTCTCCATGAGGCTTCTTCAGCAATCGCTTCTTCTTCTTCTTCTTCTTCTTCTTCCTGTGATACCAGATGCTGTTCCCTCCGGCGGTGCCCTACGCCGCTCTCCGCCATGTTTTTTTTTTTTCTGCGATGCCGCGGCAATGGATAATGCAGTAAACGCAGCTTCGGAGCTTCTATGAAACGGCTAAGGTACAGTTGTCTATCAACTGTGGTTTCAAAGTTTAAAAGGTGAAAAAGATTAATAAGATAATTATAATTAATTTTTAGAGTTTAATTAATACGTGGTAGTTGTGATAAAATGATATACTAATTAAAATTTAATTTTTATTTGGATAAATTTTAAAAATCAGTTTAAAATAATTAATTTTATTTAAATACAGCAAAAAATGTAGCTTTTTAAAAGTCAAATTACATTTTGTCTATATTTTTAATAATTTTGAAAATTTTATCCTTCCATTTTAAAATTGAAAAATTTTGTCATACAATTTAAAAATTTTGCAAATTTTTTTATTCACTTATATATTCAATTATTAATTTACAACATCGATTATTTGTTTAATTTGTAATTATCCATAGTTGGAAAATTAGGGGTTAGATAAAAATAACGATTTTTTTAAAAATTATAGGACATGATATTCTATTTTTTTTTAATTGAGAAAAAAAAATTTGAAATTGCTAAAATAGAGTTACAAAATATGAATTAACCCTATAAATAACTTTATGTCAGTTTATCATCAAGTGGTGCTTTTATCTTAAAATTCTTCTGATAATATTTTTAATGTTTTCAAAAGAAATTTAAATAAATATTGAAAAATAAAAATAAAAACAAAATATATGATTTTATTTTTTTAAAACTAAATATAAAATGGATTTATTTATTAGCTTTTATTTTTTTTATTTTTTGTGTAATTATATAAGCATTTTTCTTTTTTGATAATTACATTATTTTTTAACAAGACATGTTATTGTAGAATTGATAAAAAAAAGAATTTTAATGTAATGTTTTAAATTTTAAATAGTTAATAAAAATAATAAAATTACATTAACTTTTAAAACGGATAGTGATACCGTAATTTGTTTAGATATTGGTAATAAAAAATTGTGTAAATATAAATTCTGTGATTTTAATCCCAAACTATCCAAATGTGTGCATGATTAGGTGAATGTACCGAATCTATTTTTTTCTGGAAGAGTGATAATCCATGTGTATTAGTTTAATTTAAATACTTCATAAAAATAGGAGATGTAGATTTAGTTTATTATTAAAAAAATAATTTTTTTTAAGGATATGGGTAGAAGACTAATCACAGTAAAAAAAAAACATTAATCATTCATCATTATACAATAAAATCTTTATGAAAAACAACAGAAATATAATCAGATATAAAATTAAAAATGTTAACATCGTGATTAGAAGATATATATCTTGACAAATCTATCGGCTATCAGATTTATCTCATGAGACACAGATGAAACTACAATTCACGAGGAACATTAATTATTTATAGTTAAACTAAATAATGATATTTAATTATTTACCAAAAAAAATAATATACAATTAATTAAAATGTATGCTATTTAAATTTAATAGGCAGATTTCTTTATATAATATAAATATATATCATAGAATCTTCAAATTTTTTACCATAAATAAATTTTTAGAAAAAAATAATTAATTTATTATTGGAAGAATAATAAATGTTAGTTTGACCTAGTTATATATTGTGTTTATTTAGACTAAGCAAAGAGATTCATCCTTACATTTGACATGATTAAAGGTGTGTATCACTCCCTCATATATCTCTACTACACAAGATTGTCTGTTGACTCAGGTTTTTTGTGTAGTTTCACATAGGGTTACATGTTACAATGACTACTCTTAATTTAGGTTTCCTTTGTATGTATGTGAATGGATAGACCTAAGTTCATGTATTTGCTTGTATAGTATAGTCATTGTATTTTCATCACTGTGATTTGAGTATTTGCGTTGTATTAGTACCCCCTTTGTACTATATACTCATGTTAGTGCTCTTTGCATAATGATACTAGGTTTTTCTACAAACATTATGCAGTCACATCTCCATTTTCATCTACTATTGAAACTACAGGGCCATTATGACCAACTATAAGAATTTATTTGACTTTTCCTATATTATTTATGGAATTTTAAAATAACACTACTCATATTTGAAATGACACTTATTTTTTTAATTTTTTAATTATCCACAGTATATTTATAATCTTAATTTCTTTCATCATTTTCCTCTCCTTTTCTCCTTGGACGGCCACCTCTTTTCTCTTTCTCTCTTCTTAAGATCTATTATAAAAAAGTTTGAAACTTTTTTTACTTAGGAAGTAAAAACAAATCTCTAAATATTCCTCTCTAGAAAGATAAAAAATTTCGCTTATAGTCTCAAGATTTTTTTTTCTGCAATTAATAACAATTAATAAGAACAAATAATTTAATTTAAAATATTTTTAAAATCCTAAAATAAAATTAATAACAATTTAATTTATCAATTTAAAAATAAATAATTTGATAAATAAAAAGTTAATTCAAAAAACTATATTAAAAAAATTATCAATAAACATTATTTTGAAATTTAATTAAACAAAAATATTTAATTAAATTTATTTACCAATAAACAATTTAATTAATTTTAATTAAACCATAAAAAATAAAAAATACCTCAACCAAATTTTTTTACTCTTCGAAGAATAAAAGATTTTGCATCTCTGGCAAGCCTTTTCGGGAGAGAGAGGCAAATTTCTTTTTTCTCTAGAAAAAGCTCTTCAAAAGCAAAAAAATTTACTGAAAAGACAATTGTTTTCCTTCCATAAAGCCTTATCTGGAGAGAAAAAAAGAATTATTTTTTTCTTTACCAGAACAACTCTTTTAGAGAAAATAAAATAAAAAACGTAACTTTTGTAACAGATTAAATAAGTGACATATGCGTAAGTAAGTGCTATTTGAAATTTTAATAGGTGATATTTTAAAATCCCATAGGTTGCATTTTTGTGTAATTTTATTTTACCCATTGATAATTTTTGTATGTCTGGAGTTACATAATTTTAAAAGAAAATACTACCTGGTAAAAATAAGCCCAATTTAATTTGGGATTACAATTTATTAGTCTTGGTTGCCCGTCCAGCCCATCAGGCCAAGCCGAAATAATCCATTTTTATGTTCTTATTTAAAATTAATAAATTTGATGTGAATATTTAAATAAGGTGTTATGATTTGAAGCATCTATTAATATAATATAAATATTAGAAACCTTATACTTATCCTCAAAAGTGAATACTATATTTTAGAGAATCTCCAAAAAGAATTTATGTGTAATTAATTTATGATATTTGAATTTAAAATAAAAAAAAGATTTTTTTTGTCTCAATAGAAATCAAACATAAGTGTCAAGGAATTTCAAAAACTTATGTACACTATTAAAATAACTAAACAAAAAAGAGGGCTCTTGTTTTAAAAAATAGAAGTTAAAAACGAGGTTTTATTTTTAATAGATAATTATTAAGAAATTTAATCTAAACAAAAGTTATTCTAATTTATTATAAAAGTATATTATACTTAGTGTCTGTATTTTATCAAAATTTAACATCCTGTTTTAAATTATAATATTACGTTTCAAATTTTTAAAATTATTAAAATTTTGCCAACTACTACTCGTTAATGGATTGACATTAATGGTTAAGTAACAAACATTGACATATGAAAGCAATTTAACATACCCTAAACCTTAAAGCCTAAACCCTTAACATCTTAAAAGACTTAATTTTATCCCATATGTCAAGACTAATTCATTTAAGAATGTCAATTAAACTCATCCCACGTAGGAACTAACATGTTTGATGGAAACTCAAGTTGACTAGGTTGGATTCAAGGTTGGATTTTCTTTGGCTAAGGAAGTTGGGTTTAAGGATGGAGTTGGGTAAGTTAATCTTTGCCCTCTCATTAAAATAGTATAATAAATTTGTGAAAATACTATTATACACACTTTTATTTAACCAAGATGATCCAGATCAATAAATGTTGGATTTATTTTTCTAAATTTGAAATTTATTTAGATTTTATTATGATTTTTTAAGATCCAGAATTTCTTATTTTTTGTTAGGTATTTTGAATGATCTAATTATATTTATTGAATTTATATTAAACAATACCACTTAAAGTTGAAAATATGTTTTTTTAATATCTCAAGTATATTTTTGTAAGTCATGATTCATCGACAAATTGTGCACACCCCATATGGTATGGAGGACGCGTTGTAGCTAACAAGTACATAAAGGTTCTCTGTGATGGTGTAACATGTCCAACATAATTGTGGGAGGCGTGTTATATCTAGAAAGTTCATAAGGAATTCTCCTACGATGGTTTGACACACCCACAAAAATGTGGAATACACACTATGTCACAATAACTAGAAAGTACATTAGAATTTCATGACAACAGTGTGACACATCTTACATAAGTGTGGAGAATGTGGTACAGTAAAGATTTTGTAGGAACAAATTTTGTACATTTGATAGTTATTTACATGGATAAAAAACATATTTTAGCGCATTTTGGAAGCAGGGGATGGACCTGAGACACAAAAACCTAACCCAACAAGGATAAGATCTATTGTTTTAACCCCATTGGAAATCACGAATGAGGATTACATAGAGTTTGAGGAAAGTGAAGATCAAGTAGGTTAAATTCATACTCACTCTTATCTTATTGCCTTGCCTAAATCCACTAACGACTAGACATAAATTCAATAATTTTAAAAATTGACATACAATGTCGTAATTTAAAAATAAAAAACAAAATATAAAAAAATCGAAAAAACAAATAGGAAAGAGTGTAATTAAACCTATTTTTATTAAAAATTATATGAGATCCAAACTGAAATAACAAGAAGTTAGAATCCATTGAGGTAACTCATAAACATAAATATTGTAATAAAAAAAATTATTACAGGGTCTTAAATATGTAATTCCAACATATGATAGTTAATAAATGATTTGTTTACTAATTTTCGGAATCAAGCCATAGATTCTTTTGTATGCATTTGGCGTGTCTATCGTAAAAGTAATTGTCTCTTACGTGTATGTATTTTATATAGATAGCACTATTGCAAGGTGTTTCTCCATCAATGTTCCACACGGGTGGTTAGTCATACTAATCCATCAATGCTATCTTTGTAATAGAATCATGCAGAAATTGACGTGTATATTTGACTAAATGGAGCACTTCCATTCCATGCACGTAAGCTTTGATTTTTAGATGGAAAGATTCTTTCCAAGTTAGTTTTTCTTTTTATTTTTTATACTCCTTGTAAGATTCTTTGCAAGTTTAAAACCCTTAAACAACTCAGCTATTAACTATGTTAAAAGGAACAATATATAAAATGAAAATTGAAAATGTATATATTTATATTGATTTGTCTAATTTTATTTATTTTTTAGTTCGGTGAATAATTATATTTATTTTTTTAATTTACACACTTGACACACAAAAAATTGTTTAATCCTACTCAACCAACTATTTAGACTACATAAACATTTTAGGCTTAAATCTATATTTATCTCTTAATAATAAGATGAATGTAACTTTTTTTATTAATAGTCTAATGGACTGTTTTGTTTAGCGAAGGTAAAGAGGGAATGAATCTTAATAGAAAAGAGGAGAGAGGGTTTAGATCAGACATTATTTTGTATAGATTATACAAGAGGAGAGAATCCGGTTTTAAAAATCAGTTTACTATTTTATATATTCTTATATTTTTAAACTTTAAATAAAAATATTTTGGTTATCTATACTTACTACTAATAAAGAGAATTTCTCCTGTTAATGTCTACTCTTCAAAATATCTATTTTATCCATATATTTATTTAAAAATTAAGAAATAAATTAAATTTGAACTTACATTCTCTTTTTCATCAAATGTAATCTTTGTTAGTACATAAATCTTATAACCTTAAAGAACAAAATTAATATATGTATACCTTTTATAAATTATTTTTTTTAATAATCATGCAAACCCCACATCAATCTTTGTTAAACATGATTCATAAATGTATACCTTTCATAAAAAAATGTTTTTAATAATCATATAAATACATAGATACAAATTATATTTCAAAAAATATTAAAGTAAAATTATTATACACAAAATAAGACAGTAAATTATTTATATTGTATCATGTTATTACAAAATATATTAAATTAAAACCTAAAATTGTTATAACATGCAAAAATAAAAATGAAAATACACAAACATTAGTTATAATTAAGGTAATATTTGTGTGTTCAGTTACCATCTAAAAGATTTTTTTTTTAAAAAAAATTTAAAAGAACAATTGAAAACAAAAAATAAATTATTTTCGGTGTTTTTAAAAATTAAAGTTATATAAAAATTTATATATAAATATGTTTTAAATTATATATAAATATTTTACAATATTTTTTAAAATTAGTAGAGTTTAACAATATCATTTTTTTTAAAAAAAATATCAAGTGAAATAAAACACAATATGTAAATGAAAATTTTCTTTAAAATACAAAAAAAAAAACAAAAACAACCTGCTCTCGAAATACGCACTATTATAAGATAGCATAAATGATTATAAAGTACTTCAAAAAATGATCAGAAAATATATAGTTAAAATTTGAGATAAAATCAAATGCAAGTGATAAAAAATTTAAAATTAATCAAATTGCATCTACACATTGTTAAAAACAATCAACAACTTATTCGTACTCCACTTTTTCCATTACCTTACACTCCTCTTTATTCATCCATTCTGTTCTTATCACATTTCTTATTATTTTCCCTCTTTCCTTTCTATATCCCTATCTTACGGGGTATATACCCATTTTTAAGTATCAAAACATCATTTCCCCAAAGCTATCAATTATTTCAGTAATTATATTTGTCTATACAGTGCAAAAACCTAAAAAAAAATTGTGTGAAAAATATTCTTAATTATTTTGAGGTAACTAAGTGAAGATACCTAAAAGCACATTATTGAGTCAACCTCAGAAGAAGGGATCACTCAGGGGCATCATTAAAACTATAAACATCAGAAAGAAAATTGTGTTATTTGGCTTAAAAACAAAATAACTAAGAGAATCAGCAAAGTTATGCCATCATTGCTGCATGACATATCATCATACCATGGTCTTGTGCTCTGGCCTATGAGTGAACTCAAAATCTATGTGCACAAAAGCTCTCTCAACTTCTGGAAGTTGCTCTAGCTTCTCTTGGAGGGTCTCACCAATGTTGTGTGCTTGGTGGAGAAGCATGTCCTCTGGCAACACAATGTCTACTTCCACAAAGTAATGTGCACCAAAGGTGTATGCTCTAACAGTATCTATGTGCCTAATCTGCTCATGATGATTCCATATGAGGTAAGTCAACTTGGCTAGAAATTCAGGTGGTGCTGTTCTTCCAATTAGTGACCAAACATTCTCTATCACTGTCTTGGCCCATGTATTAATCGTATACAGTGCTATCTGCAATTGAATTGATGTAAGCCAACAATCATGTGACAAGAATTAAAGGCATCCATCAAGATTTTGAAGTGGCACATATCAAGAGTTTATGGCCATTGTAGAATAATGAAGAAAATCAATCAAAGGGTAAATATATTTTTGCATCCACACAAATATCAAGATTTTTATTTTATTATAAAATATTTGTTCATTTTTTAGCCTCTGCATTTAACAAAATATTTTTTGTAAGGACTAAACTTCTATGATAAAAAAATTTAAATTTCATTTAAAAAAATCACTTGTTGAATATGTGATAATCAGAAAAAAATCAAATTAAGTGATACAAAGGAGGAAAAAAAAAAGGAGAAAATAAGGGCCAATTTGGTTTGAGAAAACATTTTTGAAAATAATAACAAATAACTTACTTTTTTTATTCTATACATTATCAATGTAAAATATTTTATACAATCAACTAATTATAAATCATTTGTAAGTATGACTTTTAAGGTAGTTTTGAAATTTAAAGTAAAAAACAGAAAAAATTGCAGTAATTCCAAAAATACACAATTTAAAATAGTAATGGGTAGGATTAAAATTTAAATAATTAATTCTTTTAAAAATAAATTTATTATGAAAAACTTGTAAAATTATGTGAGGATTTGTAATTAGATTATAAAGTAAATATATATATATATATATATTTACACTAGAAGTGTATAAAACTATTTTCTCCAGCATAAAACGCTACCTTGCAAAACAGTGAAAATAAGGTGCATAACTATATGTGAAAACAAAAATTGAAAACAAAAGACAGGCACTAAGCTGTAGTTATAAACTCACAATAATAGCTCCTGTTGGATCAATCCACCAGTAGAACTTGACAGCTAGAACAGCAGCAGCTAATCCAACAGAATTAGTAATGACATCAAAAAAGTGATCTTGTGCATATGCTCTAACGATTTCGTTTTTAAATCTTCGGCAGTAGACCATAAGAATGAACTTCACTACAGTCACAGACACCATAATCCCAATCATCCAATGCAGTTTTATTGGATCCATGTCAGGCTTAGACTGTAAGAAAAAAACGACATGAGAAATCTAAAGTATGTGTCAACTGTCAAAGTAATTAAAGGAAACTTATGTATCTCAACATTATGAGAAGTTAGATGAGAGAGATACTAAAAGGGTTAAAATGAATAAAGCGATTTAAATTAAAGAAGTTCTCTTGTAAAAAAAACAAACTTATTAAAGAAGTTTTGATTTATTTTAAGTTTTAACCCAAATTTGATGGTAATTGATTTTCTTTTCATATAAGTACTTCTTGATATGTTTATGTACCTACCTAAATTCAAATTCATAGACATAAAACAAACAAATGTTGAACCCAAATTTGGTGATCCAATGAACAAATAAGAACAAAACTTATCTCAATTACCTTGGAAATAAGCTCCCTAACAGATTCAATCAAAATCTGCAACCCCAAAGTGGCCATCACTGATGCAAAAACAATTATACCCTGCATCATATCAGAATGTAGCTGCATAAAACAACAATGCAATGGCTATTTGGAAAATAAATAATTGTATTTTAAATTAAGTCTTACCACTGGTTGCATGCGTTTCTTTCCAATTGGGTAGTGATATTGGTTTGGATTTTTCATGGCATGAGCAGTAAACCACAATATGAAGCCTGACAATAGATCCAAGAGAGAATCCATGGTTGAGGCAATGACTGCCAATGATCTACTCGCAATTGAAGCATAAACCTTTGCTGCAAACAGCACCAAGTTACATACATTTGACACATGAACAGCCATCCTCTCACTCTTGGCTAGTTGCTTCATTTCATCCTGAGAAACATTTAGCATTTATATTTAGCAGACTTTTCTTCATAGATTTTGTAGAATCGATTTTGGTATTGATTTTGTATAAGTGTTGAAAAAATTGATTTTGAAGTGATATGATTTTATAAAAGTGGAGTAAAATTTAGTTAAAAAAATTTATCTAATAAAAAGCTACTTTGAGTAACTTCTACTCAAAATTGATTCTTAGACCAAGAACAAATTTGGATCTTTCTCGTGAAATCAAACACGTGCAAATTGATTTAAAATCAATTTTTTTAAATTTGAAACCAAACATGCGCTTAAAATAATCATTTGCATGCATGTGTTTGAGATAATCAAGTTTAAAGGAAAATCATAAATGTTCACTGAGATTATAGTCAAAATTGATTGGTTATGCTCCATGTATGAGAAATTATAAGTAAATCATGGTGATAGAACAATAACCTCAGTGAGTGCTCCTGGGAAACCACCCGTTTCAGTCATAGTCTCCATCTCACTAAATCCTTCAAGAAGTCTCTCCTGCTTCTTGTAATATTCTGCCACTTTGCGTTGCTTTTCTAAAACACAAGTTAACAGAAGGATTAGACAATAAGAAGGCAAGTCCACCAGCCAGATTATATGAACTTAGCTGAAACATGTTGTAGATGAATTTAATAACAAAAGGGTAAATTCTTTAATTGAAGATTTTAAAACATTAAATATTATATCAAGTAGTGAACAGGTAACTGTACAGGGTCAGCTTTTGTTTAAGTACTTTAGTCAACTGTTATTTTAACTTCCGAAAAAAAATAGTATATTTAGGGTAGGGTATAAAAGAATGATGTGAAAAGCAAACATGATCATGTTTCATGCATATTTAGGGGAAAGAATATTCGTGCTTGATTATCTTGATTAATCGAGTATTACAGATTCCAACTAGAAAGGAATTAAATGATATGACTATATGAGCAATGCAGTATCTTCAGTACAGTAATAGTAACCATGTAAATTAAATTATAAAGAAATATGAAAAGACTCAATCATTATCATCAATATCAATACCCATGTACTTTTTATCAAATAAATGGAATTATACCAAACTAATCAAACACAAGCACCAAAGATGCACATTCACGTTAAAAGGCTCAGCCTTTATGCAAAGATTCTCATCATGGCCTACAATAAATAACAAACAAAGACTACTAACAAAGCCACTTCTCCAACTTCTTCGGTTTCAGAATTCAAAGCATCACGAAGAGCAAAACAGGCCCATCACTCAAAACAGAGACTTTAAGGTTCCAACATTCTAAGGAAGGCTGAATTTCGAGAATTCAACAAATGCCTGATAACCACAGAAACCAAAACAGACCCACGACACAAAATAGAAACTTTTATCACTTTAATCATCAAAGAGTTCAAAAGTTATAAGAATGAGAAACGTCCAAATAAAGGTAGAAGATGAGGGATTCCGCTCAGAAAACCAACACATTAACCATTAATGTTTTCCTATAAAAAAAATCATCAAAGAGAACAAGAAGAAGTGAGAAAAGGTAAACATGGGCACAACACACCATAATTCAGAAGAAAAAACAGACCCATCACAGTTCAACACGCTACCGCGGTGAACAAAGGCCAAAGCCCACCCATTGCACACAAAACAGAATCCTTAGACATCCAAGGGAAGAAAAATCACGGATGGCTTTCTGGGTATCCACGTTCCACCATTCAAAAGAAAAAACAAAAGACCCGTTACAGAAAAACACAAACAAAACGCTTCAACTGAAGACAAGAAGAAGAAGAAGAAGAAGAAGAAGAAGAAGAAGAAAGAGAAAGTCTCACTAGGTTTGCGAAGAAGACAACGAAAAGTGAAGGGTTGGTTATGTTGATGATCGTTTGGTTGGTTTGGCAAATAAAACTCTTTGACGTTAAGTCTCCATGAAGATCTTGGAACCTCTTCCTCCGGCGACACCAGAAGCGGTTCTCTACGGCGGGGTCCGCAGCCACTCTCCGCCATGTTGAGTTCTTTGAAGGCTTTGTATGGTTTTGGTTTTGGTTTTGGTTTGATGCAATGCAAGTGATAACTACCTTTCCTAGTTATAGGGAATCACGGAGGGGGAAAGAACAGTGCGTATCAGATGAAAAAGAAACTCAGAAAATGCAGTGCACACGTGGCAACATGTGGACCCTTCGTGTTCTCCTAGATTGAATCATCTTGTGACCATAATCACTAGAACGAGGTGAACTATTTTGTGGAGTGGATAAATACTATGCTCAATGCTTCATCTCCTTCTTTCGGTTGCGCATTACTTATCACTCTCATCATTTAAGAAAACAAAAAAATTCCTATAATTTTAAAACTATTATTATTCAATTATAATATGTCATTTTATATGATTTTTATAACTTTTATTATAAAAGTTAATAGTATTTTACACTATAGTGGACCTATTTTTTAATACAGAATTTCAAGAGGATGCATTGAGAATATATAAAGGTTGTAAACGTTTAATAAAAGACTACCATGATAGTGCGAAATTTGTTTACATTATTAATATATGATATATATTTTTATATGTTGTTGAATTTTGATAAGATGAACCTTTTTTTTATATGATAGTACCTCCTTTTCTTTTAAGTTTTTTTTTTAAAAAAAAAGAGAAAAATTCTTATTTCAAATTTCATGTTTGTGTTTTATTTTAATTTCATATTTATATTTTCTTTGTTTTTTAATTTCATATATTTCTTCTTTGTTTTTTAATTTATGATTTGAAAATTTAAAATGTATATTTTGTTATCATTTTTTAAATTCTATTTTTTATTATTTTTCTAAATTTCATATTACATTTTTAAATATAAAAATAATTAGGTTTGGATAAAAATTTTTAGTCATGATTAAGTTTGGATTAATAATATGTGACTCTATATAATTTTGCAAGTAAGTTTTGTTACGTAGTTCTTAAAAAAATTCATTATACTATATGTATGTTTTAGAGTTTTAAATTTTAATATGTTTTAAAATTTTAAATTTAAAAAATTATAAATCTGAAATAAAAAACAAAGGAGAAAAATCTGAAATAAAAGTAAAACAACGGTGAGAAATCTTAAATTAAAAAAAAAGAAAACAAATTGGAGGAAAAAAAAAAAGAAATCTGAGAAAGAAAAAAAGGGGGACAGGAAAGAAACTTGTAAAAATAAAACGGAGGAGAGAGAAACGTAAAAAAATAAAGAAAGCACTTATTTAAATATAATAAATATTTGTTATAATTTTTAGATATTTAGTTAATTTTTTAATAAAAACAGAAGCTAAAAAAACTAAAAATAATTTACTTTAGTAAGCTATTTCAAATAGCTTATTAAAATAAGTTCTTACACTAACATTTTTTACTATTGTACCAAAGCATAAAAGTCTGATATCTTATTAAAATTACTTATAAATAAACTCTAAACTTTAATAAATAAATAATTTATTTTTCAACTTAAATAAACTTACTCAGTATCATGTTGATAAATCACTATTCTAACTTATTTTTTTCCAATGTGTACGTAAGATGAGTTATTTATGTAAATAATTGTCGGGTTGGTTATTTACGTAAATAATTAATTTTCAGTGTATTTTGAAATAAAAAGGTCCATTATTGTAACTAAAATTTTAATTAGAATTAAATTTCATAATAAAACTATACTAAAACTCAAACTTATATAATAAATTTACATCTCTAAATACATATATATTATTGTAAAAAAATATTATAAATTAATTTTAACTATTGATATTTTTAAATTATTAAATTATAATTTATAAATAATGATAAAAAATTTAATTTAAAGAAATAGATAGCTAAAGAGATAAAGTAACTCAGCACACATATCCACATCAACATCCTTTCACATGTCCACACACATACAACATATATCATCGCATCCACCTTCACTTACACACTTGATGATGGGAAAGTATAAGTTTTTTTTTTCCTAATTGTGATATAATATGTGAAATGCAAATATAAATACCAAGTGAGAAGAAATAAAATTATTAAAAATAATGTTATTAAAAGTACGATTTTTTAAAATTATGTATTCTAATGTATAATTTTTTATACATTTAAGTTACTAACCTTTTTTTTTTAAATTGTTTAATAAATATATCTCATTCACATATAGTTTAACCATTAAAATATTGAAACTATATCATTAATGAATTTATACTTATTTCAATTCAATGAAAATTCAAGATATATAATTTCAAGTAGCTCGCTTAATAACTAACGTTGTCCAATGAAAAACATGAATAAAATTTATCCAGTAAAGGGACGAGATAAATTATTGAACAAAAAACCTAGATTAACTCTGACTAGAGAGTAATTTGCACAATATATAATACTATGTGATTTGCAAAATCATCACAAAAAAAAAAATACAAATAAATAAATAGATGACGATGTTCATAGTCAGTCTCGATTAATCGACCAAACTAATTTCAGCTGCTACACTGCCAAGTGTATGAATCAATTAGGATTTGAATTTTTATAACTTAGCTTTTGGTTTCTTAAAAACTTATTGTATTTTTTAGATAAATTAAATTCTGATATTACTATAATTATCATATTAGTCAAATTTAATCTGACTTTAATTTTTAAATTTTGAATTTTAGATTTGACCATATCATTTAAAATAATGCATCATGATCTAAATAATTTATTTTCATATTTTTTCTTAACTTTTAAATTTTAATATCTTTGATATATTAATTTTATATAATAGAATAAAAACTATCTATATTGATAATAACAATAAAATAAATATCCATTACTGATCATTAAAATATCTATTATCTTGAATATATTTTATTTTAAATTCTACTTAAATTTAAAATTTTCATACCCTATTCAGCATAAATTTCTAGAGAAATTTTATTTAACTAAAATTAAAACAATTTATTGAAAAATATTTATTAATTAAAAAACAGAAATATTTTTTAAAGTTGCTATAATTATTTATCTACCCCATTTTTTAGATTTAAAGACTATTGTAGATGAGATAAACTTAGAATCAAACTTAACGGAATGCTGAGTTTGTTAAGATAATCTAAAACTGATATCCTTATATCTTAATTTTGAAGTAAGAATTTGAGTTTGGATGTGCACAAAGAGAAATTCAAAGTAAACATGTGGTCCCATATTACATGTCATCTTTAATCTTGAATAAGTTACTGACCTAAAACTGCAAATGGTTCCTATCCCTTTTTCGTTGGATATGTCTCTATCCCAAATCTTTGTTCCTTTATGATGTGTGTGGCAAATGCACTACCTAAAGTGTAAACTTTCCACCAAACATTTAACCAAATCAAACACTTATATCAGTATCACACATTCATACATGATGGGTTCCTAATATATTCATTAGGTGGTAGGCCATGGTTTCTAGGCTCAACAAATTGTGCATTAAGAATGGTACTTTAACATATTTTATAACATAAGGAGGAAATTACTTTATTGAAAATTAAGAAGAAAAAGAATCCATGATATCCATTACAATTTTTTTTTTCCTAAAAAAGTTAAATATAGTGTCAAGAAATTTATACTCAATCAATTGTTGTTGACATGAGATCTATTACATGTTTATACATATTATTTTTTACTTATATTGAAAGTGGAAGACATGTCTTTTTTTTCTATGTTTTCTTAATTATTGACTTATAAAAAAAGTATTATTTCTTACTATCTCATTTAAATAATCGAATAATTATTTATTTCATTTATTTTTTCTCAAATAAAGTGTGATGATTGATTAATTAAACTTTTCTGGTAAATCATAGTAGAGTGGATAGATATTATACATCAATATTATAGTTATAAAAAAAAAAAACAGAAAAGCGATATAATAAAGAAAAATAAAGTCAAAAAGGAAATTTTGTTATACAACGTATAAGAGATCCGATGTCCCTCGAGATATCCTTCTCAAAAAGATAAATAAAATACCTTTGACATATTAAGACTAGAAAATTAATTAAAGAAATATTCAAAGTATTTTTTCAACATTGAATTTTAAAAATTTATGGAGATTAAACATTTAAATTTGTTAGAATTACTTACCAATTTTAAATTCGAAACAATGAGCTAAATGTATAACTCTTGTACAGTCATACTATCTAAAGTTAAGAGTTAAATTTAAAAACTCTACCAATATTTTGATTACATTAATTTATTTTCAAAATTTGTTCTGGTTAACCAAAAATCCATTTTCCATATTTTACATTTTTTTGTTTTTATTAGGTTTTGTTTATTTATTTATTTATTTATTATTATTATTAAATTAAATCAACTTATGAATATTCCCAAATTATTTCATCAATTTGACAAGTAACATGGTCCCAACTGTTATGTTCTCTTGGTATGTATTCAGTTTTGTATGGCTGTGCTTTCTGTTTCATACATACCCAGAAAAATCTCAAAAAACTATAATCTACACATTATGTATCCCCACTTTTATTATCCTTATATATTTTATATATGGTGGAGGATAATGGTTCAAGAGCCAACAATACGATTGCTTTGTAAATCAACTACTCTTTATTTTTTTTATTAATCTATTTTTTGCTGAGGTTGTGTGCATAACTTAAGTCTTGATTTTCAAGTATTTAAAGGTATGGAAAATGAAACTATTGCCCATCGCATTATGGCCAATTGTGGTTCCGACGTTATCGAGAAAAGAAAAAAAAAAAGAAAACACCTTTTCAAAAAAAAGAAAAAAAACAAAACAGCTCCATCACCATTCACCAATCCGTATCAACAGATTAAAATAGTGTTTGACATCTAAAACAATTAACATTACATTCAGAAAATAGGTCTATATAATATTTGTATATACTATAATGGTAAATTTTTAAAAATCATATAATATGTTCATGCATGATTATTATATTAATCAGCATTTGCTTTATTTTATAATTTTAAAGAGTATTTTCATTTTTTTCTTCTATTCTAATTTATAAATAGAGTTTAATGGTAACACATTTACCTTATAAAGTAACCCACTAAATCAATTTAGTAGAGGAGTGAGATATATGCATAAGAATTTAAGTTGGAATCTTACTACCACCGTCTTTCAACAAAAATAGAAAAAAAAAAAAGAGTCATGAAGATATGCATTAATAGACGAGTTAATTGCTTAATTCAAGCTACTTATTATCAAATAATCTATAATGTTATCTTTTTTTAAAAAAACTAATGTTATATTAACAACAATTTACAACAACTTTTATGAATTCAAAACTCACTTGTCTGATTCACGCGTCCTAGTTCTTTTCTCACCACTAATATATTGACATCATATAAAAAAAATTAATTATTTGTTTACTTAAGTATATTTAGGATCTTGAATATTAACAAAATTTTGCATTAAATCTCCTCTAAATTTTCATTTTGTATTAATTTTTTGCTTTGTATTGGGTCTTTAATAAAGTTTTTATTTTATTTTGGGCACTTAAATATTTAAATAGTATTTTGAGGATTATTACATAATAAAAAAATTATTGAAAACATATTTAATATATAATAAAAAATATTAAAAATCAATACAAAATTTAGTAGATAGCTTAAAAAAACAAAATTAAAAAAATTTGCTAATATATAATGAAAAAACATGCCTAAGCTATTTTTTTATATTACTCATGTTATTCTTGTTACAAAACAAACTGCCACCTACAACTTCAACGGATTCTCACACTAGTTGTTTATAAGCATGGCAACAGGACATTTTCATTCGCATATTTAATCTTGAAACTCATCTCTATCCTTGTTCTCATATCTAGTAGTATAAAATTTATGTCTTCATCTCCATTTCTGTTGAGTATTGAGTATACATGTACCTGTTTTATATAGAAGTATTCACGGTTTGAGTTGGTTCGATTTTGGAGAAAAATAAAAGTCGAACTAATTAAATTTAATTAAGTTGAGTTGGTTCGATTTTTTTGGATTTTTTTCTTTACCCAAACCAATGATAATCAGGTTGGTTAAATTTGGTTTAAGGAAAAATATAAAAAAATTAAAAAATTCAATTTTTCATTAAATTGTAAAAAAATAATTTTATACCTAAAACTAATCAAATTCATTAGTCTACTAAATTCATAATTTTATAACAAAATATCAAGTGTTTCATATATACTAAATTAGCCAAATTAAACTATTAAAATAATACAATACAATGCAAACAAAAAATTATATAAATTTAAAGTATAAAATAAATATAAATAAATTTATCAATTTAAAAATATAAAATAAGGTCGAATCAGGGTTTGAAATGAGAAACCCTAAACAATATAAGTTACTAAATTTACTAACTTAAAAATATAAAATAAATATATAATAATAATATATATACTTTTAAGTTAGTTTGAGTTCGGTCAAAGTTTTGAAATGTGAAAATAGTGAACCAAATTGAACATTATCAATTTTGGTCGATTTAGGTTAAATTTAATTGAGTTGAGTTGGTTCAATTTTTTGGGATTTTTTTCTTTACCCAAACCAATGATAATCAGGTTGGTTCGGTTTCGTTTAAGGGAAAATCGACAAAAAATTAAAAAAAACAAATTTTCATTAAATCGTAAAGCAATAATTTTATACCTAAAACTAATCAAATTCATTAGTCTACTAAATTCATAATTTTATAACAAAGTATCAAGTGTTTCATATATACTAAATTAGTCAAATTAAACTATTAAAATAACACAATACAATACAAACAACAAATTATATAAATTTAAAGTATAAAATAAATATAAATAAATTTACCAATTTAAAAATATAAAATAAGGTCAAATCAGGGTTTTGAAATGAGAAACCCTAAACAAAATAAGTTACTAAATTTACTAACTTAAAAATATAAAATAAATATATAATAATAATATATATACTTTTAAGTTGGTTCGAGTTCAGTCAAAGTTTTGAAATGTAAAAATAGTGAACCAAATTGAACATTATCGATTTTGGTCGGTTAGGTTAAGTTTAGACCTAATCAAGTGAAAAAATAAAATCAAACTAATTGGTTTGATTTACTAGTTCGTCGTATTGATCCGAACCAATAAATACCCCTAGTTCTATACCCTAAAAAAAATTATAATATTTTTTTAATAAAAAATTGTTTAAATATAATGATATTAATTTAAAGAGTTTAATTGATATACACTGTCAGTGTAAAGGATTTTTACACTGACATTCAATCATGACTTTTCATTTATGTGACTTTTAAAATAGTAATGAGTAAAAGTCAACAAATTTACCATGAATAAATGGTTGTGATTTATTGTCACTGTGAAAATCTTTACATTGACAATGTATATCAATTAAACTCTAATTTAAAAATTATGTAATAAATAAAAAATTTATAATTTGTTTATTAAATATCAAATATTCTTTTTAAGACAAATGAATATTTAACTATTAATGTAAAAACAATGTGAGGTGGGTATAAGAATGAAGTAAATATATATATCCCGTGCTCATCTTGAGTTAACAAATCAAGTATGATGCTGCCTATACAAATTTACGATCAAATTGAGATTCTCCATCAATTTTAAAATGGATTCAAATATTATCCACAAATACAAATTTATTTATCATCCCTAATTATTCACACTCTTCTTATTTTTTCGTGTCAAACTCTTATTGAATTCCTGCATTGATCCCTCGTCAATCTTGTGGTCCTTGTGCTAACAACTCCAATAATAAACAGTGCTTAATTATGAAGATGGAGGAGAGAGAAGTTATTGTCATCATTGCAAGAAGCCATAAGATGAGGACGTGACAATGTTATTGGGACGTTAAGAAGGTGCAAGAAGGGAGAGAGGGTTTGACGTAGCATTGTTCTGTTGAGAGAAAGTGTCATCATGTGTGGTGCTAAAGAAAACTAGAAAAGAGTTAACTGACTAACATGAATAACGTAAAATATATATTAAAAAAGATTTTTTTAAATGACGTATCAATAATATATGGTGAAACAAGAATTGAGACTCAACAAGAAGACTGGTGATTTGAAACTAATTTATTTAACATTTTTTTTACTATCTCTCTCTTGCATATCATAATGATGGAGAGAGATATACACAAAAAAAAGGTATATTTTTATAAATTATTGTATATGTATCACATTTTTTAAACAAATGACAAATTTAATTAAATTAAATATTGTTTACATTTTGCAAGTCAAGCCAAGTATAAGACTCTTCATTTAAACCCATACTTCCACCATATTGATTTTACATCATTTATGGTCCCAGAAGAAAACCAAATTTAGTTTCACTTCTTACCACCGATATTTAAAAATAAAAAATTTAAAATTATTCAATACATACAGATCTTGAGTCGCCTGAGCTGTTATGGTAACTAGAGATGATAGTACACACTAGCAAGCACTCTCACACATACATAAGAATAATGTTAGCAATACATTTTCTAACAAACTCTATTATAAGTTGAAATTTATTAAATATTACAAAATTATGAGTCATTAAACAAGATGTCAAATTCACATTTTTTTTTTAATTTTAAATAAATTTTAGCCAATAAAATATATGTTCTAAAGAGTGTCTCTGAAAAAATATTGCTAACATTTTAATACGAGTAAAGAGGTACTTATTTATGTATTTAGACCATGTTGAATGGAGGTTTCTTGAATTTCAAAGCACAAATGAGAAAAGGAACTCCAAGGATGACTTGGCATTCAGTTGAATTGGTCTCCAAACACACCCTAAAATAGTTATGTGGGGAGGTGATGGGATGCAGCACTGATTTGTGGACATCATATGAATGTTGTAGCTTCTAGGAAATGTAACACAAACTCAGTTCCTGGGGAATGAAGACTCCAACAAAACCATGGCACCAAGGTGAAGTTGAGGTCATGGCATATCATCACACCATGGTCTTGTGCTCTGGCTTGTGAGCGAACTCAAAATCTATGTGCACAAAAGCCCTCTCTACTTCTGGAAGTTGCTCTAGCTTTTCTTGGAGGGTCTCACCAATGTTGTGTGCTTGGTGGAGAATCATGTCTTCTGGTAACACAATGTCTACTTCCACAAAGTAATGTGCACCAAAGGTGTATGCTCTAACAGTATCTATGTGCCTAATCTGTTCATGGTGATTCCATATGAGGTAAGTCAACTTGGCCAGAAAATCAGGTGGTGCTGTCCTTCCAATTAGTGACCAAACATTCTCCATCACTATCTTGGCCCATGTATTAATTGTATACAATGCTATCTGCATTATACATTCAGGATATAATCATTAATAGTTCAATCAAGTGGTTGGCTAGATGTAACAAGCAAAAACAATCATACAACACAAACACCTCCCTTCAAGATTTTTAAATGGCACATACAAAGTTTAAGGCCAATTGGCTATTCTAGGATGATGAAGAAAATTGAATAAAGAGTAAATATGTTTTTCATCCAGGAAAATATCACAATTTTTGTTTTAGTTCCTAAAAAAACTGGATTCATTTTTAGCCTCCCTACAGTTACCAAACGTCATTTTTTTAGAGTCTAAAAGCAAGTGTGGTAAGGGACTAAAACTGCATCATTTTGTTAAATGTAGGGATTAAAATTGAATATTTTTTATAGGGACTAAAACTAAAAAAGTTCACTATTGTTAGGGATTAAAACATATTTAAATCTCAAAAGAAAATATCAATTGTTGAAATGTAAACCTTGTCAGAAAATCACAGTAGAGAAAAAGAAAGGAGAAGATAAGAGCCAACTTGGTCTGGAAAACATTTTTGCAATTTATGTGAAATCAAAACCAAATACAAGTACTAAGCGTAGTATGAACTCACAACAATAGCTCCTGTCGGATCAATCCACCAGTAGAACTTGACAGCTAGCACAGCAGCAGCAAGTCCAACAGAATTAGTGATAACGTCAAAAAAGTGATCTTGAGCATATGCTCTAACAATTTCATTTTTAAATCTTCGACAGTAGACCATAAGAATGAACTTCACTACAGTCACAAACACCATAATCCCGATCATCCAATGCAGTTTTGTTGTATCCATATCAGGCTTAGTCTGTAAGAAAAAGAATGAAATGAGAAAATTATAAGTATACATCTAATAATTACAGGAAATCTAAACACTTATAGAAGAATAAAATAAAAAGGTAAAGTGAACCAAATTTCTTCATTAGCTAAATATAATTGATGTACCTCATCTTTTTGAATAGTTAGTTGGGACAGATTCTAAAGAAGTTGAGGAAGATAAGTTGACTTGTGGAAGAAGTTTGATTCATTTTATCTTCTTATTTTCTTCTCTTATAAGTACTTCTTGAAAGTTTATCAAAACTAGGCCTCAATTCACGATCATAAACAAAAAGTAAACAAGTGTTGAATCCAAATATGATGATCTAATAAACAATCAAACAAGAACAAAATTAATCTCAATTACCTTGGCAATAAGTAGTCTGCCAGATTCAATCAAAATCTGCAATCCCAAGGTAGCCATCACTGATGCAAAAACAATTATACCCTGCACAGGAAGTCCTATTAGCATGTAGCTGCAATTAAGCAACCATGCAATTGCTACTTCGAAAATATTTTAAATAACAAGTTACTGACATGTAACACTCAGGATATTATGAAACTGTAACAATAGATTTCATTTAGTAAAACTTTATAGGACCCAATCAGCTTGGCCAGTTTAAATTAAACCTTACCACTGGTTGCATGCGTTTCTTTCCAATTGGATAGTGATATTGGTTTGGGTTTTTCATGGCATGTGCAGTGAACCACAATATGAACCCAGACAAAAGATCTAGGAGAGAATCCATGGTTGAGGCAATAACTGCCAATGATCTGCTTGCAACTGAGGCGTAAACTTTTGCTGAAAACAGCACCAAGTTACATATATTTGACACATAAATAGCCATCCTCTCACTCTTGG
Organism: Psophocarpus tetragonolobus; assembly: GCA_037954015.1. Classification (NCBI taxonomy): domain Eukaryota; kingdom Viridiplantae; phylum Streptophyta; class Magnoliopsida; order Fabales; family Fabaceae; genus Psophocarpus; species Psophocarpus tetragonolobus. Next base: position 79,160,281 of record CM075690.1, read on the forward strand.
CTAGTTGCGTCATTTCATCCTGAGAAACATTTAGCATGTATTTAGGAGAGTTCTCTTGATAGAATTAAACTAATGATTCATCTTTATTTGTTTGAGATAGAACAATCAACCTCAGTGAGAGCTCCCGGGAAACCACCTGTTTCAGTCATAGCTTCCATCTCATTAAATCCTTCAAGGAGTCTCTCCTGCTGCTTGTAATATTCTGCCACTTTGCGTTGCTTTCCTAAAACACAAGTTAAAGTCGGAGCAGAGAGTAAATAGGCAAATCCACAAGAAAACATATACTGAAACATGTTGAAGATGAGTTTATATGACACACCCATTAAATGTGCTTATCTTTTCTGAACTGGTCAAGTTAATTAATAATCAATAATGTCAAAATTTTCAAAACACCATTCACAACCTTTTTTATAAATTAAAGATTTTAAAATTTTAAACCTTATGCGAACAGGTAACTGTAGATGGTGAACTTTTGTTAACTATAGTCAACTACTCAACTATTATTTTATCATTCAAGAAAAGCTAATAAGGGCATAAAAGAATGATCTTGAAAGCAAACAGGATCTAATTTCATGTCATAATAAAAGGCATTAAGGGAAGAAGATTCTTGCTAGATTATGTTTTGACAACTTTTCATTATGTATGGAATCAAGTACGTACACGAAATTCTAATAAGAAAGAATTCATATCTCCTATTCACAGTTAACCAAATCTGAACAAGCGCCCAAGCACTTAGGGAACCCACCCTTAATAGTTAGATTTAAGGGGGTAAATCCAAACACTTAAATACTCTACTTGATGTGAGACTTAGACATCTCATAATACTCAAGTCTCTACCGTAGAACCGCTCTTGAGAGTCAACACCCCTACGAGTTGACCTCGCAGCAGCTCACAGTATACATACTTCACTAAACTTTCTCGTTGGTCAGTATTAGCATGTAAATTAAATTGTAAAGGAATATGAAAGGCACAATCATGATCATCAGTATCAATCCCCATGTACTTTTTATCAAACAAATGGAGTTATATCAAACTAATCAAACACAAGCACCAATGATCCATATTCACAGTAAAAGGCTCTGCCTTTATGCAAAGATTCCCACTCTAGCGTACGACAAATAGAGACCAGTAATAACACCACCCTCAAACTCCTTCGGCTTTTACAATTCAAAGCATCACCACGAAGAGCAGAACAGACCCTTCACACAAAACAAAGACTTTGAAGTTCAAACACTCAAAGGAATTAAGGAAATCTGAATTTGCTGAATTCAACACATGCATGAATCACATGATCACCATGGAGACCAAAACAGACCCACCCACCACAAAAAAGTAGAGACTTTTATCTCTTAAATTATCAAAGAGAACAACAAGTGGAAAAGGGTAAACATGGGCACCCTGGTACTACAGTTCAGAACAAAAGTAGACCCTTCAAAATACGACACATCACCACCGTAACAAACCATACCCATTACACAAAACAGAAACTTTAGACATTCAAGGGAAGAAAAGCGGGAAGAGGTGACATTCTAGAGAAAAAATATAAAACAAAATAAATCAAAACAGCTTATATACTTTTTAAAATTTTTAAATGATGAGAACCTTTTTTTTCTTTATATTTTCTGTAAAAGTTCTTATAGAAAAACTTATAAAAAAGTCGTGACTTGAACACAAAAAAGAAGCCCCATAATAGAAATGGAAGGCTTCAACAGAAAAAAAAGGGAAGAAAAGAAAACATGTCTCACTGGGTTTGCAAAAAAGGCCACAAAAAGTGAAGGAACGGTAACGATGATGATCGTGCGTTTGGGTTGGCAAACGAAACTGCTTGACGTTAAGTCTCCAAGAAGCTTCTGCAACCTCTTCCTCCGGCGACGCCAGAAGCGGTTCCCTCCGGCGGTATCCGCCACCACTCTCTGCCATGTTCTGTTCTCTGAAAACGAAGAAGGATTAGTTCTTAGTTTGATGCAATGTGAGTGCTGTGTTCTTAGTTATATAGAGACATGGAGGCAGAAAAGTACAGTTTATCAACCTCGTGAAGTCTCAGTGGTGAAATTTTGTCAAAAGAAAAAAACGAATATATGCATTTTTAAGTGTTTTCATTGTTATATTCTTATATTTTAATTTAGTCTGAATTTTATTATTTTAGATAAAAAAATATTTATTAAACTATTTACTGACTGTCATTCACAGTCACCTTTCACTATTTATTATTAGTTATCATATCTCGTAGCATGTTGGTCAACAGTTATTATCATTGATATTTAAGACTATCTTTCAAAATGTAACTATTAGTTTAAAACTTTTATTTTATAAATATTTTTAAATATAATTTTATTTTTTATTATTATTAATTAAAATTAATCAATTTAATTATTTTTATTAGTTTGGGTAAATTAGTATTTATTTTTATATATAAAAAATAGTTTATAAGTTAGTTTAATTTTAAAAGTGTAGCTTTTGTATTGATTGCGTACGAATATGCATTACAAACAAAATAGTAAATATTTAAGATATAATTTTTAAAATAATTCTTAAAAATTAAAATTTTATCATATATCTCAATTTACTATGATTTATTATTTTTTAAAAAAAGTGCATAATTAATGTATTTTAACTAAATTCTCATAAAAACAATAACATTTTTATCACTTTTTTTGCAGCACTTTCTTAGTTTTTTATTTCTGTTATGTCACTCATTTTACTTAATATTTTTTATTTGTCTCTTTGTTTTGAAATATGTTGTAAAACTTAATGCTAATTAAAATGACATTTTTTTTTGGTTAGACAAGCCAGAATCAAACTCCCACGAACTCTTACAAAAGAGATGTAAACATAATTAGAAATGCACTAATTACATTAAAAGTAGTAATGCTGAAATGGCATTGATCAGATTTACATCTATCTATATACTATTATATAATTAAAAAACAAACTTAAATTTTTCACAACGGTTAATTCAAACTCAAACTTTTTTAGTCAAACTTTAATAAACATCATCATGTCTAATAAAACAAAAAAGTGAATTCACTTTCTAAGTTTTGAACTCTAATTTATAATATAAAAATAAGAATATAAATTTATTAAATTAAAATCACTTATGTGTAGGGATTAGTGTCCACGTACATATATGATCCCCCTGTTATGTTCTCTTGGTATATGTCTCAGTTTTGTGTGGTTGTGATTTCAGTTTTATACATACCCAGAAAACTCTCAGAAAAATTATAGCCTATACATTTTATCTATCCCTACTCATCATTATATACATATTTATTTTGATGGAGGATGATGATTGGAATGCCAACAAAATTCGAAAGATTTGGATTATATTTATTTTCAAATTTAAATCAAAATTCAATTTGATTTAATTAAAAACCCACTTTTATGTTGTTAATTATTTTGTTTTCTAAATTTACCAGGTTTCTATTTTGTTTTAATTTTTATTAAATTAATTTAACTTGTGAATATTATATTCCTCAATTATTTCATCAGTAATATGGTCCCCTACGTGATTCTCTGCGGAATTTCTCGCATTACCTGCGGAATATTATATTCCTAAATTATTTCATCAGGTAATATTATACTCCTAAATATACGTACTGTTATGTTTTCTAGCTATGCATGTTTCCATGTTTTGTTATGTACCAGTGATTTTTCAGTTGTCTACATTCCTAGAAAAATCTCCAAAAAACTATAATCTATAATAATATATTGATCTACATTATATATTTTATATATAGTGTAGGATGCTATGTTTGCTTGCAAATCAACTACTTTTTATTTTTTATTAAGTTATTTTCTGGCTGAGGTAGCACAAACTTTAGTCATCATTTTCATGTATATTTAAACTATTTCTTAGCAAAATCAAAGTTTCTTTCCAGTGGGTCTGTGGGTGATATATATGTAACAGGTTTCTCAGCATTGCTTGATGCCAAGAACAAATTAAATCAAGTGGCAGCAGTTCTAGGACTTATTAATTTATTTATTTTTTCTAAATTATGTTTTGAGTAACTATAAAATATATAAAATATTAATTTCATCTATTAAAAAATTTTATATTAATTTAATCTCTCTAAAATTTAAATTTATTTCTTATTGATAATCTGATCTATATAACTACACATACTCTTAATAATATAAAACTATTGTTTATAGATTCTATTGAAACCAGACAATTGTGAGGGTCAACAAAATTAAATTGTAATGCAAATATTAATTTATTTGAATATGTTGTTAACCCGTTGAATTTCACTGATACAAGTGGATAAAATTGACTGTTTTTTTATAAAATTTACTGTTTAAAGAAAGTTACAAAGAATAATTTATTTATATTTTTAAAAAAACATGGTTAATACAAAAATTTAAAAGATATAAAATTAATATTTTTACATATTTTATAATAATTGATAGCAAAATTGATATGTAAGTTGTAGTGTTTTCTTTCGTCCCAACAACTTAAAAGGAACAAATACATTTCTCATATATAACTTGCAATTTGTTGGTTCCAAAAGTTATTGATGACTCTGAGAGAATAATGATGATTAATCCACACACAAATCTCTCCCTAGATTTTATTGGTAAATATATGGTATGGTTGAGGATAAATTAACCTAGTTTTTTCATATAGGATTGAGAATTTACATCATCAAGCATACTTGCATTCCCAAGTTGATGTACAGGCTATCAATTATTAATAACAATAATAAACATCATTATTACCTAAATATCACAATCATTACTATTAATAAACATCATTTAAAACAAGATAACAACATATACTAGAACAATATATATTATATAACCAAAATAAACACATATAAGGAGTGACATATTGGAGGCCAAGATCCATTTCAATTGGAAAAAAAAATAAAAAATCCTCTCTAGTTGTGCAAATTAACCCCAGAAAGGCCTCATGTCTTTCCCTCTCGTACTGGACTTCTCCAATAACTAGAGAAAAATTGGATTTCATCTCAATCCCTCCATAGAACAACATGAAATAAAACACCTCATTCTCTCCAAATCCTTACATGACAATCAAAGGGTAATGTGGTGATTGTTGGTTCTTTTCTCCTTTTCCATAAGCTTGTCGAGGTGGATAGATACCTATGAAGTTTCTTTTCAACTAGCTAAATCTCTCTAACTCAATAACCTATAACTCTTTTAAAAGAAAAAAAAGGTTTAGTTGTGAGTGTGAGTGTGCATAATAAACAAGCTAAGATTTGTTCCTTTTGATGTAAGGAAGTACCTTGTAGGTAGGCTTAGGTGAGGCAAAAGAAACAAATAGGATGGAGAAGCATCTTAACATACAAATACATAACTTTAGAAGATAGGTTTGAAGTATGCAAGTAACCAAAGTTGCTTTTCAGTTAAGTATGTTAGACAAAAATTCCTATCCAAATTTCACCTTTTTGTTTTTCTTTTTAATTTTTGTCTTATGTGTAATTAGATGTAAATAGGTTAAGTAAGTGTAAAAAAGTAGCCCAACATGTAAAAATTTTTACTATAAATTTAGGGTTTTAGTTCCTTCACATACCATTTTGGATTTTGTATCTTTCAAATACATTATAGATTGGCTTTTCATAATGTAAATGAATGGTGCAAAACCTAATTATGGTCTATTTTCACTCTCCTTTTTTTTGCTAAATTATAAATATTTTTTATACAAAAACTACACTTACATGTAAAAATACATAGAGTAATGTTCTAAAAATTACTTCTTGAAACACAATATCTTATGAGTATAATTGGTATACTCTGTCAGTGTAAAGATTTTTACACTGATAGTTAATCATAACTTTAAAATACTAATTAGTAAATTCAACAAATTTACCATAAATGAAGTATTGTGATTGAATATCAGTGTAAAATATATGTATACCAATTAAACTCATATTTTATTCTTATAAGTGTGTAGTGAAAAACAATTTTCGGAATATATAATTGTCTTTCGAAATTTTTTCCGAACATACTTGTCAGATGTTGTATTTCAAAAAGTATTTTTTGGATTTTTTTTTACGTTTCCATTCTCTTTTCCCATAAATAAAATTCTCACAAGTGTGAAAAGTATAAATTTGATACCCATTATTCAGTTTGGGGTGACGATAATAGAAAAACCAAAATAAGAACATGATCAGTGGTGAAGAAAACATAAAATTAATACTCATTTTTTAATTTGAATAACTTTAAGAGATGCTCCATTGCAACAAGCGAAATAGAAAGGTTGCAGGAAGACAAAATCGTTGCATTGGAAAAAAAAACTATGAAAGGGACAAATAGAGCAATTGTGGAACATTTGTGATGAAAAGGGATGATGAGTGTGTAACAATTAGTTTAAAAGGAGTACACGAGAAAGACAATTTAAATTAAAATAGTTGTTTAAGTAAATTACCCTTTAAAAAAAAGGAAGGAGAGTGTATTATAAAACCAAGGTAGTGAAAATAGCAAAAGTCAAACCCAACTTATCCGTGCATGGATAACTTTATTGGATCGAAAATCCACTATCAACCAAACTATTACCATTCGTATTTCCCAACTTTTATTAAGAGATTATCTCTTTGCAACTTCGTACTTTCTTTCTAACCTCAACACATTTTTACTACACTTCCATACTTTTTTAAAATAGAAAAAATATACTTAAGGTTAAAAAAAAGTTAGAAACTTCTTCGCTCTTGGGTAGTTCTTTTCCTTTTTCACACATCTCTTTCTCTGCACATACCCTCCTTTACTGTTCCCCCACCTGCTGTGAGTCCTTCCTCTATTACGTGTGTAAAAAAAAATATTTTTACTAGTTTAGATAAACTAATTTGGATTCAAATTTTTTTACAAGTCTGAATTAGTTAATCTGGATTTATAAAAAAGTTTGTGAATCTAAATTAGTTAATCTGAACTTGTTAAAACAAATTTGGACTTGTAAACAAATTTTTGAATCCAAATTAGTGGAAAAAAAATGTGAATCTAAATTAGTTAATCCGAATTTGCAAAAACAAATATTTTTATAGGTACAGATTAGCTAACCTAGATTCACAAAATTTTTCACAAGTCCGAATTGACTAATTCAAACTTGCAAAAAAAATTGTGAGTCCGAATCAACTAATTTTGACTTATTAGAACAAAATTTTTAATAAGTCTAGATTAGCTAATTTGGACTCACAAATTTTTTTATAAGTCTTAATTGGTTAATCCAAACTTGTAAAAATAATTTTTTTACAACAAAGAGAGGACTCACAGTCCAGATCGATGTAGGCAAGAGAACAACAAAGAAGGAGATGCATAAAGAAGAAGAACTGTTTAAGAAGAAGAACAAATGCATGAGAGGGAAAAAGTTTTTCACTGTTTTTACCTAAAGAAACTTTTATGTTTTTGCAAAACTATGGAGTCACACTCACAGAATATAAGGTTTAGGGAAAAAATCCCATTTATTAACAGCACTGTTTTTGTGACAGGCTATTTTTATTGGTCATATCTCTTGTTGTACTAAACACACCTCCCGTGAGAGACTTTTGTTTTCTTCACTCCGGACCTATCATTCTATTTCATTTCCCTTATACACAAAATTATGATTAATTTCAATATCATATTGTTTAATAAATTAAACATAGCAACACCATAATTATAATTAAATTGTCATTATAATTAAGTCATACAAGATGAATTCAAAGCAATATATTTTCCTTGACATATTTCAAATAATTAAAATATATTAATAAAATATCAAAATAAAAATTTATTAAGATATATAAACAAATAAATTAAATCATGAAACATCATAACCTGAAATAAATTATAAAAGAAACAAAACCAACTATGAAATTGGTATATATAAGGAATTAAAAAAATTGTCTTTTTTAGTTTCATTTTTTTAAAAATAAATGTTATTCCTTCACAAATAATCTATCCCGTACTAACTAAATTATTATCAACAAATAAATTATTAATTTTTATAATTCAATCTAGATTCATTCATGAAACTTAATCACTTTCCTAATTTCAATAACTTTTTTTAGGAATGAAAGAGATAAAGTTTAAAATAAATATTACTAAATAGGATGTTAATCATGTACTGAGACTACCAAATATTTACTTAAAGGATTCCTAGATAGATTCAAATCTTAATTAGTTTTGTCTAATCACAAACTCAATTAGTCTCTAAGTGTTAAAAAAAATTGAGGAGATTTTGATAAACAATAAAGTTAATGTGAAAATGTTCAAACCTCATAAATGATAGCTTGTAATTTTGTATTAAATTCTCAATTATACATTAACATTTCATGAAATAAAATGATAGTGGTGTGACATATATTTTGTCTAGATTTAGGGAGACCTTACTTTGCATAAAATGGAGAACTATCGCATTTAGTTTTTTTATTTTTTTTTTATTTTTGAGATATTTATTATTGATTGGTTGTTATGATTTAAAGACATTTAAGATTAAGAAAATTGTTAATTGTTATAAAATAATAGTCATTAAATCATAAGATAATAGGTTATTGTTAGATTTTAGGGGAATTTTGGTAACCAATTTTATGACATTCGGTCAATTTCTCGCCGACTAAAAGAGATTTTAGTGATGCATGTGATATCTTCTTATAATCATAAATCTATATGATTGATTATTGATTCAAAAGCAATAATAGTCTTCATACCTTGTGTGCCATGACACAAAGAGGTTAAAAGTAGATAAACATAGTTGTAAATTTGAGGAGAACCTAATTGTTTTAGTTTTTATATTTGTAATATAATATAAACTATATTTATTATTATTATTATTATATAGGCTAATAATATGATAATAATTATCATGATCTTGGAGATCTTCTTATAATCACAACAACCTTATTTAGTGGTTGGTTTAAGAAGGACCAGATCCTTTTAACCTTACATGTTTGAACATGTAGTTGCTGATCGAAAAGGATCAAATCGAATAATTATCTCAAAATAAAATATAATATAAATAAATAATTTATTTTCTTAAAATATAATTATTAACATTATTTACTTATTATTATCATTAAATTTTGATGAAATAATGATAAAAAAAAGTAATTATTTTAAATTTACTTTTGAAAATCCACTTATTCTAAAATTAATTTTAATTTACTTTCTCTTCATCCCAACATCCTTCGTATGGTTTATGGCTGTAATAAGTAATATATATATATCTTGAGTTTGAGTAGGGTCCACTTCTCAGTGAGCCAAAACCAAAACTTACATTTCCCATCCCTCAGCTCCCAATCCCGTTGGGAACCAAAATTCAATTCCACCAAAACCCTAACTCCCTTTCTCTCCCAGTCCTAGATCTTCACGTTTTAGGGTTTTCTTCACCATTCGCAATGGTCAGTGTTTTCCCTTCTCCTCGGATTTCGATTTTTATTTGTGGCTCAGTTTTTCACTACACGATTCCACAAATTCTCAATTTTTCATTTTTGTTATTTATTCATGTACAAATGATTTCTAGCTATCACAACTTTTGAGTTTTCCTTTTGATCGGTTTGATTCTTATTTTTTGGTTTTGAATTTAACGAATTGGATGTTGTAATAATTGATGAGATACTGAAACTGAGATGTGTTAAATTAAATGGTTTTTTTTTTTTTTTGTTTGTGTATTTATGCTGTGTATTATGATATGGGTCATGATATTATATGCTAATTAATTGTTTTGATTCGAGCTACAGCACAAATTGGGAAGAGGTCATCGCGACAAACTCCAGCAGTTCGTAGCAATAACTGGAGCCAGGTGATCTCATAGTTACCTTTGATTTTGTTGCTTCATTTGAAGGTTTTAAATTGTGATTGCGCTGTGATTTTGAAATAGCACATGACTGAGGACAAGTGCAGCTGCTGTTGTGGTTATGGATGGTTGAGGAGACCTCCAAAACCTCAATATTCCAGTATGCAGTTGCTGACCTCTCTTAAACTATGCTTCATTTAATTTCCCCTTGTCCTAGACTGTATGTGGTGATTTTCATTTGCTTTTGAACCTCTGAAATTTACTGTTATTATGATATATTATTAATTATGAATTACAAAAGATACTCACTTATTGTGTATTGGGAGGAAGGGGGTGGGAAGGAGGGGAGTTATCGTTCAACCCTGGATTGAAAGTCTCTATGTATATTTTGTTTTTGATATGAAAATTTTAAAGTTCCTTGGCTTGATTTGATTGCTCTGTCTGAAGTTGACAGATGTGTGTGTGATAATTTTGCATGGGGTTGTAATTGCTACATCATTATGACTTGCTTCAGATGGCTTGTTGATACTTAATGTATTTTAGTCTGGTTCATGTTATTTATAGGTTGCTTCAGCTGATTTTCTTTTGTGGGATTAATTTTTGAATTTATATGATGCAAGTCAGTCGCATCTTTAATTTCTCTCATTTGAAAGCTATCTTTGTATTTTCAGTGAGAAAATAGCACTGCAGGCTCTGAAGGCTAGTGATTGGCATCTTGAAGGAGCATTTGATTTCTTTTACAGCCAACCCCAGCTTAAAACATTTACTGATTCTAGACACTTGGAGGAGTTATACAATAGATATAAAGGTTAGCAATGAAGGTGAAAATAAAATTGAGACACTAATTGGTTTTAAAATACTCTTATAAGCACAACAACCATTGGTTTGAAAACATGAAAAAGGACTATAAAAACAATACTGTATTATATGTATAAAATTCTTATTGTAAGTGTAAACTCCAGTTGTAAATATCTGTATGTCATACTTAGTGTTAACTATAGTTAGTTTTACGTCTGGTTAGTGTAACTGTCTTTGCCAGATAGTTACAACTAACTTGTAACTGAGCTCTGTAGTATATATAGCTTTCAGTAACTAGAGAGTTATTCTCTTGTATATTTTTTCACATTTCATAATAAATCATAGTTTTCTCTCTCAACTTATCAGCCATGTAATAATTTTTCTAGCTTTTCACCCTGATGAGTAACAACTAACAATTAAATTTGGCTATATAATTTATTGTTATTTTGAGAGAGCATGGTGTTTTTCATCTTTATCTCAAATTAATTACAACTTGTCAACTAAATTTGGAAGAATTCTGAGATACAGTAAAATAATGTAAATTATGCCTGTGTCTTGCTAATCATTTCTTGCATTATTTTCAATGCAGATCCATATGTTGACATGATTTTGGCTGATGGTATCACTCTCCTTTGCAATGATATCCAGGTTACTGTTTCTGAGTGCAAATTAATTATATTAATGTCTTGATTTAGTATCTTTATGGCTTACAGTTTTTCATCTCTGTAAGTTACTAAGTTGTCAGAGCCTTTTGTATAGATGTGAACAGTATTTTCAAGTAATTCTGGAGATTTTGATTTGAATGAGCAGTGTTGCTGTCAAATGCTGTTGGGATTTTGGAATTGGGTTATTTTAAGCAAGGTTGACAGAATGACTCAGAAAAGGGTCACAGAATTGTAAAACGTCGAATTATAACTCAAAATGTAGACTCTACAGGACTAAAATTAATGTTTCTAGACCTCTCTAAGACTAAAACAAATCACCCAAATTAAAATCATAATCGCTCAATATGTATTTCTTTCATCTTCTCCATCTCTTTCATTAACCATACTAGCAAGATGAGCCTCATCTAAAGGTGACACTTTAATATCATCATCCTCATCTAAAGGTGTGGTTGTGACAAAGAGGAGAAACCATGGCGGGACAGAGAAGTCGTGGCAGCACGGAGGAGATGATGAGATGAGACTTGCGGAGTTCAATAGCCAAGAAATCGCATGAAGTGGGGAAGAAGCGTATGCCAAGGGGAAAAAATAATGTTGGGCACGACCTAAAATTAGGCCTTGTGAATTTTTGGGTTTTAAAAAGCCCAAACCCAATAATCTCCTAATTTTGACCCAAAAAGACTTAAGTGACACAGGAGCGCCTTGAGGCGTCGTCGCGAAGTGCGTCATTTATCTATAAAAAATAAGCTATCTATATATATATATATATATATAAACTTGCCATTAAATTAATAAATATATAGTGTTAAAATATGAAAAAATATATTAAAACCCACTAAAACATTTGAAAATATTAGGTACCAATTTGAAATAATGCAATTTTTCATTTCAACCTTTTATCTGTATAATATGTTTATTATTCTATTTGGTATGCCCTATTGTAACCTGAAGTTTTCAAAATGTACCTGATTGTAAATTATATATATTCATGTTAACATGATACTCGCATCCGGTATCATGCTTTTGTTGGTTAAATCATCTCAGTTTCATTGGTATTGTACTATTGTTATATACTGTCATATGTTGATTGAATAATCTCAGTTTCATAGGTCTTAACTCTTAAAACACATGACAATCTGATGTTTTAATATCTTATTTATATTTCCAGTGTTCTGACTTTTGATTCATTCATAAGGTTGATCTTCATTTTTCGAAGTGTAAATTATGATTGAGTTTTCTTTTCCTGTGCAGGTGGATCCTCAAGATATAGTAATGGTACGAATATGTTTCAAACATGATTTCATTTCTAAATCGTGCATAATTGCTTCAGTTATTTATTCTTTTCTGCATTAATATAATCCTATCCTATGCTTTATAGTTTAGAAAACTGCTATTTAAAAAGTTATTATCCATGTTACAAACACCTTTTAATGAGAATGATTTATTCTGGAACTAAAGATGAGGGTGGAGTGGGGGAGGGGTAACCTTAATTGGAAGTAATTATGGTTATTTAAGGCTGGCTTTTCTTTCTTGAGAGTTAGATATACAGGGCAAATAAGTTATAGATGGCAGACAGAGATGCCTATCTTGGTTTCATGCAGTCATTTTCCTTAGTGTAAATCTCTAAATTTATGAGTTGATAAATATTAACGTTATTAGCAAGATAAGATCCTGATTTAGGGAAAGAAAATAAAGAATAATAACGCTTTGACTTAACTTTGTGATTGATGATTGGTTCTTATATGACAAAATATGTGATATTTGTAAATGAAGAGTTTGCCATTGTTAATGAATAATTATTGAATGTAGAATTCATTCTGTTTGCACTTCTTACTGTTAGTGTCAACTTGGTTGCACGCACAATGAGATTGTAAATAGAATATGGATGACATGAGAACGCATTAGATAACTGTTGATGTTGAAATTTTTGCAGTTAGTTCTTTCATGGCACATGAAGGCTGGCACTATGTGTGAATTTTCCAAGAAGGAATTTGTTGAAGGTTTACAATCTTTGGGGTAAGTATTCTTTTTGTGATTTTGAAAGGAATTTCTTTCTGTAATGACTAAATCTCAGCTGAAGTCCTTACAATATTTTTGCAGGATTGATTCTCTGGAAAAGTTCCATGAAAAGATTCCATATATGCGCTCTGAGCTGAAAGATGAACGTAAGGCAATATTATTCAGATCATAGATCAAAACTAGTTTTAGTTATACAATTTATAATTCACTTGTTATTAGAAATTATCTCCAGCAATTTTTTGAAAGCTCCCTGAAACATATTCAATTTTGATTGTCCAGAGAAATTCCGTGAGATATATAACTTTGCTTTTAGCTGGGCAAAAGAGAAGGTATGCATCGATGTCTACTTGTTGACCCTTCCGCTTCTCTGTAATGTAGCTTAAAAGTGCTTAACTAATTGGTATGGCAGTAAGTGACAAACTATGACCATAACCAAATTTAAAGTTTAAAAAATGCCTTTGGACCTAATACAATCTAATTAGTTTGTACTTAAGATATGCACTGCTATGGAACTGGGATGGCCTTGGGAAACTGAAAGTTAAATTATAACAAATTTGATTCATTGATTATTAAATTTGAGTTATTCTTAAAAATTTGATTTTTAGTCTTCCTTCAGTTTGGAATTTTTGGTCTAGATTTTCAACAATGCAGTATGTTGAATGGCATTGAAAGTTTGAAACAGGGCTTCAGATTTTCATTCTTATGTAGTCAATTACGCTCATTTAGCGTTCCCATTTTTTCTTTCTTGCTTCTGAGATTCAAGATGCTGTGTACTATTTGATTTCTAGCTCACCTCTGTTAATTTTTTGCTTCTGGTGATATATGATGTTTTTTGGTTAAATTAAAATTTTATACGTTGGACCTATATTGTTTTTCATTTTAATTCTACAAAAAAACCAGTTACAAATTGGCCCATGCTGTTATAATTTTGACAAAGTAGGGACTGATTCATAAATATTTTTTCTTGTAAGAACCAATTTGTAGAGTTTTTTTATTGGTGTTGGGACCAAAACAAAATATAGTATCCAATATAAACTGATTTTTAATTTAATTTTTGAACATTGTTCGTTTTAAATGGCTGGTGATTGTAATTGGTTATTTATCTTCATTCTGGTTATATGCAGAACATTCATTACTAGTGATGATGACCTATCCAATTCTTGTGGATGTTAGAGTTGCTTCATGTTTACCAGTTTTTAAAAATTCAAATAATATACTGAAGTATTTGTTATTACTGTTGATTATTAATGGCTTTGCATTTCATTCCTTTTGGTGGAAGCACTTACTGTGTCAGAGTGTCAGGTATTTATGAATGTTTTCAAGTCTTAGGTACATTAACGACTTAAAAATTTTGTCCAAGAATCATGGGTATTGTATTTCATTGACTGCTACCAATACATGTTGACATTCTCTGCATAGTCGTACAAGGTGTTGAAAATATTGGGTGCTAAAGGGGTTAGTTTTCTCCTCCTGAAAGGAAGGAACATCAAAAGAGGATACAAATTATTTATTTGCCTTCAATAAATGTTTTGATGCTAAGTTGTTTTGGTACACCTTGGCAAATGTGAGATCTATGATTATGACAGACGTGAGCATCTAGTGTTGGGTGTAATTCAATTTGGATTTTAGTACTGTTTTGGTTCTTTCATTTTGGACGGGTAATTTACAATAATATTGAAGTTACCTATTGCAGGGTCAAAAATCTCTTGCATTGGATACAGCTATTGGTATGTGGCAATTATTATTTGCTGAGAAGCAGTGGCCACTGGTTGATCATTGGTGCCAGTTCTTGCAGGTAATATACTTAATCATTCTTATAAGCCAATACTGGATCGATTTACTTAAATTGAAAATTTTGGTACTATTTACTCAGGCTCGGCATAACAAAGCAATATCTAGGGACACATGGTCTCAGCTTTTGGAGTTTGCAAAGGTAAACTAATAAACTATTAATCATTAGAAATTAGAATAAATTTAGTCGATGGTGTCCCTATAATGTGGATGTACACACACTATATATGGATTTATTGTTGAATGGTTATAATGTCTATGCATGGTCTCTGCTCGTGTACTCCTGTTATATGCTTGCCTGAGCTAGAGTAAATATCTAGAATGATAACAAGGAAAAGGAAATTGTTAGGGACCGAACAACAGAGAGAAGTAAATATGGGGAATGAGAGACTGAGTGTATTATTCAGTGAGCAACAGAAAATACAGAAGGAATCAAATCCTACTGTCCAGAGCTAGGCTCCGACAGAGTGGCTACTGCCCTCTGCCCATAACAGAATTCACAGATTCCCCAAAAAGATCCTCCTCTCTCACCTAAACATTCCCTATATACCAAAGACCAAAGTCCACCCTCCTAAGTTAGGCAAGTCTGTTACACATTTGCCACCTAAGCTTTACTCTTCACACCCCTATTCCTCCTAACATAAACTCTTCAAACTGTGGGCCTATCCTTTGTATTCTAGCCCACATTCCCAGTCTTATCAGAAATCTTGCTATATCTGTCTTTTGTTCTGTATTTTTCATCTTGTCTTCTGTGTATGATCATCTTGCACATGGTGGTTAGTTATAGCATCCAAGCTACTTCATTTTAAATCATCAGGGTCTTCTTTCTATTGGGACTGCTGGCGATTTATTATAGGATTATCCCCTTTTTTTAATTTGTTTTGGGTATAAAATGGGATGAGCCAAACAGGAAATAAACTGGAAAATGACTATTTCCATTTGAATATTGTGAAGGTTAAATGTTTGAAGTGGCAATAAGATTCTCAAGACCCCTAACTTTTCAATCGAAACCCTGATTAACATTATCATGTCTTACATGAATGGTTGCTGTAGTAATATTTGGGGTAAAACATAAAAGTTTACGATGTTAAAATCTTATTTTTCTTTCATTGTTCCTTGGTTTTTACTGCAATTCTTGGAAAGCTAAAAAGAAATTAGTCTTCTTAGTATCTGATTAGTTTGACATAGGGAATATAGTACTGCAAATGATATTGAATGTGAAATATCATTTTTTTTTCTTAGTTCCTGTTCATCTGGAGTATAGGGAAATATGTTTCCAACAGTACTACAAATGCTTCTTCTTTCTCTACCCCCAACCCTAAAAAAGGAGCCAAAATATAAAATTATAAATGTCCTCTATTGTGTTTGATTTTTTAGTGCCGATGAATGCATTCAGATTTCAGTAAAAAATTTTAGTGTATTGGGATTATTATAAGTTATGTGAGTTGTAAATTTCTTCAATTTCTGTTTTTGGATAATGACAATGCCATCGAAACTTTTCATGCTGGTGGATTGGATTTATGATATAGTATGTTGTTCAGCTTTATGAAGTACACATAAACCTCTAATATTTCACATGCTGTTTGCAGACTGTTGGCTCAAATTTAACTGATTATGATGCTGAAGGAGCTTGGCCATATCTTATTGATGAATTTGTGGAATATCTGAACGAGAATGGCATAATCCAAAATGGGCTGATCAATGATTCTAGTCTAACACGATGATGCATTCAGATTTCAGTAAAAATTGCTATTTAAGAGAAGTTGACGGGTCTCTTGTGATGAGTGCTGCTATTCTGTGATTGAACTCCTCTTTGTGGGATTCACTATAAAAATTCAAAAGAGGACATGGCTGCTATAGCAAACTCATTCTTGCTGACAAGTAGTAGCATCATTTTGTGAGATTGTTGATATGGCATATGAACTTTCTTGGTTGGGAAGTATTGTGGAATTAGTAATGGGAGCCTACTAATTCCATGGTGTTATAGTTTCTGGTCTCTTATAATTTAATAATTAATTCTTGTACGATGTCTTGTTAGATAAGAGATTTATGTGATTGTGATTGGCTGTCCCTGTTTCTGCTGTACTTTCATCTTGTAAAATCTGGCACCAAGTTCTTAAAACATTCATCAAATAGAGGCGGGAAAATAACTATTGGTTCTATATTCTCCTAGTCCTACGCGTTGTGGTACTACTATTACACTTAATTATAAGAAAAAAGTAAAAGAAATTGTTTCAGTGGATTCAAATCTAAGTAAATTTTAGTTATTTTCACTTTATGATATTATCAAAAGAATCTTTTAACTAATTGAGATTTATTTTCAATAACTTTTTGATATCAGGTTTTAATGAAACGCATTTTAGGAAAAAGTTTTTTTTAGAATATAATCAGTAGAATTAAATAATATTAATTTTTTTACATAAAAAAGTATTTAATTCTGCTTATGAGTCTGGAGGGAGTATGTTTTTTATATTTAATTAAAATTTAAAGAATTCTGAAAATATTAATTTTGAATTTGGAGAGTTCTTTTTTGTTTCGATGGGAAGTGAATGAAGATGTTTAGATAACAATTTACACATCTTGATAAACAATTTTGTACTAGTTTTGATAATCTTTACTTAGTTGGGAATTGGCTACTTTTGTCTATTGCTTTTTCGGGAAGTTGAGCTTAGAAGGGATTTTTAATTACATTGTTGAAGCTGTGTATAGTTTAAGTAGATAGAAACAACAATATAAGAAAAAAACCTGAATGGAATAGAATACAAATATGCAATACTCAACGCTAAGAACATATAGGTTGAAAAAAGATAAACTTAACTTTTCAAAAGATTCAATGGCGCAAAGTCGTTCAATTGCTTTTGTGGTGACAACAAGAAAGGTAGAAAGTATGTGCAATTCGAGAATGGTATGGCTTAGATTCTTCGTGTTGAGAAAAAATGAAAAAAATATACATAATTAATAAACTTTTCTTTGTTTATATTGATAAGAAAAACATTAAGTAATTAAAAAAAAGTGTTTAATTAGTATGTATTTCGTAAAACTTTTTACACTAACATTCAATTACAATCCTATAGTTATGGTAAATTTGTTGTCTTTACCAATTAATACTTTAAGAGTTTAAGATCTATATACCGTTAATGTAAAAGAATTTTACATTTGACGGTTAATCATAACATTTCGTTTACATGATTTTTAAAGTATTAATTAGTAAAATCAACTAACTTACCATATATAAAGGGTTTGATTAACTCTCAATATAAAACTTTTTACATAATGTATAACTGTTTTACCTTATTCATACATACTAATAAAAAGGTAATAATAATATTTAAGTAAAAAAATAATAATAACATTATTTTTTAACAAAAAGATAGCGTTATTATTTCAGGCTATAAATAATAACACTATCTTTTTTAAACTAACAATTTCAATTCCTACAAGGAATGAAGAAAAAAAACTATTACACAGTAATAGAAATAAATTTTATTATTTCACACAGTAATTCTTTTCGTATAAGATTTTTTTTTATTTATAGAGTAAACATTCTAATATTAAATAAGGAAACAAATTTATAATTTGTAAATAATATCTTTAAAATATTAAATAAATCTTGAAAATAAAATAATATATTTTTTGAACAATATCTAAAAATTTAAAATTGAGCACCTTAATCTATCATTGTATCTATGGAAGTTAAAATCAAGTTATATGTATAGATGAGGAAAACCTTAACCTGTAATTTACACACTTTGTTAGGTTTCTCGTCTGTATGGAGATACAAGCTTTTTTACCAGGAAATTTTTAGTATATATTAAAATAGGAAGTTCTGAAAAATATTTACAGTAGTATGATTTTTTTTTTGTTTGGCATATTTATCCTTCAGTGATGCGTCAACTTGTGACAACAACTTTAACTTCTTTTTTTTCTTGCACAAAGCACTACTCATGTTAAATTACTTGTATAAAAAAAATCTCTAATTAAACTTAGTATGTACAACGAATTTAAAATTTTTACCTTCTTATAAGAATTTGATACAATTGTTACTCATATCACATTGCATGGCTAATTAAAGTACATAGTTCTGTTGAGTAAGTTTCAATTATCTTTTATTATCCTATCATATTCTCACTACCAAACAAACCTTTAATAAACTTTGTGTGGGGATGACTCGAGATTTTGTAATCTTTTTCTTTTCATGAATGTCTTCAAAATCATAAATACACTTCACACTGTCATGCTTCATGTCATTATCCATTTTCTCTGTATCAATTTGTTCTGTTCATCACTGGTGGTCTAATAACTCAGTATATTAATTGCTTTGAAGATTGACCTGATTTTGATAGCAATAGTGATCTTTAAAAGGGAGGCAAAATTGGTAGTCATGTTGTAATACATGAAGAAATTCCTATAATTAATTCAATAAATTATTTATAATAATTTAAAAATTAATGTTTTTTTAAAAAAAAATGAATGGATGGATATTATTCCAATCATAAAGAGCACTAGTTCCCGTAATTTAAATATGTTGTAACTTTAAATAATAAAATATATTAATATTTTTTAACAAAAAAATATCATACATATAAAATAGAGTTTAATTAGTATAAATTAAGAATTGTGAATAGATGCTAGTGTAAAATTCTTTACACCGTAAAATACTAATTAAATTCATAAAAATATTCTTTAAATTTAATAAATTGATTATCCTATTGTAAAATCAAAATATATTAAATGGTTATTTTAATAAAAAAATCTATAATTAATATTTGGTATAATTAATAGTAATTGATGCAAACTAGTCACTGTAAATAATAAGACCATATAGGAGACCTTGAAATAGCGAGGAACATTATTACTGTTTCGATATTTTCAAACTTTATTTCTCTTTTTTTATCTTGATGGAGGAGCATCATTGAAGATAGTTAACAGGTAGCATTTTATTCCTCTAATTACGTACTGAGCATGCAAATTCTTATGCTCACTGCTTTCTTTACTTGTTAATAGTTTTCTTTTTCTCTTGCTTTTCTTTTTCCTGAGCTAGCCTACACAATTTCATTTTTTTATCTACAAATATATATAAGAAATTGTTATTTTTATAAACCAGTACCAATTAGTGTTAATTGTTTCCCATAGCATGCAATAACTAACTATCTAAAGCATAATATAGATATTCTCTTACCAACATGGTTTGCTAAGATACTTTCACCTTTAGTTTGGGATAAGTTAGCATTTTACACCAAAAGTTTTAGAAGAAAAAACCATAATCTCTTGTTATTGTTAAACCCAATATTTTAGAATTTGGATCGGCTTCTTAAAATTAATAAAGATGGAAAAATGGATCAATTAAAGCACATATGCATAAAAATAAAAAATATAGTTATATATCAATATAAATATATAATAATATAGTAGATCTGTATATGAAGTTTGATTAGCGACACACCTATTCAATCATATAGATCAACTATCACCAAGAGTATTTTAACTTAATGAGTGGTCTTAAGTTCAAGTCTTGCTATAGTTGTATTATATGTATTTGTTTCCTATAGTAGTATTATAAGGCTCAAAGATAATTGTCTCTAGTAAAAATTACTTGTAGTTTATTAAAATAAAATATTAATTTAATTATTAATACATATAAAAAACTAAAAAAATTAATAACTAATATTTTCCTATAAAAAACTATTAATGCATATAAATTGTTTATTAAAATTCAAAATTTTAAACATAAATATAATATTAGACTAATAGTTAATTCACCCACTTTATTTTATAATTTTATCTTTAATAAAAATATCACTTATTATATTTCATTCCTTCTTAAGACATTTTATTTAATTATTATATATCATGCTCACTAATAAATCGTTTTAAATATTTTCTTCATTTTTTTTAAAATATATTTATTTTAAAATATTAAACATCATCTTTTTTTTTATATTTTTATTTCTGTAATTTTGAAATAAACATTTTTAGTCCTTAAAAAAATTTAGATAATGCTTTATAAATAAATGAAACATGACTTAGATATAATTCCAAGTACCAAAAGTGGTATATTTAAAAATTAGAGAACTAAAAATATATTAAATATTTTTGAGTGACCATTTAAAATTTTTCAGAAATATATTTTACCTTAAATATTTTAATCTATCACACAATAATTATGTCTTTTAAAATTAAAAAATAGTTTTTCTAATGTTTTCATATAAGATCTTCTCATTTACTTTTTTTAATGAAGTAATAATTTATTAAGAGAAAAATATATTTATTTTTTCAATTAATTATTTTAAATAACATGTTAATCACCTTATGTTATATATACACACAAAATTAATAAATTCATAATTTATTGACGGAGATAAATGAGTATGAGAGAATGAAAGAGACAAAATAGACTAAGAATTTAATGATGATCATACATGAAAGGAGAGAATGAATGAAAAAGGGAGGAAATGTCATGAATCATGATTTGTTTAATTGTTTATTTTAACATATAGTATAATATCTTAAAATGTGTAAATATTTATTATTAAAATAATATATTTAAAAAAGTTTAGATTGTGTTAAATTTGATAAACATCATAATTTTAACATATAGCATAATATTTAAAAGTAAGTAAATATTTATTATTAAATAACATATAAAAAAAAGTTTAGATTGTATAAAATTTGATAAATATAATATATTAAATAATGTCATAAAATAAAATTCAACAATTAGATTAATATAATCAATTTTTCATTCTAAATAAAATTATTTAAAATGTAAATTAATTAAATTTGACACTTGATGAATACCCTCTTTATATATATAAAAGCGAGAATTCACTTACTCTATATAAAGAAGAATTTACTTAAAGAAATTATAAGAGACTTATTCTTTATCATCACCATTTAACTTTTTTATATTTAATATTTAAAATTATTTATTCATTACAATAATTAAATTTAAAAAAAAATAATAAAAATGTTTTACTTAAATTGGATTCATTACAATATTTAAAAAGTGGATTCATTCCCTCTTTACTCTCTGTATATAATAATCGATAATTAAATAAATTACAACATTCCATTATATAAACATAAATGGTATATAAGCATGGAGGCCTACTCATATATAGAAAGCATGCATACACAATTTCACGCCATGATATTTTTTATTATTTGTTACTTATAGTTTTTTTAAGTCAAAAAGATATATATTGGTTACTTATTTGTTACTTATTGTAGCAGGTACCAAACCATGGACAAGAGAGTTTATATTTCAATCTTTTTCATCGTTCTCTTTTTTTATCGCAAGTCTCTCTTTGTTTTTATTCCTGAGTGTGTGTGTATTAATTTTTGAAACAGTTATAAATACATATATTGACATTTTTTCAAGAAGATCTATATTCACATTGACATGGTTTGCAATTGCAGAAATAGGGTTACAGGTTGTGACAGCAAACTGCATAGTTGACCCATTTTTAAGCGCATGCAGATCTGACAGATTTTGTTTTGGATTCTGTCGAAAATTTGGTTATGATACTGGAAAATGCATTATTGTCAACTTTCACTGTATGTGTCAAAAAGGACGCTGCACGCTCCAAGATCTTCACAATGGTGGTTGAAAGTTTAAGAGTTAAGACCTCATCCATATATAGAATAATTAAAAACATTGGCAGATATGTGTGCTAAGATTTAAATAAAATTAATAAAGTTTATTTGTAATTATTAACACGTGGGCGGCAAAGAATAATTTTTAACATCAAAGAGTCATTATCAATCTTTTAACATCAATATAGTTTACCCTTTAATTAGATTGCAAAGTTTAATAACTTTAAAAACACTTATTTCTCCTTTAACACAAAGACTATTTTTATTTTATGTTTTTGGGTTCGACGGGAGATGACTCATACTCTTACAATTCTATGTATCTCCAAGTATATTGGAGAATTAAAGTTTACATAGTTTTTTATAGAAAACATTTGTGTGTTAATATTTTTTAGTTTTTTATTTTTGATTTTTAAGAGGATTTTTGAACTGTTACAACTCATAAATTGACAGGGGTTTACACTCAAGTCAATCTATTTGAACATTTTTTAACATAATTATTTTTATTATGATTAAAGAGATGTCGTATTTAAGCAATCCCTTCATCTCTAAGAAGTATTATGTTCGGATAGAAAATAACATGTTTTGACGGGAGTAGAAATAGATAAAAGACAAAATCACAACATGATATTTTAAGATGATGAAATAAAATGACAATGATTAAAGTAAAAGAAAAAGATTTCAAACTCACCGCGAGCGTGATCCAATCAATGTTGAGGAAACAACTTGTATTTGGTGCAACAATGAGTGTTGGTTCCTCAGTTAAATCTAATTATATTTATAAATGTTTTATCAAAATAAAAACATAGATATAACCATCACAATTGATCATTCTGTAAATAATCAATTACATTTAAATTAAATTTAGTTTCCTCTTTTATTTATTCCATACATTTCAAAATAAAAGATTTAGGAAACATTTATTTCAAGTCTTGGTATTATATTTCTAGGAATCTCATTCCTAGGAATAATAAAAGAGTTTAATTGGTGTATACTGTTAGTGTAAAAGATTTTTACACTGACATTCAATCATGACTTTTCATTTATGTGACTTTAAAACTAATAATGAGTAAAGTCAACAAATTTACCATGAATGGAGGTTGTAATTGAATATCAGGGTAAAAATCTTTATAGTGACAATGTATACCAATTAAACTCATAATAAAATTGCAAATATTATGCCTAGGTAAATTTTAAATTGTGTTTGATCATTTTTTTTTTATAATTTTTGCAATGTTTTTAATTTTAAAATATTTAAGTAAAAAAAAGAAAAAAAATAGAAGTAATCACAAGAAAACTAGTTATTAGAATGAGTTTTTTTTGTGCCCCATGAAGCCCATTGTAATATAATGAGTTATTTTTAGTGGACCACAAATCCCACTGTAATACAATGGGTTTACAGTGGGTATAACTCATTATAAAGATGTCCACTTTACGACACGTTGACAAATCAAGAGTTTGGTATATCTTTCAGCACAAATCACGTGGACTTCATAGGCAAAGGGGACCATGAATGGAGGTGCAGGAAGGTGCAAACTTCACAGGCGAATAATGAAGGAGGAAAAAGAAGGAGGGTGCAGGTGACAAAGCTCAGAGAAGACATATCCAGAGGAAGAAGAATGAGAAAATAGTTAACCTTAGGGGTATTTTAGTTTTTTTTTCTATATTTATGGAGGTGCGGAAAGAAGTTATGAGGGTACAACAAGAAATTCTCCTTATTATAATACAGTCACACCTTTACAATAGACTTAACCCACTATAAAATAGTTTAGCTTGCTATAATAAGATTAAACATAATTTTTTAAATAGATTTAAAATTAAGAAAAATTACAATGGACTACATCACATTGATTTTTGGTCACTAAAAATAAAAAATAAATTATAGTGAGATAATAATGGGTTAAACAACTATAAATTAACAATTACACATAGAAAATTTCTTCCTACACCTTCATATTTTCTCTCTGCATCTCTATAACCCTATGAAATATAAAAAATATCCTTAAATAAAAAAGTTAAAATTTAATTATCGTGAACTCTTTTACCCGTCCGGATTAATCAATCCAATGAATTTTTTTAAAAAAATTGTTATGGTGTGGGTCCCAAAAGCGCCAAATTCACAAATGGTGTGACCGGTATTTTCAGTTCATCAGGCATCAGTATTGAGACTAAGTTTGACGCCGTGATGATGCAATGAAGAAAACGCATTGTCATGTTGCAACTTACACTTGGCTTGCTAATTTCCTTTTACTTTTCAAGTTGAAATCAAAATTGGAGAAAGAAAACTAAAACAAAGAAAGAGACAAAACAAGTACAGAAAATAGATATATCACATAATAAAGCAATCAGACTGAGAGGTAAAAATAAACGAAGAGAAATATTTATAAATGTTTTTACAAGTCTAAAGGGTATACTGGAATTTGTAATTACAAATTTTTTTATTAGTTCAGACATATTTATTAGACTTATAAAAAAGTTTATAAATTTTTTAATAAGTTTGGATTGCCCTAGACTTGTAAAAAAAAATTTCAATTATTTTTACAAGAGAGGTGTGAAAGAGGTAATTAAATTTTTACTTTTTTTACCTAGTTTATTTTTGTTATTTTAAAAAATTATGGAGGTGCAAAGAAAAATTCCCTTACTTATAGTGAGTTTTATAATGGGCTAGCCCACTATAATTTAAATGCAGTTACCGTGGGTTTGCAGTGGGCTAAGCCTATTGTAATACAATTATGCCCTTATAACGGGTTTAACCTACTGTAAAATAGTTTAGCCTACTATAATAAGATCAAATACAATTTTTCAATAGGTTTAAAATTAAGAGAGGTTATAGTGAGTTACATTACAGTAGTTTTACCCACTAAAAGTAAAAAAAAAAAATTATAGTGGGCTTATACCCCACGGTAAATCAACAATTACTTATGATGGGTTGTATAGTGGATTAGCCTACTATAAATTAAACGCAATTATAATAGGCTTAGCCCATGTAATAAATTTAGTAAATTTTAAGCTGAACAACACCTAAACCCTAAACCCTAAACCTTTAAAATGGGCATTTAGAGTGAGCCAAGCCTACTTTAATTACAATTTTCTTTTTAAAAGCAACTTCAACCTAAACCATAATAGCATTATTCACAAATTTGAACCTAAAGGCATGAAAGCTCTTCAAGCTCTTGAAGAAGAGGAAGTTGCGTTGAAGATGATGACGACACTCGAAGAGGACAACGCTCTAGTGAGGACCTTTACCACACTAGCAATGTCACAACGAGTAGCTTTGATGAGGGCGTTATTCCTTCCTTCGGTTTCTCCCTTCCCGTTCCAATTATGTTCTCCTGCGCTCCAGCAAGGTTCCTATATTTTATTATTGTTGTATTTTCTTTTTAAATGGTATTTGTTCATTCTATTAATATATATTATTTGTTAGATTGAGCAGAGTTCGTTAGGATGTGATCATATGGTGCTCACAGGATGCTAGTTGTATGCTGAATATTAATGTGTTTAAGAATGAAGGGTTCATACTTTTTCAAATGATTTCTATTAATTCTATTAATAAATTGTTGTTAGATTGAGCAGAACTCATTAAGGTGTGATTATGTAGTGCTCACTGGTTGTGCAATGGATATTAAAATGCATGTACTTTTTTTAATTATATATTTTAGAATCTTGAGATTGACTTAAAGTTAAAAATTGACGACCACAAACTTTAATTAGAGAACATAACATAGGCCTATTATTGGGAGTGATGATAAACTTCATATTGGCGCACGATTGAAAATTGCCACAAACACAAAACTTTAATAAGAAATCAGAATAGAGGCTCACATAAACCATAGCATATATTTTTAAAAATAGTCAAGCTTTTGTTTATTATTGATATTCTTGGATGTGGTTCACATGTAGGATTCAAAATTTTTATATTGAATAGGATAGTTCTTTTGTCCTCCTATTCAACCTTGTAGAATGATTCTTTAGCCTTTGATCAGTTTGCCAAGCTAAATGTCAAAAGTTTTGGAATGTCTGGCCATAACATATTGCAACTACGACAACATTATTCATATTTATACACAATTTCTGCACTATAATGTGATTCAATTGGAACTAAAAATTTACTTAAGAGTTAACAATAAACTGAAGTATCATGGTTGATTATATTTGTAATTGGATGATGATAGAGTAAAACCATGAAGATGGTAACTCAATTAGGAAAAGTTTGTAAAGAACCAACATAAATCTTGATTAATTTATTTATTTTGAGCTACTCTACATCTTAAATCTTCCATGCTATATCATCACAAGATCAATCATTGAAAAATAAAATTAGATTCTGTATGCAAAGCAAAACTCCATTGTTATAATCTTTCTTGGATAAGTTTTTTCAATAGTTATTTTTTCATAAACTACAAATAATAATTTACACTATTAAAATCACTTCTGTGGAAAAAGCTAAATTCTTTCATTTCAGAAACATGATCACACATAAAACTGGTACAAAAGTCTAATGTTCTAAACCTCATAGCACAAGGATCATATAGTCCTCGACCCTCTGATAGGACGGGTCATCATCGGAAAACTGCTTCTCCTCTTCGAGTATCGTGAAAGGCAAAAGAGGTCATTTGCAACATTTGTTCTTGATGAAGCAGTGCCTCATTTTCTCCTCAACCCTATCATTGACACACTTTAAAGTGGTCTCTTCGTCGTCCTCGACCTGTATATAGTTTGAGTAGTCTTGTAGCCCTGCAATGAATTAAAGCCTGAAAAGCTTTATGTAGGTAGCCATGGAAAAACTTAGCAATCTGCCATTTAGGGCAAGATAATGAAAATATTAGATATTATTATTATTATTATTATTATTATTATAATAGTAAAAAAAGAGAAACCTTATCCTCATAGTCTTGCCAAATATAAACTAACCTTCTACTATAAGGGAGTGAATTATTTAGCTTTAGAGGGTCAAATTCAGACAAGTGAAAGAAATATGTAACTTGTCTTGCTAAGCATTGAGAACCCAAAAATTATCTTTAAAATATCTATCTCTTTGATTGAAGAATCCAGGATGTTGTACAAACCCTTGTACTAATAATAGTCTAAAATGAGAGAAATGTAACGTCTTACCCTTCACATAGTTAGTAATCCTACTTATTCTTGCCATCCATATTAATATATTGTTCCAATAAATCTACTTTGTATTTTTAGAAAATAATAGACAAAAGCAAATTATTTTTGTTTTTGTTAGTTAAGAAGTTTAGGGTGGGAAACAGGTAAAAAACAAGATGTGAGTGGATAAGGGTAGAACGTGACAGATTTTAATGAAGCCTTACATCATATAACAGTTGCATGCACACACTAAAAATCAAATCTAAGCATTTTAGTAATGAATTTGAAATCAATGGATTGACATATTGTTCACTTTAAGCATTAATTTTATAAAGTGATGAAAAAATAGAATGAAAAAGAAATGGAAAACATTGGTACTTATTAGAGTTTGTAGGAAGAACTTTAGGACCTAGCGATGGAGTGATAGAGAGAAGAGAAATGATAAGTCTCACAAGAGTAGAGGTACGCTATTCAGAAAATAAAAAGTTAAGAAAATATTCAAACATTAATGTGTGAGCGACGAGATAATTTATGAGAGCTAAGTTTTCTACACTATTTCTGGAAAATATATCCGTCATAGTAACTGATAAATATCAGATCGATCCCATAGGGACTTAATGATACCCAAAAATCTCAATACATTTTACTTGTACAAATGAAAAATGATAGAAATAACAACTACTAAAACCTAAAGTAAATAAAGCGTGAATA
This sequence comes from Psophocarpus tetragonolobus, assembly GCA_037954015.1. NCBI lineage: Eukaryota > Viridiplantae > Streptophyta > Magnoliopsida > Fabales > Fabaceae > Psophocarpus > Psophocarpus tetragonolobus. The sequence goes on from CM075690.1 coordinate 79,188,673, forward strand.
AATAAAACAAGCAGTTACAGTTTGAGATTCAATTGGATTTTGATTTTACTAAACCATCCCTTAAGAGAGTAAAGAGAACAAAAATACACAAAAGTAAAGGTTCGATTACATCAAACCTCAACAAAATAACAAGAGTAAAGATTCGATTACATCAAATCTCAACAAAATAATAAGCCTAACTAATCTCGGGATGAATGAACGCAAAAAATTGTCAAAGATGGATTTAGAGCTAGAAGTGTCAATATGGGTTCGGCTCGATGGGTCAGCTCAACCTACCACGGGTTCGGGCCGGGCCATAAAATTTATATTTCACAAAACAATCTCACTTATGTAACCCGACCCACCTAACCCGCAAGTTTGGTGGTTGTGACCGAGTCAGGCTAGGCTGGCTCACCAATCCACAAAAAAAAAAAATTCAATTTTTTTTTGTTTATCTTGAATCATTGTTAGTATGTATACGTTTTATCTAATTTCATTTTTCCTTTTCAATTTTCCTCCCAAAAGTGAAATCCCTAATACTACCAAAGTCAAAGTCAAATTTTCCTTAAAATCTGAAAGTGAAACTCCTAATTTGCATGTTATTTTAATATTATATATATACATTGTTTTAATATAATTTATAATTTGTATGTTGATAACATAAATCCATTATGTATGTATGTTGTTTTAATATTATTTATAATTTTCATTTTTTTTATAACTTAAAAAAAATAAAAAAATAAATTTAATAATTAATTTTTTTGCAAGTCTGGTGGGCTAGCCTACCTAACCCACCATCCCGTGGTGGGCTGAGCCAAGCTGAAAATTTAGGTATCTTTATTTTGGTGAGTCGATCCATGAGGTTCACTCAATAAAATAGGTCAGGTTGACTGAAATAAAGATACTATGTAAACTTGCATAAATTTCCTCATATCTTTTGTTCACGAAGAACTATCTTTTTTTGTAAGTGGAAATATGAGTTAAGTCAATCTGACCCATTTTAACAATTCTAGTCATTTGTGAGATAAATTTCCACTTACTCTACATGCAATGATGATTGAATGCGAAATGTCAAGTCACGTGAAATTAAAGTGTAATACTTAATCCTCTAATTTACTCTAAGTTAACTGTTGGGTTGAATTTTTAACACTAATCCAAACTTAATCTTTAAATAATCTTATTTTCTTTGTCAACTTTTTTTTATTTGTTTATAAAACTCATTCTTAATTTATTTTAATAAATATAAAAATTAATAAGACTTAAATGAATTACACTTTATTATTAATATTTTATTTTTCTAAAAACGAATGTTTTGAATCAATATTTTATTATTTTAGACAAATCAACCATTTCTATATTCTTCATAAACATGATTCTTAAGAAATATAATCGAAAGAAGCATTATTTTTAACCATAAAAAAAAAATCTATACCAAGTCCAATAAATTTCTTCATGTCAAATAATCATATATTTAGATAAGTCCCAAATATAATTTTAGCTTCTTTATCTTACTTTTTATTCCAATTCGATTTCTTAAATTAAATTTTTTCACGTTAATTTTTTATGCGTTTTTATTAGACCTTTAATCCTTTATAATGTATTGACATATACAAAATAATTTATAAGCATCCCTAAAGGCAAGTGCAACCCGTCTTATGCATGAGTATCGTTCGACCGGTTATTGTCATTTATGATATGTCGATACTAAGTCATAATTATGTTATGCTTATGATATTAATTAAGAATCGTGGTTGAATGTAAGTGGAAATAAAAGTACGAGAAATACTTAAAAGTTAAAAGAGAGTAAAAGAGTTTTTAAAATCAAATTTAAATACCAATCATATTACAATAAATTTAATTTAACTGATTATTGATTTAATTTAAATATTGACACACAAATTTGTGTATAGTCCATACTTTTAATTATTCTATGGATGAAGTCTTAAGCTTTCTACCACCCTTGGGAACATCCTCGACCATGGCGCATCCTTTTTTACACAGGCAGTGATAATTGGCAGTAATGCAATTTCCAGTATCATAATGTACTTTTTGACAGAATTGAACGCAAAATTGGTCGTTGCTGCATCCACTTACAATTGGTTCAACTGTGCATTTTGCTGTCACAACCTGTACTGATATTTCTGCAGATCAACATGCAAAAACGTAAAAAATTTTATTATTACCTTAATTAAAATTGTGAATATATAAAACGGTTACCAAAATTAATATCGACACACTACAATAAAAAGAGACTTACGAACAAAGTACAGAACGAAGAACAAAATCGAAATAGAAACTCTTTTGTCCATGGTTTGGTTCCTGCTAGCTGGCACAGTAAGTAATAATAATCAGAACATTTACATGTTAATTATGTAATTAGAGGGAATAAAATGGCACCTGTTAACTCTCCTCAGCGATATATGTTGACGAGATTAAGATATACGATAACAGTACCTTCCTCATGTGCTCTATTTATAGTGACAAGTGTATCTGTCTAATCAAAGAAGTTAAACTTGACAGCTTTCTTTTTTTCCATTTACTGCTGAGCATATCAACTATTAATTATAGTACAAAATCAATTATAGATTTTTCGATTACTCTAATCATTCAAATTAATTTTATATAATAGAAAAACCAATCTTATATTGGGGTGATTCACCAAGGGTTTATTTGTTTTAATTATTGATAGAATAAAATGGCAGTTCAAAACTAGGATTTGACTGTGAAGGAGGCAAATAAAAACCGCAACTTAGTAATGAGGCTTTAGGCTCGTTTGTTTTTTATCCCCTAAAATCTCCTTAGCCATGGCACTTGCTGCGTTGCAAAGTCATCTGGTTCCTTCAAAACCCATGTTGGATTTACTCCACCGAACAGGATCCAACCTAATGGTCAATCAATGCCTGCCCCTTCCTCCAACCTCGTTTTCTCCCATAAAAACGTAGAAACCACTTGCGCTTTAAGGGGATAAAAAACTATGACCATAAAATCGCAAGACCAAGTTGCCATTTTTTGCTGTATGTAGCTGTTAAACTGCAATTTCACTCGGTTAATGGTCAAAACAGACCAACCTTCTTAAATACTTTTAAAAAAGACTATTCAGATAAATATTTTTAAAAATAATTCAAAATTTGGTGAATCTCCCTTTATATTTCAAGGAATATTATTTTAAATTATGGAAATTATAGAATTATTTTTTTTACTAAATAGATTTTTTAATTAAACTCAGCCCACATTCTTTGGTGTTTGTCAAAACTAAATGAAGTTCAAAATTTGGTTAATAATTGAAAAATTGGTCCAAAGTTGAAAAACTAGTTTAGAATAAAAAATCTAGCTAAAAATGTGGTTGTAAGTATTTGATAAGAGTAGCTAATTAACTAAATGAAAGTTCTAAAATAAAAAAATAAGGACATAATTAATTACTATATTAATAATGAGGTATTTAAAATAATTATAATATATTTTAATAATATAATTTTTTTTAATATAAATTAATTACATCTTTAAATTATAAATTACTAAAATTATAAATCTCTATTTCTATATAGTTAATATTTAAATTATCATTTACTATAATTGCATATTTTAATTATAAATTTCTAATTTTAAATTACTATAATTCATTATTGAAGGATAAAGTAATTGTTCGTTAATTAATGCTAAAGTTTTTTTATAAATCAAATCTTAGAATTGTTAATAATGTTAGTTTTTGTTATTACAATTAGAATCGAATCACAACCTTTTACTACCTCTCTTCTATCTACTTCTTTTCTTAACTAATTCAGTTATCTTATATGTTTTTGATTAAAAGTAAAATTATAAAAAAAAATTAATTCTAATAACTAAAAGTAAGAGATTTTTTATAAAAAAAAAAACAACCCACTGAAGTAGCTTAAAATTGTAGATTTGGATGTTGTTGAAAATCCCTTTGTATTTTTTCGATAATTATTAATTGAAAATAATTTTATTTTAACTTAAAATAATAAATAAATTATTAATTTAAAACATAAATAAATATTAAAATAAAAACCTGTGAGTGTAATTTGAGTTTAAAGTCGGTTCATTATTAAAGTAAATAATGGATAATTTTAAGATAAGTTAATAATCTTTCTCTCGATGTTATAAGAAATTTTAATTGAAATGCCATAATTATTTGAATCATTAAATAGTAGGTTTTTTTTATCTTATATAATAGGATAACTAATTTAAATCATTGTACTACTTTATTATAGGTGGGTTTAATTTGAACCGCAACGATTCCTTACTAAAGATAAATTTTTTCATTAGATCAACATTATAACTTTAATAAAAAATTTACTTTCACATATTTATATTCAATATACTTAATTATCTTACTATCTATAATTTATATGTATAATTAATAATATATAATATTGTATATTATATTATATATATATATATGTCTATTTTTCAAAATACATATTCTACCCTTATACCTATTTGAAAATTAAAAATAAACTACTTTGTCATAGAAGGGATTTAAACCCACAATATCTCTCTCGTCAAATATAAACTTTGTTATTAAGTCAACTTATAACCTTAAAAAAAAATTATTTTAAAACATTTATATACAACCTGCTTAATTGTCCTACTATTTATAAATTATATGTATAGTCCATAATCTATAATATTGTATTTTATATTATATATTATATATATATATATACCAGTGTTATATTAAACTCCGCTCAACTCGTGTAAACTGGAAATTGGTCGTCTGTTCGGTCCAAGCTTAATAATGAATCAATTATGCTATGGAATCGATACAAACTGATTGACTTAGACGATTTTTCAATAACTCGGTAACCTAATGAAGTCTAGTGTTGTTGCTCTAGGCTACTTTTTAGATTTTCCAGGTGTTGTTGGATTACATTTTTTGTTTCCAACACATGCATGTCCAACTTATAAACTCGAAAAACGCTTAAAAATAGTGTAATGAATGGACTTACACGGTTAAACCCATGACTCTAAGATTAAGATAACAAACACTTTTCACTAAGCTATTTTAATCCTTTAGTATATTTATGAGAAGCATATATATATATATAATATTAATTTTAACAATAATATTAAGGAATAAAGATAATTTATTTTATATTTTTTAATGTAAGTCAAGAGTCATGCAAGTCAACTCTTGACCCCTCGAGTTGACCCCTGACTTTGAAAATCCCTAACGTAGTCGGGTCTTATAACAAAGAGTTATACTATTAATAAAGGGAATTAACCCTTTTGATGTCCATTTGTTAAAATACTTATTCTACCCTTATATTTATTTGAAAATTAAAAAATAAACTACTTTGTCATATGGGATTTCAACCCACAAACTCTCTCTTGGCAAAGGTAAATTTTTTCACTAGATCAACCTTATAACCTTGAGAAAAAATTTAGTTTAAAACATTTACATCTAAAATACTTAATTGTCATATCATTTATAATCAATAATCTATAATATTATATTTTATATTATATATTATTTATTATCTATTCTTTATATCATTAATAAAGGGAATTACCTCTTTTGATGTCCACTTTTCAAAATACATATTCTACTCTTATACCTATTTGAAAATTAAAAAATAAATTATTTTATCATACTCAGCATTTAAACTTATAACTTCTCTTTTGCCAAATATAAACTTTGTCACTAGATCAACCTTATAAGCTTAAGAAAAAATTTACTTTAAAATATATATATCCAGCATACTTAGTTGACCTACTATTTATAATCTATATCTATAATCATTCATCTATAGTATTATATATTACATATTATCTATACTATTAATAAAAGGAATTATCATTTTTTATGTCTACTTTTTAAAATATATATTCTACCCTTATACCTATTTAAAAATTAAAAAATAAATTACTTTATCATACTCAGGATTTGAACCCACAACCTCTCTTTTGTCAAATATAAACTTTGTCACTAGATCAACCTTATAACCTTAAGAAAAAATTTACTTTAAAACATTTATATCCAACATACTTAATTAACCTACTATCTATAATCTATATGTATAATCATTAATCTATAGTATTATATATTATATTATATAATGAGAATAAGGTCTTTTGGTGTCTATATTTTATAATTATTTTACCTTTATAAACATTTTATGACTTATTCCACTCACAAATATAAGTTTTGTTAATAGATGTATATCTTTTTATCATTAATATTTTTAATAAAAATGAAAATACACTAGCAAAACAACGTTTTAAAGTTTATTCAAATTTTTTCCTCTCCCAATTTCCTCAAATTCATTGCAAATCTGTCATGTTCGTGGATGATATGACATGTTTCTATTATGTAATCATAAACAAATAAATATACAGATTAACAAAATATATATTATATCAATGACACGATGAATTATTCATATTCTATTATGTTATTACAGAACATATTAAATTATAATCCTAAATTTGTTATAACATATCAAAATAGAAATGTAGATACACAAACGTGATAACACCTGTGTTTTTGCTAATCTTTTATATAGTAGGATAACTAATTTAATATATTTTAAAATATTATATATAAAATATTACTATTACTTATTATGCATATTATGATAATAAGTTTTTAATAGTCAAGATACTCTCATACATTTATATTTCTAAACTACTTTTATATAAAGGATGACTATAAATTGGGCCTTGATCGGATATAAGCTAATAGTTTGAGGTTAATTTTCTATTTTACGATTGGGTAAATCACACCTGACACTAAAAAATATCAAATACAATCCAACGCAGAATCAAAATTTAGTGATTGTAAAATAATATATTGATTAAATATTATGTTGATGCTTGCATTTAATTATTTTTTTTAATTAAATGTTAGTTGTTAATGTGTTAGTTTTTGTTAGTGGAAAAATTGAAACACATAACTTTTCCCTCCTCATCTCTTTACTGTATCACCATATCGATCAACCTTATAACTCTTACTTGTATTTAATTTTATTTTACATATATGTATAGTTTTTAATTTGATTATTTTAAAATATGTTTTGTGAAACTAATAATTTTTAAGCATGTAACTAAATTATCGATGATAATTATATATATATATATATATATATTATAGAGTTTAACACTTATACACTATTTCCCTATGTTTTAATGTGATTTTGGCCTTACAAATATTCCATCAACACTTATATACATAACTCATGGTTAATTTATGATTTGAATACTATGAAGGACAATTTAGAGCGACAGTTTAGGCTCAAGAAACATAGTTTGTGTGTTGTAAGTTGTGCAAATAGGCGTCTTTAAAAGGATAACTTTTCCTCTACTTTGAAAGAAAGGAGTTCTCTCAAAGGTGCACATGCTGACATGGTAATTAGAGGTTCACAGGTTACCAACAAAGGCAAATTTATTGATAAGTGAGATAATTCAACCAAAGACAACAACATGTGGGCTTTGCGTCAAGGAAGTAGAAACAAAGACACATTTGTTTCTCACTTGTGACGTATTTACAAGGGTATGACAAGAATTCTATTATTTATGGGATATACCGACAATGCTTTCTATCTTGGTAAGAATCCACCATTCCAATTTCAGGGGTTGTTGAATGACAATCATTGAAGATAATTCACATGGTCATCTGTGTGGTTCGTAGTGTTATGACATATTTAGAAGTCTAGAAACAATGCAGTATTCAATGCATTGGATTGGATATGTTTAAAATTGTTCATCATATTCACTTCAGTTCGTGGATGTTTGAAATTGTCTATCATATTTACTTTAGTTTGTGGTATCGAGCAACAAAGTTCACACCATACTCTTATGCTAAATTACCGTTGAATTCTAGGCTCTGTATTTGAAAGGTTGTATGTTTTTGTTTCATTGCATATTGTTTTCTTGCATTAAATTCTGCATGGCTGGTTCATTCCTTTGCTTTTTTAATAATTTTTTTTGTCGATCAAAAAAATGTTTTTAGGTATTATCTAAATGTTTTCAAATTATTTTGTAACATTTAAACTTATTTTTCAACCATATTTTAAAGATTATTTTAAACAAATTTTCACAAGAATTTTGATATTTTTTTAAAAAATTACCTTTTTCACTATCCAAATTACTTTTTTTTACCGATCTAAGCTTATTTTTTAACCTTATTTTTATACGCTGAACTTTTGTCATTTTTATAAATGTTACTTATTTTGCATTATCTACTTTTAAATTATTTTTTACTTATTTTTAACATTATTTTTTTAAATTGAATTTTTTATTTTTCTAAAAGTTACTTTTGTGCATTATCCAAATTACTTGTTTAAACTTTTTTCCTTTAAACGTTACTCTTTTTTTTTTTTTTTACAATATCTGAAATTTTCAAAATTATTTTTACACATTTAAATTTATTTTGAAAAATTTTCATAGCGAAGGTTTCTCATCTTTTTAAACTTAATTTGTATTATCTATATTTGAAAAATTAATTTACTGATTTAAACTTCTTCTTCAACATTATTTTTGCATTGTGGACTTTTTCATTTTTTAAACAACTATTTTTGCATTATCTAATTTTTTAATTGTATTTTTGCATATTTAAATTATTTTTTCATATTTTTTAAAACATTACCTTTATGTATTATAAAAAAATTTTAATAATCTTTTAACACATTAAAAGGTATTTTGCAACATTATTTTTTTATATTTTTTTTCTTATTTTTTATGCATTACATTTTTTCATTATTTAAACTTTTAAAATTATTTTTCTACTCATATAAACTTCTTTAGCAACATTATATTTTACGATTGAAGTTTTTAAAAATTTAGAACATTATCTTTTTTTCACATTGAAGATGTTTTAAAGAAAAAAATGTATTTTTACACATGAATTTTTTTTTCTTTTTTTAAACATTACCCATTTTCATTATCTAAATTTTTTAAATTATTTTTCAAATTAAAATTTTTGTGTTTTTAAATAGTACTTTTTTCATTAACCAAAGTTTTTTTTAATTTTTTTTCTACTTACTTACATTTATTTTTCAACATTATTTTTTTCACATTCAACAAATTTTAATTTTTGTTAAAACATTACCTCTTCTTAATTATTTTTATACATTTAAAAATATGTTTTGCAACATTATTTGTCACTTTGAGTTGTTCCATTTTTTTAAAATTATTTATTTTAGTTATATGTTTTCAAATTATTTTGTACACCTTTAAACATTTTTTTTCGATAATATTTTTAAAAAATATGATTTTTTGAAAATTACTTCTTTACATATATTTTCTACAAATCTAAACTTAGTTTTGATTTTGAAGCTTATTTTTACACATTGAACTTTTTCATTTTTTTGACATTAGTTTTTTATATTACCTAAACACTTCAATTTTTTATTTACTCTGAACATTATTTTTTCACCCGTTTAAACTTTTTTCCTTTAAATGTTACTATTTTTTGCAATATTTAAAGTTTTCTAATATTTTATATAAATTTAAATTTATTTTGAAGAACTTCACATAGAAGGTTTCTCATTTTTTTAAAATTATTTTTAATTATCTAAATTTGAAAAATTAATTTACTTATTTAAGCTTCTTCTTCAACATTATTTTCATGAACTATTTCATTTTTTAAACAACAATTTTTGCATCATCTAAATTTTTTAATTTTATTTTTTCTACGTTAAAAGTTATGTTGTAATATTATTTTTTTAAATTCAACTTTTTTTCCCTAGTTTTTATGCATTACATTTCCATGGAGATCTTGAACATGCACAGAAAAAGGAGACAAGAGAGCTGAGAAGGAAGAAGAGAATGAGGAAAAAAAGTTGCCGAAATAGCACTAAAGGGTGTTGTTAGTACTTCTCTGTTTTCTTTAAGTGCACTCATCCTTTTAACAAGTTGTTTTTCCCTTTAAAACAAGCTTAAAAATACTCACTAGAAGTCACTCACCCACTTTCCATCACTTTAAACTCAATTCAGATTTGGAAGTAGAGGTGGATCAATTTTTTTTCCCGACATTTAGAAAAATGGCAGATGTATAGAAATGTAAAATTTGCTAAAAAGTTAAAAAATACAATTATATCAATTTTAAAAGAATAAAAATACAAAGTGCTCAATATATAACATTAATATAAAATATATGATTCAATAAAATAAGATCAAATATTTTTAAATAGACTTTGATTCAAGACTAACTCTTAAAACACTCATATTTTTTATATAAAAATTGAACATGTTTATCAAGAAAATTATAATAATTTAGATATTTTGATAAAAAAATTTAGACAAAACATTTTCTCATAAAATATCTCGTAAAATTTATGATAAAGATGTATTGATTTTGCAATAGCATGCTGGCTAACACTATTATTTCTTAAATAAGTTGTCAGATATTATTGTTAATACGTGTATATAAAAAAACCATACGTGAAAAGATATTAAACTTTTTAAATAGATCTGCAAATAGTGTTGTTGCTTAAATATATTTTTAGAAATTATTCCCATATCTGTGCAAATAAAAAAAAAGTGTGGATGTCAGACTTTTAAATGAATCTTGTCGTTTAATCCTTAAGGATACCTTGAGATAATGAGTTTAATAAATTTTTTTACACTGCTCATACATTATCTTTTTTCACAAATAATATTAAGCAGTTGAGATAGAAGATAAAACAAAAAAATTCTCATTTCTCATTCATCGCCTAAGTAAAAATTTCCATAATGTTGAAAATGCGTTTCCCACTAACAGATTAATGATCCCATACCAAACACACTATTAGACTACGAATGAGTAATTTTTGGGATAGTTGACTCCTTGCATTTGCAATGATTTTCACCACTAACACTTATATACAGTTTGGAATATGGCGTATAAGAGTTGTTTCCACGTCAATTTTATAATGAAAATATGAGAGTGAAAACGCTGATGGGAGGAAAAGGATAGCCACTTCTACTGGTTCTAATGGGAGCATACAGGTTGATGAGTAAAGAAATGTTCATCGTCAACTTGGTAACGAAGGTGATAATAATTCTTAGAAAGATAGATATACACAGAATCAAATATCTGCAACAAAGTTATTACTGTCTTTTTAAGATAGTGCTTGATAAGAATGTGTTGGTGAGAGATATGTTGATGGAAGGAAAGACTCATTTATATAATACATTTAAAGATTTTTTAAAAAACTAACTATAATAAGTGCTTAATTAATTATTCTTTTTTTGAAGGCTCAATCTATAATATTTTTAAATTAATTATTTAGTGTAGCAACAATAAGGTGAACGGTCATGGTTCACTTTTAAGTGTTTAAAATCACAGCAAACCAAATTTAAAACTAAAAATTGGTAAGATTTATTTGGTTTTTGTAATTTTTAAACCACTCTTAATTCAATTTGCGATTACACATATGCTAAAATCACACCACATCAAACCAAATGGGTTATGTTAATTGTTTTATCAAATCAAATGAAAAAATACACACAATTACTTATTATTTTCAAAATTTTTATATTTTTTAACTTAATCTTTAGGTTTTTTAATTAAAGTGTATGGATTAGTGAATTAATATTTTATCAAGACTATTTAATTTAATTTTAATAAATATGACTTAAAAATTAGTAATATGAAATTTTAATTATATTGATTATGTGTACTTTAATTTAAACGAGTGCTGATTTTATACAATTTTGTTGAGTTTAAATAAATTTTTATACAAATTTATGTGTTGTTTCATGAACGTTATTTTAAATCCAAATTTATTTCAGTTGATATATCATTCCATATATTGCAGAATAATTTATAATTAATTATTCGTTCAGATTAATTATAGACTAAAGCAAATTAAAATAGTATTACGTTTAATAAAAATCATAGAATATGTTTTACTTTTAATTAACTTGATTTTATGATAAAAATACAAAAATAATTCACATTATTTGAAATCAATTAAATTAAAATTAATTTTATCACCGGAAGAAAACTCTCACTTAATGTAAAAGAACTACAACCAATGATTTCAAAGAAAAGAAAAAAAAAAAAAATACATCAAATGAAAATCAACTTCATGATCCCATACCAAACACACTAGTAGGCTATCAATGACTATTTTTTGGGATGCTTGACCTGCAATAGTGCTATGACGTATTTTTGGAATAATTGACTACTTGCAATAATATAGTTGATTCAAAGTCTAAAATATTATATTTTTTTAAAATAAAGATAGAAATGTTTTTATTTTTTAATTTATTGTAATTTTTATTAATGATATTTATTTATTTATAATAAAAAACGAATGTATTTATTAAACTATTAATAAGATAGGTCCTATTCATTGGTTGAAAACATTATACTTTAAAATATAGTATAACTAAATAGTAAATAGAGCCATTAAATACCAGAAATAAAATATTATTAAAACTAACAACCCATCCTGGAACGTCATTAGAATTATTATACACTTTGCAGTTTGATAATTTCATCACAATTTTATTCTGAATGTGTATGTATCAACGGAATTTATTTATCATAATTTCGTTCTAAACATACATCGGTGGTGTGTGAGATTTTAAATCTACTGAAACAACTAACTATAATAATCTTTTATTTCTCATATCCATCAATAGAAGTACTTTTCTGAATATTTTTCAGTAATTTCATAATATTAATGTTTATTTAATAACGGTTGGTTAATGAGACTAATTATTAAGAATTCTTAGTTTTTCAAAAATTATAGTTGACTTCTTCAAACGGCCCTAATCATACTTCATTTAAATTACTAGACTTAATTTCTATTTATAAATTTATTATATATTTAATTAATTTATCTATTTTCTAACATTATCAAATATTATATATCTTAGTATCTTCCTAAAAAAAACAATTTTTTATATCTCCCTTCTTCAAAATTCAAAATAAAAATGCATTATCAAAAAATAAAGTTTAGTTAATAACTGGAATAGTATTAATTATCATTTTAATTTATTTAATGTATCCTTTTTAGTGATATTTTTTAATAATTAAGTTTAAGGTTTAGGGCACTGTCCTTTAGAAAATAAGTTAATTTAGTTAAATATATTAACTAAAGTTAATCACAATTTTCCCCCTCATAATTGTGTTTCACGTAATTGATAAAAGGATTGTGTGATTTCGGTTTCCATTTTGTGGTGTATGATTAGATTTTGTGGGTATGGGTGGAGAATCTTAAATGTGTTGTGAGACAAAGTGTTTTGTTGTATTATCTAAATTTGCTCTGAACGATATATGGTAAGCCTTCCCGTGTCATGTTTTGTGAGTTATGATTGTCTTGCCTCTTCTGAATCTTATTAATAGATTTGTCTTCATAAAAGAAAAAACTAAAGTTAATCACATTAAAATTTTTAATTATTCGTTTTATTTTTTCAAATCACAAGTTAATAATATGAGTTATGTTAGTAACATATTGTGTAACATATTCCTTTTTTTAAGCATTATAGTTTCAGAAAAAAAATTATTATTAAGGTTATTCACATTATCCAATCTTGATAAATGAAAGTAGTAGTAGTATCTTGATCTTAAAAGAAAGGTAATTTTACTTTCAGTCTGCATTTTCTGAGAAAGTTACTTTCAAAGAAAATAAATGGTTAAAAGTAACTTTTAGAGAAATGATCAATGCATTTAAAAATTAAAAAATCTTATATAAACATAGTTTTTTTTAAAGAATATTATAATTAAAACATAGTCTTTTTTAAAAAAATTATAATTAAGAACAGATGAAACATTAGTTTCTAACATTTTTAATTAAAATCGATTTAAAAAATTGAATATTTAGGCTTATAAAAAAAATTGAATATTTAGATACTTTGCATAAAATTTTAGGTAGGAATCATATTGGCACCTTTACATAGAACAAGAAAAAAATGTTAGATTTTTTTAATATTTAAGTATAATTATTTTAAGTAATTGATTCATGAGGAAAGGTATAAATTGGTAGATTACTTTTAAAATTGACGAAAAAATATATTCTCAAATCTAGAGATAAGTTTATCTATTTCACAAAAGCTTTTTTTATGTTATTTGCTTCTTAGGTAAATAGGAAAACATTGTAGTCATGCTGTATGGATACTTGTTTTTTGGAATCATAGGAGTTTCTTAGGACAAGTTATTATCTCTCGAATTTATTTTCTCGCCATATACAGTGCCATATTAACATTGCCACTAAATTATTGGCTTGACTTTTTAACTTTTTAATCGTGAGTTGACTGATAAAATCTAAGCAGCAGAGGAAGCATGTTGATCCCGTCCAAATACCAAACTCTATATAAATCTATAGAATAGAAATACTATCATCCAGCAACTTTCAATAATCATTCCACATACAAAAATGAAGCATTTTTTTCTCATGATACTTGCATTTTGGCCTATACATATTCATCCTTTTTCTCTCTTTGCTTTGTATCCATTATGGTTTACTCCAACCACAACTGTCTTTGCACCGGGGAACGAGACTGATCATTTGGCACTCCTCAAATTCAAAGAATCCATATCTTCAGATCCATATGGAATCTTAATTTCTTGGAATAGTTCTACTGATTTTTGTAAGTGGCATGGAGTCATATGTAATTCCATGCTTCAAAGAGTTACAGAGTTAAACTTGCAAGGATACAAGTTGGCAGGATCCATATCTCCTCATGTTGGCAATCTCTCTTATGTGAGAAACTTCAATCTGGCAAACAACGACTTCTACAAGAAAATTCCACAAGAATTAGGACGAATGTCACAATTGCAGAACCTCTTTGTTGGTAATAACACATTGGAAGGAGAAATTCCAACAAACTTGACTGGTTGCATTCATCTCAAAAGCTTTATCTTATATGGGAACAATCTGACTGGAAAAATACCGATCGAAATTGCCTCACTCCAGAAACTTCAAAATTTGCATGTTGCTAAAAACCAATTAATCGGAGGAATCCCATCATTCATTCAAAATCTTTCATCCTTAGATTATCTTTCGGTAGCTTTTAACAACTTAGAGGGAAATATTCCACAAGAAATATGTGGTCTCAAAAGATTGACAGAGTTTTCATTTCATATCAACAAACTCGGTGGAACTTTTCCTTCTTGTTTTTTTAATATGTCATCTCTTTCCTATATTTCAGCTACAAAAAATCAATTTAATGGTTCTTTTCCTCCCAACATGTTCCATACCCTCCCTAATCTCCAAGAACTTTACATTGGGGCCAATCAAATCTCAGGTTCAATCCCACCTTCCATCATTAATGCATCTATTCTTTCAACATTTGATATTCGGGATAACCATTTTGTCGGACAAGTTCAAGTTTGAGGAAGCTACAAGATCTTCAATACCTATCTTTGTCTAAAAACAATCTAGGTGACAATTCAACTAATGATTTGGAGTTTTTAAATTCATTGACAAATTGTAGTAAGTTGCAAGTGTTAGCTATAGCTTACAATAATTTTGGAGGTCATTTACCAAATTCCTTAGGCAATTTGTCTACCCAACTTAGTCGACTATATTTCACAGGTAACCAAATATCAGGAGAAATCCCTGCATCTATTGGAAACCTAATTAGCTTAACTGTTTTCTCAATATACTATAACTGCATTAATGGAATTATCCCAACAACTTTTGGGAAGTTTCAACAAATGCAAGTGTTGGGATTAACAGGAAACAAGCTATCAGGAGAGATGGGAACCTTTATAGGCAACCTTAGTCAATTGTTTTGTTTAGAAATGGGAGCAAATATGTTAGAAGGAAGTATTCCTCCAAGTATAGGAAACTGTCAAAAGTTACAATACTTAGACCTTGCACACAACAACCTCAGAGGAACCATACCCTTAGAGGTTTTTAATCTTTCTTCTTTGACAAATTGGTTGGCCTTGTCACAAAACTCACTGAGTGGTAGTATACCCGAAGAAGTAGGCAACCTACAACATCTTGATTTGCTAGATTTTTCTGAGAATCATTTGTCTGGTCACATTCCTAGAGCTATAGGAGAATGTGTGATGTTGGAGTATCTCTATTTGCAAGGAATTCTTTAAATGGAATCATACCATCCTCTATAGCATCACTCAAAAGTCTTCAAGAATTAGACCTTTCACGAAATCTTATATCAGGATCAATTCCTAATGTTCTACAAAATATTTCTTTCTTACGATACTTCAATGTATCTTTTAACATGTTGGATGGTGAGGTACCAATGGAAGGTGTCTTTCAAAATGAAAGTGGATTAGTGTTGACTGGAAATAGTAAACTTTGTGGAGGTATTTCAAAACTACATCTACCACCATGCCTTATTAAAGGTAAAAAAAATACAAAACACCACAAGTTCAACTTAATGGCAATGATATTCAGTGTGGTTTCTTTTCTTGTCATATTTTCAATTATTCTAATTGTCTTTTGGATGAGGAAAAGAAGTAAAAAGCAATATTTGGATTCACCAATTATTGACTAGCTGCCTAAAATTTCATACCAAAGGCTATACAATGGAACCAATGGGTTCTCAAGTACAAATTTGACAGGTTGTGGAAATTTTAGCTCTGTATACAAAGGAACAATTGAATTAGAAGAGAAAGTTATTGGTTATAAACCTTCAAAAAAATGGAGCTCACAAAAGCTTCATTGCTGAATGCAATGTGCTTAAAAATATTAAACATCGAAATCTACTTCAAATTTTAACATGTTGTTCCAGCATAGATTACAAAGGTCAAGAATTTAAAGCTATAATCTTTGAGTACATGAGAAATGGAAGCTTAGAGGAATGGTTACATCCTAACACTTCAAGTGAAAAACATCCCAGAATGTTGAACCTTGATCAAAGATTAAATATCATGATTGATGTTGCTTCTGCCTTACATTATCTTCATTATGAATGTGACCAATTGATCATTCATTGTGATTTAAAGCCAAGCAATGTCCTTCTTGATGACGACATGATTGCTCATGTGAGTGATTTTGGCATAACAAAACTTTTTTCAACCATTAATGGTACCACTTCTAAACAAACAAGTACAATTGGAATACAAGGGACCATTGGCTATGCTCCTCCAGGTATGTTTTGAACTCTTGAATTATTGTTTCTTTGAATTCCCATATGTTAATTGAAAACTTGGATATTTATTAATTATAAAGTATTGTTGCCAATTTTTGTTATGTATTTTAGAGAATGGAGTGAGTTATGAGGTGTCTATAAATGGCGACATGTATAGCTTTGGGATTCTTATGTTGGAAATGCTTACCGGAAGAAGACCTACAGATGAAATATTTAAATGTGGTCAAAATATGCACCACTTTGTGAAAAATTCAACTTTTGTTGATCTTTTACAAATTTTGGATCCATCACTTGTACCAAAAGAAGGAGAAGCAACTGCAGAAGAAGAAAAATGTCACAATATTACTCAAAATGTTGAAAAGTGCATAATTTCACTTTTTAAGATTGGACTTGCTTGTTCAGTGGAATCACCAAAAAAAAGAATGAATATGGTTGATGTCATCAGAGAGCTAAACAAAATCAAAAGATCATTTCTTACTGGTAAGGTAAATGAAATTGAAATTAATTCTCCATATACTACTAGAGTACAAATATAAATATAAATGCTTCACATTATTTCCTCTGCCAAATCTTAATAGTGATTCTATTTACAATAATATTCTTTTATCCTTTATCTCTTAATTTATTATTTGAATTATTTAACACATTTAAGTTTTCATTTTCAAACTTAAAAATAGAATAAAATTGAGATTTATATATTCTTGTATGTCTTTGGCTTTGGCATTTATCTATTTTATTGCTGATATATTTACAATTTCATTTTTCTACCATTTTTCTTTGTATTTCAAATTTCCAAAACTACGAAGATAAATGTCTTTTTTGTCAAATTTCAGGTGTTAATGTTTGATAATCAAAGCTGAGGACTAAAGGCATGTTTGTTTCAAAAACTTATGTGTTTTATTGTTAAGTTATATTTTACTCAATTTATCTACTAGTAGCATCTATCATATACTAATGTGTAATAATCCACCTAAGTAATGGACTTATTGTGCTTCTTTTGCTTTTGTTTTCCATGATTTTTAAATTTTAATGCAAATCATCAAATGATTTCAAGGGAAATCCATACTCATCATAGGACTGAACTTCTATTTTATTTTTGTTTTATTTTATTAGAGTTCCATAAACTTATCTTTAATATCAAGGGGTTATAACATATGACAGACAATTACTTCTAACTTTGGTTTTCCTAACGTGGAATGAGGTTAAAAAAAAACAAGTTAAACATCCATATGAAATATATACGGTATCATTGTTATCAAGAGTGTGTTTGATTTTTCATTTCAACTAGTTGGAAGTTTAAAAATTAGTTGAATCCATTTAAATAGCAAAAAAAATAAATCTATGAGCTTTTTTAGGAGTTACTAGTTTTTTCAAAAAAACTAGTTCAAGTAACTTTTCTGAAATATTTCTTATTTTTAGCTACTAGTTGATTTTACTTTTACATGTTTAACTTTCATTGTTAATGTATTGTTCTCCAATAATTCTCTCTAATTACATTATACAATCTCTTTCATTCATTTCTCCCTTCTCTTTCATTAATGTAATTATATTAATTTATAATATAAGTATATAATTATAAAAAATTATAATTTAAATATGTAACTTAAAAATTATATATTTAATTACATAAATTTATAATTTAAATATGTAATTATAATTTAAATATGTTATTATATAAATTTTTAATTTAAATATATAATTATAATAATTTATAATATAAAATATGTAATTAATTTATATTATTGAAATATTATAATTTTTTAAAATATATTATCGTTACTATAATAATTAATTATATTCTTATTTATTATTTTATAACTTTAAGTTAATGAATTTTTTAACTTTTAATCAATTTTACAACTAATTCTGTGAACCACACCATAAATCCAAATTATAAAGTGTTCTATATCCGAATAAGTACACTAAGTGATAAAATATGCTTTCTAGAGAATCTCAATATCAATCTCTCTATTGAAGGAAGTTCACATTTCTTACTCGTGATCTTATGTAAACTCATGTTAGAGATTCAATGTTTAAAAAGATACCATCTATACTAGACTTTTCAATGCATCCAAAGGAAACATGATGCAATTTTTTTGAAATCTCCTTTGGAGCATGAGTAGCTCCAAGTGAGAATGAGGACTATAGAGCATTAGGAATTCTCTAACCCCATATAACTACTGACACGTACCCATGCAGCGCCAAAATAGAAAAAGAGAATCTAATAACAGAATACAAAATAGGGAATCGTTCTCAGGTAATAATATCTTTCTATTTTTCTGGTGCCTTTCTTGTCCTTTGTAGCCTAGTGGATTCAACACAATTTTATTATAGCTCTACCAGCCCAATCACTTGATGTCATATCAAAACTAGTATGTTTGGGAGATTTTTTTCAATTTCACCTGTTTAAAAATAAACATGACCTTTGACAACTTTAACTTAAATCTGTAAAAACTTTTTTTATGATTCTTCCCATCTATTTATATATTATTTTACTTTTTTAAAATTTTATTTTTTGTTACATTTAAATAAGATTAATTGTTGAAGCAGTACCTGAATCCAGTAAAACCTTTTCTAGCAAAGAATAAACAATTTAATGTTAGTGTGAGCCTAAAATGGTGTGACCTAAATTAAATTAAATTAGGTTTAGAAACAGAGAGTCCCTGATCGTCTCTATCTTCGAGGTTTTTCAGTCGTCTTTCATTCTCTTTTTCTATAGTAAACCGATCCAATGAGCTCTAAACTAATTGCTTCGAATTTCCGTCATCATCTCCGAAAATCAGCCCAAAAGCTCCGGGGCCAGCTTCTGTCCACGGCGGCGGAGGCGGCGGAAGTAACCGAGCAGGATGGGAGCAAGTCGAAGTCGTCGGGATTGACGATGAAGGGCGTGGAAATCTCCGGAAGACCACTTTACCTGGACGTGCAGGCGACATCTCCGGTGGACCCGCGCGTTATGGATGCGATGCTCCCTTTCTATCTCTCTCGCTTCGGAAACCCTCACTCTCGCACCCACTTCTACGGCTGGGAATCCGACGAGGCGGTGGAGCACGGACGCGGTCAGGTGGCGTCTCTCATCGGCGCGTCCGCAAAGGAAATAGTGTTCACCTCCGGCGCCACGGAGTCTAACAACATCTCTGTGAAGGGCGTGATGCATTTCTACAAGGACAAGAAGCGGCACGTGATCACGACGCAAACGGAGCACAAGTGCGTGCTGGATTCCTGCCGCCACCTTCAGCAGGAGGGTTTCGATGTTACTTATCTTCCCGTTCAGTGTGATGGTTTGATTGATTTGGACAAGCTTAGGGCTGCGATTAGGCCCGATACGGGGCTTGTTTCGGTTATGGCGGTGAATAATGAAATTGGAGTGGTTCAGCCGATGGAGGAAATTGGGAGGATTTGCAAGGAGTTCAATGTTCCGTTTCACACTGATGCTGCTCAGGCGTTGGGGAAGATTCCCATTGATGTGGACAAGTGGAACGTGAGCTTGATGTCGCTGAGTGGGCATAAGATATATGGGCCTAAAGGGGTTGGGGCTTTGTATCTTCGTCGTAGGCCCAGGATTCGGGTTGAGCCTCAGATGAATGGGGGTGGCCAGGAGAGGGGTATCCGGAGTGGGACTGTTCCCACCCCTTTGGTTGTGGGGATGGGTGCGGCGTGTGAGGTTGCTAAGAATGAGATGGAGTATGACCACAAGAGAATTGCTGCTTTGCAGCATAGACTTCTTAATGGGATTAGAGATAAGCTTGATGGGGTGGTCGTCAATGGGAGCATGGAGAACCGCTATGTTGGGAATTTGAATCTTTCATTTGCTTATGTTGAAGGGGAGAGTTTGCTTATGGGGTTGAAGGAGGTGGCTGTGTCCAGTGGCAGTGCTTGTACC
Organism: Psophocarpus tetragonolobus; assembly: GCA_037954015.1. Taxonomy (NCBI): domain Eukaryota; kingdom Viridiplantae; phylum Streptophyta; class Magnoliopsida; order Fabales; family Fabaceae; genus Psophocarpus; species Psophocarpus tetragonolobus. The sequence continues at coordinate 79,209,548 of CM075690.1, forward strand.
AGTGCTAGTTTGGAGCCTTCCTATGTGCTGAGGGCTTTGGGAGTGGAGGAGGACATGGCTCACACTTCTATTAGGTTTGGAATTGGGAGGTTCACCACCGAGGCTGAAATTGACAGGGCTGTGGACCTCACTGTTCAGCAGGTTCAGAAGTTGAGGGACATGAGTCCACTTTATGAAATGGTCAAGGAAGGCATCAACATCAAGGAGATTCAATGGGCTCAGCACTGACAACTTATGATTATGGGGAACCATTTCTCTCATTCCACTCCACACCACTGTTGCCATTGCTGCTTTTTAGAACTTGCTCATTATTTAGTTATATTCTAGCTTCAGGTTACATTGCAATTAGGAATTTACCCTTTACTAGGTATACACCATTTGTTTCATTGTTTTTTAGTTTTCCCCGACACCCGTGTTTATGAAAAGCTACTGTATGGACTAACCAATGTTGGTGTTATTCTGGTTTTGGATGAACCTCTCCCACACTTCTTGTTACAGGAGTTCCCTTTGTAGTTTCTTCACTTCTTGCATCTACTATCTGTGTTTACTTTTATTATGCACTTCCAATTTTGCACTGGATACAATGTTCTTCGTAGACAATGAATTATTTTAAGCTTTTCCTTTTATACCATCTTTTCATTTTATTAACATTTTATTTTAGTATGGCTCATAAGAGTAGCTCAACTTTTTTATATTCAAAGATTGGATTCTGTGTTTTCCGAAGAGTCAAACCAATATGGAGTCACTTGTGTTGAGTGTCCTATTAATTTTGAGGCTTTGGAGAGTTTGTGGCTACGTCACCTCATTTTGTAGAAGCTTTGTTTTGAATGGATTTGTTTCCATGGCTCGGCTATACCGTTTGCTGCATCGAGCTCCACAGCTTACTCACCTTGGAACAGGTTCCTTCAGTGCTACTGAGCCTGGGGCGTTGTGGATCAGGAACCGGATTATGCCACCGCGTTTGAGACTTGCAAATCCTTGGTTTTCCTATCTGGTTTCAGGGAGATTTGGGCGGACTACCTTCCTGCTATTTATCCTGTCTGTGCCAATCTGACATCATTGAATTTGAGCTATGCTGATGTTATTGCGGATCAGTTGAAGTCAGTTATTCGCCACTGTCCTAAACTGCAGATATTCTGGGTATGTGTTGTAGCATTGTGATTTCTGGCTGCATTGTTAAGAGTTTTGGTTTGAATTTGATTTTAGATTTGGATCTTACTGCTTGTTTGGATTTTGGCTTGCAGGTACTTGATTCAATACGTGATGAGGGACTTCGGGCTGTGGCTGCAACTTGCAAGGTTTGCATGAACTTCGGGTTTTTCCTGTGGTAGCCTCAGCTTTCATATTGGTCTTTTCAGTTTGTAGTGTGTTGTGAAGTGATACTTATATATAATGTTTTTTGTTTATGTTTATAGCTGGAGAGTATTGGAGAGTTGGATCAGTTTTTTTGTCGAAGCATAGAAAGGACCACACCGATCTGCATCGCGTGACTGAAAAGGAGAGGGATATCATCGAACATGAAGTAAGCAGGGACACAAGTTTTAAAAGTATTGTGGTGTCAAATTCAAAAATAGTAATTGTTGATCTAGCTATCAATACTAGATCCGATTGGTTTTCTGCAAAAGTTTGGTGTTTGTGCTTTGCTTGATTTTATGCTTGCTGTTGGATGGTATTGATACTTTACATCTTTCTTGCTACTGTGTAGTACATGATATGAGTTTGTGCACAAAGGAAGTCTTGTAATTTGTTCCATGGAGCCTTTTTTTCTTTATTGATGTTGTCTAGGGAGAGCAACAGCCAATAGAAAGAGATTAGCAAGAAACATATCAAGAAGCAAGTGATAGAGAGAAGAGTTTAAGATATGTATATCTGTTGTGGAGAAAATGGAAGGATCTGGAGAGAACTTCTTCTGGAGGCTAAATCCAAGTCTTGGTTTTCTCACGGATAATCCCCCTTCTGTACAACATGCGCATGCCCCCCCGGTTATTAATTATTAACTATTACTTCTACATTTTATCTGCTAGCCAGCTCAGACTAAATAACTTCCCTAACAGCTGTAATAGTTTGTCTACTTTGATCCTTCACACATATAACTTCTGGATCCTCTCTTCATTATCCTGGGGCTAACATAATATTTGATTATGGTCTTCTTAGGCTGGTATCTATTTTATGCCTTTTGCTGCTAGCACTGTTATCATTAAATCACATTGGTTCTCACTTTATTTCTATTAGCCTTTGGTGTTTTTGGGTCAAGACTCAAGAAAATTTGTTATCCCTTGTATAGCATCCATGAAAAATTGTAAAGAGTTTTGCTTACTACTTACTATTATTTTGTTATTAATTTGGTGCAGGTAAGTACTTTTATTAAAACATGCCAGGAACAAATTGATATTCTCAAGAATAGTATAAATCAAGAAGAGGAAACTTCAAAAGGTTGGCTTGGCATTGTAACCACAAAATCTAATGTTGACACCATTGCCCACAAAATGGAGTGGTAAGGACGTCTTGTGCTTGTTGCATTATTTTCTAATACCTTGAAAAGAAGATATTTTTTTTATTTGTTCATGTTGGTCATGAAATTATGGATCACATTTTCTGCATAGCAGTGTTACTCTCACTTTCTCTAGGACATGCAATAACAGAACTCCTCTTCCCCCTCCCAAACACTGGCTATGAGACAATGATCGTGATACCTTGTGCACAAGTTATGCTTAACAATGTTATTCTATTGAACTCTTGAATGCTAATACATTCATGAATTAAGATGGCTATTTGCATTTTATATGCTAATGTTTACCTGGCCTCAATTTTAGGTTCTAATTTTAGGCGAGAGACTCCATTCAGTTACAGCACAGTTTGATCAGCTCAGAGCCGTACGCTGCCAGGATGCTATTAACAAAGTAATACTACGAAGAAAACTTAATCGTGTAACCAGGAAAGATTCTGCTGAAACCTCTAAATCAGGTGACATGGAGCTCAGAGAACTTGAAGAGTTACAAGCTGAGCTTCTAAGAGTCCAACAACTCCTCTTGGATGATGAAACACGTGCCCTTCAGGTGATAAAAATTGATTTCTTTATGATTTTGTGTTGCACTTATTCTGTCATGTCTCATTCGTTCAATTAAGGCTTTTAGATTCTCATAACTAACCCTTTGCCATTGTTTCTTTTCATGTAGGTGGAATTGACAAGTCTTCTCGATACAGTTCAAGAAACCGAAACTAAGATGGTGGAAATGTCTGCATTAAATCACCTGATGTCTACACATGTTTTGCAACAAGCTCAGCAAATTGAGCATCTGTATGAACAGGTTAGATAACATATCATATCCTTCACCCTTATTCTCCTTTTTATGTATGTGAACATTTTGGAACTGCCATCTATCATGTCCATGTTGCCTACCACTCCTTCCCCCTACCTTTCAGGTCAAGAGCTAAGTGATGTGAAAGTGAAACTGGGATTAGAGTAGAACATGAGAAGGAAATAAGATCAAACATATAAAAAACAGAACAGTGATGCTTGATTCATGTTAAATTCAAGGCTTAAATATGCAAAACTGATTATTTATCAATCTTAATAATATGAAAATCCCACTTTATAGCCCAGTAATTCTAAATAACTAAAACCGAAAAATCAATTTATTAAAAACACCTCAATTAGTAATACCCCAAGTCGCTAACAAAACTAAAATTTTAAAAATATCCACATTCTATTTATTAATTCATTACTAGGAAGGTATAATATCTTTCACAGGTTTCAACATTTTAGGACATTAAGTACTGTGCAGTTTGTTTATTCTGTACAAAATTAGTTCAATTTCCAATTTCCAAGAAATTTAACAGTGCTATCTACTGCCTTTTGCAGGCTGTTGAAGCTACTAAGAATGTTGAGCTTGGTAACTAAGAACTCTCACAAGCCATTCAGCGGAATAGCAGTAGCAGAACATTCCTTTTACTTTTTCTATCCTTTTTCTTGATTGGTATAGGTATAGTTAAATGCCTTTTGGTTTTTTGCTATCAATGTATATGTTCTTATAGACACTCTCTGCTCCCTCTCATTTTCCCCTATTTCTGTCAATATCTGTTTTTACCATTAGGAAGGCATCTTTTTCTAGATGCGATATGTTCAGGAAAAAAATTAGTAATCAATTTATCAAGGGAATGACAAAAAGAGATCTACCTACTGTTTTGTAGGAAAGGAGGGAAATCAAAATATCTTATTTGATTTGTAATTTTGGATTAGAGATAAGGAAAGAGATATTATGGCACCCGATTATCTAATGGTGAACACTGAACAACAGTAAAAAAAGATTTCATTCTTAACAAAAAGAAGACCAATGATCCATAATGTGTTGAAAGTACCATCCAATTCCTTTAAGGCAAAATTTAAAACAACATAAATATCCTCATTTAGGAGGTGAATAACTATTTTGATATCTGTACACCGTTGCCTTGTAACACATAAAACATAAAATTAAACTAATGAAGCCAAAGGTCTTTACTTTTAAGTTCTTATTTGACCTTCGATCTAAAACTTTAAACAGGAAAAAAAAGTATATATTGGGTCAAACAAGAATTCATTTACCTCCAATTTTCATTTTCCTTTTCGAAGTGTATATTTGGTTTTTCATTTCTAAGGCTCAGAGATGTGCAACAGATAATTAATGACGACCTTTCACTAGAAGTGAAATCATTTAGTTATTTTATGTCAACTAGAAAAGTTAAAAATTATATTTACTCTCGATGTGATATTTTCCTTTTTTTTTATTTTAGCCTATAAATTTAGGACTATGTCTTAATTATTATAAACAACTTCTCAGCTTTTATCAAAACAAAACCTTATAGTTTTAAATTGAGTCGCAATAAATTAAGGAGTCAGTAAGGATGAAATCAAACAAGGGTATATATATATATATATATATATATATATATATATATATATATATATATATATATATGCTGAAAAAGCAAAAATTGACATGGAAAGAAGATGCAGTTAGCCCGCCAAACTTGCTTATACGTTACGCAATGTCGATGAAGTTTCACGTAACACCAAAATAGTAAACAAAAGAAATGAAATATTTATCAGTCAACATATTACACAAAAAAGATCCTTTATTATTCAGAATTTCTAACACTATATGCTCAATAGCCAATTTACTGCTTAAACATTCCCTACATACATATTGATACACAAGAGTGCTAGAAAAACTTGTCAAAAACTATCTTTCTAAAAGTATTTTAATATTGATTAGAATTTATTGAAAAAATCTAATTATAGAAGAGAGAATAATTTAATAAAAATGGAACTCACCAAAAATACCAAACTTTTTGCTTTATAGTATTTTCTAATCAATCACAAAAAAAGTTTTAGAAAGAATTTTTGAGAATTTTTCTAGTACTTCTTATTGATAGAATCTTCTGAAGAAATATATTTGAACATTATAGATACCTACAAAAATACTTTCATAAGAGTGAATAATTATTTACAAATTGGTTTGCATAGGAGACAAGTTTGGAGTTTGGATTCACAAAAGTTATGCAAGTATGTGGGTGAGTGTGAGTATCATATAGTTCTAACTTGTCCTATTTCACTTCTTTTATATATATATATATATATATATATATATATATATATATATATTAATTATATTATATAATTAAAATTTTGAATGAAAATATTGTTAGTAGTATTATTTACATTATAATTTATAATAAATAATACAATTATAAAATAAAAAAAATATTTTACTTAAGATAAAAAAATATAATTTAGAAAAAAAATTATAATTGACATGAGTTATGTAAATATATTTGTATGCGTGAGTTATGCTTAATATATTTGTTATGAATTACTTAATATTAAGCAGAACTCGTACATACAAATAATTGACATGAAAATAAGAAAAACTTATAAGAGAGTTAAAAAAATTTACAGAATTGTCTAGGGTAAAATGAAAATTAAAAAAAAAAAATTATAAAAATATACGTGAATTCAAATTATAGTAGATATTAATTGAAATTCTTGAAAATAATATAATTAGTAATGGACTGATCTAAGTCTTGTTGTGGGTTGTCATTTTGGACCTAGGATTAGAAGAATTTAATTATTTTTAAATATAGTATGTAGTTTGTGATTATTTTTATATTATTTCATGCTGTTTTTATGAATATAATAAAAATATTATCTCATTTTATGTATTATTTTTTATTTAAATACAAATGTAATGTGATTAAAATGTATAACTCTTTTGTATTGCATTAAAAAACCTATGTTGAATAAATTAACATGATAATAATAAAATAATACATTTTTTCTTCAAATAATGATATAATATGCATTTAATTTTTTACTAAAAATATTTATGAAAAATTTAGATACATTAATTTTTTTAAAAATTATGATTTTATTATTTTTGAATTTTGTGTTCATCTTGATTTATAAGAGAAAAGATGAAAATGATAAAGATAAATGTGATAGGTAATAAAAAATGTGACAAGAAAGAAAAAATTGAAATTAAGAGAATAAAAGTATTAAATACTACTAATAAATAAATTATACATACATGTGTATTTTTATTTATTTTAAGAGTGAGACGACATTATATATAAATACTTAGATGTATGTATATTTCAGAGGACGTAAATTAAATAATAAAAGTTACTATGATGTCATTTTGAAATTTCGTAAAATTTGATTATTCTTTTTTATTTGTTTTGGTTGAATAGGATAGAATAAATTTGAGAAGACATAATTAAATTAAAATGAATTTAGTGGTAATGTAAGACTAATATTAATTTTTGAAAATTTCTTTCGTATTTCTTATTATATGTGTGGTATTTAAACAGGTTGATAATGTAATAAATATATAATTTTTAATGAAAATAAGTATACATTTTTTTTTGTGAGGCTTGATTTATAATTTTTCCTTGGTCTATAAAAACTCCCCTCATTAATATTTTGATTCGTTGGTATGATTTAAAATTAATATTTATTTTATAGAATTAACACTTACGTAAATATTTATTTTTGAATATATAAAATATAAGATGAAATTCTGCCCAAGCTCAGCACCAAGTATAAAATTTTTTATATACAAGACAAAAAACACAAATTTATTGTGAAATAATATTTAAAGATATATTTTCATGATTACAAGAAATACATATATGTAGAGCAGTAGAGAGAATATATCTCTGCCCAATCCCTATAATTAAGCTAATCCTGAAAATTAGCTAATGCAATAAATCAACCTATATTTGATAATTTACTATACAGTTAATCAATTAGAAATTTCAACACTTTCCCTCAAGTTGGTGCATAAATGTCAATCAGGCCCAACTTGCTTAGAAATTTGGAGAACACTGGTTTTAGAACTGCTTTAGTGAGAATATAAGCCAATTGATCTTCTGTTCTGATCTTAGGCAACTCTAAAATCTTCTTATCCAACTTTTCCTTGATGAAAAATCTGTCTACTTCAACATGCTTTGTGCGATCATGTTGTACTGGCTTATGGGCAATATCACATGCAGCTTTGTTGTCACAATACAGCTGGATTGGTTGCCTAGGAGGGTATCCCAAATCTTCCAACAATAGCTTTAACCACAATGCTTCACATAGACCAAGTGCTATATGTCTAAATTCAGCTTTTGCACTTGAGCGAGCCACCACGTTTTTTTTTTGCTCCTCCAAGTTACAAGGTTTCCTCCTACAAAAGTAAAATAACCTGAAGTAGATCTCCTGTCATCTATGGCTCCAGCCCAATCTGCATCTGTATATACATTTATTTCTTGATAATCAGTGTGTTTAGTGAACAAAATACCCCTTTCCAGGTGCAGATTTCAAATACCTTAAGATGTGCATGACAACCTTCATATGTTTTTCTCCTGGGTTATGCATGTACTGACTAACAACACTTAATGCATAAGTAAGATCTGGTCTGGTATGGGCCAAGTACACTAATCTTCCTACAAGCCTTTGATATCTTCCTTTGTCAACCGGTATTTGATTTGGCTCAAGACACAATTTCAATCCCTCTTCAATAGGAGTAGTAGCAGGATGACACTCTTCCATGCCTGTTTCACGCAAAAGATCTAGGATATATTTTCTTTGGGAGAGAAATAGTCCTGTTTTTGATTTGGAAACTTCTATCCCTAGAAAATATTTCAGAGGACCAAGATCTTTTATTTCAAATTTTCCAAATAAATAGCTTTGTAGAGCTTTCTGTTCTTCAGGGTCATTTCCAGTAACAATCATATCATCTACATATATGATAAGAGCAGAAATCTTACCATGTTGTTTCTTTAGAAACAAAGTATGATCGGAATTGCTCTGATGATAGCCAAAAGCAGTCATTGCCTCTGAAAATCTTCCAAACCATGCCCTTGGAGATTGCTTCAAGCCATACAATGATTTCTTTAATTTACACACCTTTTGACTATGATTCTTTGGAACCATACATCCTGGTGGCAGTTCCATATAAACTTCTTCAGATAATTCTCCATGGAGGAAGGCGTTCTTTACGTCAAGTTGTTGTAACGGCCAATCTAAGTTTACTGCTAGAGATAACAACACTCGAACTGTGTTGAGTTTAGCCACAGGAGAAAATGTCTCTGTATAGTCTACCCTATAAGTTTGAGTGTAGCCCTTTACTACTAACCTTGCTTTTAGCTTTTCAATTATGTCATCTGCTTTGTACTTTATAGCATAAATCCATCGACATCCAACTGGTTTTTTTCCTAGTGGACAGTCAACAAGTTCCCATGTTTTATTTTGTTGCAAGGCTTTCATTTCCTCATTCATCGCATTTTTCCATCGTGGATCAGCCAAGGCTTCCTGTACATTGTTAGGAATAGCAACAGTAGATAATTGATTTACAAATGACTTATTTGATTCAGACAAACGGTGGTAGGAAACAAAATTATTCATGGGGTATCTAACCTTACTAGAAAGAGTGAGCTCATAAGTGAGTTTAGGAATACCTCTAGTGTGTCGTTCTGGTAGTTGTTTTTTTGTTGGCACAAGATTAAAAGCATCCATGACAGTAGATGATTGGTTTGGTGTGTCATCAAGAGGAGTCATACCAAGTTCTGTCACCACCTCATAATGTGAAGTCTCATTTATTTCATTTTCCATCTCATCCGTACAACTTGATTGTAAGTTATCTGCACAAGAATTGTCGTTGCTGCAATTTACCTCTAAATGGTCTTTCTCAAGATATACATATTCTTGGCAATTATAGTCTAGAGTCTGCAGTTCTTTATGGTTCTCCCTCTGAAGTGCAGATTCTGAAGAGAAATACATTATTTGTTCATGAAAAACAACATCCATGCTTATAAACATCCTTTTAGTTGAGGATGGTAACACCGATACCCTTTTTGGTGTATAGCATATCCAAGAAACACACATCGTAAAGCCCGAGGTGTCAATTTATTTGGGTTCTTTTGAATATGCACGAATGCTACACAACCAAAAACACGAGGAGGCAAATCTGTACTACCAAGGGCAACCACTTTGTTCAGGAGAGTCTGCAGTGGTGTTTGAAACTCATTAGAGCTAGAAGGGATACAATTTATGACATATGTTGCCATTGTAAGAGCCTCTCCCCAATAAGAGAAAGACATATGAGCCTTTAATAATAAAGAACGTACCACCTCTAGTAAGTGTTGATTTTTTCGCTCGGCAACACCGTTTTGTTGCGGTGTATTAGGACACGTAGTTTGATGAATAATCCCATGTACTTCCAAGTACCTCTTGAGGTCTAAGCTTTGGTATTCACCACCATTGTCACTACGAAGAATCTGAACCTTTGCATTGTATTGGGTTTCAATCATTTTGTGAAACTTTTGAAATATCAAGTTCACTTCTCCTTTGGACTTCATTAACCATAACCAAGTCATTCTAGTGCAGTCATCTATGAAAGTAACAAACCAACATGATCCTTTTGAAGTAGAAATCTTAGAAGGACCCCAAACATCCGAGTGTATAAGCATAAAAGGAACAATTATTTTATTCAAACTGATTGGAAAAGGAACACGATGACTTTTTGCTTGTTCACATACATCACAACGAAAAACAGAGATGTCAATCTTTGCAAATAATAAAGGAAACAATTTTTTTCATGTAACTAAATGAAGCATGTCCCAGGCGACGATGTCTTAGCCAAATTTCAGTTTCTTCTTTCTGTTTGGTAGAACTTTTCACGGTCAAAGTGTTTTCTAACTTCCTAGAATCTTTTGACACCAAGTCCAAATAGTATAATCTTCCTTGCTTAACACCATAACCAATCGTCTGTCTGGTCTGAATGTCCTTAAACACACAAAACTTAGGCCAAAAAATAACAATACAATTTAGGGATGTAGTAATTTGTGATACAGACAAAAGGTTATATTCTAGAGATGGAACAACTAAAACAGAATCCAAAGTAAAATTATTAGTAAGAGTTAAGGATCCTTTTCCAATAATAGAGGTTGTGTCACCATTGGCAGTGGAAATCAATTCTTTTGAAGATGGTTTCATGGATGAAATTTGTCTAAAATCAAAAGTCATATGATCAGTAGCACCTGAATCAATTATCCATGTGCTATTAGTAATAGGTACAGAAAACTCACCACCATTACCTCTAATTGCCATCAAAGCAGTGGACTCTTTGGAGGCTTCATCTGTGTTTTTTGCCTCAACAGCTACTGCAACTGGATTCTTTCTTCGTTGATCCCGACTGTGAACCCACCACTCTGGATATCCATTAAGTTCAAAACAACGACTCTTAGTGTGGCCCTGCTGATTGCAGTGAGTGCATTTAAACTTAGACTTATCTATATTTGAGTTCGCTTTAGGATGGTTTCCTTTTGTTTGACCCTGCCAGTTTCTGTTTCGAGCTATCATGGTTGTGCTGTCAGAACTTTTTGATTCACCTTTCAAAGTCGCTTGACGTATTGCCTCTCGACGAATCAATGCATAAGAATTCTCTAACTCTGGGACAGGTTCTTTGCATAAAATCTCTCCACAAATTTGTTCAAACTCACCATCTAATCCCGCAAGGAATATATGCACCCTTAGTCATCCAATTGATTTCTTGTAAGCTGTGACATCTTCAGGATCTTTCATGACCACCTTATCACGATGATTCAATTCCTGAAAAATTTCCATCAATTCTCCATAATACTTCGAGAGAGGCCTATCATTTTGTTTTGCAGTAAAGGCCTTTTGATTCAAAGTAAACACTTATAACTCATCACTTCCATCATAGAATGCCTTAGATAATGCACTCCAAATTTCATGGGCTATGGCTAAGCGTAAGTAACGCTTTATAATTTCTGGGCTCATGGACAGCAACAACCACCTCTTCACCTTTTGATTTTCTGCATACCATTTTTCATAACTAGAATCTTGCTCTGCAGGTTGTTTCTCCTTGCCACGAATATATGAGAGTTTCTCCCTCTCTGCGATATGCATTTCCATTATCTGTGACCATATGTCGTAATTTGTTTCATTCAGAACGATTCCGGCATTGAACGCACTTTCAGATTGAATAATGACAGATGTCAATGTAGACCCTGATTTGGGTGCAGAATTTTTATCAGACATCTTATGGGTTCACAGGGTGTTTAAAAAAAAAGGTTAAGAAAATGGTGGATCAAGGTTAAGGAACCTAGCTCTGATACCATATATATCTCTGGAAACAAAAAACTGTCCAATCCCTATAATTAAGCTAATCCCTCTAACTAATCCTGGAAATTAGCTAATGCAATAAATCAACCTATATTTGGTAATTTATTATACAGTGAATCAATTAGAAATCTCAACAAAATTATCCATTTTCCATGTTATTTATCTAAATAATCTCTTTTATTATTTATGTTGAGAAAATGTGGAGGAATCAATTTCTCAACATGATTTATTTTTTTTATGTAAAAAGGCTGTGAGAGATCGACTGTTGGACAACCAATTTGTTATAGGGCGTTTTTTAAATTGATTTTTTGTCATTTTTTTAATTTTTTTTTATTTATGTATAAGCTTGTGCAACATTACTTACAAAGTTATCTCAAAAGTACTTATCTCTCGCCTGAAACCTTTCGTTCATGATGTTGTTCATCCTTTGAGAATGTCATTCTTATGCACGAAGCTATCTGTAGAATCCAGAAGTGCAAAGCCAAGAATGGCTCGATGGTTCTGAAGATTGACCTTGAGAAGGCCTATGATCATGTTCACCAGGAATTCATTCGCTCAACCCTCCAAGCTTATGGTTTTCCTCTTATCATCACGAGTTTGATCATGTTTGGAATGGATCTACCTTTGACCCCCTCTCACCTAAATGTGGTCTTCATCAAGGAAACCCTCTTTCCCCCTACCTGTTCATGCTTTACATGGAGCGCCTAGTCACGACTATACAAAGCCAGGTTGATGACCATACGTGGATGTCAGTGCCATTTATGCATGGAGATTTGTCTATATTTCATTTTTTTTTGTTGACGATGTTCTTCTCTTCGATAGATCCACTACCTCCCAGGTACAACTATTGGCCCAAATTCTGGATGAGTTCTATGCCCAGTCGGGTCTTAAGGTGAACGAACATAAGTCAAATTTCACTTGCTCGCCTGGAGTTTCTTCTGCTTATCATGAGAAGCTGAAATATATCCCGGGCATTCATTATAAGAGGCAATTAGGCAAGTACCTCATATTCAATGTCCTTCAACACTGAACCACAGGCCATGATTTTCATAATGTGATAGAGAAGGTGACGAAGAGGATGGCTTCATGGAAAGGCCAAATGCTCAGCAAGGAAAGTCAACTATGTTTGAAGACATATGTGCTTAACGTCATTCCCAACTATCCCATGCAGGTGTTATGGCTCCCTCGGGTAGTCTGTGATCATATTGATAGAGCCTATTAATCTATGCTTTGGTCTCCCAACATGTTGCATAAGAGCTGGAACCTTGTTGCTTGGGAGACTATAACCAAATCTAAGGTTGGTTTAGGGGCCTCTTACATACGGAATATCGATATCACCATCTTAGGCAAGTTAGTTTGGCATCTTCTTAATTCTCCTAACAAGTTTTGGGAGTAGGTGTTACACCAAAAGTTCCTTGTAGATGACTCTGTTCTCACAGCTCACCTAAACCCCAGTCTTCTAGCATCAGACGCAACATCCTGAGAGCCAGAGATGTCATCGCCCCTAGCTTTCACCCTAGACTTAGTGAGGGCTTTTCATCCTTGTGGTTTTATGATTGGTTAGGGTCTAGGAAACATGGTCATGACGTTTCCAACGTGCTCATATATGATATGCAACTCAAAGTCTCAAACCTTTGGACCCATGGCAGCTGGGATATCCATAGACTCTCAAACCTCTTCCCCAACCACATAGTGCTCCAAATCCAAGCTATTTAGGTGTCTACCTCCCCCCATGGTTTAGACATCATCGAATGGCGCCATGAAAGCTTTGGGTTATACTCCTGACGCTCAACTTATAAGTGGCTCCACAACCCAAAATGACTTCTGCTCCTCCCATCTGGAAGTCAATTTGGCGCATTAAGACCCTTTAGAGAGTCAATTTCTTCTTTTGGCAAGTGCTTTGCAATGGCCTTCCCACGAAAGAGAAACACCATATTTGCCACATCGCGAAGTCTTCAGCTTGCCCCCACTATTCTAAACCCACGGAGACTACCCTTCATGATCTTCGTGATTGTCCACATTCAAAGAAACTTTGGTTAAGGTTGGGGACCCTTGAAAGGTCATTCTTCTCCATCCATGACCTCCATAGTTGGATCCGATTGCTCCTCCACCATAAGGATGGTGCTCACCTCCTAGCGGTTTGTTGGGGAGCTAGGAAATGGAATTGTAATACTGTCTTTGAGCCACAACCCTAGACCTTCATCCAGGCTTGTATGAACATCACTTGCGTGTAGATGGAGTTCTCCCGATACTACCAGAACATACATGTAACTATTAGCTTTACTTAGCAGCTCCTGAGCCACCCTTGTGTCAAGCTTAAAGTCAATGGTAGCTACAAGCACGATCGCATGAGAATTGGCGGAGTCATCCATGACCATGAGGGCCATTGGGTCTTGGGCTTTTCCGATTCGACCCAGAGTTCTTGGGTCTTGTATTTATACTATTAATAAAGGGAATATCTCTTTTTGACGTCCACTTTTCAAAATACTTATTCTACCCTTACACCTATTTTAAAATTAAAATCTATATTATTGGGAATACCTTCTTTTGACATCTACTTTTCAAAATACCTATTATACCCTTACACCTATTTTAAATTAAAAAATAAATTACTTTGTCATAAGAGGGACTCAAACCCACAACCTCTCACTCACAAAACTTAAACTTTACCACTAGACCAACCTTATATCTTTAAGCCAAAAATTACTTTAAAATATTTATATACAACATACATAATTGTCCAACTACATCTACACTTTATAGTATATGATATTATATTATATACTATATATCTATACTATTAATAAAGGATATTTCCTTTTGACATCCACTTTTTAAAATACCTATTCTATCCTTACACCTATTTTAAAATTAAAATCTATACTATTAATAAAGGAATACCCCATTTTGAGGATCATTTTTTAAAATACCTATTCTACCCTTACACGTATTTCAAAATTAGAAAATAAATTATTTTATCATAAGAGAGACTTGAGCCCAAGATCTCTCACTCCCCAAAATGTAAATTTTACCACTAGACCAACCTTATAACTATATCAATATTTTATAATATATGATATTATATTATATACTATAATCTATACTATTAATAAAGGGAATACCCCCTTTTGATGTCTACTTTTTAAAATACCTATTCTACCCTTACACTATTTTAAAATTAAAAAAAATAAACTAATTGTCATAAGAGCAACTTGAACCGATAATCACTTATTTTCCAAAGATATACTTTACCACTAGACCAACCTTATAACTTTAAGCAAAAAATTACTTTAAAATATTGATATTCAACATACATAATTGTCCAATTATATCTATAATGTGTAATATATGATATTGTGTTATATATTATATCTATACTATTAATAAATGGAATATCCCTTTTTGATGTCTACTTTTGAAAATACCTATTTTACCCTTACACCTATTTTAAAATTAAAAAAATAAACTAATTGTCATAAGAGGGACTTCAATCGATAACCACTTATTTTCCAAAGATATATTTTACCACTAGACTAACCTTATAACTTTAAGTAAAAAATTACTTCAAAATATTGGTATCGAAGATACATAATTTTCCAATTATATCTATAATGTATAATATATGATATTATATTATATACTATATATTATATAATGGGAATATGACATTTTTGTGTCGACATTTTATGACTGATCCCACTTTCACAAATATAACTTCTCCTTATTAATATATGTGTATATTTTATGATAAATATTTTTAATAAACAAGCAAATACACAAGTGTGACAATATTTTGAGTTCTATTGAAACTCTCCTTTTTCTATTTTTTCATATCTATAGCATATTTGACATATCCATTGATGATCTGATATATTTTTATCATGTTTTCATAAACAAAAAATATAAAATTAACAAAATATATTTCAAAACATGTCACATAACAATTTATATTTCAAAATATAAAAATTTACAAAAGATATTAAATTAAAACCCTAAAATTGTTATAGCATATTAAAATAGAAATGTAAATACGCAGGCACGACAATGCCTGTGTTTTCGTTAGTATTTTATAATGGGAATATGACCTTTTGGTCCAAATTTGATGACTATTTTATCTTCTAAACATTTTATGATTATTACCACTTTTGCAAATATAACTTCTCCCTATTAATATATGCACATTTTCACAATTTTTACCTTATCACAAATCAATCTTCCTTAAACATGATTTATATATGTATATATTTCATGATAAATATTCTCAATAAACATGTACAACAATATTTTGAGTTCTATTCAAACTCTTTCCTCTTTTCATTTTTTCATATTCATTACATATTTGAGATATCTATTGATATCATGTTATCATAAACAATAAATATAAAATTAATAAAATATATTTCAAAACATGTGACATAATAATTTACATTTCAAAATATAAAAATTTACAAAAGATATTAAATTAAAACTCTAAAATTATTATAACATATTAACATAGAAATGTGAATGCATAGACGCGATATCGCATGTGTTTTCGCTAGTATATATATAAAAAAAACCAAGTGCCTAGACTCACATTTCACAAAAATTAAAAAAAAAAAATGAAAAAAGTGGCTACATTTACGGATAACAGACAAATGAAATGGAATAATCCAAGCAAATAACCCAATACATGGATATCAGATGGAAACTTCAGTTTGACATATACCAGTTTTCTGATTTTAAGGAAACAACTTTGACATAAACGTGTAAGTTGGCAACAACTCTGACATACACATTGAATTAAACATATATTTTCCGGGCAGTCACCTTTTCATTTAAGATTTGATTGTTGGATACCGAGAATTAAAACACACATTTAGCATCATAAATAAATCATAGCATGATTGCTATCATTTTAGCATTTGTATCTATATGAAATTTTTCTAAGTGTAGATTTGCTACAAGAGGATACATAAGAAGCAAGTCACATATGCTTAGGTGAAAATATTGACTTGTCAAAGCATAAGACACTTTTGAAACTACCTAATAGAGTATTACATCCAATCATGTTGGCATCAGAACATTATCATGGAGACATGATATTCTAAAATACAAAGACTCAAAATTATTTCTTGTGCCCAACATGTCAAATCTCCAATAATGAGATTGGCGCATAGTGTACTACAACACCACGTGCCTTGGCAAATCTAAGACAACACCTTGTTCTTGAAATTATTATTTTGTTTGGTATTGAAATAAACTAATTTAATGTTTTTATGGAAACTTAATTCATAGAAACTTGTATCTTTGATGATTTTAATCAATATATCAGCTAATTATTGCTCTTCAATATTGTTGCTATGGTTAAGATTGTACATTACTGTTTCTAATTAAGATAACTTAGGAATGGAAGTAATAAAAATTCAATATATCAATTTTTTTCTTAATCCTGCGAGGAAAAAATCTTTCGAAAACTTCATACAAGAAAATTTAGTTTTGTAACTAATTAAAATGAAATACTTCTTTTCAATTATATAAGTAAACTTTTATCAGTATTTGACGGCATTTCCTATCTTTTGTAAAATATCTGACTGCTCTTATTAAGAGCATACCTTTGGAAATTAAAGTTCATACGAAATTTCTTTCATAACTAAAGTTTAATACAACTATTCAAATTAATATGGTTGTTTAAGAAATTGTTATTTGGATTACAAATTATATATATATAGAGAGAGAGAGTGAGAGTGTGAGTGTTTTTTAGGTGCATGGTTGTGACTTAATTTATTTAGATAGTTAAGACGTACGTATGTATGATAATATGAAAAAAGAACATTCAAATAATATCAGAGAAAGAATATTAAGAACATCTAATAGAAAGATGGGAAAATGAGACTATAGCTTTCTAATTTATGTATTTTAATTTATATTATAAAAATAAATATAATAAAAAGAAAAGAAAATTATAGAAAAGACCTGAATTGTTGTTAATTAAGTATCATAGCAATGTTTATGCAAAGTTTGCGACAGCATCACTATGGAGCCTCCTAATCCCAACTATGTTGGCACTAAGAGGACCAACAATCATTTGCTAGCAAACAAGATTTATTAGAGAGAAGAAAAAGATACAAGACATGCGGGACATTGACATATATACACCAAAACCCATGAAAAATTAACAAAACATAAGAAGGCAAAAAAGCTTGATCCTATAAAAATGTAACGTGGAGAAAGGGAGGATAGAATCCCACCAGGAGAATCTTAATTTCATGAAAAGTAGTTGGAATGATACAGTTGCACTCAATCCAGAGTTTATTCCAACCTTTGTCGCGAGCATAGGTTACAGATCACAGTCAATGTCGTTGCAGGCATAGTGACTACTGCAGTTGTAGCTATATATCATGGGTCTGCACTTCCATTACAGCCAATGTTGTAGATGCATTGCAAGATTTCACGTGGTTCAAACTCATATCGTAATTGTGGGTGGTGGTTACTCCCTCTGCTTTCTGTTTCTTTAATATATTTTTTACTTACAAAAAAAATAATAATAACATACTTATAAGATAATGTATTAAGAAATATTGTTTCATACTCTTCGATCCCTGTTTATTTTCATTAATATGTAATGTATTAGGAAAGATTGTTTCATACAGTCACCTAGTCCATGCGTAATTACCTCCTTCGGACCATTATTTCAAAAGGAGGGTTAATATGGTACTAATTAATTCACCATCCTCGTAAAATGTCAAAAATTTCAATTCTTTTCTTATAAAATCATTTTCTTAAACTGTCCATGTAATATATATTAATTTTGTTTTTCAAAATTGTCATTGCGATTAACCAAATATGTTAAATGTAAGCAAATGTCACGATAACAATTATTTGTCACGTCAACATTTAAATTTAATGGACTTGGGTAATGGCAAGGACGATTTTGAAAAAAATTATTACAGAAACGGTTTTAAAAAAAGTTTTGCAAGAACAGAAGTGAAAATTTTGAAATTTTATACAAACTGTCAGTACCAATATTAGGCCTTCAAAGAATTTGTTGATTTGTGATGCCTTTAACTTCTACTTGTAATTGGCATTATTTTGATCCCTTCTTGTCCTTTGAACCTGATGAGGAAACCATATCTTTCTTGCCTTTAGACAAAATGTTTTTTTTTATTTTCATAATATAAGTACATAACATATATAGCAAAATATAAACACACCGTAAGATCGTGTAAAGAAGAATAATAAAGTAGATTACGTACAAAATAAAATGTAAGCATACCTTAAGAGTTATGACCTAGTCACTGTAAGCAAACCTCACTGTAGAGTGATTCTGCATCATTATTACATGGCTCACATTCATAAAAAGTGCAGGAGTTTTTATGTATTTATGTTTACTCAATAAAATCTCTTTTAGAGAAAACCCAGTGATAATTATAATATTAATTTCAGCACTATTCAAAATATAATTTATTTTCAAATACATGGAGTGATCATACAAGATGGGGCTGGAATAGATGCCTACCAAAATCATAGGGCAAACAAAGATACATATATGTACTCACTCAAAATAATAAATACTTTCCCTACACACATCCATTGGTTGATAAGTAGTAAAATAATATGTTAAAATAACATTATTAGACAAAATTTGCTTTTTCTACTATATATACACACCGAACATATTTCTTATGGTTGAGAGAAAGATATTTATATTGGATTCTATAAATCCTAGCTCAAAAAATGTTATTAAAGGGCTATGTCAGACGAGTTTTAAAGATTATTTTTTTAAAAATTAACTGAAAAAAAAATAAAAAAGGTTATTTTCATTATTTTTAAAAATTAAAATCATGAAAAAACTTAATAATAAAATTTTAATTATAATAAAAAACATATATAAATATATTTTAAATTTTATATATATATATATATGTATATATATATATATTTTATTAAA